>OX376309.1:23411635-24661635 GCA_947369205.1 Cantharis rufa
GCCACATCCGATTTTTTACATGTTGTACGCATTGATACCCGGATCAATTTCTAGTAGTTGTTTTCTTTCTTCTTTTTTAATTTTCTAAAATTTTTCAGCTTTTGCCAAATAACGATCAAAATCCGCCTTTGCCAAAAAATGTATGCTATCCCTTTTTAAAGTTGATCAAATTTGCTACTAACGTATTTGAGATTAAAAATAGTTTTCTAGCTCCAGTAGTTTCCAACCTGGCCGGTTAATGTCAACTGTTCCGAAGCTGGCCACTGATCTGTCAGAGTTAAAATGTCCATCAATTGAATTTCGATATCTTCGTCTTCGTTTTTACACAGCATTTTGGTAGGGTCGGGAACGTCTTCCTCCTCCAAGTCAAGTGCAGGATTAATGGCGGTGTATTTTTGCAGGTCTACTCATTGCAATGCTTGCAAATGGTTGTGCACTTAAGTCCTGCTTTTTGGCACTCACATTCTTTCGTACAGTTTTTCTTTGCAAGCACAGAAGAAAGTCTGAAGGATCGAATCTCTTCTTGGCTTACCCAGCCCCAGTTGAGTGGATCTTTACCTATGCCAAGCCAAGCCTGAACCTGGTGGCATGCAGCTGAGTAGCATCCGAAGTTGAAGATAATCGAGCTAAATCGAATTGTTCTTTGTGGCAGTTTTACGAATGAGTAGTATCAAAACTCATCAAGGGTTTATGTTGCTAGGTTGTCATTATACAACTGAACCAGAAAATATCTTCCCACATCTTCCAATTTCTCTGATGTAGCTTCAAGATCCAGGAGAGCTGTTACCTGTCGTTCAAGCTCGGAATGTTTTGAAACTTGCGTACGGAAGCGGTTTTTCCCATGCCCAAAAAGTTCAGAAGTGTTATCATAACCACCGAAACCATGGAGGAATAGCAAGGTAAAGCTGTGGCAAAATGAAATTGCTGAGTAGAAAATATCAGTTGCTTTACACTTTTGCAAGATCACATTGTTTCAAGTGCCTCTTGTTGTCATTGGCGAGAAATAATGTTTGTGAACTTTACAAAACGGTGGTTTAGTCAAAGATGATGCCAAAAGCCTTGCAAAATTGTTTACCATTTTTGTGGTTTTTTGGTCAGCATCAGTAGGTTAATGTTACTGGTTATTAATTACTGATACCTTTGTCCCGTAGTGGGTTTTTAAATAATTTTGGTAGCTGCATGCTAAAGTTACAAACAACCACATATTTGCTCTCAACATGGATGTCTTCTTTTGGAAAAGGTGTAAATGATTCATACAATGACGATTTTGTTCCATTGCGTATACCACCATCCGAGAATTTATCCCATTTTCATGGGATAATGAGACAGTTCTTCAGACAATCTTCATCAGATTGCTTAGCAATGCAAAGCCGGTGAAATATTGTACAAGGATTTACAATCAATTTTTGCTTCCCAATTTTTACGGTGTTGCTGGCGTTTGCAACCTTCTTCTTGTATTGATATTTTACAACTTGAAAATTGTTGCCAGCAATTCTTACTAAATTATCTTTTCCAATCTGTTTGATTTAGAAGGTACGGGATGAAAATCAGTTGAAATTCTTTAATTTTCTTTTTTAAAAGCTGTAACTCGGAAACTCGGAAAACAGAGGCTGAAAATGAAAGATTAAGAATTTTTGAGCTGGAGGTTATAAGAAAGATTGTTAGACGAGTAATGATAAGTGCAGATGAATTGACGATGAAAACAAACTTCTCCGGTATTTATTTCAGTCTTCATAATTACTGCCAAACTATTTGTAAAATCCAAATTTCTAAAATAAAATGAGAATGCCAAAATCCAATTATTTTCCAAAACAAAATCTTCGAATAAAATCCAAATTTAAGTTCAAAATTATTTTAAATTAAAATTTTTTGTATAAAATGGAAAAGTAAGACCAAGAGATAACTCGCTCAGATGCCACGATACTAAATAAAACGTTATATTACCTGCAAAATAACTTCAAAATATCAAAAATTCTTCAGTTAATTATAATTTTTTCAATATCCAAACTCTGTCTTCTCTTAAATCTTCAATTCTCTAATCCAAATTATTCACCCAAATTAAAATTTCAAACCAATTTCATCAAAAATATCCAATTCCAGTCAAAACTTTTTATTTGCAAAAAACAAAACTCAAACTATCTCAAAAATATTCATAAATGCAAAATTTTCACTTCCTGCTTCTGGCAGCCATCTTTTGCGAAAAGCCTGGTTTTCACCGCTCACTAGTTGGCGGGAAAACCAGCAAATACAAATTCATTACAAAAGTCAAAAATTATACAAATTTATAGAAAAATATAACAAAATTAATTTCTCAAAATTGAATGCAAAATTTTGGAATATGACAATATGTATATCAATGCAATATAATTAACTTTTAATTATAGTAAAACACTCTTTGTATAAAGCTGACCTTTAGACCCTTTTAACAAAAGGTGAACTGTTTATAAAACCTGGCTAATATGGTAATATAGCCTACTAAATTTTAACAGCTACATTTTTTTCCTTGCATATCGACAATTGAAATTTTGAATTTTTTCTGTTACTAACCCCAAAGGTGTCATCTAGAATTACTCGAAATGTTAACTTAGCACTAACTTATACGTAGGTTCTTATCCAAGCTATTAAAATCCGTGCTTAAAATTTTAAGAATGTTTAATTATTTTTCATCGCATTTTTGCTTTGAGAGCATTATTTACTCGGATGCTAAGTTCAGCTACGTAATTCATCTGGAAGTGGGTTAAAACATCCGAACATACAAACATACATTCAAGTTTATATGTATAGATTTCCTATAAGGAAAGCGTTAGTAAAAGACTGTTTATAGTAAAATACGCATGTTTGTTTTACGTACTGTGTATATAGAAATTACCCATCTCTTTACGGTAGAATATATGTATATATTACATATTATGTTTTGGAAAATGAGGTAAATAATGAATTTTAGGAAAACTTTTTAAAGTGACCTAATTATAAATTTTATAATTAACAATAAATTGGTATAAATGTTTGTGTAAATACGAAATGGAAAGAAATATAAAAATGTAATTAAAAAGAAATTTTTAATGTAGACTCGAAAAAGTTACAACTTGTTTTTTATCCATTAAGAATAAGAGACAAGTTTTATTCTCAAAGCAGGGATGTTATAAAACTTTTAACTAAGCAAGTTTAAAAAGTGAGCCGAGGGTGTGTAAATTGTTATCTTTTAATTTTAGTTTTTCATGGTTTAGTACCTATCATCAATCATGCCCGTCGAAATAAAATTGAGAGGCGGAGGGTAAGTGACATATCGCTGGAAAATTTAGAAGAACATAGATTGGTGTTGAAAAATACATTAAAAACTCAGATAAGAACAAAGTGGTAGAACGTGTAATGAAAGAACTGAAAATAAAAACGGCAACCAAGGCAGTAACACAAAAAATCGTTTTCGCTGTATTACGCGTATTTTAAAAGGAATTTCGGTGTTAGCTGGGTTGATGTGGGGGGTACAAAATTAGAAACACCGTAGGTGATGCAGAAAAGTTATGTTTTCGTAGACACGATACAAACGAAAAGATAATAATGGGGTTGGATGGTTATAAGCAGTTTCACGACCCTCTTGTGTAGAAAAACCATTTTAGTTAAATCAATTCCAGCAATAAAAATAATCGAGTTATGAAAATTTTCTATCATATATTAATTTTTTAAATTAAATTTTTAAAAGAAAATCTTAGTCTTATATTCTATAGCAATTTAATTATGAGTTTAACTCATCTGAAAAATATCATTTCTATTTGAATTAATTCAATCACTTTTTTTCTGATAATCGATAACCCAGAAAAGTAATCTTAAAAAATTTTCCTTTTTATGTACAGATCTAATCAATCATTTATTTACTGGACAACGGCGACGCATAAACATGACGCGTGAAATATAGGGATCGTATTATAATGAAAATTGTCGTATGTGTCCCTAGCGTTTATGTTTTACTTTTCCCCATTATATCCCTCCGCGTATACTTACCCTACCCACGCAATTAATACTAAAGGACACAACTTATAATAAATTTGCTGCAAATTTTTTCTTGACCGCCCTGTCCTGGTTTTTGTTCCTGGATTATAAAGCTAATACAATTTATATACTTTTACGGAAGAATTTACCCTAACTCAGGGACGGACTGACAATAACATCTGATAGGGAAAATAATTCAAAGACGTGCGCACGTTATCCAGACATGCAACCCTTAACGAAATTACAAGATATTCCCTTGCAGCTAGACACATTCCTAGCTTCATAGAAATTATGGTAAGAGAACAGATGGAGAAATTTTGATTTTTGAAAAATCGTTAGCTTTCTCAGTTTTTGTTATAAAGACCCTCGGGCCTTGGAGTAGCGAACGAAAGCTTTGGTAGCTTGGATCGGTCATCTTTTAATCCTATAAAATTCAACTTCGCGTCTTTCATTTGTTTCGTTTCCATTACCAAAATTTTGGTTTATATTTGTTTCACAGTCCACTGCCTAAATGAAAATGAGAGCATTTTTCCGTCTCTAGTGTTCTCCTTTTAGCCCACTCTGGGAATCCATAGAAGTAAAGTGAAAATTAAATTGAAAATGAAAAAAAAAAGAGAGAAACGTCGGACAATTAATTAGCATTGTTTATTTGGGATCTACTATCTGAATAGTACAATTTCTTGGGAGAACTGTGAAGGATTCTATTAAATCTTAATTTCTTTTCGATGAACCTGGAAAGGTGGTAATTTCTCCACTCTCCCTTAATCTTGCATGTTCTTTCTAAAGGCGCCAAACACCAAAAAAGCGACTTAATTATTTTCCACATGATTTTACTCAGATCTTCAGTGCATGTGCTTACATTGTTTTGCATCAAAATTGGCCCTGACACCATTCATGCTGATTCTTTAGCAAATTGACGTCCTGAATCCTAATATGACCCCCGGCTTCGCCATCACTCACCGTTTTCGTAGGAGCCCCCACTCCACCTATTTTGATCATTTTTCGATAATTTGGAGAGACGATAAGGATTTTTTTAGCCTTGACAGAAGCTAGGAGTAAGCCTGCGGGTATAGAGGTAAAAAGTTCTAAACCATGAACATTTGTAGCAAGGAAGTAGATTTAGAGTGCTGGGAATTTTTCCCTTAAATTATAAAAAATTCATTACGAATAATCGATTTTTCGGTTTTTTTGCAATTGTTATTTTTTACATATTCCAGCTTCCGGCCCCCCTCAACTTTTCTCAAACACCCCCAAATAATAAAAACATATAACAACAATATATTATTATTCTTACAACTAAAATAATCTCTTTCCCGCTTCAAATCACATTCATGGCCGAAAGATTATTATCGAAAAGTGATAAAAATAAGGGGGACTCCCCAAAACAAGATGTGATGGAGGAAAACGGTTATTACATATATTCGGATTCAGAAAGTCATTTTATACTATAAAAATCAGCCGAAATAGTGTCAGGGAAAAAAATATTTTTTTGCAGAGCACTGTTATTTGTTTGTTTGTAAATTGTTGCGAGTTATTGTCTATTTATTTAACAGGTAAAACATTTACCTTTTACTGCATACGGTTTATAACATTCCAAACAATAGTTAAACATGTCAAGCTATAACTCGAAAACTGTGCATCGTATAAAAAAGTTTGAACTACAGTTTCTGTAATAAAAATTAAACAATTTATGGTAATGTTCTTTATTTTTCGCTTTTTACGTCAAAATAATTTCTATTAACTGTTTCAACCAATAAATATCCAGATGTAATTAATGACTTAAAGTTGTAAATGAGAGAAAATTGAAAAAGTTTGCAACTTTGCAATTTTATCATGGCCACAATTATTGCTTCGGAATTTACGAAAGTTGAAGATTTGATTTCAGTAACATTTTTAAAATAATTTTTTAAATTGTACCAGAAAGTTTATTAAGGGCCTGGAGATAAATTTTAGAAAATTAAAATTTATTTTTGTTTCTGTTCTAAATAAATTTATTTTCAGAACTTCAGCGAGAGCACAAAAGCTATATGAAGTTTAGAAATATTGCAAAGTTCATGAGTTAAACCATGTCTGCATTTTGCGATTTAAGGCACTTGACACTTTTAGATTATACTTTGCATTGCATTCCAAACCATAAACATTTAAATTTTTACCAGTAGTATTTTCGAACACAATTGGGAAAAATTTTTATGAAATGTAATGCAACCTTATTAAATGTGAGAGGAAGCGTTTGAAAGATTATTGATTACTTCAACATCCATTTCAGTTGTAAAGCGAAAAGAGAACAATATCGCGTTAATTAGCTGTCGCCTAGCGTACATATTGCATTATTCTGAAAATATACTCTTACAAGAACTCGTCTTAATTTTAAATTAAAAAGTTAGTTGAAATGATAGTTCTAAAATGAGGAGATGCGAAGCGTTCCGTAAATATTGCGGGTAAAAATTATATTGCAAAGCAAAAATTATTCAACATTAACTCTTCTATGTGTAAACATATTTTTTATTTAACATTTTATATTTTGCTTTATGTTTTATAACTTTTAATCCCTTAAAAGAAAGCAAACAATTGATACGTACAAAAAGGGAGGACTGTAGATCCTTCATTAGAAAGGGGATGATTGAAATAAATAAAACCCCCTTTTGAAAAGCTTTTAATGGCGACCATAAATCTTTTACTCTGAAATGGTATTATGTTGTTGGA
The DNA here is from genome assembly GCA_947369205.1 of Cantharis rufa. Taxonomy (NCBI): domain Eukaryota; kingdom Metazoa; phylum Arthropoda; class Insecta; order Coleoptera; family Cantharidae; genus Cantharis; species Cantharis rufa. The sequence goes on from OX376309.1 coordinate 23,418,326, forward strand.
GTTTATAAACTCAGATTGTAAAATTTTTTGGAATATTAGATTTATCTCAAAAATTTACCTATAAATAAATCTCTTTGATGAGCATTACAAATTTGAACCGTTTTAAAATATAGCTCGAGTGTTACAAAATTAAATTATACATTTCAATATGAAATTGAATTTTAATAAAAATTATTAGATATTAATGATATCTTAAAACAATAATTAAAAAAATTAAATATTTTCTATGAGAGATATATTATTCTACATAGTGGGATGTAATCTGGAGGGTGAAAACATCTAAAGGTTGAGTATGAGACTACCCCCTCTTACATCCAAAAATCGAACAATTCAAATCCAAATTTCATTAGAAATCAATCTCAAATGTTAAATTAAATTCTAATATTAAATGATAAAATAAATTTAAGTAATAACTCCTGGCACATGCGACGATATCAGTTGCAACAAATTTCATCTTTAATTATTCAAATTTCACCATTAAAATCAAATTAAGTTATAATTCCGACTATCGAAATTATCTTCTTCTCTATCTCTAAATCTCGAATTACCAATTTTGATCATGCATAATTTCCCAAGTTTGTTCAAAATAAAACAATTAAAAATTTACTGACAAAATTAATTTCACTTTATTTTCGCCAAATACAAAAACCCAAAACTAAAATCTCAAAACCAAAACGCAAATATAAATCAAATTAAAGAAGGGAAAAATGGTCTTCTAGGTCAAACTCAACTAACTGGCGGAAAAACCATAAAAATGGTAATGTAAACTGGGCCAAAAAAAAAAACGAAAGTGGTAAACTGGGCAAAAGGCTTTTTCTAAAATTTTAAAAATGGTAAATTGGGCCAAAAGCAAATTTTACTAAAATTTTGAAAATGGTAAACAGGGCCAAATACAAATTTTACTAAAATTTGTAAAATGGTAAACTGGGTCTAAAGTAAAAATTATTGATTGAAAAATTGTTGTATGGGGTTTGAAAATCAAAAACCGATACACGTCAGCCTATTGTTACACGTTATTCGATATCGAATTTATATGAATTTTATTTTTATTTTTTTTTCAGTCTTTGTCAAATTCAAGTTTTGACAAAGACAACCATGGCAATATCCATTTATCCACCACAATCAATACAATCCACCATAAAAAATAGTTCTGCGGTTTTTATAATTAAATGCCAACAAATCCCTGACACTAATTATTATATTTTACAAATGCAAAACTTGTTTTTGGGATAGATTCCCTTCGCACCCCGCACTTTCGGATTCACCTTGGAACGAGTTTCACCTCTTTCTAGTTCCACCTTTGGCGAGTTCTTTCGGCCTTCAGGGATATTTTTAATGGGTCTAGTCTTTGTCAAAACGGCTCGGAGTGCCCGGAGCGGAGGGGATCGAAGGCAAGGTAGCGCAGAGTCAAATTTGACAAAGACAACCATGGCAATACTACATCGGTAGGTTACAGTTAGTTTCTGATATTTTTTTGAAATAATATCAAAACAGAATTCACACCGGCACACCCTTTTATAATTTTAGTTAAAAGTGCCTTTGGCCCAGTTTACCATTTTTTAAATTTGGCCCAGTTTACAATTGGCCCAGTTTACAATTGGCCCAGTTTACAATTGGCCCAGTTAAAATACGCAAAAAGTCAGATCAAAATAAAATTTCACGAATCGAACTATGTATAAAAATCCAATGGGGATTTTGGAACACCACATTTGTTCTCCTGAATGGTGGTATGAAATTGCCTTTAAAAACTGCAACCGTGATACTTGACTCGTCTTGTAACTGTTTAAAAGGTGAACTAAAGCTGTTTGCTTTTGGTCCAGCTGAAGCTGGATACTTTGTTGTGCAACATTTCCACTTTTCTTCACCATTTTGTAGCAGACGTTTAAAATAAAATTTATGCTGATCATAAATCTCCAATTTGTTACCAACCTGACCAGTAGTTATCTGTATAATATTTTTCGATATCTTAAAAAGTATAGCGCCTGATATAAACCCTCAGATATAAGAGAGGGGATAGACTCCCCTTAAAATAACAATTTGTAAAGTTTTATAAATTATGTGTAGTTTTATAACGAATTAATTCTTGTCATCAAGAAATACTAAACAGAAGAAACCCCACGGTAAGGGGGGGGGGGAGTTAAACCCCCCAAAACCACCCCTTATATAGACAAAACTACTATACACAAAACTTATATACACCAAAACTGGTGACTACTCATGCAAACCTGTGAACGAATTACAAGATTCTGCATTTAAGATACATTAACAAAAATAACAAATAACCTAAGATCCGAGATTTGCCGTGGTTGCATTTGTCAAAACCGACCCTCCGCTCCGGACGCTTCGGGTCGGTTTTGACAAACGCCATGCTCGCTAAAAATATCCTTCTGACCGGTCTTACTCAGAAAAGTGTGCTAACAGGAAGGGGGTGAATCTTCCTCGATGTGGACTCGATGCTGTAATTTTTTTCTATCAAACTTTAATTTATATAGAGAAATAAATGAAAATGAAAAATTGCAAAAACTTACCCATAAAAAAACTATGAATATCAATTAAACTATAACCCATGACAACAAACTTCATTACATGGGACCGTTCACTAATTTATCAAAAGTTGGTATAGCAGTAATAATCAAACTTTTCTTATTGGTACTTAGTTAAAAATTAATTATTTAAAAATCCCATTTAAGCTTGATAATTTTAATACCTATTAAATTCCTCGAAGTCAGGGGAGTTTGCAAGTAGGCTTTAAGAAAAAAAGTAGCAACTTTATAATCCGCTTAGAAGTTAGCGGAGTTTACAAAACCCCGTCAAGGGTCAGTACTGGTTTAGGTATTATTTATTGTTTTGGTAAGTTTTTGATTTATTCTCTTTTTCAATTCTGGGTTGTCATGTTTTATTTCTCTTATTGGTTGGTCTATTAATTGTCTATCTTTTCAAATCTTTCTGCCATTTTTTTGCTGCCTTCGTTTAGGTTTTTCAGAATCAAAAGAAGCATTCCCAAACTACTACACGTTGAGCATGAGACTCTTTTAGTCAAAAAAATTTCAAATTAAATTTATTAAATTCTCTTGATTTTCTTTTCAAAATATCCAAATTTAAATTCAAATTTAATTTCAAAACAAATTTTTCAATATAAATAGGATCGTAATTGAAAAAAATAACTTAGAACGCAAAAGATCGATTGCATGATGGGCTGTATGGCATGTCGCTCCATGCTGTTGAAACCAAATGTTGAAATAGCTGAGATGAAAATGTGCAAGATCAGAAAAAAAGTGATTCATCTGCAAATATTTTGTTGTTATTTACAAAGGTAAATCAAAATAAAATTCTTTAAAATTTACAAAACCATAGTCCAATTATGAAGAGAGGGTGATTCCCCCGAAACCCGGGGATTCTAAGGGACCCGGAATTTAATAATACTATTTCTAGTATTATACTATTACAACAACTATACTATAAATGGTATACTATATAACTTGTCAGCTTTGTATTTAAGTAAAATTCAAAATTAAGATTTTAGTATTCCAGATTAGTTTAATTATATTAATTAAATTTGAAAGGATTAAATTAAAAATATATAGGTATATTATACTCCTTAAAACTAATTTGGAAAATTTGTATGCAAACATTTAGTACACTTTGATGTAATCTTGAAATATGTTGAACTACAACCTAAACAAATACTGAGAGATAAGAAATAATCGATATAAAGGTGAAGGTTTACAAAATTTTTTGTTACTATTTTTTAAAATTATATTTAATTTAATTTTTTTTACAAATTAAGTGTTTCCAAAATTTTATCATCTAAAAACATTTGAAAATATTAAATTATCTTTAAATATACAAATTAAGATGAAACACTCAAAAATTATTAAATTAAGGAGCCAAATTAAAAGACATACAAACAGAGTAATTGCCTAGGGATATTTAAAATATTTTAAATTTACCAATTAGGTAGTTATTCTTTCCAATGTAAATGAGTTTAAAATCAATAAATATTTATTTTAATTTAAACTGGTAAGATAAGAGCTTGTATTTTATCTTTTACGCTTACATTCTAATAAAACTAAGTTAAGGGGTTTCAAAGCGCTAATTCTCATTTTCCACTTTTACTAATCTACCACACGTTAACTCATTAACTTTTCCTTCAATAGATGCTAGAGAGTGTCAAGTTGAAAGACTGCAATATACGAAATTAAAATGCGATAAACTCCGTAATTATTGGCATTAGTCTGCACCTTTAAATAGTAATGAAATTATTTATAATAAATTAAAACTTCAATAATATAACAAGTTAATTAAACATTAATAACTATTAATTTAATTTTCAAACTTTCAGCAAAGGTTATCGCGTTCTTCAGAAAATTGATTTATTATTTTAATTTATTATATTTCAAAAATAAAGAAATTATTATTAGGTTCTAATTTTATATTTATTTTTTATTTACAGAATTGTTTTGTTCTAATGGGGCTTAGTTTGTTAGAAAGTTAAATCTCAATTTCTTTTCTTGTTAGTATTAACATAAAAAGTTAATTTAGTTAAAAAATTGCTTACTCCCAAGGCATAAGTCTCTGAAGTGGTTTCTTAACGCTACATTTCTGTGTTGTTGCATTTGATTTGGTTAAATATTATAGCCTTTCTAGAATCACGTGTGAATGCATAATTCATTATATGCTTAATTATTATATTTCAAAATGGACTCTCGCCATAACAATGGTAACTGGTTAAGTTACAAAATATGCCCAATTTAAAAAAACGTTTACATACATAATAAAATTTGAATCTTCTTTATATTCCATTAATAGTAATTATATTCTCAAAACACAAATTATTACCATCCTTAATTTTGTATACGTAAATCGACAGCAGTAAGTAATCATTTGTATGAGTAGTTGTAATTTGTAATTCGTAGCCGTAGTTCGTAATTGCAGCAAAACTTGCTGTTTTGTTCTTTTCTCAAGATTTAATAATAAATCTTGCTTAGAATTTGTATAAGCAATACTCACTTATAAGTATTCTGTTTTTAGTCATGCAAATTCAACGTGCAAACTACATTATCAATTCAAATTTCTTATGTCACGTTTATCATTGTAAACTTGTATCATTGCACTTGTATACAAGTTATTTTATTTCGCATTGAAAATAATCTACATATTTTGAATTTATATTTGCCGTTTTTGGATGAGGAACTTGGTCAGTAATTTATAAAGTATAAGTAGTTAGGCAATTAGTAAGTCAAAACAATAATGTCTTCATTAATAAGTGAAGTTATGTAAGCAGCAACAATGGTGCGCGGATTTTCATTACAAGGCAGATATTTTTATTTTCCTTATATGTTAAAAATAACCTACAGAAAACATAAATAATTCAGTATATTATTCAAATGGGGCACCCATACGGTAATCAATTGTTCTCAGTGTAAAAACCTCAAGTTTACACATATCTCTAAAGTCTACTTTTTAAAATAATGACAACACAGCGATTATTTGGATATTCAAATTTTTATTTAGAAATTCAAATGATCTGGCTTGTTTTTGTTAAATAATAACCCATGCTGATATTTATGAGCAATGGCTAATTATATTATTATAATGGCGTTGTAATTTACAGCTGGGATATTACACTTCACTACCTACTCAAATATTAAATTATACATGCACTTCACAATTATAATTTAAGCTTCTTCTCTGGATTATCACTACGGTATTATAGATATTTGCGCATATTTGATATCCTTATTTATATGAGGTAAAAGTAAAAATATTTTACTTAACAGATTGTGTCCCAGGTCGGGCGCCATATTTATTAGTATTTTTTTATATTATAATATCTGTACTGCAATAGAAACCCACGTTCAATAATTTTATTAATTTAAAAGTAATTTAATTGTGTTGTACAAGATTTTCTGAGTTTATATTAATAAAGTAATAAAAAAAATGACGCTCAACGTGGGGCATTGTCTTATATTTTGTAAATATGGAAATCGTAATTTATTTAGAATAAAATTATAGTTACGTAATAACAACAATTACATGAAATACCTTTTGAAAAAATTACAATACTATGCAATAAAGCTCAGAATTGTTTGTCAAAATTTGTAAAAGTCGTCAAACGACAAAATGATGCAAGCTAGTAAAAATAAAACTCAATTATTTTACGCATAAAGAGAATGCATTGACTGATTGATTGTAAAAATATTTTAGAGCGTTGCTGGTGACAAGCAATTTAGTAAAAACAGTGAATTTTACATGATTATGAGATTCCGCTGACGACGGGGTCGAGAGGTCAAACTTGCAATATTCCTGCACAGTGGAAACTGAGAATATGTAACATTAACAAAACATAAAGTTGTGAGATTGTCTCGAGTCGAAAGTCACAACTTATAGTTTTAATTACTTTCAGAAGGTACAGATACGTGAAAGTTTGATAGTTTATAGAGTCTGTGACCGTGGAAATATATGAAATATATGAACTATAGTCAACCAAAAATGATAGAATTAATTAATGAAGAGCACTGGAACGTTTCAACCGCAAAAACTCCTTATCGTGAAGAATGCGATGTAGACACTTCACAGGTGAGAAGTATTTAGAAAGATACTTCAAAGTGACGCTGTTGATATTTAGCTTTTCTGTGGTACTTGCGGATGTGTTGATGCAGCAGTTAATATTTTCACTTCCGCTTCAGAACTGAAAAACTGAATTGCTCTTGATGAATCTTGAAAAATTAAAATTTTTTACACAAACAGGTTATTATTTCTTCCTAAGAAATATCTCGGAAAACTTGACGGCAGTATCAGGACTTAGATGGTATCACATAGCAATGACACGAATTTTTAAAATAATACTTTCGACGAGCAAATAATGTAAATGGGGTGAATCTAATTTCGGAGGTGAATAGAGCATATCTACAGAAAGATGAGACTAAATTTTAAGCTAAGTACGAAAGTTAAAATTTTTATTAAATCTTTTTAAATTTGCATTAGAGACAAGTATTTATTTTATTAATTATGTCATAAAGCTATAAAAATTTAAGTACCACATTGAGTTGATTAGTAGCTTAACGTCACTTTTACTGGGTTTAACTGCCAGTTGTTTAAAGTAAAATTGCATATTTTGGCATAATATGTTACATTGCAATATGTTCGATTGAAGAACATGATACTTTCAGTTCCAGTATTTTATTTTATCTTGAAGATTGTTGTTTACATGACATATGGTCTGGTATAGCAGCGGACTGGCAAAAAAACCAGCCCAGATTGCAATGACACCAAGTTGAACCTATTATTTTGATTATAAAAGTTTTTATAAGAAAAGCTATTATTCTTTTTTGAAACTTAAAATGCCATCGATATTTTAAAATTGGTCGATTATATTAAATTAATTATTGAAAACATGAGTATTTTTAGCGGCCAAAAATGAGTTTTATGTACCTTAACATTTCAATTAGCCATATTTTTTCATTAGGAAGGTATTCCTGAAGGAAATCATCGTACCTTGGGGTTAATACCTAGAGTCAAGAAAAATTGAATTTTATTTGGTCGAATGTCTGCAAAGTATGGTGGTTTTATATGTTAAAATTGATAATTCGTGGTTAAGTTTATCATCAAAAACAAGTGACGATAGTAAAGTGTGGTGAACTAAAAAAGAAAGATATATGATGTACTTAAAGTGGTGGTCTGCAGCAAATTATACCAATTTATCAGTCCAAGGTAAGAATAGGTGTTGTCGAAGCACCTACGCTATTACATACTGTAGAGTGTAGATGAATCTGTCGTGAACTTAAAATCAATATGGCGCTTGCTCTGCTTGATACCTGGAGTACAGAATGCCGGTGGCTTTAGAACGAAAAATCAAGTGGTTACCTCAGTGGCTATCCAACCCGTGTACGGTTCGTGCGTTCGCAGTATCTCGTAATCGATCGTATCATTTCGTGAAAAAGAAAAGCGGAAAACCTTTTCATAAGTGAAGCTTGACACGAATTGTTCTTCTAGTAACTTTTCAATTATCCCGGTTTTTTTTTCTAAAATTTATTTTTTCAGTCACTTTAAATTTCTTTTATACCTTAGAGATTTTAATCAAGGAAAACTCCATTAAGTAATTTTAATATCTTAATAATTTTTATTGCCATCAAATAAGGCATTGGAGTAAACTTAAAAGTTTTTCCTATAAAAGTTAGTAATAAGTTTTACTGTAATAAAAAATTTTCTAAATTGGTTTTCTTTTTGGTTACATGGATTGAGTTAATGTCAATATACCTTAAGTATGGTTATATAATGAGTTTTGTCAAGTTTAGAGAGTACGATTGTAGTTTGAAAGACCTCTCAAGAACTTCACCTCTCATCATGCCTTATTACTAATTTGGTCTTACTCCATCTATTTCTCCTAAATAACGTCGATAAGACCCTAATCTTAATTAGTTTATAATGGGAGTAATAACTTGTCTACGCTCGCGTCGAGCCGTCCGTTTTCCGTCTCTGCTTTATCTACTGTTTGTTATTAAACGCTATATCTAACTTGGGTTTACTCAAATTTATGTAGACTAAAACCTAAGTTAAATATTTGTAGAAGACTCCTTTACCTGTCTTTGATGGTTTCTCATTTTAATTTCAGAACAAATTTTCTAGAATTATATTGCTCACTTACTTTTTATTGAAACAAGAGTAATTTTTATACAATAAAGTGGTAAATATATAAACAACTAAAATGCATTTTATATGTAATTTTATAATATTATTTGTGTGCGTTATTGTTGGGCATAAACCTACTCTAAGTTGTTACGTGTTTCCCAAGGGTGAGTAGGGTTACACGGTGGTAACATACTACATATTTATTTAGAAAGGAAATGTTTCCACTATATGGATAGCTCCAGAGGAATTACTTATAGACTGCATTAATTTGTGTAGCAATACCAGCAAAATACATTAATTAAAATAATTATCAATTATACAATGTCGCTCATTAATAAATTAATTATACTAAAATATTGTTCATAATAATAATTGCGACCAATTAATAATTTCATATATTATAAACTAAATGTAACAAATTACTTAAATATCAAGATATTCAACAAAATACTAATAAATCAAATAACACAGATGTGCTAAAAGTTTGTTAAAATTACAGAACACCAAAAGGTGAATAACGGCAACAACAACTTATTAATCAATGTTTACTGAGTTACGACTACCACATTTTGCAATAAAATCATCTTAAATCGTCGCCACGATCAATACCTCCACGACTTCTGCTTTGTTTTTACATTTATTTATTTATTATTTTTTTTTCACTTTTTGCATTTTTATTAAAAATTACATTTAAAAGGGTGAAAAGTTGAAATAAAAAAAATTAGGCGACACTGTTAATCACCGCAAAACTTACACCTACTATCGGTTCCTTAGATTACAAATTCCAAGTTTCAATTAGGGAAGACTTAAAATACAGCCAACTTACGCATAATATTTTCTGCTGAGCAAATGTGTCGTCCTTAAATATTTAATTATTTCTAGACATAATTCAAGTACGATAGAAATTGCACCGGTTTTAAAATAAATTTTGGGTTGAATTTAGTGCTATGTATTGTAAGCATATCCTATTAAATAAAATATCTTGACAAAAAACAAATAAAACGAAAATATAATTGAAAAATCGTTTGTGTATACAGAATTGAGCGATCCTTGCCGCGATAAACAATGTGGATTTGGAGCTCGGTGTGTTCCTTCCCCGGATGGACGCGATGCCTCTTGTCAATGTTTAGAAAAATGTCCAAGCTACGGCGACCATTCAACTTCGCGTCCCGTCTGTGGTTCCGATGGCATCGATTACGTCGATCATTGCGAACTTAATAAGTCTGCATGCACGAGTAATTCGAACATCACAATTAAGTTTCAAGGGAAATGCGGTATGTTTACAAATAAAACTAAACAAAAGGTTATAAATGTTAAAACAAAATATAATTAATTATAGACCCATGTGCTGGCGTAGAATGTCCAGAACCTGAAATATGTCAACTTGATGAAAACCGCAATCCAGTATGTCGATGCGGTGATACTTGTCCACTTGAATTTATTCCGGTGTGTGGTTCTGACGGGAAAACGTATTCCAACGAATGCACATTAAGGCAAGAAACTTGCAGATCACGTAAAAATATCCATATCATATATCGTGGAAAATGCAGTTCAGGTATGCACGATTTACTTTTAATTTAAAAATTGATCTCGGATTACTTCAAATCTTTCAATTACTTTTGGTATAGGGGTTAATCCGTGCGTAAGCGTTAGATGTACCTTGGGAGAAGAATGCTCTATAAATAAGTTCGGAATAGCGAGGTGCGAATGTGCACCAAAATGTGAGCCCGTTATGAGGCCAGTTTGCTCTAAAGATGGCCGAACTTATTCTTCAGAATGCGAATTAAAGAGATCAGCATGCATAGCTCGTACTACAATCGAAGTGGCTTACGCTGGGGTTTGTGGTGAAATGGGCCCTTGTAGCAATCACGAATGTAAATATGGTGCCACATGTGTCGAACGAGCTGGCGTCCCTTCCTGCGAATGTCCATCGTGTCCAGCTGAATTTGAACCTGTTTGTGGTTCAGATGGGATTTCTTATGGAAATGAATGTAAACTCCGATTAGAAGCCTGCAAGCATCACCGTGAAATTAGAGTTTTATACGACGGATCGTGCAGTAATAATCAGAATAAATTTTTATAATCTTTTTTTTACAAATACTAATTTCAGACGGATGCGAAAATAAAAAATGCGAATTTTATGCTACTTGCGAGAGTAATGGTGCTGCGGAAGGTCGTTGCGTTTGTCCCCATTCATGTGAAGATGCTGCGGTAAGTAATAAAGTTTGCAATAATAAAACGAATTTAAAAATTTTATCTATTTTTAAAATTCCAAAACTACCCCTAAATCAAATTTAGAAATATATTCTCTAAGACGACATTAACGTCATACACAAACCTTACATTACAAACTAACCAATTCCGATTCAATAAGATGAAATTCAACTTCAGCTGCCTTATCGATTAACTTCACTTACTTGATACGATCAAAGACAAAACTAGACGTTTAGTAATTGAGTTGAACACGGAACTGTTTTTGAAATGAAGCTTAATTTTGAACAATTTGCTTTAATAAAATTGATTAATGGTGTAACAACAAAGCACTGCACTCAAAGCACGTAGTAATTTATTGATATTTTTTTTATTGTAAAAATCGCTCATTGGTTTCCTTAAAAATATTTGTTTTAATAGCTTACAAATGGCGCAGTTTGCGGAACAGACGGCATTACTTACAAGAATGAATGCGAGTTGCGGATTTCATCCTGTAAAGCGAAACAATATGTGTTGGTATCATATAAAGGAGACTGCGGTAAACAAACTCTATTGCATTACTCCGCGTCACCTAATAAAAATTATTTGTAGATTTATGTCAAGGAGTAGAGTGCAAATATGGAGCTCATTGTGAAGCAGGAGAATGCGTTTGTCCGACGGACTGTCAAGGATCAAAAGAAGAACCCGTTTGTGCTTCTAATATGTCAACCTTTGTTAATGAATGTGAAATGCAAAAGACGTCCTGTGGGCAAACTCCTATAAGTGTATTATTTTATGGAAACTGCAGCGAGAGATTTCCAGTGACAGGAGCTCTTAGTAAGTCTGTTTTTCATTGTGTTCTTGTTTTGTACGTCTAATACCCACTCCCTTTGCTAAGCAACCGACTAATGAATCAAATTAACAACGCACTAACATCCTCTCCAGCAACTCTATCCTCATCTGCCGTGCTGATAAACAGCGAGACCGAGGCAGACGTCACCGCAGCCACCCACGACAAGTCGACCATCCTGACCGAAGCTGAAATCACCGCAGCAGAACGAGAGGCCTGCCGTGATATCCACTGCGACTTCGAAGCTACTTGCGAATTGGGTCCCGACAACTTTCCACGATGCACCTGCCAGTTCGATTGTACCAGTGCCGCCGTCCTAGCCTCATCAAAACCTGTCTGCGCATCCGACCTACGGCTCTATTCATCACTCTGCGCTATGAAGATGGAAGCTTGTCAACGGCAGGAAGAATTGAGACTGCGACCACTTGATTTATGCCAAGGTGTGATTGTAATCCTTACTAATTCAATAATCTCACTTCATCCATTCGATCGATACATTTAATTTACTTAATTATCTTAACAGGTATGGAAGTAAAACCATGCAATGGCGAAAAACCAATAGTAGATCCTATTAGCGGTAAAGAATTAGATTGTGGGAACGGACAGCAAAGAAAAGACTGCCCATCCGGTACTTACTGTCACCAAACCACCAGATTTTCTAGATGTTGTAACAAAGGTAAAAAAATTATAACTTAACGAACAAAACCATTCATCAAATCACAATCACAGATCAGAGCATTTTTCAACAAAAGAGTTGCGAAGACAGTTGGTTTGGATGTTGTCCAGATGGAAAAACTCCAGCTCAAGGTGCCGAATTCGCAGGATGCCCTTCACTTTGCGGCTGCAATAAATTAGGATCCTATTCCGACACTTGCGATCCTGAAACACACCAATGTCGTTGCAGACCAGGAGTTGGAGGAGAAAAATGCGATCGTTGTTTACCCGGCTATTGGGGCCTTCCAAAAATATCTTCGGGTCATATGGGTTGCATCCGTATGTATTTTGGTAAAAATCAAATAAACTGATTTTAAAATTAAATTTAATAGCTTGTGGTTGTTCATCATTTGGGTCGGTTCGGGAAGACTGTGAACAAATGACCGGAAGGTGTGTATGTAAACCGGGAATACAAGGTCAAAAATGTACCGTGTGCACAAGTCATAATAAAATTTTAGGACCAAACGGATGTGTATCAGGTAGTATAAATCAAAAATGTTGTATGTTTTTAAAATTTTTGCTTTTAGTCGATCTCACCACCTTACCTTCGACAACGTGTAGAGATTTAACTTGTCATTTTGGGGCGACATGTTTGGAACGAGGTGGATTAGCCATTTGCGAATGCCATACTGAGTGTTCGGATGAAAACGATTCTCAAGTAAGCTTCTAAAACAATTTTTTGTAACAAAAAATTTTAACCCGAATGTTTGCAGATTGTTTGCGGCAGTGACGGGCAAACGTATGCGTCGGATTGTCAACTTCGTTTAGTTGCGTGTCGGTCGCAAAAAGATATAGTTGTACAAGCATTTGGAACTTGTAACGGTAAGAGTTTGAGTTGTTCGCTCAAAACTTAGTAACATATTAAATTATTTACAGACGACTTATTTCCCGGAACGGATTGGCCTGTTCGGCGATACACACCCCTACAATTTACTCAACCAGATGAATCGAATTCACCACTTTCTAAATCGACTCGCCATCTTTTAGTGCCAGATTTCCGATATTATTACGAAAGAAACAAATATCCTCTGAGGCCAGTTAAAGGACCGCCCTATTCGTCTGGATCTGATTTGGACAGCAAATCTATTGAAAACGAACTATCTGTTTCAGGAATCGATAACTTTTATAACACACGCGGTGAGGTTTAGCTATTTAATCAAATAATCATTGTTTGCATATCACGAAATGAATGAATTGTAATTTATGTGATAATAAATAAAAAGTACAAAAAATAAGGGGGTTTTTCATGTATTTAGGTAGAAACTACGCTGCCGCATATAGACCAACACCAGCGACCGTACGAGTAGTAACAGCGTTACTTGGAGATCTTTGTTCCGACGATTCTGATTGTGTTATCAAATTTAGTAGCTGTGTGGAAGGTGCATGTACATGTCTAGATGATTATTCCGAGTCTCCAGACCGACAAGAGTGTATAGGTAAGATGTATTGAGAGTCCATTATCGGTCTATTAATTTTCTATATTATTATAGCAGATTCTAGCACAACGGAAGAGTTTAGTGCATGCAGCTCCTCACCTTGTTATCACAGTACCACGTGTATTGATCTTCCATCGTCAACGTTTGCATGCATCTGTAGTGAGAATACAACCGGACTTCTTTGTGAAACTGAGATAATAGTTAAGCAATATGAGATACCGGCCTTTGACGGTAGATCTTATGTTCGGTTAAAGCCTTTAAAAGCATATCATAAACTTAGCTTAGAGATTGAATTTAAAACGTACTCGAACAATGGAATCATATTGTATAATCAACAAAAAAATGACGGATTGGGAGATTTTGTATCGCTAGCTATTGTAAATGGATATGTTCAATTTAGATATAACTTAGGAAATGGGGCTGTGATTATATCAGCGTCAGATAAAGTAGAAATTAAAAAGTTCCATAAAGTAGTAATTAAAAGATATCACAGAGATGGAATGTTGAGATTTGATGACAATGAAGATATCGCAGGTCAATCTAAAGGTTCGTTACGTGCCCTTGACCTCTTAGAAGATGCTTTCATTGGATTCGTGCCAACCAACTTTACAAGGTAAACATTTTATTGCGTTAGCGGTATCATCTTCATGTCTTATTCTCCAGGGTTTACGATAATATTGGAACAGATCAGGGTTTTCAAGGCTGTATTAGAAAATTAAAAATTGGAAGACGCACAGTCGAACTACACGAAAATAGAGACGAACTAGTTGTAGCTGTAGACGGCGTTCACGAATGCGGCGAAAATCCGTGTTCGAGCGTTCCATGTCAAAATGGTGGAGTTTGTTATCCAATTGATTCGGAATTATATCGATGCGAATGTTCTTCTTTATTCACCGGAAATTTTTGCGAAACTCTAATCGATTCCTGTCTATCAAACCCCTGCAAAGTAGGATCATCGTGTAGTTCATTGAGCAATGGAGGGTTCTTCTGTAAATGCCCTCCAGGTCGCACTGGTAATACCTGTGATATTGGTAAGTTACTATTGATTTTTTCTAATATACTACTAAACCGGATGCTGCTAACTAATAAATTTTGTTGTAGTAAATGCGGACATAGACTTGAGTATTCCAGAATTTAAAGGTTCAAGTTTTATAGAACTTCCGCGACTTGAAAAAGTTAGCAAAACATTTTCTATAGAAATTACATTTTTAAGTAAATCGTTAAATGGATTACTATTTTATAATGGGCAAATGAAAAATGGAAGGGGAGATTTCATATCTTTAAATCTTGTTAATGGTCATGTTCAATTTAGATTTAATCTCGGTAGCGGAATCGCAAATATTACGTAAGTTGAAACATTTAATTTTCATTATAATTTAATTAGAGAATTTTACTAGATCTAAAGAAAATGTAACATTGGAGAAGTGGCATTGGATACGTATTTATCGTAAGGATCGTGAAGGATTGTTGCAATTAGATAACTCAACGGTTGTTCGTGGATATTCGGGACCACCTCTAACAGAACTTAATTTGGAATTGCCATTTTATATTGGATGTGTTCAGTAAATATTACTGTCGGTTTATGTGTAATAAAAAATTTAACATTTATGTTTGTAGGTCATGGCAAGAAACTCATCGATTATCTGGAGTCTCAAAAGGATTTAAAGGTGCAATTCAAAAACTAATTGTGAATGGAGAACAAATTCCATTATCTACAAAACTTGACGATTGTTTGTACGGAAAAGGTGCAAACAAGAGATGTGCTTTTAATATTGGAACGTTTTCGGGCCTTCCTTGTTCAACTTCCAAAAATCCATGCTTAAATAATGGACTTTGCATACCAGACTTAAATAATTATGTTTGCCAATGCCATTCCAGTTACGAAGGAAAACATTGTGAAATATGTGCGTACATTTTCTCTATCTTCAGTTAATTTTTAAACTTTTCTCTTTCATTTCAGTAAAAGATGAAAATTCGTCAATTAAATTTAATGGAAAAACTTTCCTGCAGTATAAAAATCGTGGACATAAAAGGTACAAATAGTTTTGAATTTTTAACTTCTACTAATATATCGAAATAATTTGAATCAAAGTCATAAGAATTTTCATGTTTGTTGAAATTCATTAACTTCGATTTATAGATGTTCTTGTTGGCGTTGACTTAGACATTGACTTTCAACTCGCCAAGAATTTTTCTCAAAAACAATTGCAGTGCTTACAAATTTAAAATTTTTCATTTTTTTTTTCTTTAATTAAATAATTTATTAATTTTGGAAGTGGAATAATTGGGTTTAATTTTTGAAGAGATCGGCAAACAAAATATGAAGATAAAAGGTTTTTATGGGTAGAGATACCTTAACCTAACCTTTTTTATTTATATTTTGCTTTGCGCGGGAAGAGAAAATCTTGTACCAGACACCGACTTAATCGAAGTCAGTGAATGACACTTTCACTCATTAAAACATCTGCCCAACTCCGTGGAGTCTTACTTTTTGCACTACACGGCTTTTGCAGAACCTGATTCATCCAGAGATTTTTCTTCTCATACCCTTTCGAGGCTCTGTTTTTTTTCGGGCATTTATACCAAACAAGAGAATTTCTTTTTGAATGATTTTTTGGAACATTTTCTTCATTCTACACCCAATATGGTGTTATTGCCTATCTCCTTGCCCTTTAAATTTTTTCTTCTAAATTTTCAACTGCGTGTATTTTTGGGCATCACACCTCACGCTTGTTCGAATTAAAGAATAGCGCTTCATCTTATCGTCATTTGGCTATCTTCGCAACCTTTTGGATACCTAGCTTAGCCTAACTTAACCTAACCTAGATTAGACAATAATGGTGACTATTTTGGTTATGATTGCGTTAACGGAAAATTCACTTCCAGATATTTTATTACTGAGACATTTCTCAATCAGATATTTCTCAATTCAATTCTCTACTGCTAAATTGTTACTAAAATTTTACGTTAGGTTCTGAAATATTTAATTTATTTATACAATTTTGCCATTTTCTTCTATAACAAATTACTTTTAATACAGGGTGCCGCAGAGAAACTACTTTATTAAAAAAAATGAATAATACATTAGTATCGGAGATATCAGTTCTGGTAAATGCATTTAGATAGTGGAGTTTTAAAGTTTCTCTCCACTCTTTCCAAGATATCCATGGACAGTACCGTATTTCTGCCTGGGCCTACAAGGCCCAAGCCTAGGGGCTAGCCAGCCTAGGGGACCCGGTGGCGGAATCGTTACATAAGCTCATCCGCTTACTTTTTTTTGTGCGTCGGGAGTAGGGAAATCTTCAAAAGACTTCACCCAGATAATTTGGGTGGTAGTGTCGGAGTTTTACCGACTAAAACCCCACTCCATAGAGGTGCCGGGAATCGCTAACGCATTTCTTCCGATCATCCTCCTGCTAACTTGCTTCCGCCCTCTTGGGTCTTTGTTCTTCTTGGGCTCTTACTTAGGCTTCCCTTTCGTCTTGCAATTTTGCCTTTGTGGTCATGATTTTTTCCAGCATGTGCTCGATGATCCCCCAGTGTTTTCCGCTACCCAACATCAGCTCCACTATAGTGGTTGGACTAAGATGTGTCCCCAGCTGCGTTTCGGCGATCTGCCTGTCTTCAGTCCATTTGTTGCAGAAAAAGATGGTATGTTCCTCGTCGTCTAGTTCGCCGCAGAAGCAGCAGTTGGGAGTATTTGCTCGCTTGAAGAGATGTAGGTAGCTCCTAATACACCCGTGGCCGCTTAAAGCCTGCGTCACCTCGTATGACGTCTCGCCATGTGTTCGGTTAACCCACCGCTCGATGTTAGGGATGAGGCGGAACGTCCACCTTCCCTTGCTGGAAACCTCCCATGACTCCTGTAATTTTTTTCTTATATCGAGAGACTTCTTGTCATATTCATCCTGATATCTTGCTCGATATTTTGCATCCCTCAGCTCTGCTTTTAGATGGAGTGGCAGTTGGGACGCAATGACGAAGACAGCATAGGTGAAAATGGTCCTATACGCTCGGCAGATCCTCAGGGCACTCTTCCTCTGCACTGACTCTAATATCTGGCAGCAATTCTTCCTCTTCAGCCCCTTGACCCATATCGGAGCGGCGTAAAGAATCATCCGCCTACTTAGGACTGTAATGCTTTAGCCTACCCCTCCATACGAATTTGCTCTTTTGTTTCTAGTCTTCTTGGCTATGTTTAGTGTTAGATGTTTATTAAAGTCATTAAAATCGATAAAAACTTATATGTTCTGTATTAGTGCATTTAATTTGCTAAATTTCCAAAACAGCCTCGATATGGTGGGGGCCCAAATGTCAAGTGCCTAGGGACCCTGGGTCTCTAAGGCCGAGCCTATCGTTAGGTATGTTGTCGATAGCAGTTTGAATATTGTTCTTCGGTTGAGTCAAGATCCTTGGACGGTCGGTGCAAACTATGGATTTTCGACAACCCTATAAAAAAAGTCAGACAGAGCTAAAACTCGCTGACCACTGAAGATAGCCCCGCTAAGAAAATCTCGTAGATTAAGTATTGGCACCCGTGCCAATTTGTATGGATGAAATGGCAGTTCTTTATGAAGAATTACGTTAATACAGAACGATCAGATATTCCAAGATCAGCGGCATGCTTGTACGCAGATCGCTTAATTGACTGCTAAGCCTGTTTGAGTTTTTGGGTGTTCTGATAGTTCTGGAACTTTCAGTTTTTTTCTGCACCTTCCTGGTTCACGATCACGATATCAGGAACACGACCTGCGGACGCAATATTAAAGTGATTCCCAATTGCACGTTGCTTGGCGATGCTTGGCGAATTGTCCGAAAGTGAAAGATCCGAAAAACAAAGAAAGAATGGAATATAAAGTGTAGTAAGTACGAAATTAAGAAACGAGAGTAAACCAAAAATATGACAGGACTCACACTCTCCGCTCCGGTCCCATCCGTTTCAGACTTTCCGGGCCGTTTTGACAAACGCCATACTTACTAAAAATATCTCTCTAAACCGGTTCTACTCGGCAAAGTGTGCTACCCGGAAGAGGGTAGATTTCCCTCGCTCACGTGTTATAAATGTAATTTTAGATGCGCAAATTTGGCATAAACCCTATATTATGTACACGAATACCCTTAATCTTATCTACCCTTAACCTTAATCTCCTAAAAACAACATAAGTATGTATAAGTAGACGACTCATTGTTAAATGGGTGCGAGCGCAGTTTACATTTTGAATTACAAAATAAAATTGGAAAAATTAAAATGCAGGTATTTTGGAGAGCAATTTACATTACCCCGATAGGAAATACCAAAACAAAAAAAACGTATAGTCAGAAATGAAGTTTCTAAAACTACTAATTTCTCTTATATTAGGCACAGGGCCGGTTTTTTACCAACAGTTCGTTTAGTGGCCGGAAGCCCATTAGTACTGTAATCATATTAATTACTTTAGATCTGAGATAACTAACTAAACTGGGCTATCTAGAAGGACTCTAACTGCAGATGTAAAATAATTGGAAATTTCTAAAACTTCTCTCTTCCTTCCTATAATAATAATGTTCAGAGGGAAGACGGAGATATACAGCGCTGACTTATGATACGGAGGGGGCCGGTGCGGAGGGTCAGTTTTGAATTACGATAGTAGTTAGGTACTTTTCCCAAACCTCCAATAAGCACGTGCTTATTGAGATTCAGAGAGCAATTCATGAGAATGAGATTGGTTAATTTCAACATCAGAGTCAGCGTCAACTTCAACTTAATTGTGAATGTTTTAAAATTGCTTAACAAAGATTCTTATCGGCTTAATTGAAATTGTCATACTATCGGGTGTAGGTAACTAACAATTTTTACTAATTTAGTGATAACATAACTAACTACACCATCAACTCCAACTATATAGTAGATGATCAAGATGATGATGTGTTGCCAGAAGAAGAGCTAAATTTAGAAAGCTTATACGCCGAGTACGATAGTGAAGATGATGAAGATTACGAATTAGATGATAATAACTTTTATGATTTTTTGGGGTACGCCTAATACTAACAATACTAAAATAAATTCAAAATAGTGATACCAAAAATGATAATACTAAATCCAATTTTAGACGGAAAGGTGAACGAAAAAATAGATATGAATTTAGATTGAGAACTTCCATGTCCGATGGGCTATTATTGTGGAGAAGTAGAAGTCGTAGTTTAGCGGAAGATTATTTTGCTATAGCAATAGTTGATGGTTATCCCGAAATAAGTTACAATTTGGGAAAACAGCAAGTTTATTGGGCTATTAGGTAATATAAAGTAAGATAATTTTATACTGTTTAGCTGTAAACCACAATTGTTTAGGTCCCATACTAAAATTAATGATGGAGAATGGCATACGATAGAAGTTAAACGTAGGAAAAAGATGGGTTTTATTTCGGTGGATGGAGAAGTTCCTGTGAAAGGAATTTCTAATAACGGTGCAATATTATTAAGCACAAATTCTAAATTGTGGATAGGTAAGTGCACATAACTGAACTTTTCAATTTCCATGTTATGCTTACTGTCGTCCTTATAGGTGGAACAGCTTCACCACCTCCAGGTTTACCTTCGGCTTATTACAAAGGATATGAAGGATGTATAAAATATATCATAGTCAATACCCGACCCTTAAATCTTTTAAGACACGCAGATTCTAACAGACTTCAATTTTGCCACGATAATGAAATTTAAATTAATTACAGTAAAAATATATAAATATATAATATATAAAATATATATTATATAAATATATAAAATATATTAAAACTGTAAGACTGAATGTGTATTCCTACACTTTTCCATTTTAACTTAGTTGCTAATTTAGAAAAGAAAACTATATTGTAAATATTAAGTTAAGTGTAGTTAGTTTAAGTGTAGTTAAGTTTCAGAAGCAGTTTAACAAGTGTTTTCTCAATTTAAAACTTTTAATCCCTGTATATACTAAATACGTTATCTAACAGTGATTCTGGCCTCATCGTAATCAGATTATATTCGCCAAGTTAACAGTAGCAAACATATTTAATTTTATATTATTATACATATCATTTTCATGCACAAAACATCAGAGCTTGCCATCCTTAATCAGATTATTACATCTGGTCTAAAACCACTGTTCGAAATCAGATATTCACCATGTTAAACTATGATACGTATAGACGTGTGAATGTTTATATATCGCTTCATTATAAGAATTTGTAAGTATGTGTAAACAATAATCAATAATTGGAAGTTTAAAATGTGTATTTGAGTTGCAATTTTTTCTCACTATTTTCTTCATTTTGATTAACTGTATCTGTATTGCTGTTAATGAGTCGAATTATAAATGCACGTAGTTAACTAACCTCCAGTTAGAGATAACCCTGTAAACCTAACCTAAACAAAATGCAAATTTAACCATGCATTGATAAATCGACCCTAACTTGTGTATACTACGCTATTCAAAAACACCTTTCTTAGTTATAAAACTTAAATGTAAATCAGGCAAGATTCTATTCCTAAATATATGTTATGAACGGACTAATTAGTTAGGCAACAATATAGGTGTATATAACGGTGAGTTTGATTACAGTTGAATGTCAAATCTTATTATGTAAATAGTAACTAATAATATAAGTAGAAAATTGCGCAATTATATTGTTCTTCTATTTAATAAGCAAACTTTGATTGGATACAATAATTACTAGGCATACGATTAAATAAAAATCAGTATTTAAAAAATTGCATTATTCTAGCAGTTTTATTTGTCTACAATAAAATTTTAATATTGAAAATGTTGTTTTCATTCTCAAACTACAATAATTTAGATCAAAAGCAGATCGTCAAATCCAAAAGTCTTCATTTTGATACCAAACACAAACTCTGCTTGCTTCAAAAGGATGTTGGGCAAAAAATGGTCAGCCGAAGGCATAATAAAATTAAATATGTAGAAATAAATATTAAAATATCATCAAGCGGAAAGAAATATCAGGCTAAGATTTTACAACTGAAACAGTTTTGCATACGCTTTCCAGAAAACCATTAAGTTGATGATATACATATTCGACTTCGGGTTGTTTCTGGTATCACAAATTATTTTGAAACCATCAGAAGATGTAACTTCTTATGCATCTTTAGTACCCAACATATGGCGAATGCTTTCCCTTTAGCTTTAGACACCCAAAGCTTAACGCAAAGCTACTGAAGAACCAGTTCCTTCAGCTCGGAATTAATTATGAATTTCTTAACATCAATCTTAAAAATCCAATCTTTATCTTCACAATCTTCCACTTGATCAAATTACCAATCAGCCAAAATCAATCCAATTTCCAAATAATGTTCAAAATTGTGACAAGTAATATTCAAAATCAAAAATGAATCTAGTACTCAAAACAACTCGTACTTTATTCTGAAGAATATTAAACTTGAGACAATTTTTGATCTTGACCTTCCATGCGGTTAGCTGTGAAGAGATCACATTTATCCACCTAGCTGATCAACTACATGGTGGAAAATTATAAAACTTGAAATATTTACAAAATTCAATGAGGAATTAGGATTAGATATCAGGCCGAAGCTTGCCTGCACTCAGGCCACATATCGGGTCCATTATGTTACCTCCGATGTTGAGGCCACAACGAGTTGATGCACACCAGAAAACCGAGCTAAGAAATTCTGTTAAGCCCGAGATTCTAACTCAGAATTTCCGCTCTGTAACTCAACCAGCGATCCCACCAATCCACGGTTGTGGTTTTCAATTGAGAATTTGAAATACGACAATTTGTACCTACATAACTAAGGCGGCAAGCTCCCCCAAGACCTCCTAGTGTTTGAATGCTGTGAAACGATTGGTGTGCAACTGAATTGCTCATGTTGTGGCCGCACTGCTATTACTCTCATGTAACCTATTAATTACAAAATCCTTTAAAAGACCCAGATTTACTATTTGATCCCATACTAGTTTGCTGATCTGGTGTGATGTGCTGGGTTGAGAAAAACGTTTATGTATTCTTAATCTAATGTTCATTTACCGCCGGCGTTTCAATAAATATTTGATAACTACTTGTGGTAGCATAGTAATGCATGCGGGGCGATGTCACTGGTGCAACCTATTAACCATAAGGATAGTGTTTCCAGTTAATAAAATATTGAGTCCTTTTTCTGAGGGGTAAACCACTGTCAAAAATTGTGTACACCAGACTTCCTACTACTTCGGACTTCCCAAACTTCCCCGAACTTCCCGGATTTCCTCAGACTTTCCCGGACTTCCTCGAACTTTCTCAGACTTCCCCGGACTTCCCGGGCCCATTTTGTGATAGTTTTATACTCTTGAGTCAATTTCACTTCAGTTAGATTTTTGGGATATCTGCTATTCGATATGCTAGCATATCAATAGCATCTGATATTCAGATATCAGATATCATAAAAATCTAACTGAAGTCAAATAAACTGAGGAGTATAAAACTATCACACAAAATTAAAAAATTAATTTTTAAGAATTAGAGTTAGACTAATCAAAAACAAGCTAAAATTACAATTTCTTTAAAAACATACTTTAAGCGCCCCTTTACTACTCGGCGCCCCTAGGCAGCTGCTTAGTTTGCCTATTGGATAATCCGGCCCTGAATTTGTCACTGTTATTTTAAATGAATACTAAATTTGATGATCTCTAAATATTTGTGAAGTTGGCATCCAATCTTAATTATTTTGATATAAAAAAATATGGAATCGTTAGGTCTTGAAAGGTTACTCGGTTTTAACGTTAGGTCGCTTCTGGTTTAAAAAACAATTATTACCTTTTCGAAAGATTTTTGATTTTGTTTCTTGAAAAGAAAAAAGTTTGATTTTTTGGAGACTGACGTTGATCCCGTTAACCGGACTCAGTGACTATTCTGAACTCCATAGATTTAGTCCCTTTCTAGGACCACTTTCTAACTAGATCTGAGTCCTAAATACTTCACTATTCGCCTGCTCAGCATTAACAGGTATAATTAACGAAATGTTTTGTTAATTCTTATTTTGGGATATATTTAAATCTATCCTGTTAACGGCTTGACAATGTGATTTATTGAAAGCTTAAGGAATGAACCAACTTTCAAGCAATAAACACCTACGGAGAAACAAAATAGTTATTTGCTTAGATCTATGATCTAAGGTTATTTGCAGTTTTTTACTTCGGAACGTGAAAATGCTTTTCTTACCTAACTGCAGTTCGTGCATTTAAAGAAAAATGCATTTTTTCACAATTTCAAACTATTCACGGGCTATATCACTGCATGGAGAGAAAATTTTACTAACCTGACTTGCGGACAAATCCATGAAGTGGACCATACCTATAGAATAATAAAGAAATTTTTTTGTTAGTTATCATTGCAGATGAAAATGGTTTTCTTCAAATTACCTTTATCACTGTAGTCCTTTTGCCTTATTTCTAGTGGCCAGGATAGCGTCTTTGTTGTTCCTTCCAATAAACACAATAAACACAAGTCACTCACAAACCCGAACACTTTCACATTTTGTTTCACTTAAGTATTAAAAAGAAAATTCTTCTCGATTATTAAGAAAGCTTTCATCAAGATTATTCACGATAATTCAAACTCGAAGCACCACACTCTCGTTCGCGGAAAATTGAACATTTTTCCGACTTTCTCCATACGATTGCTTTTAAGCTGAATACACGAACTAGCGTTTTGCAGAATGCGATTTTCGTTTTGATTGGTTAAATTTCAATAAAAGGTTCAAATTTTACTAATAAAAACAAAAATTGCATTCCGCAAATCGCTAGTTCGTGTATTCAGCTTAAGGCCTTACAAACGAATGACTGATATATTAGTCCGTACGGGGCACGGCGTCATAATTCGTATATAACTTTTTTTTGTTTTCTGTTTGTAATTTTAATCGATTTTTGTCTATGAAGTTCCCCACTCTGGGCCGGCAGTCGGGCATTTTTGTAATTTTCATTTTCAAATTTTTTCGGTCTTAGGTTTGCCAGCTAACTTATAAAGTCGGAAGACTTCTCAGGAGTGGATTTATCTATCGGGTATTCTGTTATCGAGAAATAAGGCAACTCAAATGCTTAAAAAAATTAATAAATGGTTTTATTCAATTTCAATCGTACCTTTTATGACAAATTTCATACTAAACAAGTTTATTTTGTGTTCGGTGTGGGGTAATATAAACTGGGCCAAAAAACTACCTGAAAGTGGTAAACTGGGCCAAAGGCAAATTTTTCTAAAATTTTAAAAATGGTAAACTGGACCAAAAGCAAATTTTACTAAAATTTTGAAAAGTTTTAAACTGGGTAAAAAATAAATTTTACTTAAATTTGTAAAATGGTAAACTGGGCCAAAAGCAAAAATTATTGATTGAAAAATTGTAGTAAGGGGTTTGAAAATCAAAAACCGATACACGTCAGCGAATATCGAATCGAATTTATATGAATTTAAAAAAATATGCGAGAAAAGCTAGATCGAGCGCGAGGATGTAGATCCATCGGTAGGTTACTGTTAGTTTGTAATTTTTTTTAAATAATATCAAAAAAGAATTGACACCCTGCCTCCACCCCATTTTTCACCTTAAATTCGTCTTTAGCCCAGTTTACATTCACCCGAATGTCACCCACACGTATACGGCTCCCAATTAACTTAAAAACTCCAGACAAAATCCTTGAATATTCTGTGATAAGTAGTGTAATGCTTTCCAGCATCAAAATTATTTATTCCAAAAAAATACCATAAGATTCGCCTTCTTCTCAATTGAAAAAAATCACAAATTAATTTGCACGTCGCAAATTTTCCACTCCCTTATCTCGACCAACTCCTCTAATTCTGTCCAACTTTTCAAAAACAAAATTACACTCCGATAAGTTATGCAGTACCGGCACTAACAAATTTTGAATAAATTACCTGTCGGTTGAATCTTGAATAAATCAAAATCTGGCTGCAAATACCAGCCTCTTTATGTAAAAAAATTACAACAGAATATCTCGTTTCACGACAATATAGAATGAATTTTTTTTTAAATGTTTATTAGGCGTCGGTCGATTTTATTGACACTTCGACTATAATTTAACAATTACTTTAACTTTTGCGTAATAAATATCCATTAAGAGAAATTCCATTTTTAGTTTTTTCTTTTGATTCCAAAAAAGTAGAGTAAAATCTGAAAGAGATGCAGAATTTTCTGTAAAAAAATTTCTATTCAAAGATTATTGTTTTTATTTAACAGAATATAATATATTACAATACATAAACAATTTTCAGTCATATTAAAGCAGTATTAACAATTCAATATTTATAATATTGACGATATAAATATGATAACTCAATTTATGTTGTACATTGTTTTGGTAAAAACAGAAAATAGTAATTATAACCTAGATACTACAAAATTACAAAACGTAAGTAAACATTGCATACCAAATCCGAGATTCAATATTTTATTGGCGGATTTTGAATCAAATTAGCTAAACGGTTTCTTAATAACTACAATAAAAATAAATGCATATATGAAATTGAATAACAGCAATATTTTTTAATTTGAGTTTTTACTTTTAAATTATTACAATTGTTAACTACATATGAGTTTCTAATTTGTTTCTTCAAATAATCAAATTGAAATTTTTTATCAAACAAAACCTGGAATTCAACAAACTTATTGGGAACTCTGGAATCCTACTGAAGATGTTTTTATTAATTAAAATAATTATTATTATTAGTGAACAATATTATTAACAAAAATTGGCAGAAACATGCTACTTTTTTTTTAAATTTAGCAATAAAAATAAACTTGATTATTAATTTTGATACGTTACTGAAATTAAAATTTGAGACGAATGAATTTAGTTTTTCGATATTAATGTTATAGGCATACACACACAGATTTGTTTGAAATCTAATGACTAACAAAGCACATAGTAAAGTTAAAATAAAGCAATTATGTGAAGAAAAATTAATTAATACGGTCAAATATTAAAAAATGAAAGCAACACAAAAAAAAAATAATACTACGTAATAAATCAAATTAAATAATTTAATTGATATTAGGAAGTATGAAAGAAACCGAAAACAAATGTTCCAACTTCACCTATAGGTTTTTAGAAAAGGAATGGCAAAATTGATATTAAAGATAACTGTTGAATGTTACCGTTCCAGAGCTCCCATTAAATTTTGTAAATAAATTCCCCAACTTTTCCAGGTTTTCCTTGCTTAAAATTGCAAAAATTTTTAAAAATCTACAAGTTGGTTTATTAATTAAATAGCAATAGTTTTGCACTTAGCAAAGAAGCAAGAAACAAAACCGTAACTCATTTTTACAGTAAAAATCGTAAAAAATTGCAAATCCTGGAAAAAGATAAAATTGAGTTACAACTTGGTTATAATCGGTTATACCATCGGTTATAATCGGAAGATAATCCACATCTACAAAATTAGTCGGAAAGTTACTAAAATTAGGAAAAATGTTTTTTAATTTAATTACTTGATTGCAATCCAAATTAATTTTACATTATATATTATCATTTTTTTTTCTATTAGCATGTGTTTTATTCAGAAAAGAAATATTTAAAATTTAATCAGATAACACCTGGAAAAGCTGGGGAATTCTTGCACAAAATTTAGTGAAATCTCTGAAACAGTAGTAATCAGTTCGCTTTAACAGCGATTTTGCCATTCCTTTCTTCAAGCCTATTGATCATGTCGCAACATTTGTTTTCAATTTCTTCCATATTTTCCGATATCATTAAAAGTATTTAATTTCGACTTATTAGGCAGTATTATTATTTTCTCCTGTACTGTTTTCATTTTTAACACGTGATCGTATTAATTTATTTATCTTCGTATAACTGCTCAATTTTAACCAATCTATGTGCTTCATAAATCGCCATATTCCAACCAAATTTGGGTGGAGTATGCCCATAAAATTAATATAGGAAAACCAAATTCCCTCATTCCAAATTCTTATTCCAGTAAAGTACCAAATCAAATAATGGAGTTCTGTAAGATTTGTTAGCTTTTCTTCTACATTACTTGCATACGATTTTCTTCTTCGACTATTAAAAAACATCAGGTGGGCCGACATTCTTAAAAGTTTACATTTGAATTCTCCCGATATAGTTATAATAAATTCCCAAATGTATTCAGGAAGATTCCAGATTTCCCACTAAATTGGTTGAATTCCAAGTATTAATCTGATTAAAATTTAAATATTTTACCAGCTTTCTCGTCGTAAAACACATGCTACTAACTAATGATAGATAATTATAATGTAAAAGGTTGCAAAAAAAGCAGCAACTGGATACGTTAATGTTCTACGTGAGATCATAAAATCCTTATTAGTATCCAAAATTGGACAGTGAAAATATTATCTATTAAGATTTAAATTGACGAATCGGAACAAAAAAATTAAAATTAAACTTAAAATCTAAAATTTACTGGTTATCCCATTTTTTGTTGATGGTGGGGCGGAACAGCAAATGGTAACAACAGATCTGGAGGTGTGGTGTGGATAGAATCTGAAAAATATAAAAAATCGATAAGCACTTTCTACAATTAGAACGAGAATGTTTTGTTAAAATATTAACAAAAGTAAGATTACTTACGTAATTCCAGTAGTCATCGATTAAATGGTACATTGTTCATTTTTTTTGTGTAGGATGCAAACTTCGTGAAAGTTGCAAACCATCTTTTTTAAATCAGCTGTGGCGTGGTACATGGTTGCTTCTTTTTCTGAATGCAGAGATCGTAGAAACTGCAAATCTTTTCTAACGGCAACTGTGGTGTGCATCTTAAAACCTAAACATAAAATACAAAACATAAGCAAAACTGATTTTTTTCATCAAGGACAACAAATAACTGCCCAGATTGCATTTTAATATGTTCTTACTAATTTTTAATTTTGATCTTCCAAAAATTACAATAAAAATATTAACACAAAAATTTGTTAACTATAATACGCATCACAAAAACTATTTTATAAGAAAATTATGAGTAAGCTTGTGAAATAAAGTGAGGTTACGCAACATTAAAAACCGTTATAAATATGAAATAAGCGGGAAACATACAATGGCCGCCGCGCGTGGGTATAATTTTATATATTTTAATACCGACACACTGAGCATTAAACCATTACCAGATAATGAAAAATAGATTACAATTGGCCGTTAATAACAAATTAATGGATCCCCAAATTAATATTTCCACATTTAGTAAATATTATTTTTAAAAGCCGGCATTAAAATTCACCAACCGCCTTTTCAATAAAAATAATATTAATAATTTAGATATAAAAATGATTTTAAAATTCCAATAATTTATGTTAAATGATGTAAAAGATTAGAATAAATTAATTAAAAATTAAATTACCTGTGATGCACTACATTTCACTATTTGTAATAAAATATTATTACCACTACTCGAACACGTCCGCTTCGGACAAGTTTGCAAGAGCTAATGACGCCGGCTCGCCAAATGCATGGCCAAGTGTGCTGCAATATTCGGGCTACCAACACAAAAAAATGTATTTTCCTAGAAAAAAATTGATAATTCCCTAGAATTTCTGTGCAGAATGCAATGCGCAAACGTTTTACACCATTAAAAAATAGGTACCTGGTATTTTAATTTATTAAAATTCCAATTTGATTTCTCAACTTCTCAACCTTAAATAATCTCCTAATAAATGATTCCGGTGTCAAATGATCCACAGGGACAAATAATCCCTAATCAAATCTCTTGGTGCGAATGATCTTAACAACAAATGATCCTCAAAAAATCAAAAATAATTTAATACTAATAAACTCGAATCGAAAAGTCGCGTCAAATAGCGGCGTTGAATTGAAGCGTCGAAATGTTCCATTTCGAAATTTATGTATTCCAAATCTTTAATTTTTGCAGTATTTTGTCTCGGCAGTATTTTGACTGCGGTCGGTTGTTCTCGACATCGTTAAATAAGGAAAATCCGTACAAAGCTGGGATCACTTGTCGTGGAACCGGGAAAGTTAGGGAACAGAGTTGAATGACCTTATTCGATAAATTTCGATAAAAATAGATTAATCAGATAAGATTCGCTGAAATTTATTTTAATTTCACTATTTCATAAAACTTAACATTTAAATAAAAATTCGATTATCTACATTATTGTTCCTTAATTTTTGATTTGGTACTACAGTTTTTTCCAGCCAAGCATTTGACAGTTTTATAAACATTTTTTGTTATGAAAATGAATAAAGCTGTCGTTAATATTAATATAAGAAGAACAAATCCAATAACATCTAATAAATAATATTGGTACAATGGAATATCTAAGGCTGGTGATCTGAGATGTTTTGCACCTTTATGTCTTATAACATATTCTGTCCACCAAATGGCTTTATCCAAACCTTTCATGGGTTGATCTTTTATTAAATTGGATAATTCTTCCACTTTGTTTTTATATCTGGAAAAATGAAAATATTAGTTGAAGTAATATCTTTATGATTCAATTTGGCTTATTACTTGGGATTACTGGCAACTTCTAAAATTTTTGATTTGAGTACTTCTTAGTCTAATTGCTTATAATCTACAGCTAATCCGATTCGTAATTGTACTAAGCGAGCTATATTTGTTGGCTGGTCTGCAAACACTGGCATTCCAAGAATGGGTACTTGAAAGTATATTGTTTCATCCACCGACTGTCTTCCTCAGTGTGTAATGAACAGTTTTATATTTGGGTGTCCTTAAAAATGCCAGATTAGAGTTTTTCTCAATACAAAAGTTGTAAAATTTAACTTACTTAAAATATCTGGTTGTGATAACCATGTGGCTATGATGACATTTTTTGGTTTTTCCAATACATCTGGATTTTCGTATTTGCATAATACTGTATATGGAAGTTCAGAGAATGTGTCCAATATAATTTTTTAAGTTTCGGCTGAGAGATCTTTACTATTAGCATTGCTTCCTAAGCTGAAGTAAATAAATCCATTTTTGAAATCATCGAATCGTTTTTGTAAGTCCTGTAAAATTCCAATATAATAATAGAAAGATAGCAGAAATTCTAAATAAAAAGTTTTAGCTTAGGTAATGGTTTACTGGGTCCAATGGTTGCTCCTCCACCTATTTGTATTACTGCAGGTACAAAGGGTCGTATTGGATCGAAAACGGAATCTGTATTTATGAATATCAAGTTTATTTCATTTAAAATCTCATCGAGCGGCAAATAATCTTTTCTGAAATGTTTTTCTATCAAATAATTATATTCTATTTTGCTGAAATATGAGAAACCTTCTTCCATTATTAGACTCCACAAGACAGTTTCCACAAGACAATCACACGCGAGAAATTAGATGCAATTGACCCTCTTTTATTATGTTTAAATATAATATTTAATAATAATTATTATTAATGATAATTAAATAATAAAAGTGGGCGATTGTAGACTGCACCGATGGTCAATTATATAGTGTATTTCACTTTTATTATTTTATGAAACTTAGTCGATCGGGCTTCTCCGCCGCGGTGGAGCCTCCCGCGTCACGGGAGTCACGGTGGTGCTTCCCAGTTGAGGTGGAGCGTTTTCAGGTATTTGGAGATTAGCGTTCGTCGCTTGCGGCAACCACGGCAAATCACGGATTCATCCTTAAAAATATTTCTGCGAATTTCGGATATTTATGAAACTTAGTTGATTGGGTTGTATTTAATATGCTAGCAGATATCCCAAAAATTTAACTAACGACAAATCGACTCAAGAAAATAAATTTATCACAAAATTAAAAAATTAATTTATTAAAAATAAGAGTTATACTAATCAAAAACAAGCTAAAATTACAATTTTTTAAAATAATTTAAGCGTCGCTTTGCTACTCGGCACACCTAGGCATTGTTAATATTATTTTTTTTAATTATAATTTTGCGATAATTTCAATTCTGTAAAGTGCACTGTTACGAAAAATGTTAGTTAGAAATGTTAGTAACATCGGGTATGTAATTATTTACAGAATACCAATTTATAACATTTATGTAATCTTACAGCGTAACATAACTATTATTGAATAGTAGGGGATACGAATAGGAAAAGATCTTCACCGATCTGTTTACGGGATGAAATATATTTTAAATCAAATTTAGTATGTAAATAAATATATCGCGTATGGGTTGTCTAAAAAAAATCCTGACCAAGCTATGTTTAATTAAATATTCAAAAATGACATTTTATTTAAAATTACGCCGACGTGTTTACGGAATAAATTTAATACCAACCGAAAATATGAAGCCTATAGAATATGCTAACGTAGGGTTGCCTAATTTTTTCCTGACCCAACTAAAGGGTTGCCTGGTTTAAAGAGGTAGTCGGAAATAGATATCTTCACCCATTTGTTTACGAAATGAAACTTATATCAAAATGAGCGCCCTTTCATAGTGAACACGATAATATAGGGTTGCCTGCGAAAAACCTGACCAAAATAGGGATTGCCGAGCTTTAAAAGGTGAAATTTTCATTAAAACGTAAATGTGCGACAAATAGGTGCGAGCAATGTAACCGTGCAATAGAAGAGGACGCAGCTATAAGGCTGAGCGTTAAAGTCCGCGGGATAAAAGAGAGTGCTCATGCTATGTATTCATGCAATTGAGAAGGATAGCGTTACACTACAAAATAAATACGATAACGTGAGATTAATTCAACATCGTCGGATATTTTATCTTAAACACTTTGCTATTTTTTCTGCAAAACAATAAATGCTTAAATTGGCAAATGTAATTATTATAATTTTTATTTTCGTTATTAAGATTTTTCAAAAATCACCAAAATTGGTATAAATTTGCACAAATATGCAACATTTGCTTAAATGTTTACCAAACGTTGAAAATATGCAAAATATGCATTTTGAAAACCGGAGTTTTTAATTCGTATTTGCCTAATTCGTCCACATTTCAAAACAAATTTATTATTTATTAAATTTATTATTATTATTATTATTAAATAACATTAGATTGTATATAATAATAAAAAATTACATAATAATTCTTAAATTTTTTTAGCTTTTCCAATCTAAAATGACTTGTTTAAAGTTACATCGACGTGTTTACGAAATAAATTTAATACTAACCGAAAATATGATGCCTATAGAATATGCTAACGTAGGGTTGCCTAATTTTTTCCTGGCCCAACTAAGGGGCTGCCAGGTTTAAAGATGTAGTCGAAAATACGAAAATAGATATCTTCACCCATTTGTTTACGAAATGAAACTTATATCAAAATAAGCGCTTGTTTGTTGATTGCAATCGATCTTGTGACTTCTTAATCAATCAACTTGTATAATTGTAATTGCTGGTTCAGAATGAGAAAATTAATGCTTTTTGTATGTTTATTTGTAAAATGTACAATCATTCGACTTGAGTCGTATTAACTCACTCACTAGGGTGTTTACCCTTAACTCAGAAGTCTTAAATTTTGGCTACGGCATGCGCACAAAGATCACATAGATCGCACATAGGCGCACAAAGCATATTTATGCTAACATTAGATGACTGCAAAAATACCGCCCCCTTTGAAGGGACACCTTCAATGAATACAATAATTGAGCAATGATAAATAAAACATATGTCATAATATAGGTATTGTAATGTAAAGTTTCAAGCTCTACACACTCTTACCTTTTTCTCCAACCAGCTCAGATAATTTCGGAGATACTTGACTCTCAGGAGCGAGTTCAATTTGAAACCCACGAATCGTATGTTTCCAGAAAAACAAAATTCTTGATATGAACGCAAAATAAGGTTTATTTATTACCAATAACTTGAAACTTATAAATTCGTTTCCTGACTCTATGTGTAAAAGTGTAGCAAGACTTGATAAATGAATTACATTTACTTTATTTCCAAATATGACTTCTAAATTCATTTACCAAATTTCGCTGTTAATGTAATTATGTTAGTATAAAAAATTATGAAAATTATAAAAATTCTGAGAAATAAAAATAGTTCAAATAAACAATAAATTCTTAGCTTAATTAACGTTTGAGGTCCACTGCTTTCTTCGTTGTCCTTGATCATTTGCTTCCGTAAGTTATTAGATGCAACACGTGTTCTTGCTACCAAATTTATGCTACCGGAGTTGATCAGATAGTTTGGTTCTTGTAAAACTTCTTCGATAATCGGCTTAATTACACACTTGTATTCTTTTATTCCATACAAATTCCATCCAATTTTTATTTGAGGTAAGTAAATTTTTGTTAATAATTCTAATATTCGCATAAATGCAAATGGCGGTCGGGTGGCGTTACTAAAATTTTTTATCTTGAAAATACCAAATTTAATTTTCTGTTTTATTTCAGCTTGAAACAAAACGCAAACAATAATTTCTTATATAATCGCACTATCAACAATCAGGATATGCTCCCTGACTTAATCAGTTGATCGTTTGGCAAAATTAACGCAAATTATAAAATCACAAAATTTGTAACGCACAAATTTTACGTGCACTCGGAACAACGTCGCCTACAACGAACCTTCCTCCAACCTTACCACAACAAATTCCCTCGTACGTTTCAAATTATACAGTATGCACCATATTTCTTCTTAACACACTTAAATTTTTTTTTAATAATAATAATATAATAATACTTTATTGACGGAATATTCCTTATAACAAACAAACAAACATTAATAACAACAACAAAAAAAATCATACAAGTAATTATGAAAAATATTACTATAAGTACCATAGTACCTATTGACCAATCAGTCAAATTACAAGGTTAATTTATTTCTTAGCTGTCTTTTAAATTCTTGCTTCGAAATATCAAAGAAAACAACAGTAAGCTGGTTGGCCAGGTTGCAGATTCTGGATAAAGGAGAGTAATTCTTCCCATATGAGGTCTTGTGGTAGTTGATGGAAAACAGTGGTGGATTTCTCAATTCATAAGGATTGACTGAGAAGCTGATCAAATCCAGAATAGAAGAACTTTTAATATGCCCATTTAATAAATTATACAGAAAAACCAATTCTAGGTACGATCTTCTTTTTCCCAACGTTGATATGTTGAGATAACACAAAATGTTGCTATAGTTAGAGCTGTGGTATAAAATATTAAATTTGAAACACATATGTTTAACATATTTCTTTTGAATCCTTTCGATTCTATTTATATATTTGTTGTAATGCGGATTCCAAGCCATTGCTCCATATTCCAACAAAGACCTAACGAGCGATACATAGAGCAAATTGATTACTCGAGGATCCTTAAATTCAACAGATTGTCTAATCACAAATCCTAACATCTTAGAAGCCTTCCCGACCAGCTCATTAATGTGTTTCGAGAAACTTAATTTGCTGTCTACAATTACTCCTAAATCTCTGATATCGGTAACCATCTCTAACACTGTCCCGGCCAGCTGATAACAGAAATTAGATGAAGTATGTTTACGAGAGAAACCTAAAACCTTGCATTTGGAAATATTGAAATCTAATTTATTTAATTTGCACCACGATTCAAGAGCCGACAAATCCTTACAAATCATAATCCAGTCCGATTTATCATTCACCTTTTTATAAATTTTGAGGTCATCGGCATATAGCAGAAACAAACAGTATTTAAAAACATTAATTATGTCGTTTATGTACATGATAAATAGCAGAGGTCCTAAATGAGAACCTTGCGGTACTCCAGAACTAACTAAAATCTCGTTGGAAAGTTTATCTCCAATTTTGACTCTTTGGGTACGATTCGAAAGGTACGATGCTAACCACTTAGTTATGGAGCTACCCATACCCAAGCAATTCAATTTAAATATTAACCTGTGCAAATCAACTCGATCGAACGCTTTGGAGAAGTCGGTATAAATGCAGTCGATATTTGAACCATCTTCCATGCAACGTATAATATATTCTATAAATAAAATTAGGTTTGTTGACGTAGATCTTCCTTTGTAAAAACCGTGTTGTTGTTCAATTATATTGTCCTTAACAGCGTTGTAAAGAATTTCAGTAACAAGAGACTCAAAAAGTTTGGGAATGCACGACAAAATACAAATTGGCCTATAATTTTCCACATTTGACTTACAACCATTTTTATAGATTGGAGTTACTGTAGATATTTTCCAAATATCGGGAAAAACTGATAACTGGATCGACTTGTCAAACAATATCTTTAAAGGCTTCACCAAATTATCGCAGCACCTGTTTAAGAAGATGGAAGGAATTCCATCATATCCAGGAATAGGATTTGAATCAAGGGCCCTTAATTTATTTAAAATATCGGATTCACTGATTACTAGCAGATTTAGATCGATGCATTTTTTAATTAAATTATCCCATGGAATATTATCGTCGTCCTTATTACTAATAGTTATATTGACATCTTCGTGATTGCGATACACGGATTGAAAGTGATCTGCAAAGAGATTTGCAATGTCTTCAGAGTTGTTTGCTGAATTATTGTTGAAATACATACTTGCAGGAATGCCATTGCTTTTCTTTGAAGAGTTCACAAAAGACCAAAAACCTTTTGATGAATTTTCTAAAATATTGTTTTCAACCTTGTGAATATGCAATAGTCGATCGTATTCAATGGAGAGCTTGCATTGCTTTCTGATTCCGCAAAATAATAAATAATCATAATAATTTCCATACCTTTTGAAAATCTTATGTTGTAATTTTTTGGAGGACATTTTAGGTTCACGTTCGCAAGATTTGTCACTATTTCACAACACCTTAAGTTTAATTACAGTAGACAATAATATTTGTGTAAATTGGTAGTATAATGTGTAACAATTTTGAGTCGTTGTTTGTTATTGGCATTAAATAATTAAAAAACCGACTTGCTGACATGAAAACAAGTCTTTGAATCGCGGTGCAAATCGATTAGTGACTCCAACCGAATCAAAACTACCAAGAAGACAAAGCTCGTCCAAAAATATCGGCTGCTGGTTAGAAATATCATTACAGTATATACAATATAAAGAATATTAAGTTAAATAGGATTGTGATGTAATACTAAAACTGATAATAATAATTGACATTTGAGCACTAATTGTTGCCTTCACGTTGTGGAGATTCCACAGGAATAACACACAGTTGTTTAACTCCGCGTTTAATAAGTCCATTTGCCGTTTTAACGGTAGCTACGCGCACTATTTTGTCTGTACCGGGATGTAATTCGACGACTCGACCCATTTTCCAATTGAGTGGTGGATTGCTGTCGTCCTTAATGATGACTAACGAGCCAACGTGGAACTCGCTGATTGCCCTTGATTTCCATTTGGTGCGCTGCTGTAAATTATTGAGATTGTCGTGTGAGCAACGTGCCCAAAAATGTTGAAACATTCCTTGTAAAAGTTTGTAACGCTGGACGTATGATGTGTTTTGGTCAATGACAATTTCTTGTGGCGCTGCCATGATTGTGGAGCCAATAAGAAAGTGTCCTGGTGTAAGTTCTTGAAGATCATTGGGATCTTCTGACAGTGGCGTTAAAGGTCGAGAATTTAATACTGCCTCGACCTGAGTAACAATTGTGTAAAATTCTTCAAATGTTAGGTGAACATTTTGAATGATTCCTTTTAAATGAAATTTAAAGCTTTTAATGGCGGCTTCCCAAATACCACCAAAGTGTGGAGTTCTGGGAGGAATGAAATGCCATGTGATTTGCTTGTCTAAACAATAGCGTTTTAATTGATTGTGTAAACCTACACAATTTGTTGCATTATCAGAAAATATTTCATGGCAAAGCCCT
This sequence comes from Cantharis rufa, assembly GCA_947369205.1. Classification (NCBI taxonomy): domain Eukaryota; kingdom Metazoa; phylum Arthropoda; class Insecta; order Coleoptera; family Cantharidae; genus Cantharis; species Cantharis rufa. The sequence continues at coordinate 23,455,830 of OX376309.1, forward strand.
CGTCGTGATACAAAACGTTTGAATGCATTTAAGAAACCTTCTGATGTTAGGTCTCCGACTAGTTCTAAATGAATCGCTTTGGTGGCTAAACAAATAAAAACACAAACATAGGCCTTGGCTATTTTTCTGTTCCTAGTTTTACCATCTTTAATAGAAAATGGGCCAGCATAATCAACACCCACCTTTGAAAAAGCACGACATGCTGGAGTTACTCTGGGAGCTGGCAAATGTCCCATTAAATATGGTGCATTTATATTAGGTTTGACCTTAAAACATGTGATGCATTTGCGTAACACACTTCGGATGGTCTGTTGACCATTGATGATCCAAAACTGTGTTCGCAAATTGTACAATAAAGCCTTTGCACCGGCGTGTAAATTTTTATGATGCTCTTCTAAAATAAGTAACTTGGTGAAATTGTGACAAGATGGTAAAACATAGAGAAATTTTTGTTCGTAGTTTAATGCCGCGAATAGTAAGCGCCCACCTACGCGAATTAGTCCATTTTCGAGAAATGGGTGCAACGAAGAACTTGCTGTTCTTGTTAACCGAACGATGCTGGGTTAACATGTCAATTTCTTTGGTAAACGATTCGCGTTGGACGATTTTGATTAATTGAATTTTGGCATCATTGAATTCCTTTGTGGTAATGTCGTTGTTGAGACGGTCATTAGCCTAGTGCGTTAGCCGAACAACTGCTGATTCTAAGGTACTCGGTTCGAATCCGGGGAGAGTCAAACACTTTCATATGACCGTCTCCGTGCTTCGGAGGGCACGTAAAGCCGGCGGTCCCCCTGGGTTGACGATTGCCGCCGTCAACTATTAAAAAAAAACAGGGTTACAGGCATTCCCCAACCCGGTTTAGGCAGCCGTGGGGTCTTAATGCCGGAACCTTTCTTGAAAGAGAAAGAGGCCGATGGTCCAGGAGTGGACTAAAAAGGTTGATGAAGAAGAAGAATGTCGTTGTATGTTCGCGTGTCTTTTTTGAGTTTACAATTACGATAAAATCTGTAGCAATATGCTACAATTCGTATTAATTTTGAAAATTTTGAAAATTTATTGAAAAGATTGCTTGAAAATTCGTTGGCATGATTTATTACAAATGAAAAGGTAGTGGTTTTGGTCTCTGGCACTTCAGTAAGATTTAAATGTGACGCTTGTTTAGGCCAGTTTTCCTCAGTATTAGAAAGAAATATTGGACCTGAAACCACAAGTTTGATTTTGATAATTGAACGGGATTCATGCCACGCGAAATTATGTCGGCTTGGTTGTCAGCCGAAGGAGCATGATGCCATTGATTGATATTTGAATTTTGTTGAATTTGTGATACTCGGTTAGCAACAAAGGTATTGAGATTTGCGGGTTGAGTCGATAACCAAGCTAGCACTATGGTCAAATCGATCCATAAAAATAAATTATTTGTTTTTATTTGCAGTGAAGTAACGACCTTAGTTAGCAATTGCGTCAGTAAAAGTGCAGCGCACAGTTCCAACCGTGGTAATGTAATTGTTTTTAATGGAGCTACCTTTGACTTGGCACATATCAAACGTACAAGTATGACTCCTTGTTCGCTTATTGTTCTTAAATAAATACAAGCTCCATAAACGGATTGCGAAGCATCGCTGAATCCATGAATTTGAAAATATTTAGTAGAAGGATGCGAAATTTGTCTAGGTATAATGATTGAATTTAAGTGAGGAATTTCATCTAAAAATTGAGCCCATATGATGCGTATGGAGTCAGGAATTATTTCGTCCCAACCTAATTTAATCGTCATTATTAATATCGTCACAGCCCGTTAGCAAATCATCTACGTAAAAATCATTGAGTATGACTTGGCTGGCGTGTGGAAATTTATATTCATTGTCGCGAGCACATTGTTTCAATGCCCTGCAGGCTACAAAGGATGCAGAAGCCGTTCCGTAAGTAACTGTATTTAATCGATAATGATCGAGCGCATCGTCAGGATTGGATCTCCAAACTATCCTTTGTAAATCCCTGTCACGCTCATCAATCCACACCTGCCGATACATTTTTGTGATGTCGGCTGTGATAACAATATTAGGTTTTCTGAATCTTAAAATAATGCTAAATAAATCCTGTTGTATGGTGGGTCCGATTTTGAGCACATCATTTAAAGATAAGCCATCGGTTTTGCATGATGCATTGAATACAACTCGAAGTGGGGTGGTAGTACTTTCTGTATTTTCCCTTTTGACAACTCCATGATGTGGCAAGTAAAATTTTATGATTTTAGAGTTGTCATGTGTAGGATCGATGTTTGTCATCTTTGTGCGCATGCCGTAGCCAAAATTTAAGACTTCTGAGTTAAGGGTAAACACCCTAGTGAGTGAGTTAATACGACTCAAGTCGAATGCTTGTACATTTTACAAATAAACATACAAAAAGCATTAATTTTCTCATTCTGAACCAGCAATTACAATTATACAAGTTGATTGATTAAGAAGTCACAAGATCGATTGCAATCAACAAACAAGCGCTTATTTTGATATAAGTTTCATTTCGTAAACAAAAGGGTGAAGATATCTATTTTCGTATTTTCGACTACATCTTTAAACCTGGCAGTCCCTTAGTTGGGCCAGGAAAAAATTAGGCAACCCTACGTTAGCATATTCTATAGGCATCATATTTTCGGTTAGTATTAAATTTATTTCGTAAACACGTCGATGTAACTTTAAACAAGTCATTTTAGATGGGAAAAGCTAAAAAATATAAGAATTATTATGTAATTTTTTATTATTATATACAATCTAATGTTGTTTAATAATAATAATAATAATAAATTTAATAAATAATAAATTTGTTTTGAAATGTGGATGAATTAGGCAAATACGAGTTAAAAAATCCGGTTTTCAAAATGCATATTTTCAACGTTTGGTAAACATTTAAGCAAATGTTGCATATTTGTGCAAATTTATACCAATTTTGGTGATTTTTGAAAAATCTTAATAACGAAAATAAAAATTATAATAATTACATTTGCCAATTTAAGCATTTATTGTTTTGCAGAAAAGAGAGCAAAGTGTTTAAGATAAAATATCCGACGATGTTGAATTAATCTCACGTTATCGTATTTATTTTGTAGTGTAACGCTATCCTTCTCAATTGCATGAACACATAGCATGCGCACTCTCTTTCATCCCGCGGACTTCAACGCTCAGCCTTATAGCTGCGTCCTCTTCTATTGCACGGTTACATTGCTCGCACCTATTTGTCGCACATTTACGTTTTAATGAAAATTTCACCTTTTAAAGCTCGGCAACCCCTATTTTGGTCAGGTTTTTCGCAGGCAACCCTACATTATCGTGTTCACTATGAAAGGGCGCTCATTTTGATATAAGTTTCATTTCGTAAACAAATGGGTGAAGATATCTATTTTCGACTACCTCTTTAAACCAGGCAACCCTTTAGTTGGGCCAGGAAAAAATTAGGCAACCCTACGTTAGCATATTCTATAGGCTTCATATTTTCGGTTGGTATTAAATTTATTATGGTATTGAAATGTCATTTTTGAATATTTAATTAAACATAGCTTGGTCAGGATTTTTTTAGGCAACCCATACGCGATATATTTATTAACATACTAAATTTGATTTAAAATATATTTCATCCCGTAAACAGATCGGTGAAGATCTTTTCCTATTCGTATCCCCTACTATTCAATAATAGTTATGGGCATTTCTCTGTAAACTCGTATTTGGCTGTCCCGACCGACTCTTTCAATAAGTACTTTAATTATTTACTAATAAATCATTCCTAAAGAAACTCTAATCCCGAAACTTTAAGGGCTGATTGTTTTAAGCACCATAACTATTTTAATTTTTTTTCTACACATGTTAGAAGCTCTAAAAACACAGTCCCCTGGCTGTCCCCACCATTGATTTGTTGACTAGATATGGGATTTACGAGAAAGGTATTATAGCTACATACATTTGTCAGTAATTATCATAAAGCAAACATATTAAAATATATTATTTTCATAAAACTAGATCTCATTACGCATTTTATTATTTAGTAAACACCTGCAAACTTTGTCCCCAAAATTTTTATACAGTCCCCTGCCAAAGATTTAAATCCATAGAAAAAAAAAACTGTAAGATTAAAAAACATTGTTCTAAGTGAAACGAAACGCAATTGATGTGAAGTTAGCTACGATGCCGAAAGCGGTGACGAGACGCCATCTTTCAGAGTGACATTTGTGTGGTGAACACGTGTTTGTTCCGGTACCCCGCACAGTCCTCCGGTAAGTGATAATATCATGTTAATTACTTTAATTATTAAACAGTCCCCTGTCATGGTTTTTTAGAAAATCGCTAATAACTCGAAAAATACGTATAAGTTCAGTGGGCCACCTTATTTTATTAAAACAACAGTTAAGTTTCTTCGAAATAGGAGACTTTTTATTGGCAAATATTTAAAAAAATCGCCAGGACAACATTTATATGGAGCCTGTACGAGCTTACAGAGAAATGCCCTTATGTTACGCTGTAAGATTACATAAATGTTATAAATTGGTATTCTGTAAATAATTACATACCTGATGTTACTAACATTTCTAACTAACATTTTTCGTTACAGGGCACTTTACAGAATTGAAATTATCGCAAAATTATAATTAAAAAAAATAATATTAACAATTATAGAAAATTTCGGAAAGAAATATACATTAACAATACATTACATTAACAATACATTACATTAACAACATTAACATACATTAACAATACTAACAATGCCTAGGTGTGCCGAGTAGCAAAGCGACGCTTAAATTATTTAAAAAAATTGTAATTTTAGCTTGTTTTTGATTAGTATAACTCTTATTCTTAATAAATTAATTTTGTGATAATTTTATTTTCTTGAGTCGATTTGTCGTTAGTTAAATTTTTGGGATATCTGCTAGCATATTAAATACGACCCAATCAACTAAGTTTCATAAATATCCGAAATTCGCAGAAATATTTTTAAGGATGAATCCGTAATTTGCCGTGGTTGCCGCAAGCGACGAACGCTAAACTCCAAATACCTGAAAACGCTCCACCTCAACTGGGAAGCACCACCGTGACTCCCGTGACGCGGGAGGCTCCACCGCGGCGGAGAATCCCGATCGACTAAGTTTCATAAAATAATAAAAGTGAAATACACTATATAATTGACCATCGGTGCAGTCTACAATCGCCCACTTTTATTATTTATTTATTATTAATAATAATTATTATAAAATATTATATTTAAACATAATAAAAGGGGGTCAATTGCATCTAATTTCTCGCGTTCGATTGGAAACTGTCTTGTGGGGTCTAATAATGGAAGAAGGTTTCTCATATTTCAGCAAAATAGAATATAATTATTTGATAGAAAAACATTTCAGAAAAGATTATTTGCCGCTCGATGAGATTTTAAATGAAATAAACTTGATATTCATAAATACAGATTCCGTTTTCGATCCAATACGACCCTTTGTACCTGCAGTAATACAAATAGGTGGAGGAGCAACCATTGGACCCAGTAAACCATTACCTAAGCTAAAACTTTTTATTTAGAATTTCTGCTATCTTTCTATTATTATATTGGAATTTTACAGGACTTACAAAAACGATTCGATGATTTCAAAAATGGATTTATTTACTTCAGCTTAGGAAGCAATGCTAATAGTAAAGATCTCTTAGCCGAAACTTAAAAAATTATATTGGACACATTCTCTGAACTTCCATATACAGTATTATGCAAATACGAAAATCCAGATGTATTGGAAAAACCAAAAAATGTCATCATAGCCACATGGTTATCACAACCAGATATTTTAAGTAAGTTAAATTTTACAATTTTTGTATTGAGAAAAACTCTAATCTGGCATTTTTAAGGACACCCAAATATAAAACTGTTCATTACACACGGAGGAAAACAGTCGGTGGATGAAACAATATACATTCAAGTACCCTTTCTTGGAATGCCAGTGTTTGCAGACCAGCCAACAAATAATAGCTCGCTTAGTACAATTACGAATCGGATTAGCTGTAGATTATAAGCAATTAGACAAAGAAGTACTCAAATCAAAAATTTTAGAAGTTGCCAGTAATCCCAAGTAATAAGCCAAATTGAATCATAAAGATATTACTTCAACTAATATTTTCATTTTTCCAGATATAAAAACAAAGTGGAAGAATTATCCAATTTAATAAAAGATCAACCCATGAAAGGTTTGGATAAAGCCATTTGGTGGACAGAATATGTTATAAGACATAAAGGTGCAAAACATCTCAGATCACCAGCCTTAGATATTCCATTGTACCAATATTATTTATTAGATGTTATTGGATTTGTTCTTCTTATATTAATATTAACGACAGCTTTATTCATTTTCATAACAAAAAATGTTTATAAAACTGTCAAATGCTTGGCTGGAAAAAACTGTAGTACCAAATCAAAAATTAAGGAACAATAATGTAGATAATCGAATTTTTATTTAAATGTTAAGTTTTATGAAATAGTGAAATTAAAATAAATTTCAGCGAATCTTATCTGATTAATCTATTTTTATCGAAATTTATCGAATAAGGTCATTCAACTCTGTTCCCTAACTTTCCCGGTTCCACGACAAGTGATCCCAGCTTCGTACGGATTTTCCTTATTTAACGATGTCGAGAACAACCGACCGCAGTCAAAATACTGCCGAGACAAAATACTGCAAAAATTAAAGATTTGGAATACATAAATTTCGAAATGGAACATTTCGACGCTTCAATTCAACGCCGCTATTTGACGCGACTTTTCGATTCGAGTTTATTAGTATTAAATTATTTTTGATTTTTTGATGATCATTTGTCGTTAAGATCATTTGCACCAAGAGATTTGATTAGGGATTATTTGTCCCTGTGGATCATTTGACACCGGAATCATTTATTAGGAGATCATTTAAGGTTGAGAAGTTGAGAAATCAAATTGGAATTTCAATAAATTAAAATACCAGGTACTTATTTTTTAATGGTGTAAAACGTTTGCGCATTGCATTCTGCACAGAAATTCTAGGGAATTATCAATTTTTTTCTAGGAAAATACATTTTTTTGTGTTGGTAGCCCGAATATTGCAGCACACTTGGCCATGCATTTGGCGAGCCGGCGTCATTAGCTCTTGCAAACTTGTCCGAAGCGGACGTGTTCGAGTAGTGGTAATAATATTTTATTACAAATAGTGAAATGTAGTGCATCACAGGTAATTTAATTTTTAATTAATTTATTCTAATCTTTTACATCATTTAACATAAATTATTGGAATTTTAAAATCATTTTTATATCTAAATTATTAATATTATTTTTATTGAAAAGGCGGTTGGTGAATTTTAATGCCGGCTTTTAAAAATAATATTTACTAAATGTGGAAATATTAATTTGGGGATCCATTAATTTGTTATTAACGGCCAATTGTAATCTATTTTTCATTATCTGGTAATGGTTTAATGCTCAGTGTGTCGGTATTAAAATATATAAAATTATACCCACGCGCGGCGGCCATTGTATGTTTCCCGCTTATTTCATATTTATAACGGTTTTTAATGTTGCGTAACCTCACTTTATTTCACAAGCTTACTCATAATTTTCTTATAAAATAGTTTTTGTGATGCGTATTATAGTTAACAAATTTTTGTGTTAATATTTTTATTGTAATTTTTGGAAGATCAAAATTAAAAATTAGTAAGAACATATTAAAATGCAATCTGGGCAGTTATTTGTTGTCCTTGATGAAAAAAATCAGTTTTGCTTATGTTTTGTATTTTATGTTTAGGTTTTAAGATGCACACCACAGTTGCCGTTAGAAAAGATTTGCAGTTTCTACGATCTCTGCATTCAGAAAAAGAAGCAACCATGTACCACGCCACAGCTGATTTAAAAAAGATGGTTTGCAACTTTCACGAAGTTTGCATCCTACACAAAAAAAATGAACAATGTACCATTTAATCGATGACTACTGGAATTACGTAAGTAATCTTACTTTTGTTAATATTTTAACAAAACATTCTCGTTCTAATTGTAGAAAGTGCTTATCGATTTTTTATATTTTTCAGATTCTATCCACACCACACCTCCAGATCTGTCGTTACCATTTGCTGTTCCGCCCCACCATCAACAAAAAATGGGATAACCAGTAAATTTTAGATTTTAAGTTTAATTTTAATTTTTTTGTTCCGATTCGTCAATTTAAATCTTAATAGATAATATTTTCACTGTCCAATTTTGGATACTAATAAGGATTTTATGATCTCACGTAGAACATTAACGTATCCAGTTGCTGCTTTTTTTGCAACCTTTTACATTATAATTATCTATCATTAGTTAGTAGCATGTGTTTTACGACGAGAAAGCTGGTAAAATATTTAAATTTTAATCAGATTAATACTTGGAATTCAACCAATTTAGTGGGAAATCTGGAATCTTCCTGAATACATTTGGGAATTTATTATAACTATATCGGGAGAATTCAAATGTAAACTTTTAAGAATGTCGGCCCACCTGATGTTTTTTAATAGTCGAAGAAGAAAATCGTATGCAAGTAATGTAGAAGAAAAGCTAACAAATCTTACAGAACTCCATTATTTGATTTGGTACTTTACTGGAATAAGAATTTGGAATGAGGGAATTTGGTTTTCCTATATTAATTTTATGGGCATACTCCACCCAAATTTGGTTGGAATATGGCGATTTATGAAGCACATAGATTGGTTAAAATTGAGCAGTTATACGAAGATAAATAAATTAATACGATCACGTGTTAAAAATGAAAACAGTACAGGAGAAAATAATAATACTGCCTAATAAGTCGAAATTAAATACTTTTAATGATATCGGAAAATATGGAAGAAATTGAAAACAAATGTTGCAACATGATCAATAGGCTTGAAGAAAGGAATGGCAAAATCGCTGTTAAAGCGAACTGATTACTACTGTTTCAGAGATTTCACTAAATTTTGTGCAAGAATTCCCCAGCTTTTCCAGGTGTTATCTGATTAAATTTTAAATATTTCTTTCCTGAATAAAACACATGCTAATAGAAAAAAAAATGATAATATATAATGTAAAATTAATTTGGATTGCAATCAAGTAATTAAATTAAAAAACATTTTTCCTAATTTTAGTAACTTTCCGACTAATTTTGTAGATGTGGATTATCTTCCGATTATAACCAATGGTACCAAGTTGTAACTCAATTTTATCTTTTTCCAGGATTTGCAATTTTTTACGATTTTTACTGTAAAAATGAGTTACGGTTTTGTTTCTTGCTTCTTTGCTAAGTGCAAAACTATTGCTATTTAATTAATAAACCAACTTGTAGATTTTTAAAAATTTTTGCAATTTTAAGCAAGGGAAACCTGGAAAAGTTGGGGAATTTATTTACAAAATTTAATGGGAGCTCTGGAACGGTAACATTCAACAGTTATCTTTAATATCAATTTTGCCATTCCTTTTCTAAAAACCTATAGGTGAAGTTGGAACATTTGTTTTCGGTTTCTTTCATAATTCCTGATATCAATTAAATTATTTAATTTGATTTATTACGTAGTATTATTTTTTTTTTTTTGTGTTGCTTTCATTTTTTAATATTTGACCGTATTAATTAATTTTTCTTCACATAATTGCTTTATTTTAACTTTACTATGTGCTTCGTTAGTCATTAGATTTCAAACAAATCTGTGTGTGTATGCCTATAACATTAATATCGAAAAACTAAATTCATTCGTCTCAAATTTTAATTTCAGTAACGTATCAAAATTAATAATCAAGTTTATTTTTATTGCTAAATTTAAAAAAAAAGTAACATGTTTCTGCCAATTTTTGTTAATAATATTGTTCACTAATAATAATAATTATTTTAATTAATAAAAACATCTTCAGTAGGATTCCAGAGTTCCCAATAAGTTTGTTGAATTCCAGGTTTTGTTTGATAAAAAATTTCAATTTGATTATTTGAAGAAACAAATTAGAAACTCATATGTAGTTAACAATTGTAATAATTTAAAAGTAAAAACTCAAATTAAAAAATATTGCTGTTATTCAATTTCATATATGCATTTATTTTTATTGTAGTTATTAAGAAACCGTTTAGCTAATTTGATTCAAAATCCGCCAATAAAATATTGAATCTCGGATTTGGTATGCAATGTTTACCTACGTTTTGTAATTTTGTAATATCTATGTTATAATTACTATTTTCTGTTTTTACCAAAACAATGTACAACATAAATTGAGTTATCATATTTATATCGTCAATATTATAAATATTGAATTGTTAATACTGCTTTAATATGACTGAAAATTGTTTATGTATTGTAATATATTATATTCTGTTAAATAAAAACAATAATTTTTGAATAGAAATTTTTTTACAGAAAATTCTGCATCTCTTTCAGATTTTACTCTACTTTTTTCGAATCAAAAGAAAAAACTAAAAATGGAATTTCTCTTAATGGATATTTATTACGCAAAAGTTAAAGTAATTGTTAAATTATAGTCGAAGGGTCAATAAAATCGACCGACGCCTAATAAACATTTCAAAAAAAATTCATTCTATATTGTCGTGAAACGAGATATTCTGTTGTAATTTTTTTACATAAAGAGGCTGGTATTTGCAGCCAGGTTTTGATTTATTCAAGATGCAACCAGGTAATTTATTCAAAATTTGTTATTGCCGGTACTGCATAACTTATCGGAGTGTAATTTTGTTTTTGAAAAGTTGGACAGAATTCGAGGAGTTGGTCGAGATAAGGGAGTGGAAAATTTGCGACGTGCAAATTAATTTGTGATTTTTTTCAATTGAGAAGAAGGCGAATCTTATGGTATTTTTTTGGAATAAATAATTTTGATGCTGGAAAGCATTACACTACTTATCACAGAATATTCAAGGATTTTGTCTGGAGTTTTTAAGTTAATTGGGAGCCGTATACGTGTGGGTGACATTCGGGTGAATGTAAACTGAGCCAAAGACGAATTTAAGGTGAAAAATGGGGTGGAGGCAGGGTGTCAATTCTTTTTTGATATTATTTAAAAAAAATTACAAACTAACAGTAACCTACCGATGGATCTACATCCTCGCGCTCGATCTACCTTTTCTCGCATATTTTTTATGGTGGATCCGTGTATTGCCATGGTTTTCTCTGCGCTGCGCTGCCCTGAATTTGACAAAGACTAAACAAACAATAAAAATAAAATTCATATAAATTCGATTCGATATTCGCTGAAGTGTATCGGTTTTTGATTTGCAAACCCCATACTACAATTTTTCAATCAATAATTTTTGCTTTTGGTCCAGTTTACCATTTTACAAATTTAAGTAAAATTTATATTTGGCCCAGTTTAAAACTATTTTCAAAATTTTAGTAAAATTTGCTTTTGGCCCAGTTTACCATTTTTAAAATTTTAGAAAATTTTGCATTTGGCCCAGTTTACATTACCCCACACCGAACACAAAATAAACTTGTTTAGTATGAAATTTGTCATAAAAGGTGCGATTGAAATTGAATAAAACCATTTATTAATTTTTTTAAGCATTTGAGTTGCCTTATTTCTCGAGAACAGAATACCCGATAGTTAAATCCACTCCTGAGAAGTCTTCCGACTTTATAAGTTAGCTGGCAAACCTAAGGCCGAAAATATTTGAAAATGAAAATTACAAAAATGCCCGACTGCCGGCTCAGAGTGGGGAACTTCATAGACAAAAATCGATTAAAATTACAAACAGGAAACAAAAAAACCTTATGACGCAGTGCCCCGTACGGACTCATATCAGTCATTCGTTTGTAAGGCCTTAAGCTGAATACACGCACTAGCGATTTGCGGAATGCAATTTTTGTTTTGATAAGTAAAATTTAAACCTTTTATTGAAATTAAACCAATCAAAACAAAAATCGCATTCTGCAAAATGCTAGTTCGTGTATTCAGCTTAAAAGCAATCGTATGGAGAAAGTCGGAAAAATGTTCAGTTTTCCGCGAACGAGAGTGTGGTGTTTCGAGTTTGAATTATCGTGAATAATCTTGATGAAAGCTTTCTTAATAATCGAGAACAATTTTCTTTTTAATACTTAAGTGAAACAAAATGTGAAACTGTTCGCGTTTGTGAGTAACATAAATGTTTATTGGAAGGAACAACGAAGACGCTATCCTGGCCACTAGAAATAAGGCAAAAGGACTACAGTGATAAACGTAATTTGAAGAAAACCGTTTTCATCTGCAATGATAACTAACAAAAAAATTTCTTTATTATTCTATAGGTAGGGCCCACTTCATGGATTTGTCAGCAAGTCAGGTTAGTAAAATTTTCTCTCCAGTGATATAGCCCGTGAATAGTTTGAAATTGTGAAAAAATGCATTTTTCTTTAAATGCACGAACTGCAGTTAGGTAAGAAAAGCATTTTCACGTTCCGAAGTAAAAAAACTGCAAATAACCTTAGATCATAGATCTAAGCAAATAACTATTTTGTTTCTCCGTAGGTTTTTATTGCTTGAAAGTTGGTTCATTCGTTAAGCTTTCAATAAATCACATTGTCAAGCCGTTAACAGAATAGATTTAAATATATCCCAAAATAAAAATTAACAAAACATTTCGTTAATTATACCTGTTAATGCCGAGCAGGCGAATAGTGAAGTACTTAGGACTCAGATCTAGTTGGAAAGTGGTCCTAGAAAGGGACTAAATCTATGGTGTTCAAAATAGTCACTTGAGTCCGGTTAACCGGATCAACGTCAGTCTCCAAAAAATCAAACTTTTTTCTTTTCAAGAAACAAAATCAAAAATCTTTCAAAAAGGTAATAATTTTTTTTAAACCAGAAGCGACCTAACGTTAAAACCGAGTAACCTTTCAAGACCTAACGATTCTATATTTTTTTATATCAAAATGATTAAGATTGGATGCCAACTTCACAAATATTTACAGATCATCAAATTTAGTATTCATTTAAAATAACAGTGACAAATTCAGGGCCGGATTATCCAATAGGCAAACTAAGCAGCTGCCTAGGGGCGCCGAGTAGTAAAGGGGCGCTTAAAGTATGTTTTTAAAGAAATTGTAATTTTAGCTTCTTTTTGATTAGTCTAACTCTAATTCTTAAAAATTAATTTTTTAATTTTGTGATAGTTTTATACTCTTCGGTTTATTTGATTTTTAGGATATGTGATATTATCGGAATAGCAGATGCTATTGATATGCTAGCATATCGAATAGCAGATATCCCAAAAATCTAACTAAAGTGAAATTGTCTCAGGAGTACAACTATCACAAAATAGGTAAATAATTGAGGGATAAACTATGGTCAAAAATTGTGTACACCAGACTTCCTACTACTTTGGACTTCCCAAACTTCTCGGACTTCCTCAGACTTCCCCGGACTTCCCAGACTTTCTCGGACTTCCCCAGACTTCCCACAAGTTGTACACCAGACTTCCCGTGAGATTTACCCCTCGCCTGTTTCTGACCGATAATTGGGGATTTTAACGACAAATTTGGAAAAAAAAGTTCAAGACGTGAAGAGCATTAATTCATTCGATGTTAGAGAAAAAAAAACCTCTTTATGGATTTGTATTTCAAAAAATCATTAAATAAAAACTGGACGTTGAAGAAGTCCCGATGAAAGGTAAAAGCAGTAAAAAAAACAAAAGACGAAAACAGTAATACAATTTTACACCTCGGGAATAAAGTGACTTTTGGCTTCCTCAAATTAATATTTAAACTCGTATTTACATACAAATAAAATAATTATATTGAAGACAATTAGATGCTAATTAAATTATATTGAAAAGGAAAAACAAACTTGTAATAGAAAATATTTGTTATACAATATGTAATTGTGTAATATATTTTTTATTTGTCTTGAATAATTTATTTATAAAATTTATTTAATATAATTAAATTAATTTATTTATTGATATATTATAATAATAATTTCTTAGAGATATTTAAATGAAAAAAATACACTTCGACTTTTAAATTAAGAAAGCATATAATTTACATAAAAACTGACGATTTTTAGTTAATGAAATTAAAATTTATTTTTATATTTTAAATGATACAAAACTAGAAATCTGCACTCCACATTAGTTAGCCATAAATCAGTGCTAAGTATTTTTAGATTTATGATTTTTGGAAAGTTAAAAATGAATAGTAGGTATATTGTACCTACTAAATGTTTGTTTTTTATTTCAAATAACATCTCCTACGCTTTTCATGAAATAAAATTCGCCAGATGGCGGAATAAACGTAATTACTATTTTAATCTAAAGATACGAGAACTGTTGCCAAATAAATTTCTGCTACTCTAAGTTTCTAATATTTGATTTAGTAAAATTTAAACACTTGTTGAAGATAACAGATTTTTTGCTCAGAAGATCAGCATGTCTATTATTCAATTGATCACCGATCACAGTAACGTACCCTTATTTTTAAAGTTTTTGCAATTAGCATGTGCTTCATTTTTGTATGTAGTATTTTAGAAAAGTAGCACTGCATCTTGTATTTAACATTATATTTATTTAATTATACGCTCAGGCAGTAAGCGGATTAGTGATTCGAACTCACAAATAATTAATTGTCGGTCTACCACGATGTTTTCAATGTTAATTTAATGTAATGATAAAAAACATACATAAAAATAATTAACTTTTATAGTATAGAATACGCCAGCTAAAAATAATTAAAGAAAACCAAAAATTTTTTTTAATTTAAAAGTTGATAAATTATTGCTAAAATTTAAATTTTCAAAATTTACTTAGTTATACAAAATATACAATTTTAATATAGAACTCAGCTGTTTTGTTCGTTGACTTAAATTAAATTATTTTTACCTTTCCGGATATTTTATTATAATTAAATTGTAATTTTAATTTGCTTTTTTATTAAATTAATTTTATTCCCTCAAGTTTATTAATGGATTTTTATCTATCAATTTCAAGTTTCATTAGGTTACGTTTCTTTATTTTTCATTTTGCTTTCTTTTACTTTTCCTTATTTCTTCGTTAATTTTTTTAAATTTTGATTAAAATTGTCTATTTTAATAGCTTTAAATAACTTTCTACAGCGGTTTAGTGGTATATCATAACTCCAGACCAAGTAAATTAAATATTCTTATCGTATCAAAATTGCAAGGCTACCAAAAAACATTTGTTGTGTCAAATTACAATTTAATTGTTATAAATAAAATTTAAAAAAAACACTTTATTAGATATCCATCAAGCTACGATAGACTTGATAAGAGAAAACATAAAAATATAATATTATTTAACGCTTTTCTGCCGGTTACCTTAAAAAATGCTACCGAAAGATATCATACCATTGTTTTGGTGAAATAAATTTTCTCAATCCTACCCACCTCTATTTTAAACGACTCCATAACATCTTCAATGGTACCAACTCTATTATCGCTCTACTAGATAATACTAGTAATTAGCAGGCGGCCCAACTTCGCTCGGGTTTCAATTTGATAATTTAATTTGATTGGTATGGCTAATAAATAGCTGTTGATCTGTTTATCTGTTTTCTTTTCCCTACGCGTTTTGCTGCAACTTTTTTTTCGCATTATTTAATTCAGTACGGCGTATGGGTTGTCACTAAAATCCGTTAGTGTCCTTTTTAAAGAATTATCAGTAGTTCAAGTGTATCCCGATTTTACTTCAAAATTTCTATATTTTCCCAATAATAAACTCTTTTAATCTATTCATGCGAGTCACATAATTTCCCTAAATCCCTAAAGCCGGATTTGAAACTAATATTGTTAATAGGTAATTCAAACCGTCTCTCAATGAAATTTTCAATAAACAATATAAAGAACTTTGAAAAATATTGAAAGAGAACGATTATGGTCTGCAGGGGCTCCGACTAAGGGGATGCCCGGGAGCCAAGACACCTATAATTATGGGCGCTGTAATTAGTATTTTGGTGAAATTTAATTTTTGAATTTAATATCTTAACAATCTATGCATTAAAAAGAGGATCCATGTTAGGGAACTTCTGGTCTGACATGGCCAGTATTAGTGACACACCGTCTTCTAAAATACTCGAGTTTGGTGGGCGTACTCCAGGAAGGTGGGCCGCTAAACAACCGGAGGTACCATAATGGGCCCGATATGTGGCCTGAGTGCATGCAAGCTTCGGCTTGCCCTCCACTTCCAATCCAGAATCTATGTCTGCTTGCACTGCATAGGAAAAAGACAAAGGCTGTTGTGATGAAATTGCCGATCAGTTTACAATAAGATCAACCGTACGCCGCAAATGTAGCATATTCATTATTCGTTCAGACTGATATGTTAAAACTGAATTTCACATTTTCCACAAACTTGCCCCCCTCCTCCGCTAGTTTTGGAAATTTTTTCGACACACTTCGCAATTTTAGAAAGCTGACGCCCTTGATGGCCTGGCGCTTAAGTACGTCTACTGCAAAGCCGAGATTTCCGGTCCAAGTTTGAACATAACAAAACCTTTATTTTAATCGTCCTTCCTCGGCGAACAATGGCAAATCATCGAAATGATGATTTGTAGAATGAAGTAGTAAGCTAAATTAAGCAATATTGTATCGACCCATGTGGATCATTTTTACATTTATTAATTTACAAATTAGATAGTTTTCTTATTGTTATTTCGGGATCACCAAAATTAAAAATTTGTATTCCTGAATTTGCATTTTGGTACTGACTTACTTAATTTTTAGACCGCTACAGTACCTATGCTTTAAACCCTAAGTTATTAAAATCGGTATTAATGCTTAGAATTTTTTTTATATTATCAGTGGTAGCTTTTTCAGCAAACTAAGTGATTGGCTAATGCTAACATTTCCTTAAATTTGATGTAGTACTAATTATAGATGAACATAATTTTAAGAGTAAAACATCTTTTTATGTGATTTATGATTTACTGCATAAATAATTTAGTTACAATGCCCTCACTGTGTATTATATTTAGAGAAACACCTATTACACTTACAATGTCATGAAATAGAAAAGGTTTTTCATAGACGAAAATATTCAGATCAAACCACTAGATTAGATAACTCAAAAATTTTGCGTAATTTGATTGTGTTGTTATTTTCTGATAATACTGAAACTATAGGTAGGTAAGATTTGCTCTTTAAAAACATCAATAATGTATTTATCTTTATTTTAGACAATCTTGAAAACGAGTATGCTGTAAATTATATATGTAGTAACAAAGAATTACTAAACCAATTAGTGCAAATTTTAGAGGTAAGTAAGTTATTAGCAATGATTGCGAAGGTTAGGTTATGTTAAAAATAACAATTAAAATTGTAATAACACAAAACATTCCTTACGGATTGTAGGAAATTTCGCTCTCGGACATTTCGCTATTTTAAAAAAATTTTACAATCAATAGTTAACGATAATTGAAAATTAAATTAGAAGTGTTCGGTCACAGTTTATAATAGGTCGGGACGCTAAACGGCTAAACGACGCTAAAACGGCCGTTAAATGGTGGATCTGTGGATTGATGCATCTTTATTTTAATGATCTAAATAAAAGCAAGTTTCCTAATATTGTCAATTTTAAATGTTTGTTGATCCGGTTATCCGATGATCCGGCTATCCAATTATCCGGTCATACATTAAGACGATATTACTAAATAGTTAGGATTACTAAATTTTAATTGTTTTTTTTTATAACGTAATTATTCATTATTTATTATTTATTAGAGCAGCAGCGGGCTGGATATTAGCGGGGAAGATATTATCTTCCAGCAGCAAAATAGCAACATTGCTACGTTACCACAGAAGATTAAATATTGATATTTCAATTGCAACCATTTTATTTTACTCTAACCCGTATTTGAAATTAGAAATTAAGTTGGTGTGCTGGCATTTCCAAAATTCTCGTTTTGATTGACGCAGTTCTAAAATTCAGCCAAATTGGTATATTTGTTCAAAATTTGAAAAACATCGAAACGTTAATTTGGCGTTTTCTTATTTTCCTACCTTTAAAGATAGTAGCGATTAGTAAATTGGCAACTAAATAGGTTTTACGCTCCATTGTGTTTTTTTGGCAATGATGTTTTTTAGATCTTAAATGTAAATTTTTATTTTCCAAATTTTTTGAATTTCTTAATTTGATTTGTCGATTTTATGCCAGCAAACTATTTAAGTTACACAATAAACTAATTTTATGTCACATTAATCAAGTTATACAACAAATTATTTCCAATGAAACATCATACCCTTCAATATGAAGGGTGAACCCTCCCCCTCTATTATATTGTTTTTCATCGAGTTGCATAATATTAATCGAAATTTACAAATTTTAATTTAATTTATAATTAAGGTTTATTATACAGAAACCTTATGTTCTGGTCGTTCTAAAGAATTTAATTAATGAGGAGGTTCCAGGTACTTTCCACATAGCCCACAGATCTAACTTGCACTGAATTCTGAGGACGGATTCTACAGTAGGTTTATCCCACTCTGTTATAGAACTGGCCCTAAGTGATATCTAGCTCACGGAATATCATTTATGCAGTGGCGGATTTCCGAACATTTCCGAATTTTGAGGGGGCCTCAAAATTCAGATTTCAAAATAAAATAAAGTAATTTTATGTAACTTTCTTTATAATGAAAATACATAATAATTATCAGAGAGAATCTAACTCTCAAGACACTCCCAACCTCCCCACAAAACGTTCAGCCAGGGATTTTATTTCTCAAGATAATCTCCAACCCCCTAGCGGTAAAAGAGCCACAAATCAAAACCCGAAGTCCGATCTCCTCGTTAACAGGAGAATAAAACCCTTCTTCCAAAAACAACCAATCCAAACCCGTCAGATCCCTTCCTCTTCGGGGCACCCCAATATCTGCTACGCATTCAAACAATCCTGCAGATTTCCCCACCATTCCTGTATCAGGAATAA
This sequence comes from Cantharis rufa, assembly GCA_947369205.1. Lineage (NCBI taxonomy): Eukaryota > Metazoa > Arthropoda > Insecta > Coleoptera > Cantharidae > Cantharis > Cantharis rufa. The sequence continues at coordinate 23,474,735 of OX376309.1, forward strand.
TCCAATCGAAGGATTTTGATACCCCTGTATCAGACCGCTGTTTGAACTTGGGAGTTAAAAGCTGGAACTTATTTTAAACCTTCCTTAATCCTTAAATAACAAAATGCCGTTGGTAGTCATGAATTCGTTCTGTCCAGAGAGTGTAGGGAGAAAATTGCAAAAATTTCCCCAAAAACAAGTTGACTTTATAAAATGACAACTGATTTGATTAGTGAAAATATTTAGAGGGGGCCTCAAACTTTAATTGCGCTTGGGGCCTCTCAAGTTCTAAATCCGCCACTGTATTTATTTATATTGCATATCTAAAAATTATTATGCTACTTATCAAAATTACATTTCTGACTGAATATAGTTGTTCTGTCAGAGATTTTGTATTATATCCAATTATCGGGATAGATAAGATTCTATTATAAAAAATAACCTCTTTTATCCGACTTATTTTTTATCTGGACACTAATATAATATACATATATAGTTTATTAAACGAATAGTTTTGAAGAAAGTAAAAATTTTTTGATTTTTTTCTTCAGAATTATTCTTATGAAAACAGGATGAATAAATTCTTAATAAATTTGAATATAACATAACCTAACTTACGCAGTTTATATTTACTTTTCAAAAAAATTGGGACACTTGAACTTCTTTAACTGCAATATAAAACGCTCATTAAATTTTGAATTCATTTGTATTATTGTCATATATCATATTCAGAACAATCACCTGTTGTTTACTATAATAAAGTTGAAATTTTGGCACATAATTTTTGGCAAAAAATTTAAATTTGTTCTGTGATATCTGTCATATACCTTGAATCTATTAAAACAAAAATATTTAAGCATACCATACAATCAAAAACATTATAAATAAAAACAGCTGTTTAAAATCCCGTGATTGTTTTTTTCTCGTGCGAATTGTAACCTTTCAAGGTGTAGGTCAGTGCTAAACAATTTAAAAATTAATTATAGCCATTCTATCGAGCACAAACACAATTGCAACCACTGTTTGGATAAATTGGATGGTTTCCAAATTTTCCACGTGTTTTTAATAAACCATGGAATATTCTTAAATCAGTCCAATTCAAATTAATCCAGTTCTAAGTTTTCTGACTCCTTGTGATATTTGCATCAAGGATGAACATATTATTTTTCACATAATTCGAAAAATTAAGAATAAACTTTGCCAAGTAATTTTATAAAATGAATAAAATATATATTGACATCTTTTACTATAAATTATGCAGTGCTTGATGAAAAATTTGTTAAGCTATTAATTTCAAACATTTCAATTTTTGAATAGGAAACTGAAGACTGTAAAACATGCTTGTACACAATTGACATATTATACAACCTGTTAACAAAGAACACAGAAGGAGATAAGACAGCAATTAAAGAAATTATGAATTGTCCTCACTATTTGAATCTTTTGCTAGCGAGTATGTATAATATTCATAACAAGTTTGGTGATTTCCAAGAGTACAAAGAAGTTTTCTTCGATATCCATAATAAAATTTTGCAAATAATTACTACAACTTGTGACGTCAGGAAATGTAAAATGATTTTTTCTTTTTCGATGAATTACATTTTTATAAATTCCAATTTTTAGGCAGAAATTATGTTAACATCAGTGATGATGTAGTATGTTTTATTGGACAATTAGTGAATTTGCAGCCAAAACACAAAAATTTACTATTAAATTTAGTAATAATTTTAAAACTGATTTGTTTTAATAGTAAGTATAGTAGTTGAACTTGACAAGTTAATTCCATACACATGTTTCAGGAAATTACAATGATTTATTGGCTTCTAAACAATTTTTCCATGGACTATGTTATCTTTGTAAATTTAGCCAAAAATTTTATGCAATTTCTTTGATTTTGAAGTTTATGTCGAGAAGTAGTAAGTTTTATTGTTTTTCAGTTATTTCTTTAATTTATTTATGCTACCAACATAATTCTTTTTATTATAAAAAATTGCTGTACAAATATTTTAATAATATAAAATAAAATAAAACACATAACAGCGAATATCCATGACTTATTTGGATGTTTGTATGCCAATGGTTCTAAATTAAATGGTTTTTTAGGTGTGTCTCTTAATTGTATGAGTCAAAATGAAAAAATATTTAATCTGATTTTGGACTTATGTATGTATAATGGAAAAAAAATTATAAATAAAAGATCGTTAATGACCACTTTATATAGAATATCTAAAACAGGTAATCAATTTCTTCAATTACTATTTCAAATGCTGAATACATTTTTGGAATTGCAGTTTATGGTTCCAAATATCTATCAGATATCGATAATTTCAACAAATTACTTTATTATTTTATTAGAAATGAAAAATTTGAAATATCGCAAAATAGAATTGCAACAATTAAAGCATACACAATTTTGAACAAATTTCTTAAAAAAGTGCCTCTTCCATCTGGCCAATTGAATCTAGACTTGAATGTACATGAAAATATGTTAGAATATGGTAAGTTAAAAAACTATAACTATTAAACCAATACTAAAAATCTTTCTCGGCGAAGCGAAAGGCCGAGCAATTTTCTTCATAAGGCAACACATTAAAACAATTAATTTATTTAAACTGATTTAAGGTGATTGTATTACTTCCGATAACAGTGATGCAGAAAATGATAGTGAAGATAGCGATGATGAAGATGAAATGGATCACGATACTGTCACAGATGAAAAATTAAAAATGGATGATATTATATCCAGATCAAATAATACAGATTTCTCAGAGTAAATAAACCAACTTTTATGAAAAACTGCTTAATGTTATTTTGTAGAACTAAAAAGTATTTCAAAGAATTACTTTCCGATCAAATTCAACCTGAAAGACTCCAAATCTTTGAAAATTTAAGTAATTTGAATATGAAAGAAAGATTTGAAATTATCGAGCAACGAGTGCATAGATTTAAAAACATAAATAGACAAGCGTTTCCAGATGTTCTGATGTTAGATGCTGACACATATCAGCATTTCCTAAATGATAATACTAATTATTTTTCTGTGTAAGTATAAAGGGTGCATTATTTTTTTTAATCTTCTTTACTTTTCGCACTCTGAATTTTAAACAACGCACTTGATATAGTATTTATATTAAAAAATATTGTTGATTTATACAGGGTATCTTAGGTGGTGATAGAGAACACTTATGTAAATTTTTTTTAAATTATAGCTCTCGAGAGTTAGGCCTCTTTAAAGCATTTTTTGTAATTTCCACCTGCCCATGGCCATATCTCAGAAAATATTGATTTTTCGGTAAGAATGGATCAGTGCTTTTTTAAAGAGCATAAAATAATCTACAAACTAGATTCTAACCTTTTATTGTCTAAAATCAACGGTTTTTGAGTTATAAATTAAAGTAAGTAAAATGATATTAAAAAATTCGAGATTTTTTAATTTTGGTGTTTTTCAAAACCCTGTATCTTTTAAACGAAACATTTTACAAAAATCCAAACGCCCCATTTCGGATAGGAAATTTAACGGACTACAACTTCTGTCTGGTAGAAATTTTTGAAAAAATTTTTTACACAAAAAATGTCAGAATCTAGTTAGTTCTTTAAAAAAGTGATAATCCATTTTTACTAAAAAATCATTATTTTTCGGGCTATGGCCACGTGAAAGTGTAAATTAAAAAAGTGCTTTGAAGAACTCTAACTCTCGAAGGCTTGAATTTAGAAAAAAAAAAATTTTTAATGAGTGTCCGTATCACCTCCTAAGTTATGTAAAGTGTATCCGGGGACACCCTGTATATCAAAATGTGAATATACAGAGTGTTCTTTCTAAAACATATCATTTTTCAATTCTTTAGAGAAGATTTGGTAAAGAAAATCCAATGTGGCCGAGGAATTATCAAGAATGAGTTCAAAACCAAAATTATTTATGATTTGGACGAACTCTTGAAAACCAACAACAATTTTCAAATAATTCCCAAGTAAGCAAGGTTATTTAGTAAAAACATGCAATAATATATTTGTTTCAGTCCAAATTGTTTTAATTTGGATCAGTTACAAAATACAAACGAAAACCACGGCCTTGTATTTGAATCTAGGTTTGAGTGTGGAAATTTACGACAAGTTAAACAGGTATTTTCTTTTATTTTTGAGAATTTCAATTTTAGTTTTTCAAATATTTAAGAACAAAAAATAAAATACAAATATCACAGTTTAATTTTTTTTTGTTTTTCTACAATAATTGGTTCTAGATTAATAGATTTGAATACGAACTTCTCTTAAGCCCTGATACACAAAGTGAAAGTGGACATCAGTGGTTTTACTTTCAAATAAGTAATATGTTGTCTGATGCTATATATACTTTCAATATCATCAATTATATTAAAGTTAACAGTCAGTACAATTATGGCATGCAACCAGTTTTGTTTTCAGTTACCGATTATATTTTAAATAAAATTGGTAATTTAATTCAAAAAAATTTTTTTTAAATTATAATAAATTTTTTATAGGTTGGAGACGAATTGGAGAAAAAATTATTTATTATGGAAATAATTATACTGACGAAAGCGGAAGTAAACAATATCGAACGTTATCGTTTTCTCTAAAATTTCCTTTCGGAAACGACTATGTTTACCTTGCTTACCATTATCCTTATACATACACTCGACTCATGGTTAGTATTATTAAAATTTACTCGTAAGTTTATTTAATATTATATGTATAGGGTGACCCACATTTAGAAAATTTGTGATTGTAAATTTGAATAATTTTGTAAAATTTCCTGTGTTTTTCAGAAAATGTTATTGCCGATTAGTTTGCATAAAAAGTCAGAAATTTATGTGCGATTAGATCGACTGTGTTATTCCATTTTTTCCAAAAATGAAGTTCCTTTAGTAACAATTACAGCAGCACCGAACCATCACAAGTCTTTGGGAATACCATTACATGTAAGTATTGATTTCGCAGAGAAAAATATTTCGGTTATAAACTTTTGGCCTGTAAAAATATACAAAATTATTCGTTACCTAACACTTGTTGCTTTTGGTTAAGTTTTTTCGAAAAAATATTGTGAATATTAATTCATTATTATAACATTAAGTCATTAGTTCCATTTTTACCGATAGTGACAACACATCATATTATTCATATTATATCATATATTATTGAGTAAACTTAACTGACGAGGGAAACCGCTTAAGGGTAACTCTAAGAGCGGGAAAAGCTTTGATTGGTTGAAAGAACACTAAAATTAAATAAATCCCTGGTTTTTTTCAATACTACGAGTAACCGTTTTTGAGAAAATAGCGTTTAACAGCAATACTTCAGCTAGTTTATGCAACAGTAATTCAAAGGCCAAAGGTTGGAAATATCTCTCAGCTTCAATTTCCACCAGAAGTAATTGTTTTTCAGATATTTTTATATTTTTACAAAACATGCTATATTCTGTTACCCCTGTAACATATGATACTTCAAGAAAAAAACTATTACTAAAATGTTCAATTCTTTCAAGACATTTGCATCTTTCTTTTATAAACTCAGAAAGGATTGCTCATAGCACTTTAAAAAAACAAGCGTTTGATTGGTGCTTTTTCAACCCTAATCCTAGAATTACACTTAAGCGGTTCTCCTCGTGAAAGCGACCATGGGAATATCACGCGAGTAGTAATTAATCCTTAAACTGCATTTACAATACAAGACATTATTTTATGTTATGCAGAAACGTCCGTTAGTATTTATTACTGCAAGGGTTCATCCGGGAGAAACAAACTCTTCTTGGATAGTGGAAGGAATTATAAAATTTCTTTTAAACAGTACTGATGAGAGAGCTAATCAAGCTCGAGAGCATTACATTTTTAAAATAATTCCTATGCTAAATCCTGAAGGAGTAATTTATGGAAAGTAACTGTTAATTTAACATAAAAATTTGAACAACATAGCGCTTATACAGTATTTCATTTTAGCACCCGTTGTGGATTAACAGGAGTGGATCTAAATAGGAGTTGGTCAAAACCCAACCAAACTACTAATCCAGAAATTTTTTACTGTAAAGTACGAAGAATAATTTGGTATCGAAATAAATATATAACTTCATATTTTTAGAAACTTATAGCTTACGCGAAATTGGAATGTAATCAAAAGATTTCTACTTATATCGATATACACGGCCACAGCAAAAAAAAATATTTTTTCTTTTATGGTTGTAATCCAAAATTAAGTTGGATTAAGGAAGATGTTATAATGGAAGATTATAAAGAAGCTCTGAAGGTAAAATAGAAACAGTGGTACATTAGATTTAATTATAAAAACTGTATTGTGCACAAATTATTCAGACGGCTAAGCTGTAGACTTACAGTTCTTTTATCAGTAATATTTCAGATTTTACCTCAAACTTTACAAACCTTAAATCCACATTTTCGATTTAACTATTGCAAATATAAAATTCAAAAAAATAAGGAAGGGACTGGACGTGTAGTTATGTGGAGAGAATTTGGAATACAACAGTCATACACATTGGAATGCTCATACTGTTCGGGTGATAATAATTTGGTAAATTTTATTATATTTTATAATTTTTATTACAATTTAAAGTGTTATTAGGCATTTAATACAAAACTCTTAACGGATATTGGTTCCAGTCTCATAGTAGCTTTAAGTGTGATTGCTCAAAAGGTGTTCGAAACTAAAAGTACATTGCCGAGCTTGTAAGTATAATACATAATTTATGTAAATATATAAATTTTTAACTTGTGAAATATAATAAATTAAAACTTCAATTTAACAAGTTAATTAAACATTAATAAAATTTAAGCTCAAGGTTTCTATAAATTTTGTTGTTGTTTCTGTTCCAACAATAAAGTAACCACAATATTGCTTTGAGCCTCCTATGTTAATTTACTTCAAAATTCTAACCAAAATGCATGACCGTCTGCCTGTATGTTAAATAAATATAACAACATCATTTTATGACTTATTTCAGTGCGCTTGATTACAATCATTCCCCGACTACATAATCAGACCGCCAAGAAAACTACAGGCTTATTTTAATTATGTAAATATGTAATTATGTTTTTTAAATGCTGTTTTTGTAACTGCCATAAAAATTAGTTATAAATATTGCGATGAACCGCGACCTCCAGGACGGGTGAATTTGGGGACGAAGGGGGGGGGGCACTTAAGTGGCTTCCCGGCTTTGGAAGCCGATGATAAGCTTACACACACAAAAACATTTAAATTTTAAGCCATTTATATAAAATTTCAGTTTTACTCCTATTAATGTTATTTAATTATTTTACTTGTCAGTGTGCAAATTTTTGGTTTTAAACCGCTGCAAACTAGACCCAAACAGAACATTTTAACTCATTTAGCAGCTATAAAAAAAATCTAAGAATAGTCAAATTATACCACAAAACAAAGCCCGATAAAACCAGAAGGGGAGAGTTTGTAGCGGTCGCAATAAACCAGAAGCAACAATGGTTTTTCGTTGTTTAATTTTTCTCATTATTTATATTTTAATTTGAATTTTGAAGTTTTATTTTTGTTAAACTGTTTATATTTGTCGTAGCATAAGTACACACAATACACTACACCACCCAAACAGGTTTGTGATAAACACTAACACAAACACTATAAGTGAAAGCTTGTACATCCAATGTTGATAAAATAAATCTTTCCCAAAATTAACCCGCCTTTTTAATTTTAATTCAATACACGGATAATATATATTTTTATTTTTACTAATCATATATTTTACGCCCAATAATTTGTTTTGCCACAAGAAAAACACCGATGTGCAGCACTTGCTCCACCTTCAAACCAAATAAACAAATATTATAACTCAATATCTTCATGAGCCAAGAACCCAAAAACACAATAACCTATTTATAACCCCTAAAGCTAGAACCTTAAAACCCATAACCCCAAAACCCCATAATTCTAAAAACCCGAAACTCCATAATTGTAAAATGCAGCAATGGAAAGACTTACACGGGAGACTCAAAACCCTGATTCTCAAAAAATTAAAACTTCTTGACTTCATAATTCCATAATCTTAAAACCAATAACCCTAAAATTCAATTATCCAATAAATCCAAAGGCAAAGACTTTCTTGATGGGCCACAGATAAGAGAACTTCTGAAAGATAAAGAATTTGAAAAATGAATGACTAAGGTAGAGAAAGCGGCCTGGCAAAGTTTTAGAGAAGTTGCACAAAACTTTCCAGGAAGTATAAAAGATTGTGATTACATGAGTTTTGCTGAAAATATGGTAAAAAATTGTAAAATTGTGAGATGTCTAATGAATCTGAATGCACTTTCTTCATTAGCATATTAAATACTTTCCTAAAAATTTAAGTGATTTTAGTGAAGAGCAGGGAAAAATATTCCAAAGTCTAAAATTTCTTATGATCGTCTTCGTGCTTTGGAAGGTACATAAAGCCAGCGGTCTCCCTGGGTTGATGATTTACCTCCACCAACAAAAATCCAGGGTTATGGGCACATCTGAGACAAACCCAGTAAGATACCTCAGATGTAAAAAAATTCATACGCTTACAGAGTAATAGTGAATTTGGCTCCTCTTTGATAGAAGACAACCGGGTTAAGGCAAAGAGGAGCAATCCTAGCTTAAAAATTAGAAGAAGAAAATGAGTTTTGGAATCAAAAAGTTTATGAGTTTGGAACAAATACCTGGTTTGAACTCTTTAAACATCGGTGTTTAAGTATCTCGTGTAAATCTCTCCGTTGCTGAATTTTTCAATTATGTTTGCAGTTTAAGCAAGCCCAAAACCATATATTATAATGCAACCCGATGGTCTGGTAAAGAAAATCTTTTATCGATTTTTTATTTTGTGGTCTATTTTTTCCAGTGATCCAATTTTTGTGAATTACTTAAATACTTTTGGGTATTTTCCAAGTTTTTTCAACTGTTTCGTGACCAACCTAACGGATGAATGTAAACTGGGCCAATTGTAAGCTGGGCCAAATTTAAAAAATGGTAAACTTGGCCAAATGCACTTTTAACTACAATTGTGAAAGTAGTAAATTGGACCAAAGTCACTTTTGGCTAAAATTTTGAAAGTAGTAAACTGGGCCAAAGATAAATTTAAGGTAAAAAAAAGGGTCCAGGCAGAGTGTGCCGGTGTGAATTCTTTTTTGATATTATTTCAAAAAAATATCAGAAACTAACTGTAACCTACCGATGGATCTACATCCTCGCGCTCGATCTACCTTTTCGCGTATATTTTTTATGGTGGATCCATGTATTGCCATGGTTGTCTTTGTCAAATTTGACTCTGCGCTACCCTGAGCTCCGGTTTTTTGCCGTTTTGACAAAGACTAGACCCATTAAAAATATCTCTGAAGGCCGAAAGAACTTGCCAAAGGTGGAACTCAAAAAAGGTGGAGCTCGTTTCAGAGTGGATCTGAAAGTGCGGGGTGCGAAGAGAATCCACCCTAAAAACAAGTTTTGCATTTGTAAAATATAATTAGTCTCAGGGATTTGTTGGCCTTTAATTATAAAAACCGCAGAACTATTTTTTATGGTGGATCCGTGTATTGCCATGGTTGTCTTTATCAAAACTTGAATTTGACAAAGACTAAACAAAAAATAAAAATAAAATTCATATAAATTCGATATCGAATAACGTGTAAAGATACGCTGACGAGTATCGGTTTTTGATTTGCAAACCCCATACTACAATTTTTCAATCAATAATTTTATCTTTTGGCCCAGTTTACCATTTTCAAAATTTTACTAAAATTTTCTTTTGGCCCAGTTTACCGTTTTTAAAATTTTAGAAAATTTTGTCTTTGGCCCAGTTTACCACTTTCAGGTAGTTTTTTGGCCCAGTTTACGTTACCCCAACCTAACAACTAATTACCAACTGAATAATTATTGGAACCTTTCACATTGATTACAATGCCTATTAGTGACTGTAATTGTTATGTTTTTCCTTCACCTATGTTGATTCCTACCAGAAGAGAAATCAGAATCTAAATCTGGTAAGTTACTATTGCTAATAATACAATCAAAAATCCTAAATACAGTCTACAATTATTTTGTCAAAATATTGTCTAGACTCTAGAAGCTTCACAAATTGATTAGATTTGGGCCTCAAAAAATTTGGATCCGTTACTGCTCAGGAATTGTTTTTAATTCACTTGACTTAATTCTTGCGGCTGGTTTCCAAAGATTTGTTGTAGTCTCAGTTTCATATCATAATAATTAAAGTTTACTTATATATTTACATACTTACTATAATAAATATGTGATAAGAAAATTCTCAGCAAGAGACAAAAAACTTACTCTTCGGATTGTATTAGAAAGATAATATTTCGATATTGAGTAATACTGGTTGCATAATTACAAAGAATCTCAATTAGTGCCAAGTATGTTTTGTAGTCTTATTGTTGGTCAAAAAATGTTTTCTCTGAAAAGGAAATCTTATATGCAGCATGTTTGATTTACTCACTAGGGTACAGTAATATATGTAGATTATTCTTATCCGGGTTGGGTCTATAGAGAGATGAAACTTTTTTTCGATTGTCGACATCAATATCTAATTTTGTTTGTTCTTTCTCTTTGCAATTCTACTACATTGGCCGAACCCAAAATGGCCAATACTGGGAAAATGTAATTAATAGGGTTTTCGCGTAATCATTGTCAATTGTATAGTACCCAATAAAAAATTTTCCCAAAAGGCTCAATGGGATCCCACATTTCTGTCATACAACTGAAGTTGAAACTGCAATCACGTCTGAACCTTCTGGGAAAAATGCGGTGTCAAATTTGTAGATAATATTAAATAAAACATTTACTTTTCAATTTTTGTTTATTTTTTATTCGGTAAACTTTAATTAATATGTAAAAAAAACTTGAAAAAGTATAATTGTTATACTTATTAAATACATTATGGAATGAGATGCTTATAAAGAGTAACGAGAAGAACGAGCATAAGTAGTTACGGTATCGGGTTCAACTGTAGACGCATAATTTTCTTCAGCAGCTTGATAGTCCACTAGTGCGGAAGGATCGTCGTGCATTTCTACGTTTGAATGAAAATTATCGTAAGGTCCGTTGGTTCCTAATTCTACTTCCTCATCTTCATTTTTTAAAGACGTCGTTGTAGTAATATCGATGTCGTCTGGTTTTGGAGATGCAGTTGATCGTAAATTACTTACTAATTCGTTAATACCCATAGGAACATATTTTTGAGTTTGTGCAGAAATTGAAGATGATGATGTGTATGGTGATTGTGTGGTGGTTGTGCTTACTTTTCTACAATGTATTTAAAAAAATAATATTAAGGTATAATTAATGGAAAGCTAATAATATCTAAACAGCAATTTTAGTAAGAAATTTAGTACAGCCTTAAGCTTAAGCCCATCCACCATGCAACCTTTCACCTAGGTTACATTTTATTTAATAATAATTAAGATATACCGCAAGTAAGAGTTGCAGAGCTGTGAAAATGTGCAGACAGTCGTCCAGTTTGGCTGAAAGACCATCCCAAAAATTTTAGTATAAAGTTTGCAGCATTTAAATGATCAAAATATATTCCACTATTAAGCTGAGACCACATCATATAAAAATAAAACACCATCCAAAACGTATACGCATCCAGTGGAAAGCCGAGGTCTACAATTTGACTAAACCAGCGGCTTACAATTATTGGCCAGTAAATTATGCATTACTCGGGGAAATTAAATACAAAAATTTATATTAAGTATCTAATAAATTCAAAATGAAAAATTGTTACTTTAATGTCATAAAAATCAAGATTGGAATCAAAATAATTTTGATCAAATTATTTGAAATTTGCAGCTTGGAAAATGTGTAATTTATCTGCTATTAGTTAAGCAAGGCTATATTCAAGTCTATAAATTATCGTTATTAAAATTAACTAACTAACGTTTATCAATTACACAATGTTATATAAAATTAGAAAACAAACATAAAAAAATAATCATTTTTAGTAAATTAAAATTGATTTCAGAAACCTGCAACTTCAATAATTATAGGTAAATTATTTATCAGATGCAATTTAATTCCTGACCCTGACTATTTAAAATTTAAGTTCTTCGATGCAATATTTAATTTGATAAAATTATTAAGCACATGGAACTTATAGTTTTACGTGAAATTTAAACCACGAAAGATTAGAAAAAGTGTATTATCACAGCTCTGAACAGAAATAGACAGTTTTAGTTTAAAACTCTAGGTGTGGTGTTGAACGGGCTCACCTTCTTACCCCTGTGCAGAGGACACCGGTATGGAACCATAATTGTAGTAATAACAACGGGTTTGTTCACAAATGAAATCTTTGATTGACGTGCAGTCATCGACATCCCATTCCAAGGATGGTGCCTTCATAGCTACACAACTATTGATTAAGTCATTATCTCCACTACAAAACAAAAATTAGTAATAAAAGTAAAATATAAAAATTATTTTTACTTTTCCCGTGCTGTTCGTTGTGGACTTGTGTTTCCAGTTGGGAGTTCAAAAGTTGCTGTATCATTTTCCCTTTTCTTCATGTTGTTAAATGTTGCGTTAAATTGGGAACCTGTATTCATCCATAACAACATTTGTGTTCCCAATTTATTTCCAGAAGTCCAAAAATCAAACTTCTGATAACCAGCATTGATCAGATATTGAGTAATTGATTCCGCTTTTTCTTTTGTTTCAAATGATACTAATTGTAAGCCTAAAGATCTACAATATTGGTAAGCCAAGAAGAAATTTAATTCCGGTGAATATGGATTCATCCGACTAATGAAATATTGAACCCCATCTAATTGAATTGTTGTTATCCTTTGACCTAAAATAAAAACATGCTTTAGTTAACCATCCTAAATTTTTTCAGAGTGGAATTAAAAATTTAGTATGCTTATTTTATCCAAAATCCAAAAAGCTGGACAGATTATGTGGACAGTCTAATTTTTAAAATACGTTCAAATATTTTTTTATTCCCCGACCCCACCGTATCAATAGCTATGCTATTGAGATTCAACCGCATCAGTATTTTTTAGTAACTAATATTTGTCAATTTTGATAACAGTTTAAACACATTAGATATCTTTCCAGGTTCTAGCTCTTCATAAAACTTTTCAAACTAAATCAGAATAATATTTGCTATAAAATAGATTTTTTTTAATGTCACAGTGGTGCTCCCCCTTAACACAATATTCTCTAAAAGATCTTTTAGTGCCATTGGAAACAGGAATGTAATAAAAAATGAAAAACATCTAAAAACAATGGATTTTCTTTTTTATTGAAAATTTTATTTTATTGATGAATTTTAATCAGGGGCGGTTATAAGAGAAGAGAAAAGGGACATTGCCTCCTTAAATCCGTAGTATCGAAGTTTATCAAACCAATATTGTTATTAAAAACCTACATATTTTTTATTACTTAAGAAAATGCCCCCTATCCTGCAAATTAGATAATATGACTATTCCGATTATAATGCAATAAAAAATTAAATGCACTGCCATTTATGAAGCAAATTAATGTCTATTATTATATTTATTTTCGGGTTATTTATTTTTATATTTTTTAATATATCTAATAATTTTTTTCTTAAAATTGGATTATAATTTTTAAATTGTAGTGTATTTAGATAAATCTAGAAAATATTAATTTTTAGATACATATACTGTTGCTGTACCGATCCATCTGCTATTTTTAAAATAAATTTAATCTTAATTATAATTTTAATTAATATAATAATTTCTTTTTAAGAAAAAATGAAAGAAGTTTTGTCAAACATTGTAGAATGGAGAAGAACAACTGAGGCTGTAGAGCTCAGTTACTTCCAAATTATTTCGGCCTTGGTTTGGGCATATAATTACTAGTAAAAACTAGTTATTTATTAAATATATAATGCTTTTTTTAAATTTTGTTAAATTGCCTAAACATATTTGGCAGTTATCAATTTTTATTACAGTCTGCGTGGAAATAATTTGAAAATGCAACTTATTGCTTAAACCTCTTAGTTTAGCATCGTAAAATAGCTATTCGTTTCTGTACATCAAACTCTAACTGGAATATATGGCTAATTTCGATAAAAATGGAAAAAATTAACACAATCATAAACCTATTAGAAATAGGTGTGTGCTAGGGGTGGTCATATTTATAATTTCTGGGGAGAAACTTCTAAAAAATAAACAAAATATTTAAAAAATATTTAGGTATTTAGTAAGGACATTTGAAAATTATCATAATATATTGGTTTGTAGGGGGCCGTGACCCCCATGGCCACCCTCTTATAACCGCCCTTGGTGTATGCACAATTTAACTACATGGAATTTTACCTAAAATTATAAACCAAATATTTCTATTAGAGTTTCCTTATAAAAAAAACCCCAAATATTTTCGAATTTTACCCAAAATATTTGTTTATAATTTTTGCTGTAGACTTTTCTCCGGCTCATTTAATCGCATTAAATTCAATTATTTTTTGTTGTATCGGATGGCAAAAATGTTTTGAGTAAGTTTTAAAGCAAAAAAATTCTTTGTCGAAATAACATTAAAAGATTATTCCAGGACTAATATTTTTAGATACTCTATACTCTATAGAATAAAAATTAGTTTTGATGAAAATGGTTTAAATCGCGCAGAATTTTGTCAATTTACTTTAATTTGCAGAATTTCCATGAAAGACATTATTTACAAACATCTAAATATTGAATGAAAATTTAATTTTTTTGATGCAGAATTTTCTCTGTACTTTTACAAATTTTAAATTTTAAATAGAAGCCGAAAATGAATATGAAAAAAATCTACTTAAAAACCAAGTAGTTTTACATGGAAGTTCATATAGGTTTGATTTTCCTTAGAACTATTTTAGGTATTGAGCATCTTCCAGTCCGAATCTGATGTCTGAAACCTAAGGGTTTTATCAAAAAAATTCCGTTTTTGAATTAATATATGACTGCAATATTATTCCTTTCTATAGAATTTGAAAATATAAATGAATAAACCTGTTTTTTTTTTCGAAATATATTTTGTAAAATCTCAGATTTTCTCAGAAAAATATATTTTAATGAAATTTTAAAAAAATATATCTAATTAAAAGTATAATTAACAACTAAACAATTAAAGGTATAATTATGAGTCTTAAAGCGGAACTTTTTTTTGTAATTTTACGTCATTTTTAGTAATCTGATTTTCAAATTACATAAAAAATATTTTTCCACATTTTCAGTAAATTTAACATCTTTAAATTTCGAGTCCGACTCAATAACAAAAAATACTAACCCAAATCTTTGTCCTTTATAATCAGTAAGTTGATATTTATTGTTTTCTTTCAAATTCAAGTTCAGGGTTTTGCACTAAATAAAAGTATAATAAATTTTAATTCGGCAAGGTCTTTTAAATACTATATACCTGCAAAAGATTTTTGTATAATTTAATATTTTAATTAATTTTAGGGTTTCATAGGAAAATTAATCATAAATATTTATTCAAAAAAAAAATTTACATAAATGTAAGCTAAGACTTGATACGATCCATATGATTAATTTCGAGTCTGCCTAGCCAATCACCTGCATACATAATTGAAAAAATTTAAATTTTTACTTTCCCGGGTAAAAATGTTTGTGGTGAATGAAGAAAATATTTAAATTTTGCACGAAACATTTCTTAGTCATAATTATTTTATCAAGTCTATTGAAAATACAATAGGATATAGTTAACCGGTACCATGCGAATGGAATATTAAGTTTTTCCGTTTATAGTAGTTTCCGCTACCACTAATGCTATTTTCAGACTTATAAGCAACAATGAAATGTTTTTGATGTTAGTGTACTATAAAAACTACAATCAACAAACAAATGTAACTAATTTTATTTCATTGACCTTAGATCTTGTTATCGTATCTCCCATTATATTTAAATTATTAAGTTACACTAACAAGTTATTTATATTATAAAAACTTTATAAATTAATAAAATAAGTAAACTTACTGTTTGCAGATGAAATTGTAAAAAGTGCTAAAATAATACATGATAAAGTACCGGCTAAGTGCATCTTAAGTGTTTTCGAGTCTTAAGCAACAAATACAAAGACGCGCACAAACTAACAGCGGCTACGGGCCCATGGTCATTTTGTTCTATAGGCACCGGATACACCCCTCCTAAACGCTCAAGCCTTCCATTAAGATGATGGTAGTCTTAAGAATAAAATATAAAATACAAACCAATAATTATTTTCAACTTGAAGATTACTTCTTCATAGATAAGAATTTAATGATATAAAAACGATTATCTTCAAAAAAACGAATTTTTTTCAAAAAACTTGAAACTACGTCAAATTTACAGCTCCATGTTAATAATTCACATTTTTTTCAACTTACAGTTTGAAAAAATACCGTACCTTCCAATAAAACATGCTCGAAAATTCAAATTTTACATCAAAAAACGCCCGACACATAAATTACTTCTTCAAGCAGAAGGTAAAAATTAAATTCAAAATGTTATTAAATATAAACAAATGTTACTTCAGTTGAAATTGATTTAATTACCTTAAAATTGCCTAGATATAATTAAAGTTAATTACAAGTAAAGCCATTACTCGGTATCAGCTTCATAATATATCATATAAATAAATAAATACAAAATGCATAAAGACCGGAAATCAATGTATTAATTTAACAAACAGTAGTAGCTTGGTGTGTTCGCTGATTAAGTCACGGAGCGGGAAATTCCGAATTCGCATCACGGGCATCCTTGGGTGCAGTATGCATATTTCATTTTATTTGCCTTTATTTTAAATTATTTCATTATTATAAAAAGTTTATCTGTGTGATCTATGAATAAATTTACATCGGTTTAGTTTACATAAAGGCCAATTAACAAATAATCAACACCCAAAGGGTTTGGCTCTTCAGAAAAGGGAGTCACACTAAGAGCAATTTTTGGTCAAGCTTCAACAAAATTTAATGTAAAATAAACACGTTAAAATTTTAGCTTTTAATCGGTTTAAACGTTAATTTACCAGCATGTTTAAACTACAAATTACTCGTTTTGCTCTTGAGTGAGTAAAATCACAAGTAAGTAGCCATTAAGTTCAACGCTCTTCAATCGTAGTCACCTTAGGTAGAATTACACGAGGTTAGTTACTGGTTGATTATAAACAAATATACCAGCAAGTAGCAAGCAAGCGTTATTTTACGATATGGTAAACAAGCTTTTGTAAACTCTCGCTTTTTTGTAATTACAGGTTGTTCATTTTCATTTAAACACAACTTGATTTAACTTGTTGTCAGATTATGTCGGAAGTAGTAATTTTATTCATTGAACTAAAATTACCGAATAATAAAACTAAAGCAGCATTCACGTAAGATTAATTACTGTAAGAACTAATCAAACCAGAGTATCTAATCTCTCTCTCTCTCTCTCTCTTTTACACTTTACTATATTTAAATTCTTATAATACAACTAATGTTAACTTGAATACCACTTAAGAACCCTTTACGTGCAGACTTTTGAACAGATAATAGTCAATAGCGAACATGAACTGTTTTCAAAAAATTAATGATGAAAACGTAAAATGTGTCAACGATGACATTTTTTACTCTAAGTATTGCCCATCGCTAGATATACATTTTTTCCATCTGTCTGGCAATTTGTAAATGCCACGGCAAAAAAAACGCTGTTTTTTTAGGCAAACCAGTCATCGAACCATTTTCGTAAGAAGTGAAACGCTGCTTAGCAAGTGCGTGTCGGAGGAAACCAAGTCAGGTGAGTAAGCCGCATGCGAAAGTATTTCCCAAACGTCTCAATCGTTTGTACCTGGCGAGTAGCATTTTGGAAGTGGTTTTTCGATTTTCCTGCTGTCTTTCATTTAGTTCATGTGAAACCCATTTTTCAATCGTCCGGATCTTTCTGGATCAGAATCAGTACCAAAATTCCGCCGGACCACAATCCCGCCGAACCAAAATCCGCTGGACAATGCTGGATAATGGCAGAAGATCCCAGCTATCGGCAAAAAATATGGAATCATACTCAAGGAAATCTGGATCTACTGCTGACAAATTATGATGTTTTGCAGCCAACACAAACTTGGAAACACTCCAAAAGTTCCAAAACAAGGTGTTACGCACAATTTTAGACGAACCAAGATACGTACCTACCTACCATAGTCATTCAAAAAGACATACATACCATTACCATCCATCACAGAGGAGATCTACAAATATGGCGTGAAATATCGAAATGCGTTAGTAGTGGAACTGTTCAATAACAAAGACAACGCATTGCGTAGATTTAGTAGATTCACGCTTGAAGATTAATACATAAAATTAAAAATCACTTTAAACATTCATATAAAATTATGTAAATTATGGAGATTGCTTGCTGAAGCGGTACCCAGCATGTTATCTGCGTTTGTCATATAATAAAATAAGCTTATTGTTTGTAAACAGATTGCTTGTATTCGTGGAAATAAAAAAAAATTCATCAAGAAATTTAAGATGAAATTAAAATTTAAAGGGAGATTTAATGTAACATTGACCAATGAGAACCTTTCAACTTTAGCTTTAATGATGCCATAAATTTATCGATGAAATCAATCCAAACTATCACAAACGGTGAGCTTATAATTACTGAAGATCATTTAAAACAAGTTCTTTTATTAACATTTAACATGTTGTATCTGTATATTTGAGTTTTTACAAGACAGCTTCCTGTCTCCTGTCCGTATATTCTAATATGTTCGTAGTAAGCGCTTATAGTATTACACACAGGACTTGCAGCTTAACACAGACTTTAAAACGCATAAAGTGTAGAATATATCAATATGGGCGGTAAAAAAACTACTACATAAACCAAACCCAATTACATGGGCATCACGCTCGACAGACCACTCACGTTCAATCAATATATTAGCATATTACGAAAACGTAATCAAAGCTCTTCAGTAAAATACACAAACTCGAAGGTATCTCCATGAACAGCGCACACATTCATAAGGTGAACGTCCAAAGAAAGGCTGCAATGGGGGCAATAACTAGAATCATCAGATACCTCAGTACAATGATGGCTCATCTTAAGACATATTGCTTCTCCCCACATCTCAAACGTTAACATATTTTACAAATGATGCACAACAGAATTGTATCTGACAATCAGCACTGCAAATATCCGACCCATCTGACTTGCTAGCATATTCAGATGGAGATTGATCGATTCTCTCTCAATACTCCTTCGCGGTATGGGAGGTTTGGACTAACCCCCCGTACCTCAACAATTGTTAAAACTTGATTATAAAAAGATTACACAACAACGGATTGGTGTAATCGCTAGTTGAGTTACAGAGTGGAAATTCTGAGTTCACAGCATTTCTTAGCTCGGCCTTCCGGTGTGCATCATAATAGCTTGTGGATTTAAAAATTGGTTCTACAGTTACCTAAGTCTGGAAAATTGATAGAAAGTAAAATTTTAAAAAATACACAGTCAATAAAAGCGTAAGTAATATAAACGTTAATTTAACGTCAAAATATCGTAAAATTAACGTCGTTCCTTCTCACCATTAAAACAAATTGTAATCCACCGCTGTTTTAATTATTATTATTTTACTAATATATACAGGGCCGATTTATCCATTAGGCAAGAAAGGCAGCTGCCTAGGGCGGCAGTCTTTTAGGGGGCGGCAAATATACTAATTAATTCTAATAAAAAATGTAACTTAAATAGAAACTTGATTGTAAATTGAACTTATTTAAAAATCGTATTACTTATGTAGAAAACATAAACAATTTTTACGTGCCGCATAGTAATGCAAGAGAGTAAAGAATAAAAATAAACGGCGAACAGAAAACTGTCTACTGCTTAAGTAAATAAATTTGTTATTTTGCTAATAAATATTATGCTATTATTAAATAAGTTCAAATTTTAATTTTAAGGAGGTGGCAAAAAAAATATGCCTAGAGTACTCACATGCCTTAACGCGGCCCTGAATATATAATGTAATTACTATTACTATTAATATAAATTTACATTAAATTTTAGTAGTTTACCCAGTAGAGATAATAATGTAAATGCAGTAAAAGCTGCATGATTCGGTAAAGTAATACTTGTCATATAATCGTTTTAAAAATAAAAAAGTTAATAAAATTAACATTGCTCTTATGGGAGTTTTTTACAGAGTTTTCTTCAAGTCGCTGTAACTCGTAAACGGCAAAAGAAAATAAAAAAATGTATAGAAACAAAACTGAAGAGATTAAAATTTGCAATAAAAAATATCTGAAAAGTTTTGCTGTAAAAGCGAGTTTTATATGTCAAAAAGCGGTTTCAAAATGTGCAATTTACATGGTTAACATAGGGGTGTATTAATAATTGTTGGAGCCACTGTATGTACCTATATTAAAAAAAGGACGCTTTATTGGGCCACTTGTTTTACAAAAATGATTCAATTAAAGTCCGGACGTAATTTAAAATATTGTAGTTTTTACATAAATATCTCAAAATAATTGAGATTTTATTTTCTAGATTTAATATTTTGTTTTTTAATTTTTTTTGTAAATTTCGTAAATAACGTAAATTTTTTGTTTTCCGGCTTTCCGGCTAATGTTTGCAATAAAAGGACCTGCTGCAAATAAATCTCTCTCCAATTTAATAGATGATGTTTGGTGGGATGGTCACTAATGTTTCGATGTCACAATGCTTCAAGTAATGTAGTATTCCGTGGGCCAAGTCTTCCTATTCCAATTTTTATTGGTTGTAACGTCTTTAATCACAACAGTGTTATTCCTCTTTCAAAATATTGAATTTAAGAAGTTCTGAATTATTTAAAATCCATAAAAGCTTTCATTATGCTTGCTTTTAATTCAATAATATAAACTCAGTTTCTGAAAATTTAAAAAATTAAAATTGATTCCCGGGAAATTTGCTTGAAATCCCAGGACATCGGAAAGTATTTTTACCTCCCGGCATTCCGTTTGGAAAGCCCTAGTACGGTTATTTGTGAAATTTAAAGTTTCCATTTATATTAGATATTAAATTGAACGTGTTTTATCGAAAATCGCACAAAAATCAATAATTTAAAATCAAAATTGCGGCATCGGTCGGTAATTTAACGTAACTTAACCTAGCCCACACCGAGCGGGATTTTTTTGTCAATTTTTCGAGACATCGGGCGGGCGGCTGTGCCGCCCCTTTCGAAAGCCTTTCGGTTTTTTCGATTTTAAGCTACGAACTTTAGTATAAAGAGATGTTATAAAATCCACGAAAGCTTTTTGCCACTTTTTTATTTACAAATTTTGTATTTTACGGCAAGATTGATTATTTACAATAAAATTTGGATTTTGACTTATAAAAAAAAAATTGAAAATTAATATTTTAAATTTTGGCTTTACAGAAAAATATTAATAGCAAAAGTTTATTTTGAAAAAATATTTCGATGTTATCCCGGCAAAAACATCAAAATTTGAGTAGGATTGAATATGTTGTAGCCTTTGCTGTTCATTCCTCAAAACTACATTTGTTTCATTGGTTTCAAATTTTACTGTAGCGTGGTAGACGCCATTTGATCAATTTTGTAGAGATTTGCTACATTCGATTCCCGAAATGCCTTGATAACCAATTTTCAGGTTTTTATTGAGTTGAATTATTACCTACTAAACGTTTTGAAAAAATCTTTTAAAATAAAAAAAGTATTTTTGATTCCTTGTGTAATTATTTAACTGATTTTGAAATAAATTTCCCAAATGAGCAATAGGTAAAACAAAATAACAAAAAAAGTTTTTATCTTGAACAATGATTTAAATTTTGGAAAATTATTCAATCAAATGAAAAACTGAAAATTGGCCATATAGTTGTCAAATTGGTCCACATTAATTTGTATTTCCTGATTACAGTAGAATCCTTATAATCCGACCTTCGCATATCCGACTTTTCTCAGAATTTGTCTCGGTAACCGTCCGATACTTGTCAGTGTTATCTCACCCGCGATTCTAATGTAATATGTAGGCGGACAGATTGATTACCTATATATATATATGAGCTCTTTACAGGCCTTGTAGGCCCATGGCTTGAACTATCTTTTTCCATGTCTTCCTATCTCCCGCAAGGTTTCTCCAATTGTCCACTCCTATCTCCCTCAGGTCATTCTCGACCGCATCCAACCATCTTTTTCTTGGCCTTCCTCTTCTTCGGGTGCCTATCGCACTTTGCTTTAACATTTTCCGAGTCATTCTTTCTTTCGGGAGCCTTTCTACATGGCCCAACCATCTAATTCTCTGCGACTTGATTATTTTGGTGATTTTCACATCTCTGTACCTATTCATAACTTCTTCATTTGTTAACCGCCGCCATTCGCCATCTATTCGACGCCCGCCATATATTCGTCGAAGTATTCTTCGCTCCCATCGCTCTATCTTCTCGCAGTCCGTCTTATTTAAGGTCCACGTTTCACACCCATATAGCACCGCCGGCCTTATCACTGTTTTGTATACTCTGATCTTTGTTCTTTGCGACACTTCTTTATTAGAAATTATTGTCCTCAGGCTTCCCGCAGCTTTATTGCCTTTCGCTATTCTTGCTTCAATCTCTTTGTTGTTATTGCAATTATTTGTTATTAAAATTCCCAGGTATACAAAACTTTTAACTTCTTCGAAAACGTACTCACGAGTGTGTCCCACTCGAACCTTAATATTTTCGTACTCTTCATCTGGTCTCGTATTTGCTCTCATGAACATGTATTTAGTTTTTTCTTCGTTTATCTGAAGTCCCATTTTTTGAGCCTCTACAATGATATTTCTTATAAGTTTTATTAGTTCTTTTCTACTCTTTGCTATGATTGTTAGGTCGTCTGCATCTGCATATAAGTATTTTTGATTCCTTGTGTAATTATTTAACTGATTTTGAAATAAATTTCCCAAATGAGCAATAGGTAAAACAAAATAACAAAAAAAGTTTTTATCTTGAACAATGATTTAAATTTTGGAAAATTATTCAATCAAATGAAAAACTGAAAATTGGCCATATAGTTGTCAAATTGGTCCACATTAATTTGTATTTTCTGATTACAGTAGAATCCCTATAATCCGACCTTCGCATATCCGACTTTTCTCAGAATTTGTCTCGGTAACCGTCCGATACTTGTCAGTGTTATCTCACCCGCGATTCTAATGTAATATGTAGGCGGACAGATTGATTACCTACTACGTTATAATCAGTGGCGTAGCGTAGATTTCTACTACCCCGGACAAACCCTAAATTCACCGCCCCCTATTTTCGCAATTAAGCAAAAAAACGTCTTTCTTAAATCAATTTATTAATTAATATTTATTTATTATTAAAATTAAAATTATTTTCGCCCCCTGCCCCTTACCCACGCTAAGCTACTGGTTAAAATGCTTATATTAAACATAATATGAAAAATGGCCAATATTCTTAATGCTAAAATAAATAATTTAAAAAATTGGTTGACTGGTTGTTACGCCACTGCGAATGCATTAAGTTCTGAGAAAATTTGTCAAATTAGTGTTTAGTTATAAATTAATTTAAACTCGATATTTTGAACTTGAACCGATGAAATAAACTTACAACAAGAACAAACATTGCAGCTTATATGAAATGGACGGTTTTCAAAAACTAACTTAAAAAAAGAATTTTTAAGTAAAGGGGCAATATGCGTGTGCTTAAAATAGAACTTTAACAAACACTAAATAAAACGCTGAAATACAATTTTCACTTTCGTTTTTCTTAAAATTTAATTATACTTTTGTTGTTTTGGTAGGAACATGTTGGTTTAATCTTTATTTTTGAATTTCAATTTGTATTTTGATTTTGAAATTAGAACAAAACCTTAGTAATGGCAAGCCTTAATAGAGTCTCAGCTTCCAATAAATTTACTGATTTTTTGATTTTTTTAGTTAATAATAATTATTTCTAAGTTAGAAAAAAAGTTAGAAAATTTTTTTGAATTTATTTTGAAAAAAATATCTTTTTTAGAAAAAAAATGTTTAACTGGGAAACGTTAAGACCATTAGAATAAATACATTACATTAAACACAACTTTCTTTTCATCTTGGATAAAAATAAAAATTAAGATGAATGAGGCTCTTAACGCCAAAAATAAAATGAAGAAAAAGAATTATAACCTATATCAGCTATTTAAATTTATCGTCGGTAGAATAAACCGCTCAATGTTTTTTAAATGAAAACATTCTTAAAGAATTTGATTGAAATCTCCCGAGGTAAATCCGTATTGTTAAGATAATTTTAAAAAAAAACTTAAAATGCAAATTTGTGCTGAAGCCTAAGATAAAAAATGGTAAGTTATTTAAAGTTTGCATTTTTTCAGAATATTGCAAATAGCAAGCAGACATAAAGAAATGCATGTTAGTAACGTAAATAGCTTTAACACAAAGTGGTAAGGTATATAATTTAAACCGGCTAGTTCTTCTTTACTTTTATTGTGTTACTTGTATTTATAAGTATTCCGTTTATCCTTGACTTAAATATTCGCATGGAATTTTTGTTTTTCGTAGTCGTATTTCAATAATGAAGATACTTTCTGAGAAAACAAAATAAAATTAATTGCCCATGTATATTATTGTGTTAAAAACCCATCACAAGAACGATGATGGAATGATAATCGTAAAATTTTAAACATACCTTGAACTTGTAAATTAGTATTTTAGCCTGAGGCAGACCTGCGAAGCATGATGAGCTGTCATAGAAAACAAAAGTGTTCTAATCCAAAAATAATAATAAAAAAAAGATAAAAGATTGGCGCTTAAGGTCAAGTAAAGCTATATTTTATTATAAAGCTTGTTGCGTTTTTTATGTCTATAAGAATCGAAACGCCGTTCAAGCCTTTATATATGGAATACGTTGGTTGCTTCTAGGTCGTTATTTTCAAACAATCCCAGACTATTTAATTATCGTTCTC
Organism: Cantharis rufa; assembly: GCA_947369205.1. Lineage (NCBI taxonomy): Eukaryota > Metazoa > Arthropoda > Insecta > Coleoptera > Cantharidae > Cantharis > Cantharis rufa. The sequence continues at coordinate 23,499,596 of OX376309.1, forward strand.
GTTTTAATATACAACTTGGTTTAAATGATTTATAGAAACCTTTACATGGATCCTGGACTTTATTACTCATAAAAGAAACAGCATTTTGTTACCATAAATACCATGGGTATATAGGTAAGCCGAGATAATTGTGTTTCCCATGAGCAACTCACAATATGTAGTATTTACTTGTTAGACCATCTAATTTCTTCTTTTTCGCGTTCAAAGGTTATTTTAACTTCGATATGCTAAATTTTCACTTCGGTATGGTCCGTTAGTTTTGCTTCAAACATTTCCTGTTCAAAAAATCGATTTTAGTTCAATGCCCCGTGACTCATGATTAGTATCAGTTTATCAATTTAAAAAACCAGATTTAAAAAACATTCCAATGTATAGAAAATTAACACCTGCTATGTTTAACTATAGTGAATTACCTACTATTAATGTCTCACAAAAGCGACAAACTGGATAAAATCCAAAATTTTATTGGGCGACCCGCTAAGTATTTTTATGATCTTTCAAAATCTTCTTAAAAACTTCAATCTTCAAAAGCTTAGAAAATTCCTAAAAATTAAACATTTAACTTGAAAATTATCTCTACTGGGTAAACTACTAAAATTTAATGTAAATTTATATTAATAGTAATAGTAATTACATTATATATCCAAATTTCTTATCAATAAGTGTCACCGAAAAAAATTACCAAGCATACCCATGAAATGTATCACTTCGAGAAAAAAATTCTAAATTTAAAATCAATGCCTTGATAAACTTTATCAATCACAACTTGCCAAACCAGTATTCTCTCATATTATTTTTAACCTACTGTGAGTAGGTATTGTTTGCTTTGTCCAATATATTATTCCATTATACAATTGCATGTTTTGCTATAAACTTTTCAATTATTTTATTTTAATTGTTCTGAATTAATTTATGTAATTCTCCATTTCTTAGTTAAACTTTTGTTTCAGGTTTTGTACTGATACCATTTACAGGGTGGTCCATAAAGAGCTAATCGAAAATATTTTTTGGCATTTAGACTAAATATGAATTGCTTTCATTTAATATCAATATCTTTTGTTTTGCTTTTGGAGCATATTTACTTGAACGACAATCAGATTTCAAAAATTAAAACTCCATTGTACAGCAAATGAATCGGACTGTAGAACTATTATTATACGTTGTTTAATTACACGCGCATTTGAACAATGATTTCTAATCGATTAATAAGTAATAATACAGTTTATTACCCTTAAGAAAGAGATTACAAAGCTTTGACTTTTTTACTTAAATAATAGGAGTTTATGTTTAAGTTATAATTATAAAGTAATAAATGAAGTAGACGTAGTCTAGATCATAATCTTAATATAAATGACATTAATACGTCATAATAATACAATAACACCATTTTAAATCCAATTTAAAATTTACCCTCCATACATCAATGTGTAGGTATATGCAATGTGAACACCCAAACGAAAATTTTATCAAACCTTTGATAAAATATGGCACCAGAGCTTGCTTTATAAGATGCTACATGGCGGCATAGCCCCAGAAATAATTAAGTTGATAGCGTCGTTCCTGTCCAACCGGAAATTTATGGTAAAGCTGGAAGACAACCGCTCGAGAGAGAGGAAGATCGACAGCAACTACCAATACCTATCAAAGACCTGACCACAGCAACCGATATTCTAAAACGCAGACGACACTGCATACGACGTCAACTCCAACCGATCAAGACAAATCACAAGTCGCCTCCAAGCCGATCTCAATTCATTTAAAGTACGGTGCCGTATTTGGCATATTGCGGTAAATCTGAGCAAAAGCAAAAGACTGATCCTGAGACAACAAAATGTCTACGGAAGCACATACTCCTGAAAACAAAACTAAAGATATTCAGCACTACAAATATCATGAGGTGACTCTAGACAGGGAACTTTTACGGAGCCACCACTTCAAAACCCGCTAAATATGAAGAATGGCCTGATGTTGTTTAAAACAATCATCCGGCTAATCATGACATGACTTCACTTTAAGAGGTGAAGACCATTGCAACTAGTGGAGCAACAAACGTTTCGTAGTTCGTATCAAACAAAAGGTTGCAGAGGATTTCAAACTGGAACTCATCGTGGAGTTTATCCGAAGTTTAGATAAATTCTGCAACGCCGCGGGCATCCCAGAAAACTCAACAATCAAAGAGCTGGGTGACTACCAGCTCAGTGGTTACTTGCGGTAGAAGAGGCTCAAAGCAATTCTGCAACTTTCCTCACACGACTAATATAAAGTTTCTCTCTATCTTAGACTGGAGGAACAAGACAAACCGTGTAAGCAAAGCTACCGATCCGGATGGAATAGCATGGACTAGCAAATAAGAGTAAGTCAATAATACCCTGAATAGAATGGCGTGAGACTAACGTTGTCACAACCTGTTATCTTCAAAAACACAAAGAGCCCAAAGCACAGCTACTTGTGTTTGGACTACTTCATATCTTAAATCACTCAATCTTTTTCCTTTCACTCCTTTCTTTCCTCTCTCCAAACGGCTACTTCCAAGTACCGCCGTTCACGATCAGAGTGTAGGCTTCTGACCTAAACGCTCAAATAGGAGTCGCAGCCAACATTTTCATGAGGATTACAAGTTCGGCCGTCCATACATGAGAAAGCGTAAAATGCTTGATACACGCTGACCAAGAGCTTCCCGCTACAGGCGATTCACAAAAAAATGTATGATATGAAGCGATAAGAATTTTGAGAAAAATAGAAGAAAACAAAATTGTGAAGTTTTTGAAAATAAGGAAGTGAACACCTTTACATACCATTTGCACTGAAGTCGATTCTGAAGCGAACAAGTGAGTGAGGGTTATGCTGGAAGTGTGGGAGAGAATGATTTTGAGAAAAGTATACGATTGAAAGTGTTTATTTAGATTAGGTTATAGTTAACAAGGTCAAATTAAGAGCTAATCGGACTCGGTATATAGGGAACCGAGCATAGTCGAACGTGTTAAGACACAGATGCCGCAAAGGTTGGGACATCTAAAACTCTGGTTTGCAAGCAACTGCACTAGCAGCACCGCATAACCTTGAGTAAATGCTCTTATGTAATATCTGTTAAGGGAGCGTTCATAAACTACGTGGTTTGGCCAAGGGGGGGGGAGGGGTTAGGTAGAAAGCTACGCAGGGCTACGTGAGGGTACGGGGGGATTATAGTCAAGCTACGTAGTTTTCTTCATTTATTATGAAAGCAATTTTCAGAATATAAGCGACAACATAATATGGATATTTATTTCCGTATTTGGATTTTTTTAATTTATATTTTATATAGGTGCGCTATTTGTTTTAAAAACAAATATCGGTGTTATTAATTTTTTATACCAAATAATTTTTAAATAGTTTTGTTAACAGAAAACATAACATGTCTTCTGGACTTTATAGGAAAAAAAAACTACGTTCCATCTAGGGGGGGGTAGGGTTATCATGGTAAAAGCTACGTTAAGCTACATGATGGGAGGGAGGGGTTCTAAAGAGGTCAAAATCAAACTACGTGGTTTATGAACGCTCCCTAATGCTAGCCACTCACGCTACGGTTTACCGGAGAGGTCTGCCTGTTCAGGTCTTCCTGAACAGGTAGACCGGAGATGTATGGCAATGGACCTGTGCAGTTTTCTTTACCTGTACAGGCGGGCGATTGTAACTTCCACCGATGGGTCAAATCTTTTTTAATCTGACATGTAAGTTCCACCGCTTGGTTTTGGGTCCCTCTTATCCAACTTGTAAGTTCCACTGATGGGAAATTTTAAGTCGATGTGGTCAGGAGTATTATTAATCTTTTAAGTATTTTAAGCCTTTGAAAAGTTGATTCTTTCAGATTTTACATATCTGTCTATTCCAGGGTCGTACCTACCGACTGACATAAGGGGGGGAGTGATTTCAACCATTGTCCCCCTCTGTAGCCGCACCTCTGCCACATGATAAATAAAGAAAATATTATTATTGCCGAAATTTCTTCACCCCTTGTTTTTATCCTGTCTTTACTGGTGATTCCAACTGAAAAAATACGTTTATATTCTTTATATAAATAAAAAATACTTCATAAATTTATATTATATTATTTAGTAAACTACAAACTACAAGAAATGGATAAAATTTCATAAATATTGGGCGTTCGTGGTAATATACTATTGTTGTATCAAGGATTTAAATTTTATAAACAATCGAATTTATTAAATGGAACTGAGAAGTGGCGTTGTAGCAACAAGCAATGTTCGGCAAACATATACACTGTTGGAGGAGGCGAACATCGTGTCATTTCGAAAGCAAATGATGAACACAATCATACTGAAGATAAAGAAAAACTTCAACGTCAAGCGGTAAGTGGGGTTGCAAAGAAAGAGGCAGTTGAAAATATATCGGAAAAACCTTCTCAGGTTTTTCATGCAGCTTTGAAAAGTTTTCCCGATGTTAACACACCTTTGCCGACATCAATATTAGATGTGCATTCCGCATTAGATGCCATCGAGATTACGACATGGTCTGAAGAAGATTTTTTAATGGTGAACGATAGCAACAGCAATTTGGTTATATTTTCTTGCGTATCCAACTTGAGGTTTTTGTGTTCCATTGAAAATGTATTTATGGATATGGATGGAACTTTTAATTACTGCACGAAATTTTTTACCCAGTTATTTACCATACATGGGTACAGTAACGGCTATTATATACCTTTGGTTTTTTGTCTCTTAAAAAATAAGACACAAGATACCTATCGTAACTGTTTCTTGAAGTTAATTGAAATTTGTCAATAACGCGATTTACAGTTGCAACCAAAATTTGCCACTGTAGATTTTGAAAATACACGCAGGCTTAAAATATGTTTGGAAAGATATTACGCTAATTGGCTGTAGATTTCATTTAGGTCAATCTTGGTATATAAATATTAAGAAATTTGGATTAGCTGGAGAATATAAAGATGCTAAATCACAAATTGGTAATTGGCTGCGGTACAGTTTTGGTTTACAGTATTTCAGTCCATTACAGTATGGACTATGTATGGACACAGTATTACAGTATTTCTTTCGTTAAATTTTCTATTATCTTTGCAATATTATTATAAATTATAAGCGGCTTTGCGAGTTAATCCATTAATAGCCTTCATTTTGCATCGGTGGAACTTACAGGTTGCCTTTTTTGCCAGCGGTGGAACTTGCCAGTTACCCATTGGGAGCTTAGCAAAAAAAAGGATTTTAGTGTGACCATCGGTGGAACTTACCCCCGTCCGTACAGGCGACCGGAGCAAATTCGAAAAACAATATTTTTGATCGACCTGTATACCTGTGTACCTGTATACCTGTGCGTGTGTGCATGTACTCCGGTCGTTTGCTCAGTTGTTTTCTAGTATTTGTCCTGGACGGTCATCGCATCGTATTGCCACGTTTTTAGCACGTTTTCAACACCCGCAAAAATGGCGCCATCAGATACAACCAAAAAAGTTTTGGAAGAAAGAGCTCCGGTACACCGGACGTCCCCATTCACGCTACCGACCTGTTCAGGCAAACCTGTACAGGTAACATCTCCGGTAGACCGTAGCGTGAGTGGCGTACATAAGTGGCTTGCTAGACTCGACTGTTATAACTATAAGGTACTGTACTTGTCGCCGACGCCGTCCGTAACTACTCGGCTTCTACTCCTTTTTGAAAACCACAGCTCAACAAAGATGACAGCAGAGGGAACGCCAAATTACATTTTGATTATGATAATTAGAAACTCAAAATAAAATGTAAAACAAATGTAAACAATAGATTTAAATAAAAGTGGATTGAAAAATTGAAAAGAATAAAATATCGGGACAAAAAAGTCATAGGTCTGTAGTGCAAATATACATATAAATATTTACCGCTTGAGAGAGACAATGAGTGGATCGAGTACTTTTCCAAATTTTGTGTGAAGATCTACACAAACCACCTCAGAATTAAACGGATCATTGAAGACCACATCGGAAACACAAACTAAATCTAGAATGCTCTTTTTTCAATATTCAGTGGAATCAACTATTAGGAACATCGTAGCATTAATTAATTTACTGCATGTAAATATTATTATTTAGAGCAATGTATTGCAATGCAAATACCCGTTTTCGTTAGATCACGGACTGAAATCAAGGTTTGTTGTAGTTAGCTCTTGGATAATAATTAGTCCCACACGGAAACCTCTTTATAAACACCGCGAATCGCTGCTCATCAACATATCCGCACTGACCAGCTTGATAAAATATGGTCAAAAACCCTTCGAAGAGGAGGTCAGTTCCAACAGTGAACAAAATCGAGTAGACGATGAAATATTATTATTACTGTGAGACTAGAATCCCCTACGTCTAAGATGAAAAAAGAATTAAATTTGTAGGGTATTTTGCAGCCAGAAGACATTTTAGCCGGCTCTTTGCGCAATTCTCATTTAGAAAGCCTCCATCATTTACAGATTTTTAGTTGAAGAAATGCTTGTAGAGGGAGAGGCTATATCTCCTGGCTGCAAAATAGTCACCTCTTGAAGTAAAAATCTTAGAATGAGGGAGGCTTTCTATATAAGAATTGAGAAGAATCCTCCCCTCTCGTCGGGCCTAACCATCTGCAATTTTCAGGCCGTAGTTTTACACAAGAAGGATCAGGTGCATTAAGCCACATTAAATTTTCATATATGGTAGGTAAAATTTTTTGCTTCAATGATTTCCAGCATGGTAGAATCACATTTGAGGTAAAACTTTCAATTTTTTTCATGAATTGCTCATTATCCTTTTTGGTTGAATAATTCTTGTGGAAAATACTGTCCTTTTCTATCGCATGGATTAGTACATGCAATGCTTCTTTGTCACGCTCCACTTTCTCTCAATTATTCAATTTTTAAATCGCGGCAACCCTAAGATCTGCCAACTTTTGCTTAAGCAACCCTACACCATTGTGTTCGCAATAAAATTAACTACATTTTTATATAATTTTGTTAAGGAAAAACGGTGAAGGTAAATTCCAGGAGCGAAACTACCGGGGTGCGGTGGATGTGCCCCACACGAGCCCCCCTGCTAAAAGAACCAAAATTTAAAGAAAATTTTAAACCTCTTGTAAAATCGGCCCTTACTGTAATTTTGTTACTCTTAACAACTTTGCACACGGGTTCCTCAACTGCTGGTTACGCCACTGGTAAATTACCTATACAAGCTGTTACACCTGACAACCCGGTAGGCAATTCTACTTTAGCATTTTCTCTATATCTATTACTTTCGATTGGTACTAAAATTTTCCTTGATATTATTAACTGAAAAACTGTAGTTTTGCATTTGAATCTGACCGTGACTCATTTGCCCGATTCATAGGTACACAATATTTGCTTTTTCATGTTATAAAAAAAACGCAACATTTTACTTTGAAAATAATAACTTCTACATGAAATGATTTCGAATCCTTTACGGTATGCTGCTGTCGAGTATTTTTATATTATAGTATCACAAGTAACTTCAAAATTTGAAGAAGGTTCTGTAAAAAAAATAATAAATTTAATTAAGAAATTGTATAATTTTTTTTTGCGCTTTCCTAGCCTCCATGAAGACACGCCACTGCCATAAATACTAGTATATTCAGATGTAAATCAATGTTTGTTTTGTCTTAAAGCCGGTTTAAAATTCAGAAATCGGCTTTTACTAAAAATAAAAATCTCCAAGATGGACCAAAAAAGTTGGGTAGGTCAGGGGCTTATCTTCTGGTGACGCCACTGATTTAAACCGGCCAAGTAAAGGAATATTGGCCACATTACTTTATTAAAACTTTTCATCCGAGCCAGGCTGGATGCTTACAGATTTCTCGAGAAATCTATTATTAATGCCACTCTTGTTAACATAATGAAACCCTTTTTAATATCAAGCGTGGATGCGTGAATCTGGGTGCTAATTAATTAAATTAAATTTAATGTTAAATTTTTATATTAATAAATTTAAATTTAATAAATTTTACAATGAAAAATGTAGCATTAAAAACTAAATACTGTCAACTCCATCAGGTTTCTAGGATGCAGTAATTACCCCCCCCCCTTCCTTAAAACTAGGATCATGTATCATTCCTGAAGTAAAAATGATATACATAAATATCAACCCTTCGTAATCCCAATGCTTACTTGTTTGCAGTCAGTTAACACTGATACTTGTTTCAAATGACTAATGGTTCGCACTAAATGGACACTTCAAATCTCAAGCATGCGGTGACTCAAGCCAGGGACTTAAAGATATTTAGGCCCCAAGTTGAGAAGAAGACTAATACAATATATTCGAGCCTCCCTGTATGTAAAACATCACTAAGCTTGCGTTAAGTTGGTAATGTGCAGTAATACTAAGAAACACTATATAAAAGGAAACGTTTGAGAATAAAATATAGAAATTAAGAAGTAAGAAATACAGTAATAATCATTGTAATAACAGAATTTAGCGTTTTAATTAATTAAATAAAGTTTATTCTAACATATATTATATGTAGTAGTTCTTAATTGTTTTTTCTTTTCCTAAACTGGCTAGAAGTATATTTTTAGAAATTTTATTTCAAAGACCTAAACAACCCGAGACAAAATCCATTTTCACAACTTAAATAATAATAATAATATATTCTTTAGATGTTGCAGAGCATTGCATTTTTTAGCTTGAGGTGATCATACACCTCCAATAGATGTATTTCTGGAACGAGTGTTTGAAACCAGTGATCTATATTGTTGAAGGTACTTCTCCACCACACAATAATACTTCTAAAATTTTGGAGGTAGATTAGCCTTACAAATGGAGTACTTCAAAAGGTGGTAAGCTAGGTTCAACTTAGGAGTGCATGCGACGGGAGGTTCCAAGTTTCCATCTGAAACAAATAAAATTATAAATAAATAAAAAATTATATGTATTACAATGGGACATTTAACGTTAAAAAATGCCGTTTTGTTGAATTTTGAAACTTTGAGAGGTTCTAGAAAAATATGAGTATAAACCTCACGGATATTTAGTACCAGTATAACTAGGTCCGATCTGTTTGTAAACAAATTTTTAGCGTGTACCCATTTCCTTCCTTCAAAAATTTCCCCATAAAAATGTCACTGGAATGTGAAGACTGCTACTCCTTTTACATTAGGGCCTACAAATTTTAACTTGAACCACCAAATTCATCATACTGAGGGTGACTGAGAACAGGGTTCTCACTAAATTTTTCAAAGCAAATTCCATGACTTTTAGGTTTTCACTGACAAAAATTTTAATTTTCCCTGACATTTTAATATCGTAATACAGTAATCAGAAAACAATTTGTACAGAAAAAAATACATAATTTAATAAAAACAAAAATTAAAATATATTTCTCGAACTTTCAAACTTGGTACAATTACTTCCAATATTTTTCTAAATTTTAAAAATATTGTCAAAACAATCTCTCATAAAATTCAGCTCAGTGCACAATATAATTTATCAAAAATTTGAAAATTAAAAAAAAATTATTTCAAATTAAATTTAAAAATATTTTATTTGGAAGCATTTGCTTGACAGAATTTTTGTTTTCCCTGATATTGGTGCTAAAACTTTCAAATTCCCTGACTTTCCCTGACAAGTTTTAAATTCCCTGACTTATCCAGGTTTTCTATACAAGTGGGAACCCTGTGAGAGAGACGATACATTCAACAACTTCGAAATTCTAAAAATGAGTCAATCCATGTCAAACAGAACAAAATAAGCCAAAATTTGACTGATTCAGATTTTTATTATATCTTTTATAAATTCTATTGAATGAAATCGCTACATGTAGTATGTAGTAGTACATACATGGAAACACAAGTAACATAAGCATGAACAACTCCATATAAAATCTGAGAAAAAAAGACAATGAAAACAGTTGATGTGGAATGACTCTTATAAATAAAACTAAAGTACACCCCCAAGTTCTATTAAATCAAATAAAAATTTTTATTATAGCATACCATTATCGAGTTTTCCAATATTGCTTTACTTTCATTTTATTTTGTTCCGTTTCATTTCGACTGCTGTGGACGATTTGCTTCAGCAGAGTCTAGATTCAATCTATCTTATGGAACTCAACTAGCATTATGTAACATCTGAACAACGCATACCATTATCGAGTTTTCCAACATTGCCATAGTTTGAATTTCGACTGCTTTGAACGATTTCCTTTAGCAGAGCCTCCATTCTATCTATCTAGTGCAGGGGTTCCCAACGTTTTCTTGGTCAGGGACCACTTTGACATAGTTTTTTTCGGCAGGGACCACTATTTAGTTATTAATTAACTAAATTTTAGTGTAGTAAAAAAAAAAAAAAAGCTCTTCTGAACGCTCTCCTGTAAGTAGCGCGCAGCGGGCTGTGCGTGTGCGTGCACGGCGCGGCGACCGACGGCTCACCGAATTTAGCGGGCGCGCCCGCTAAAGAATTCATTCGCGGACCATATTTTGGCTTCTGCGGACCACTGAACTATAACAAAAAGTTTTGTTTTTATTTTGTAAATTTTGAGTAAACACTTTGAGTTACCTTGATTTTCAAATATAGTTGTTATTGACTATTTATTGGTACTCCAGGGGAGTTGAGGTATTGACCTGTAATCGGGAAAGAGGTAAAAAAAAAATTGGTTATGTTTTACCATTATAATAATTTTATATACGTATATCACAGTAACTAAACAAAAACTGAAAATTTTCCCTTTTACAATAGTCCACTACTTGAGAGGGTTGTAAAATTTGTCACCCCTCCAAAACAAATATCGCAAATAGTTAAAAATTTTCGTGGTGCAATTTCAGTAGCGAGCATTGAAATGGTGTCCCCGTGACCGTGGAGAACCTCTTAGGTGGTAATAGAGGACACTTTTATAAGACATATTTTTAAATAAAATTTTTGTCCAAGTCCAAACCCTTGGGGGGTACCTCACTTTAAAGCAATTTTTTCAATTTATGATTTCAAGCGGCCATTGCACCGATATTTTTGATTTTTTGGGTTTAATGGATTAGAGCTTTTTTATAGAGCATTTGAATATCTACAAATTATGTTATAACCCCTTATCGCCTAGAATCAACAGATTTCGAGTTATGAATTAAATTAAAGGAAAAAATGTCAAAAAATTCCGAGTTTTATTTTTTTTACTTTTCTTGCCAACCCCGTATCTTTTAAACGAAACGTCTTAGAAAAAAACTAACTGCCCAAACCGAATAGGAAATTTAACGGGCTACAACTTTAGCTTAATAATTTTTTTTGGGAAACCAACCGTTTTCACAGAAATTACGAAAATAATGAACAAGGTTTAGGTTAAAAAAACATAAATTAATGGAAATAATACTGATAGGTGTAACAGAACTTACCGAAAAAAGCACCATTACAAATAATACAGTGCAACACCTTTTGAAAAGAACATGCCTGTGTGCTGAAAATGAGAGAGGCAATTTTGAAAATTTATTAAAATAAATTTTGTGAATTTATTTCGTTTTTTAACCTACACCTTGTTCATTATTTTCGTAATTTCTGTGAAAACGGTTGGTTTCCCAAAAAAAATTATTAAGCCAAATTTGTAGCCCGTTAAATTCCCTATCCGGTTTGGGCCGTTAGTTTTTTTCTAAGACGTTTCGTTTAAAAGATACGGGGTTGGCAAGAAAAGTAAAAAAAATAAAACTCGGAATTTTTTGACATTTTTCCCTTAATTTAATTCATAACTCGAAATCTGTTGATTCTAGGCGATAAGGGGTTATAACATAATTTGTAGATATTCAAATGCTCTATAGAAAATCTCTAATCCATTAAACCCAAAAAGTCATAAATATCGGTGCAATGGCCGCGTGAAATCATAAATTGAAAAAATTGCTTTAAAGTGAGGTACCCCCCAAGGGTTTGGACTTGGACAAAAATTTTATTTAAAAATATATCTTAGAAAAGTGTCCTCTATCACCACCTAAGAGGTTCTCCACGGTCACGGGGACACCCTGTATAATATGAGGAATATTTTGCAAAAAAATTATTTTTTTCCCATTTTTTGTTGAGTTAAAATTGCAAAATAAATACCACTTATAAGTCCCTAGTACATATCCTAATAACCAAATTTCATGTAATGAGCAATATCGGTTCCCGAGCAAGTTTTTTTCCTTAGAAAATATCAACACTTTGAAACCAATAATTATTTAGAAAGGACTTGCTGAAAAAAAATCAGTCAAATCGATGCAAAGACCTTTTCCCCATGCTTACTCGGCAATAGTCTTTAAGGCATTACTAGAATTTGATTTAGAGAGTCAACTGTATTAACAGATTTCTATAACTTTAAAATCAATTTTGAAGAATTTCAAAAATATGAATTGGTGACTTTTCCATTGACCCCTTTAATGGTACAAGTAAAATCATCAGTATTCACTGCATTTGTTGCTGATTCTTTTACTTTCATATTTATGTAGTAATGGAAACTATTTATAAATCCCCTAATCTAATGTGTTGGTGAGTATGCTCTTAGAACCTCGATGTACAAACAAAGTATAAATTTATATACAGTGTCTTACAAAAATGACCATACAGGTCTATGTTCGGTACAAATTGTACCTTTTGAAGCCTTTTTTTCCCATATAAAAATTGCTTTTTACAGTTTTTGTTGAAAATTTCGTTCTTTTCATTTTGGTTTATATACATTTTTCTATTTCGTCGCACCATTTCCGAAATACAGTAACTTAAAAAAGACTTTGTAAAAATTTTTACAGTGGAATAAAAGTTTTCAACTTTTTTAAGTCACTGTACCTCAGAAGCAGTGCAATGAAATAGAAAAATTTATATTAACAAAAATGAAGGTAATGAAATGTGCAACAAAAAATGTCGGATAAGCATTACTCTAAAAGAAATTTTTATATGAGAAAAAGTCTTCAAAAGGTACGATTTGCATAGTTAACATTTTTGTGAAGCACTGTAGGTTCTTTACAAAGTAATATTTTTTGCAGTGTGTGCCGATTTACTAAACAAAAATAAAGGCAAATTAAAATTATACCTAGAATGGGTCCACTGAGAGCTGATTTAGGTTGGCAGTTAGAATGATAATTGCTATGCCGCAGCCGTGGGTTCCATCCTATAACACATCCACTACGAACCTAGGAGGTAATGACGATACAACGGCACAAGTTGTTTGAAAACTCTAATTCACACGGTCCGCTGTTTTTCAGTAATACAAGTATAAGCAAGAACTTGATTCAGCCCTCGATAAGAATAATCCAAGTTTGTAACCTAATATTTTATAGAAATAAAAATATTTTGTTCTAAAGATATTATATTACAGTAGCTTACCCAAATAAAAATGTTCCTTTCTACTAAAATACATTAACACGCGCAAAACTACAGGGATTAACAGACCTGCTGTAAATTTTATAGCACAAATGAGAAGGTTAAAAAGTTAGGTTACGAATTAATAAGAGCGGATAAAACCATAAACTGCGTTCATACCGTACAGATGGCTACATAAAATATGGTTACACTGACACGAATTAACAAAAATTGAAAAAATATTGTTATAGTATTTTGAAATTTAAGCTAAGGTTAGTTCTAAGTTTACTGTTTACAATACTTGTAATATGATATTACAAAAACATTGCTAATTGGAAAAACGGTTTTTCGTGATTTTTTCAATTTATTGAAAAATGTTTTGGAAAAATATGAAGCAAATCCAAAACAACCTGGAACAATAAGTACGGGCTAACTCAAAAAACGGTTTATATCATAAACGGCTAACGGTAGTTTTACTTTAGATTCAAACTGTATATCCAGTAACGTAGCTGGAACTATGAGAATTTTTACCGAAAATTAAATGAGACGTCTTCATTTTTGTGTGATTTTTTCATTTTTATTTTTTCGTTTTTAAAAATAAAAAATTCATCCCATGTCTAGTGCCAAAAGCCAAGAAAATAAGTAGTACTGTTAAACAAGTTGCAAAGAGTTGCCTGCCCAGTGGTAACGGGGCAATGGCAACAATGTCAATCTCAGCCATGGAGACGCTTCTGATGCTCTCTCCACAATATTTGGTGGTGGAAATGAAGACACTACTGCCGGCACATAGGCTAACATCAAATGATGGTAGAGGGGTGGCTTCTAGTGTGGAACATCACATCAGGATATTCAATTCCATCAAGAGTAGAAACATGCTATGCATGGAATCTAACAGAACCACCACTGTAAGAAACTTCCAAAATCTTTTAGAGTTCTCATACCTGAGAGGGGAAAAAAGGCACCATGCAAGAGCTTGCGGCTTGGTATCATACCATCTGGTGCACAGATGGGTCCAAAACGGAGATTAGCAAGGAGCAGAAATCAGTGGACGTAGAAGGGGATGCATTCAGCATAAACTTGGGCTGCCACGCTACTATCTTCCAGACATAAATAACTGCTATCATGGTCTGTGCAGAGGAAACGATATTAAGGGCTTTTGCAAATAATCGGATTTGTATCATGACCGATAGCCAGGCAGCACTAAGGCCTTTAGAAGGAGTTGGAACACAATCTAAGGTTGTAAGTGCTGGAAGTGCTAGTGGCATTGGCAGAACAGAACAGCTTAACGCTGAGGTGGGTGTCGGGAAACGCTGGAATAAAAAGCAAATGCCTTAGCCAAACCTACTGTAAAATAATACCTGGTAAGACCAGAATTATCTTACGGGATAACATATCTAACCGCAAATGGGACTATAAAGGAACTACTAAGTAAACAACAATTTGCATATTGCAGAGACCTTCTGAAAATAAGGCAATCGCGAATATTTATTGGTGGGACATTCAACGACAAAAGAAAATACGAAATCCTAAAGCTAAATAAACCACACATGATAAAGGCAATAGGACAATTTATAGGACACTACTGTCTAAATAGACACCTCAAAATTATTGTTGTCCATATCCGACAACCGAGGAAATAACCCATCGGCTGTGTACTCAATTTTACTGAGGAAACAAAACTAATGGAGTAAAACTTAAGATGAGGAGTACAATAAGCCTAGAGCTTTAGTGCTATTGGGCATGGAACCACACATGTAATGCAAAAAAATGATAGTTTGCCGCGAATCGGACAACGGTGAAATGTGTATAACGAATTGCATCAAGGCGAATTACTCAGTTAATGGGGAAATCCTTAGATGGAAATGGTGTTCTGCACTTCTCGCGATGCTTTGCAAAAATCGATAGGTGGTTTTTCTCACAATTTTCAATACCTAATTGTTTTTCTTGACAAAAGACAAAACACTTTCAAGACACTATTGGTGTCTTTTGGTATTTCACGTGAACATAAAGCTATATTTAAAAAAGTGCTTAACGTTCTACTCTGTGTTTGAGCTTCTCTCTTCCTGCGTTTTTTCGCTATTTTATTTTCTCAATTAGATTTTTTTTTTGAAGCTTTATGAATTATGACATAGTATTTAGATATCTATTAGTATAAAGTTTATAAAATTCTTCAATTCTTGAATAAAAATAAAACAAAAACCCAATTTTAAATTGTAAATTTAATTTATTTTAAGTAATACTTGTAGTATCATATTTTATATTTAACACACAAAAAAATTATTATAATGCAAAAGAAACTAGAAGATTATGATGAATTTAATTAGTGCCGTAATTGATACTTGATGCAACGCAGCAAAACACCTGATAACACAAACGTGATTGTGTAGTATTAAACCAACATAATAAAATAAATAATGCGTTATAATTAACAAAGCTTGCAAAGCTTAGTTAGCTACTTAAAAAGTACTCAAAAATTCATACAATACAAAAATAAATTATTATTACATATTTTACTCTACCAACTAAATAAAAGCAATTATTAATTAAATTAGAATTCGTGACTTCTCGCTTAGCGTATATCGTAAGTTGTTCAATATGCGCTTTTCAGATATTTCTTTTATTCAAAATTTCATTTTTTATAAAAAATTAAATTTTAAATTTTCAAGTGGCAATGGAGCCACTGCACCCGTCGAGTACCCATGCTCCATCCCACCCTGCTTTATTCATTGCATTTTTCTGCCGACTTCGATTCTTTAATTAGGAAACAGCCTATATTTGCCATACACAGTATTGCGACTTTGGAATGGAATGTTGAAGGTCGAACCGTTACAAACTCCTCTTAAATTTTCACCATTTTCTCACCAGTGGTTAATTGGTTGCAGTCCTTTAAAAAATCTTTTTGTCGTTAATTACTTGGAGATCTGTTAACCTATTCCGTACTATTCATGTACCAAGTTTTTACACATGGCAATTATTGTTCTGTGAGCACTTGAATCATATTTCGGTAGGGTGCCAACTTTGTTAGATATATAGCCCACAGATTGAACTGGTCGAAATGCACGAGCAGGCATTGAACCGCGATTTCTGGCTTCGCAACCCGTCGACTTAAGCTTTTACCAAACTACTAGTATTTTATTTGATTATTTTAAAAAACGACCCCTATAAACTTTTATTCAGACCTTGTAATTTATTTTAACGTGTGTTACAAAACTGTTAAATTTTAACGTAACTTTAAATGCGAAAAGCTTGCAATGAGCACCGAACGAAGCTGTCCAAATATTTTTGAATGAAGTTCTGCATTTGTAAAATTTAAAATAAATTTTTTCTAAAACATTCAGAAAATTGTTTGTATTGTTTAATTCGCACAACGAAAAGCTTTGTTTGTTATTTTGTTATCTAACTGATGTTATGCATAAACTTATCAAAAATGACCAACAGCTTTGCTGACAAGAAAACTATAATGAATCATAAATGCAACCGTAAGCTGCAACGTTGAATTGATTCACAAGTGGGTTTGCAAAACGGTTACTGCTCGTTCGTTACTTGATAGTGCCACAGTGACTGCATTGATAATTTTACATGAAGGTGAATATAATTCGAGCTTAATATTTTAATATCTTTTAATAATGTGAAAAAGCGTTTGCAAGTAATAAGGTATTTCATTTGAAGTAACATAATTACTTAATAATATTGATTTCAATATTTTTTTACATTTTTACTCGAGAGGGGTGGAGAAATATCTTACTCACTATGTGTGCTCTGAACTATTTTGTTCAAAATTTAAAAAACTATTATTTTTATAGTAATATTCATTTTAATAAATTCACTATTTTTTCTACCCTTGATTCAGTTTGACCAACAATGTGTTAACAAATTTTGTGTGTTGCTCTACATATATGTATAATTTTGTTCGTAAGTTACTGTATTGTCGTCTTGTTTTAAAATATCGGATGTACTAACCATGGTGAATTTAACGAATTCGAATTGTTATCGACGCTTAATCCTGAAGAAAGTATTAAAATACTGCAACGCGTAGACCATAACTCGAGAGCTTTTAATGCCAGGAGATGCCAACCTAAATACTAAATTAATTTAAAACCTTTTTAACATAAATGCGAAGCAATGGTGGCCAAGCAGACAGAATTTCTGACTAACAGTAGTTTATCCAGTTCCTCCCATAGCAGTAGTGAACTACAATGCGCAAGACCCCCAATTCTGCCACCTATAGGGGGCCCAAATGCATCATGAAAAAAGTGAAACATTCTCGAAACTTTTTTTACCACCTGAATGAGACATATTATTTCTTGTAGATTTTTTAGCGCTGCATCCAAATCTGGCCGCAAAATTACTCTAACTAAACCTTAAAGAGCTAAAAACAAGGTTTTCGGAGATATTTGAGGTTATGTTATGAAGACAGCGAAGGAGAGTAGTAACTCTCCCTCTTTAAAATCCATTTTGGTTTGTTTTGCTAGGATTTTTCTGTTTCAAGACATAACATACCACTTTTTTAGGCACTTAGGCACCATGACTAATAACTCTATTTGAAGTTTTTTTTTAATAATCTCGTAGAAACGCTTGAAAGTTGTTACTCAGGAGTTTTGGGGTTTGCTGATTATGAATTTATAGTCAAATTTTCCAAACTTAAAAAAAAACTATATATTTATAATTTGTTTATCAATACCAAAAAATTGACCATTCGGTCAGTGACCCTCAATTCTGCGGCCGGATTTGGATTGGATTTGGATTTGGAAAAAATTTATAAGAAATGATATGTCTCATTCCAATTTTTATTGGAGTTATTTTTACTGGAGTTAATTTTTATTGGAGAAAAATTGTTAAATTAAAAAAAAAAATTTATGAATACAAACTACGATTAATTTTTTTGAATACATATTAATAAATATAAAAAAATTAAGGGTAAAAAGAAATTTTTGAATTTCAAGAAATTCGAAAATTTTAATATACTTTTTCAGTTGATTTTTAAAAACTAGAATAAAGAAATTTTAGTTGAAATTATGGTCGTTTTAATCTACAATAACAAATACAACTTTAAAAAAACAAAATAGCAATAAAACAATGGTATTCAGGGCCGTCTTTAGAATCAATAGCGAATTGAAACATATTAAAAACGCTGTGATATAGTAACTTACGACAAAATCATAGTTTTTATAGATAATTTTGTAAAAAATTTAATTTTCTACAAAAATGTTTGGAAGAGCATAACTATGCATGTGTGTGTACTTTTTTTTACTTTTATCTTCAATGGTTTAAAAACGGAAATTGGATTTTGAAGATTAACTTCTTGAAATAATAATTTCGTAACAAAAGTTACAGTTACAGACCTTTGTCGCTTTAGGTTTTCAGGAAAATTAATAAACAGTAAAAATTAAATAAATATTTATTTCTCGCGATTGGTTTAACCTTTTCAGCTAAAATTTCAATATATATATGAGGCATAATTATGGGAACTCTTAAAAAAATCCTAATTTTATAGAAGCTATATTAACACTTAATAAATAGTTTAGATTAAATTTATTAATATTTTAACTACGATAATTTTCGACGACAATCAGAGAAATTTTTCGAATCTTTTTTGGTGCCTCATTGTGAAAATAATTAATATCTAGTGCTTGAAATAAAAATAATTTAATTGAATTATAAATTTCAGATTAAAAAATTAAAAATGTAAAAGAAAATTAAATTAAAAAATATCTTTTTATGCTTTTCGCCAAAAATTATCTTAGCTAAAAAAATAATTTAATGTAAACTATTTTTTTAGAAGGATAATATAATATGTTGTATAGCTCTATAAAATTAAGAAATTTTTCTAAAAGAGTCCCCACATTCCTTAAACATATTAAAATTTCAGCCAATCCCAATAAATAAATTTTTATTTAATTTTTACTGCTTATTTATTTTGTCAAAAACAAAAGCGACAAAGGTTTGTCCCTTTCAGGATCTCAGATTCTTGAGAGCATATTCCAATCGTAAATTTTTTAATAAAATGTTGCTTGGGGGTAGTTTTACCATGTTTATCCGGCTATGGCCTTTGTCTGATACAGTATTACAAATAATGTAAATTAATTGTTCTAGATATCTTCGAAAACCGGAATAAGAAAAATTTTCAATCAGCATATATTGAAATAACATTTTAAGGCTGCTTCTAATAAGATAAGAAACTCCTTACCTGAGACATTTGTAACTATAGATATCCAATACAAAACTGCTTAATAATGCAAGAGACAAGTCAGAACAAAGAAAAGCCTTTTATTTGTAAAGTATGCAATTTAAAATGTGCAACTAAACAACATCTCAAACAACATGCAATGACTCATACCGGGGAAAAACCCTTCTTTTGTAATTGGTGTAATTTTAAATGTTCGCGAAACCACGCATTAACACTTCATATTAGGAGCCATACCGGAGAGAAGCCTTTTGTATGTGAATATTGTAACAAAAGGTATTCAAGAAAACAATACTTGAAGCAACATTTGATGACCCATACAGGAGAAAAACCCTTCGCGTGTAAAGTGTGTGGCTTACAATGTTCAAGAAAGCAAACATTGAAACAACATGCACTGATTCACACCGGAGTAAAGCCGTTTAGTTGTGAAATTTGTGGCTCTAAATTTTTAAGGAAACAACATTTGAAACGGCATTCAAATATTCATCATTGAAGTTATTTGTATCAGTAGTTTTAGTTATTTAATTTACATAATATAAGGTTGTGGAATTTTTAGACTTCTAGCACTCGCGCCTTACGGCTCGTGCTTATTAAGCGCTGCTTAAGTTTTATTTCTATAATTTTATGAGAATACATAATCTTCATTGTCATTGTCAGTTCACTTTTGACATTATTTGCAACAAAAATGTAGAAATTTGATATCTAATCTACTTTTTATTTTATATTGTTACCAAGCTATATTGTTTAATATTTTTTTTTATCGAATTTAACTTTTTTTTTCAGTTTCATAAAATATTCCATTAAGTTATGTTACATTTAAATAATTCAATAAATGTGTAAAAATAAAGAGTTTTCTAATTAAAAGTGGTTGTCGGACAAAATCCTTTAATCGTATCTACAAGGGAGTACTTTAAAAAAACAACTTTGAATTTCAAGTGTACAAATCAAATTGAATTATTGAGTGTCAAGCAATTCCTAATAAGTGAATACAGTGAAACTCAATTGATTGAGACTCGATTATCTGTTGATCAAATCATCTGTTGATCCGATCATCTGACCGTGACAAACATTTTTAAATTATATAAACGTAAAGGCATATTTTAGAGATACCTCAATCAGAATGGGAAATTTGCTTCAAAAATTTTCGAAAACAAAAAGCTTGTCAAGTTTGAAAAAAATTCGATAAATTCAACCAATAATTCGATAAATTTACGTCAAACTTACTTTTTTAAATCACTTTTTCTGCTATTTTCTTTTTTTTTATGATGAATTTTCTTAAACTGTGACGCCACTGCAAGTCTTTTTAAATACAATTTTTTTTTTGACAGATTGGGATAGAGCACAATTTAATGTTAAACCCAAAACCTTGAAAACCAAGTAAAATATTCATTCAAAAATAACCGTTCTAATCTACACTGATTAAAAGTTAACAGAGTAATGCCCAGTTTCTTCACTAAAATGATCCTATAGATATCCGATAGATAGGAAATAAGTATAGATAAACATGACAAAACGCATTGTTGTTTTATTGTAGTTCTGTCATATTTCTCTATACTTATTTCCTATCTATCGGATATCTATAGGATCATTTTAGTGAAGAAACTGGGCATAAGGCAGGACATTACTCCATCCAGCCTCATGATTCATCGCAAACAAAAGAATGTAACATGGAAATCTCGAGTTGAAGACTTGAATCCCTAGGCTTTAACACAAAAACAATTCCAGGAATCTCTGTAGCTCTGTGCAACCAACGTCAAGCTCAGTGGCGGATCCAGGGGGGGGCGATGGGGGCGATCGCCCCCCCTTAGAGCTCCAAAACACATTAATTCTTACACCAAAATATTCTGACGTATTACAAATTCCTAAAACTATTTTAAGAATTTCTAAAATACAAAAGTATTTTGTATTTTTTAAACTTCGTGATTTAAATAATAACCTTACAACAAAATCACAAAACTACGGTATTATTGCGTTTTTAAATGTTATATCTATTTTATAAAATAAGACCAAATTTAGTACTTCAAAGAATTTAAAGCCGAACTTCCGGAAGCCGCCTAATCTGAGGCTTTTATAGCGCCAGGTAAATTGCAATTTTGGAAAACCCAAAATTTTTGGTGTTTTCGCTAATACCTGAAAGAATCTGTTTAGGTAACAATATTCTCCTTTGTCATTGCTTTTCATAATTTAAAGCAAACAGAAGTGCTTTTTATTTCAGTTTGCGTTTTTTGAATATATTTTCAGAACTTCAGTACTGATATCATTTAAATTAAGTGAGTAGTGAAGTTGTGAGGTTAATTTATCATAAAATTACAGTTGATTTTTTATAAAACAATAAAAACTATATGTGCAGTGGTATTATTCATCAATAATCAATATTCAATTTTCAATAATATTAGATATTATTTTGTTATACTTGCTGTTAGAGTTTCTATCTGAAGTTAACTTAAAAGAGTAAGTTGTTTTATTTACTTATGCTCGTTTTCACTATAATGTGTTAAAAATTAATATACAATAAATTAAATTTCATAACAATTAAAAAGTTTTTTTGTAAAATTTTAATCATTGATTAAAGTTGAACTTGATTTTACGTAAGCAGACATTAGATTTAAAAGTAGTGAATCTCAAAAGAAATGTTCTGCAAATATAAATGTTGCAACTATTTTTGAAATTGCTATTATACTACTTTTTATTTTTTTATTTAAAATTTTTTTATGTTGTCGCCCCCCCTATGGTAATTTACTGGATCCGCCACTGGTCAAGCTAGCACAACCACCTTTTCAAAACAAAAAAATTTTTATTCTATAATTATGGACTAATTATGGACTAATTTTGGACAACATTCGCGAATTTTGGACAACAACGGTTTCGCGTAAAAACATAAATCTTTGGTGGCGGTGCTGAGTTGACGTCAAGCTAGCACAACCACCTCGAAGAAACAACTTTTTTTTTTAAATTTAGTATACCATAATTATGGACTAATTTTGGACAACATTTGCGAATTTTGGACAACAACGGTTTCGCGTAAAAACATAAGTCTTTGGTGGCGGTGCTGAGTTGACGTCAAGCTAGCACAACCACCTCGAAAAAACAACTTTTTTTTAAAATTTAGTATACCATAATTATGGACTAATTATGGACAACATTGGCGAATTTTGGACAACAACGGTTTCGCGTAAAAACATAATTCTTTGGTGGCGGTGCAGAGTTGACGTCAAGCTAGCACCCTACCTAGAAATGCGGCATGGACATGATAGCCCCCCAAGTGGAATTCAGTAGTAAAATTGATGTCAATCGTTTAAGCTTAGAGTCAAGAATCTGGGGGGGGGGGGGAGGTGCTATAGACATGATATTCAATTTTTGTACTTTTCAATATTTTTGCGGTATTTATATTATATATACAGAGTTAGTGGTAGACTGTTCTATCAAAATATTGGTTTCACGCACGATTTTCTCTACAAAGTGGAATTTTTGACTGAAAGAGATAAATTTATTAGGAACGCATGAATGACGTTTGATTCCCATCGTGTAAGTCCAAGCTGTCGAGAAGAGATCTGTCCCGAAATGGTTTCCGTAGGGGGGGGGGATGAAATCAAAGATGAAGACTTTGTACTACTTCTTTCTTTTCACAATAATGAATCAATTTATGAAATCGATTAAGTTTTGTTTGAGATTCATTGAGCTTTTATTCTTTTATAGTGATGGCTGAGACAAAAAGACAAGACAAGAATTTCTCACCCTCACCTACTTTAACTTTAAAAATTTAAATAACATCATAATTATTATTCTTTGTGACACTTTAAATTAAAGGTTTTTTAAAATACCATACATATCTTTTACTTTTTACAGAAAAAAAATTAAATTTGTCGATTAAAATTTTTTAAAGATTAATTTGTTTCATCGAAGATAATATTATCACAAAAGAATTAAATAAAATAATATCTTTTAACGCTAATTTGCTCAAAAACTATTTTATTTGAGAAACCAGAGATATTAAATATGATTAACGATTTTTAAAATAAGGTCAGGATTTTAGTATTATTCGGGGAAAATTCCGTGGTATTTTGCGATAGAAGAAACATATTTGAAAAAAATGCAATTTATAGATTTCGACGATTGGACGGTCCGAGTCCTATCGCAGAGTTTTTTACTCTCATACTCAGTCAGTCTTGTTTATCCTTTCTTATTTAGAAAAGCTTCTTTTACAGTTTTTTGATATTTGTTGTAAACTAAAAGCACGTAATTAAAATTACAATAATTATTAAAAATTGTATTGCATTTAATGCAGTACAAACACCCTTTAGGGGATTAAAAAAATTTCTAGATTTTCCAAAATTGCAATAAGCTGATATTAAGTAGTGCAGTGAACTGGTGCACTGAGTGCAATTGCACTGCTAAAAGGAACAGCGGCGCTGACGTCACTCATGGAACTATGACGTTACTTCCTGCTAAAAAGAACGCTTTAGTGTACACTTTCCACCGATGGTTGAAAAATACAAAAATTATTGTCATTTATATCTCGGAAACGGTGGGACAAAATAAAACAATGAATAGACATTTTATTTTGTAAATTTTATTATCTACATTTTTGTTTCTATATATTTTTTTACTTGGTCTCACCGTTTCCGAGATATAGATGACAATAGTTTTCGTATTTTTCAACCATCTGTGGAAAGTGGTACCGTCCGAACAAATAGTTTTTTTCCAGAAATAATTTTTTTTAATTTCTGACTTCAACCTTTTATACTAAATCGAAGGTATTAAATCAAAAATTTGTAAATTGTCAACCTCAAAAAAAAAACAGTAAAATTGAGTTCAGTTTCTGAATATATACTAAACGAGAAAAAAATTTTAAATTCTCCTTAAATTAAAATATTTTTATAGTTACATATTAGTTTTAAAAACAATATTTATAATTTATATATTAAATAAAATGAATAAAGGCAGCATTGAAGGAAGTACGAAGTATTTAAAAGTTTCTAAAAAAAATAATGAAAACTAATATGATAAAAATTAAATTGTTTTGGGAATAAAATAAAAGTGAGATAAATGGTAGAATGAGAATAGAAGTTGATCTTAAATTTCCATGCCATAATCGTAAGTTTAATCTTCGGACAAGTACATTGAATGCATAATATAGTAAAATAAGTAATTACATAATTATGCAAATTCATAAAACACTAGAATACCTCAAGACAAGATTCCAACTTGGGTAATCAACTAACACAGTATTACTCGCTATTCAAGACCTTGCCTTTTAATTTAAATTTATGCAATTTAAAAAAAATTTAACTCAAAAATCAACAATCAACCAAATCTTTCATCAACCAACCTAGTGCAGGATTAGTGTTACTGTTTTATGCTTTTTAAAAAAAGTTGAAGAGCAAGTTATCGAGGGATGCCAGTACCTCCAGATACGAGAAAAACTTTAATAACAAAACACAAAGTCAGAAATTTTATTTATTTAAAATTTAACCATGCATTTACAGCAAATTTTGCACATTAGAATTAAATAGACCAGTATGACCAGCAGTGTGGTGTAAAGACTACACCGGCCGACTGGGAAGCGGGTGACCGCGGTTCAAATCCTGGTCGAGTCGAATACGCTGCTGTGATCAAAATTAAGTGTTTAAAATCAATTTCTTTCAGATGTAAAACAGCAATAATTTTACAATGTATGAAATAAAATACATCTAAAATCTCCTGAAGAACAAAATAACAAAATTGTCATAGGATTAAAAAAAATACGTAAGTTAATAGATTCAATATAGTTAATAGGTAATTATATAATTTTACAATAGGCAGTCAACCATCCATCTTTAATAAAATGCTGCTTATTAACTGTTAATCTAGCTACTGAAAATACATCATCGCTGCTAGAAATACAGAATTTTTTATGTCTAATGGTAGTAATGTAATCTATATGAAATTTTAAATCAAGTTTTTGTTTTTTCCAAAACGTTTTCATGGCAAAAGATATAGTGCCTTCCCCGTTATTGACTTTAATATACACAATAAAAATGTTATCTTGGTAATGGAAGTACTTACGTATTTCCGTTTTTAATACCCATGATTTAATTTTAATAGGATTCGTAACTTTTAGAAGATTACCCTTGTGTACAAGTTTTATATGATCGGATAATTTTTGCACATCTTCAGTCAACATTTCCAGGCAATTAGACTTAAAAGGACATTTAATTAGCGGCTTAGAAGGCGATTTTTTGATTGTAGTACATATTATAGCTTCTACTGTAAGATTTCTCGTATTCGTCATTTTCGTCCTGCAAATTGGACAGGTTGAAATGCGCAATTTGCAATTGCTACAAATATTGTGACCCAACGAACATAAGTATATTGTTTTTGAAAAAATTTCCAGACAAATCGGACATTCCATTTCTTTAGCATCAACTATTATCGCGTCCATATTAGTTGTATTATAAAATATCTAAGATAACTTGAAGTTAAATATACAGTTTTGTAAATGATATACTAGTTTCATAATACCTTTAAACTTTGAAAACTCACTTGTTTTTTTTTACAAAATAATTTAAACTTGACATTCGAATTAATAAATAAAACTGAACGTTTTCATATTGCTATTTCCACGTGCTTATAAACGATAATGATAACGAATAATTCACATGTTGTTTTAAATGTGGCATTATTTAAGTTCATAAATTTTATTTTACGAAGATTTATAAATTTTTCGTTGCTTAGAAGTTCAATTATCATTAATTAATTTTGATGTCATAATATTGAAGGATTTTGGCGGATAAATATGTATGTTGTGGTGTTCCTTTGTAGCTACATCTACTTAAAAATCATCTGCTGCTGATCTCATAATGATTAATGATTTTACTTACTTTACACTTATTCATGATTAGGTAAATTACCGCATATGTAGTATTATAATCACATTATTATTCAAAATATGACTAAAATAGCCAGGGCCGTATTTAGACTAGATTTTCGGGGGGGGGGGGGGGGGGTTTTAAAAAATTAAAAAAATAAGTAGCTAATTTATTAAACTACAAAGGAAACTAAAATTCAGAATAAAAAATTAAAGTATAAAGTATACTAGATACATATTATGTATTTAAAAAATAAAAAAAACTAACTACATAAAAAAACAAATATGAAAATAAATACAACTTATCGGGAATGTGGACTCTTGGCTTAAATAAAACAAAACCTTAAACTTTCAGTCGACGTTTCAAGTTATCTTTTACTCCGCATTTTAAAATAATTTAAAAATATTAAAAAATAAAAGTTTATCACAAATAGATGTTTACTAGGGCATAGAAAATAGAAAACTGACTGAAAACTGACCATTAACGAACCGCAATTATAAAGGGTTTCCCAATAAGAGACCCACGTCAAGCTAGCACAACTACCTTTTCAAAACAAAAAATTTTTATTCTATAATTATGGACTAATTTTGGACAACATTGGCGAATTTTGGACAACAACGGTTTCGCGTAAAAACATAAATCTTTGGTGACGGTGCTGAGTTGACGTCAAGCTAGCACAACCACCTCGAAAAAACAACTTTTTTTTTTAAATTTAGTATACCATAATTATGAACTAATTATGGACTCATTTTGGACAACATTCGCGAATTTTGGACATCAACGGTTTCGCGTAAAAACATAAATTTTTGGTGGGGGTGCTAAGTTGACGTCAAGCTAGCACCCCCTCCTTGAAAAAATAACTTTTTTTTCATATTGAATTTCATTGTTCTAAAAATACTTACAAAGTATAAATTTAAAAAATTACTTGAAAACAAGAGCCCTTTTCCAGTGGCGGATCCAGAGAGGACAATCCGATAGATGCAATTAAACCCCACTTCAGAACTCAAAAAACATCAATTATTAGACCCAAAATATTCTGATTTGTTAAAAGTTTCTAAAACAATTACGAGAATTTAAAAATATTTTGTTTTTTCAAATTTGAATTTTAAATGATGACCTTAAAATAAAATAAAAATACTTTATTGTATTGTAAATGTTAACACAAGACCACCTTTATACTTCAAATAATTTAAATCCGGACTTCCGGAACCGCCTAATCACGGCTTCAATAAATTCAGGTAAATATCAGCTTATTGCAATTTTGGAAAATCCAGAAATTTTTTTAATCCCCAAAAGGGTGTTTTTAGGTTTCTTAATACTCTACTTACCACTCTAGTACAGAGTGGTAGATTTGAAAACGATTTAGCTTAAATTTCTTACCAAAAATGAATAACCTCATTAAATGCAGTACAATTTTTAATAATTATTGTAATTTTAATTACGTGCTTTTAGTTTACAACAAATATCAAAAAACTGTAAAAGAAGCTTTTCTAAATAAGAAAGGAGAAACAAGACTGACTGAGTATGAGAGTAAAAAACTCTGCGATAGGACTCACGGAAACCATTTAGGGACAGATCTCTTCTCGACAGCTTGGACTTACACGATGGGAATCAAACGTCATTCATGCGTTCCTAATAAATTTATCTCTTTCAGTCAAAAACTCCACTTTGTAGAGAAAATCGTGCGTGAAACCAATATTTTGATAGAACAGTCTACCACTAACTCTGTATATATAATATAAATACCACAAAAATATTGAAAAGTACAAAAATTGAATATCATGTCTATAGTACCTCTCCCCCCCCCCAGATTTTTGATTCTAAGCTTTAACGTTTGACATCAATTTACTACTGAATTCCACTTGGGGGGCTATCATGTTCATGCCGCATTTCTAGGTGGGGTGCTAGCTTGACGTCAACTCAGCACCGCCACCAAAGATTTTTGTTTTTACGCGAAACCGTTGTTGTCCAAAATTCGCGAATGTTGTCCAAAATTAGTCCATAATTAGTCCATAATTATAAAATAAAAAATTTTTTGTTTTGAAAAGGAGGTTGTGCTAGCTTGACATGGGTCTCTGTGCACCTGAGTAGAAGCTGTAGCGGACACTTTAAGTCTACTTCATATTGACAGTTTGACAAAAAATTGACAAAAAAATGTGATAAAATTAGAGAGATTAAATTAAACTCCCCCCCCCCTATCTCCCGCATGTCTACGTCCCTGCCAGGTAATGGCAAATCACCGTTCATAAAATGAAGTGATCAGCCAAAGCCCATCTTGGGTTGTAGCGTTACTGTGTTTAATACTTATTTTACTTCCTTTTCAAATATTTTTAGTCCTAATCTGTAAAATATGAAAATTAATCAAGCTAACTTCGAAACCTTGCGATGTAAGAGTTCCTTCTAATATTTTTATCAAGAATTTCTAAGAATATTTATTATTAATTCAGGTTATTATTGTTGACTAAATTTTTAATGCGATAATTTTATTATAAATAAAGTAGAAAATTTTTAAAATGTAAACATTGCATTTCTCTGAAAATTATGTAACCTAATGGTAAATATAAGTTGTTTACAAGTTTTGCTACCTGTTCGTAAACACAAACACTTTCGATATGACTAAAATTTATAGTAATTATGATAAATAAATAAAAATTAATTTTTAATTAGTAGAAAATGTCAATGACCAACGTAAGCGATTCTAAACTATCATCAGCGACGGTTTCGAATATAAAAAACAAAATTAAAATATTATTTTTACATATTTATTAAATATTTTGCATTCATCCCATACACAATACACATAGGGGAAAATATGATTAGAGGAAAATGATGTTTAAATATTAAAGAAAAAATATGAGAGTAATTATATAAACTCAGTGGCGTAGCTAGGCGGGGGGCGGAGGGGGCGTCCGCTCAAGGCAAAGTTTTTAGGGGCGGAATTAATTTTTAGTAAAATAATTAAATAAATATAAAACAAATATTATTTCTCCTTTTCTATTATTATTCGAATTTTTTATTATTTTTTATATACTAAATAATTTGATGGGTCTTTCTGACTTTCGCCAAGTAGGAGGGCGCCAAATTCAGGGACCGCCCCTGGCCGCAAAACTCCTCGCTACGCCGCTGTATAAACTAGACTATCACCTGTACCAATACCAAGTGATCCCAGAAAGATAATAATTAGTTAGAATGTACTATAAAATATTCAAATCACCCCGTAAGTTCTTATAAAATTTTTCCAAAATTTTCTGTAAAAAATAGGTTTCAATATCCCAACTGATTATAAACGTTAACTAACGAACAAGTCCAATAAAATATCCAATTATCCTTGAAGAAGAAAACTTTATAGGAATTTAGGGGATTAAGTAAAATACTTAATACTTAAAAAAGAAGCTCTTGAATTATGTTTCAATGCAAAACTTATTTTATTATTTCATATTGATCCGTTTCTTTTTAGACCATTGATTTCGTAACATATCCTCGTCGTAAGTAAATTTGATGGTAGTAATTTGAATTTTATTGTATGATTTTTCAGCATAGCCAGGATTTGAGCCTACAGCTTTTAAATCTTCATCGTAAAGATCTGCAGTTTGAGAAGTACTCGGGCTTTCGATTTCTTCAGTAAAGTTACAGTTATGATTACAATTTCCATTCTTCGTTATTCTCGCGTTAGAAACTACAATTCCTGTATTTCTAAGAATGTCGACCACGGTTTGTATAAATCCAGTAATATGGACAAAAATATCTGGTGGATATTGAAAGCGTATATACCTGCGTTTAGGTACAAACACAGGATAATTGCTGCTATAGATCAATACAATGTAATTGAGAGAAAAATAATCAAAAGGAAGAATTTCAATGTGTTTGTTTATGCACTCTATGCCAGCTCGAATTAACAAATCTTCAATGCAGCAATTTTTTTCAGGCAATACAATTAATCTTGGAATATCATCTTCTTGTAAAATTAACATGCTCGTTTCAGGCAATTTAATTGGCTGAAGAGAGATTAATTCTGCTCTTTTAATAATATCTTTAAATAGAATTCTATTCTTCAATGATCCAAGTATTACTGGGTTAATGTAAGCCAAAGTTGATCGTATAACATCAAATACGTGATGTTTTGTCTTCATCAATAAAGTTTGGTCTTTAATTATTTTTATCTGTTTTACCTTTTTATATACTGTTGGAAACATAAAATTCATCAAATTCATTAATTCTCGAAGAATCAAAATCAATTTCAGTGTTAAGCGTTTTTCTTCCAAACGCTCAGATTCCATCTTATCAGCAGCTTTAAATTTCCAGTAGTTTTAACCTACGAGAAAAGTAAAATAGAATTAAATTATGAAATTAATCGTTTTTAGTATCCTCGTTGATCATTACAATTCCCCAAAAGACCCATGTAAATTATTAATCTTCATCTACTGTTTTCTCTATGCCAAGAAAAGGACCGCGTCTCCGGATATAATTTTGTAATTAACCATTAGCTTCTCAATTAAAAAATGTACCGAATTTCGCGTTGCGTAATTTGTACCGTCATCAAATTTACCATCGCCTATTTGACCGGTTGCCTAATAAGCCCGTCACCTAAAAACCGATGTCTATTTGACGTCGTCTAATTGAGCATCCCTCGCCAAAACTGCGCCAAAACTTTTTTCCAACTGCAAGGTAGGGAGTGTTTTTTAAAATTTCAAAATGGGGATAGATAATGGAAATTGACTTCAAACTTCAATTGACGGCGGCGAGTTGACTTGCGGCGAATTTTCCTAGACCCCGTCCTGAAGACGGGCCGATCAGATCAAACAGGTAACAAAATAATCATACAATAAGCGAACCATCGGAATTACGATCCTTATATCACATATTATATACACATTCGCATAAAGAAGATTTTCATGTTAAAATTGTCAAATAAAATAAGATCAAAAATCTTTATAAAAAATTTTTTTTAAATTATTTATTGCAGTAGGAAGCATTCCAAAAGAGGAAAATTTTGATTTGAATTGTGACAGTAAATTAAAAAAAATTCAACTTTCATTTACTTATAATAAAAGTAAAAATATAAATTATCAATGTTTGTTATTAAGAAAACTCTTTCAATTTTCTTCTAAAGTGAAGTAAACCTAATTTTTTCTGAAATAATTTTTAAAATTATATTAATTAAAATGGCGAAATCTTAAATTGTTGCAATTTCCGTTTTTTATTTTTCCCCAATTTACAAAAATTCAAATAAAAACTTACCGTTAGGTTTAACAAAGTTCTTGAAACGATTATGACACTATAAAATTAAAGCTCGCTATGATCATCAATATTAATTTAATTGGTTCTGTAAGCTTCGGCGATTTTAATTCGTGTAAAATCGAGTACTATTACGAAAAATATTTCAATATTGAACGTCAGTTGCACATATAATTATGCTTATTTATATTTGATATAAATGATTATGTTTGAATCTCATCATGTAATTTGATTCTTCTAACATTCTTCTACTAAAACAATAAAATAGTAAAGTTTTTGCCCGATCATTAACAGAAATACGATGTTCCCAATTTGTTAAAAATGTGGATGTTTTATCTCAATTAAAATAAGATTTTGAAATTGTTTTTGATAATATTTTGAAATTTAAACCAATAAAAAGCAGATTTTGCAAGAAAAATTGTTGGTTTCGTGAGAAAAACCGGGGAAAGATTTTTATTAGCAGTTTATACCGTCGTCTAATTTCAAGATCATTTTAACAAATTTAAACACCCTGTATACTATTTAATACAAATTTATGCCTTTATCACATTAGAGTAAAATAGGGATCCAACCTCTAAACGAAATTTAAAAAGTTCAAACCTATATTTTGACGTTCTAAAAACTTGATAAACTGTCTCATACGAAAGGGAACCGCAGACTTAATTGTTATATTATACCAAATTTCCTTTTATGATATTTTCTTGGATTTCCCCGGATTTCTTTAGATTTCCTAAAATTTTCCCGAATTTCTTTGCCTCAAGAGTTCGTTTAGAAAAAGTTGAAAAATTAAAAAAAAAGATTGTCTGGAATATTTCTAAGATTTCCTAGATTTCCCTACACTTGTAAACCAAATTTCCCCACCGGTTTTATACAATCCCGTGTTCGCGAGTGAAGATATTATAAATCAAAAGTCTCAAAAATTGTATTTTTCCAAATATCTCGTTTTCTATGCATCATATAATATGCCATTAAAAGTTTTTATATAACTTAAAAATTGTAAAATTCTTTACAAATTTTAGCTAATTTTAGCTAATTCGAGCTAATTCGCTAATTCGAGGATCTTTAGGAACAAATTCTTTTCTTCGCTTGAAATCATCTGGTGTTGACGAAATGTCGACGTATAATTGCGTACATTAAAGTGGCCATATACTGCGGTGCATTGTAACCCTACATCCTCATACATCTACAGTTAGCGCCTCAGCCTGTCTTGTATTGCATAAAATTGTACTCAATAATTTTATGGTGCTGATGGCAATAATACACCCCCAATCCTCAGGTTGTAAATCTTTTCCTGACCAAGTTTGGATCTGGAAGTAGACCCGTTATGTTATTTTATTTTCTAAATAAAAATTACAACTTTCTTCGTTAACTTCCAAATCGGTCTATAATTTTATTTATGTTCCTGGCACACTTATTCCTGGAAAACTTACGTAACTACATGTTTGCTATAATGCTTAGGTATCTTATCATTATCAACGTTAAAAGTAGAGTATTACATTTCATGCTGTTACTAATATAATAATTGTTAATTGCAAAAAAAATGTAAAATTGTTTTGTTTTCTAATAAGAATTTTTTAAATTTTTTTATTCAAATTTTCACTGGGGAAAATGGCCAGTACTCGCACCCCCCCTTCGGATGCCCATGGGGTTAGTAGGTAGATATTTGCTAAACAAAGACGAAGTGACAGTCAAGTTTACCGGGTTAAGTTTAGTAAACCTGAATAATTGATCAGTACCGTATATTTTTAAATGGATTAGAAGCCGTGTGTCTAAAGGCGCGGGGAAAAAATTCTCAGTCCACCGCTTCTCCAAATATTATGTCACGCATTCATGCACCTCCTCAAACTAAAAACCGGAAAAAACCATAAAACAACAAAATACCAACTACAAAATAATATATTTAAAATATTACTATCAAAATTGATATTTGAAAATATTTGATTTAGAAAAATTTAAAAATGAAAAAAAAATGTTAAAATCAAAGAAAATTCGAAACTTTAACAATATACGTGACGTCACAATTTTCGAAACTCACTTTACCTAACGTCATAAATCGTCAGGCAGGTCCGAACCCCACTCTTTTCCTATGCGTGACGTAATTTATAAATGACCCCCTAACCATTACATCTTTTGCCTTCGATAATGAAACGCCAGAAAACCTTGGGATCAGATTTTACGCAAGTTTAAATTTTGTAGTATTATATTAATTTAAATCTTTTGCATGATGATGAAAACGATAAAAGCTTAAGTAATGCAGTTCACATGGAGATTCCTTATACTTTTTGTGAGCTGAATTCTTTTTACAAAATAGGTCAATAATTAATTCTTTAGAAAACCTTACTGGATAATCCAAATTTTTAACATAATAATATTAAATCGCAGATTTAAATGCAATAAATTAATATGATCGGAATAAAATATTATTTGTGTTCATCAGTATTTTAATAATTTAATTTAGTAATTTAATCGTAGGTATCAGGTTAAATAATATCGGCTTGTTTGTTCTTCTTAGAAAGGTATCAGTGTTGTATAATTATATTATATTGTATATATAATTTTATAATCTAGTTGATAGTGACGGATTTAAGTGCATATATTTTTTAACGCCACGTCATATAATTTGATATACTGGGAATTGTATACTTGTGCAGTAGCGTAACAAGCAGTTGAGGGACATGTGTGCGAAATTTTTAACGGAGGCTTTTTTTTCGTTTCGTCGTACAGTTTCCGTTTTACAGCGACTTTAAAAAAACTGTAAAAAATTTAATAAAATCAACTTTGCTTTTATGGAAGTTTTATTAAATTTCTTCTCGAGTCCTTTTAAATTCGCTGCAAAACGGAAATTGTGAGACAAAACCAAAAAATTCTTCGATATAAAATGAAGAGAATGAAATTTGCAACAAAAACTGCCCGAACAATTTTGCTGTAAAATTGAGTTTTATATGTTAAAAAAGTCTTCAAAAGGAGAAATTTACATTGTTCATATAGCAGTGTACGAATATGACTGGGAGTGATAGCACATTAAGAGTCGATTTCGCTATAAGCCCAAATCGGCTTCGCTCTAGTTCCAGGTCATAAAAACCTAACAATATAATAATTGACAAAAAATCTCAAGCAAAAACATCCAAAATAAAAATATACTCGACAAAAAATAACGGACAACATAATCCGAAACAAAAAAACGTTTATATCAAAAAAGATCATTCAAAAATTCGGCAAAAAATCTATAACTGAAAATACGATTAGCTGCTTCATAAGAGTGCCCTTGCTCATGGATTGTTTTTATTTTGTACAAGTATTTTTGAACATATATTGTGCACTCGAAAATAAAGGATTTACTTCGATAGCGGATCTTTTGATCCGCTTCACTTGTGTAAAACATAATATAATCTTAAAATAGGCTTTTTAAGTCGTTTCATTAACTTGAAACTTCATCATTCAAAATCTCACGGGATACATTATGCCCTAGAACTATCTGGGATTTTCTTGTTGATAATATATTTGTTTAAAATTTATAATTAAGATTGTTTAATTTATAATAATAAATTATTAAGGACATTTTGGTTTATGATGTATTTGTCGGGATTATTTTATCTAGAATATTTTTGGCGTTAATTTTTAATAATTGCGTGCCAAACAAAGTTACACTTCTAATCTGAATAAAACAAAATAATAAATAATAATAATTGTGAATATTAAAGCACTTCATAATATTTATAACAATGTTAATTTTTTTTGAAAATATTGAAAAACGTCTGTGCGTCGCACCCAACGCACACCGGTAGTCCCGTTCCTGTACTTATGCATCAAGGCACTTGAGATAAATTTTCTATCTGGGCTGAATCTGTTGATCAAAAATTCTATATAATGTGATTGATAAAGCACAATTTATAAATAATTTTATTTATAATCACATATCAACTTGCGCCGCTTTCTAGTTAGTGTGCTTCTAATTTGTTCATAGTAAACGTGTTCAAGTTGCCTACATACTATACAAGAAGTGTATAATACATTTTAATTATTGAGAACTTCTAACGCATTTAATACCTTAATACCTCAAATATATGTTGTCAGCACCTTATAATAGAATAGAATGCTTAAACCGGCTATCTACGACTTTGCTCATAAATAAATTATTTATTACCGTTGGTATTACTATATGTAATTCTTCACTGAAGCTTCTTTGCGCACTAATCCAATTCCAAATTTTATCATAAATGGATTTTGGTAAAGCCAATATTAAAAAAAATAAATACTTGAATAACTTTTCTTGAAAATCAAAATTTTAATTTTAATAAATTATATAAAAATAAATATATTTATTTATATATTATAATTTATTATAATATAAATAAATTTTTTTATATAAAAAAAATTATAATATGTATAAATTAAAATGAAATGTTAAGCATTAGCGACGATATTCAATCTAATTTTACAGTTGCCTCGATTTATGCAATTTGTAATATTATAATTTTACCAATACCAACTAATTACAATTTCTATAATCATCTAATTAAATCCATCTTCCATATCTTGATTTTTACTATTTCAATCATCCATAAATCCAAAAAATATTTTTATATGCCTTTTCTTTGCTGTTGGTAGATTTTCAGAGAAATTAAAATTTACATACAGTATATATTTATATAATATTATAAACTATGGTATATTGCAATATAATACAATAGATATATGTATGTATAATAAGATAATAATCTATGTATATATATGCTCTATACAGGTACATACATACATATAATATGTAATATACATTTAAAGTAGTGGTGATATTATAAATTTTATCTTGTACAACATGAACTTATAATTTGGCTAAATTTTCTTCTTTAATCTTATGCAACAACTACTACATACGTAGATATTACGATATTATTACATAGAATTACATGACAAAGAATGTCATACATACTATAGTTATTATATTAAAATATATATTTAACAATTACAATAGGTAATATATATATGTTTATAACTGTTATTTTTTATTTGTTTATTTAAATGTAATGCAGTATATCATAAAAAAAATATTGTATACAATATTTAAAATACGATATAATATATGAATATCGTATAATATATTATATACACCACAATTATTATGTATGGTATGGTATATTATATTATATTTATTATATTATTATACATATTAACAGAGTATTTAATTTAATATTTTCGGGCATTAAAGAAATCAGTTTAAAATTTAAAAAATATTAGTATGATACATTTTAAAATATATTTACTACATATACGAGTAGGTATGTATAATATGTATACTACATATTAGTACTTCTCTGCAGTCCTATTACTAATAGAATATTACTGTCATGATATTGTATATAATACAGTACTTACAATATTATCATAATAATAAGTGAGTTATTTATACAACATAATTCAGTAAACCACAATACTTGAAAATAACTTCATAGTTATATCTTTACCGCTTTATTTCATTTAAATAAATAACAAAACCCAATTTTTTAACATATGTATATCTAGTATTTAAATAAATTCAACAGTTGTAAATAAAAAATACTGAATAATATTGAACAATAGCAGCGTGACAAATATTTTTATATAACA
The DNA here is from genome assembly GCA_947369205.1 of Cantharis rufa. Classification (NCBI taxonomy): domain Eukaryota; kingdom Metazoa; phylum Arthropoda; class Insecta; order Coleoptera; family Cantharidae; genus Cantharis; species Cantharis rufa. The sequence goes on from OX376309.1 coordinate 23,536,728, forward strand.
AAATAAAAATTTAAATTATATTTTAAGAAACTTGCACATTACTGTTATCAGAAGAATCGTAATCTAATGAATATCCTGAAATACTAATAATATTAATAATTAATATTAATTATTATATGTATTGTCAATTACCAAAAAGCATAAAATTCTGTGAATTACATTAAATTGCTTACTATTATCACGTTCATTTTTTGAATTTTTTTTAGTTCTAATAGTCAATTGCGGTTTATTGATTTCACCTGAAATTGAAATATTTATAAAAATTATTTATTTAAAAACAATGATGAGAAATTATCGTCCAATAAATTTTTATTAACAGTAGTTAGAAATTACTCTCGAGTTATTTGGTTTCATTAATTAAATTGTAAATATTCATCGTCATCAACATTAAGTCGCTTAGTAAAATTTTAATTCGACTGAATGACAGAATGTTTATTAATTTTTACTTCCAAGATTTGTCCATTTGCGTAGGTACTTGTTTGGCACATCAAAATTAATATTTTAACTTCGAACAGCTACCATTTTGTCAAAATTCAAATTATTTTTTAATTATAAATTTAAAGTGGTAAAAGTGAGGTCGCGGTGTATTGAAACTTATCTACATTTATTGCTCACCAACTATTTATATTTTGCAAGGGGGCGCGCGGCGCGAGGGATAGGTTAGTTGTCAGTGAAAAAGATTAGAACAAAATACAACAAAATGTTTTTCTATACACTATCTATATCTGAAGACATCAAACTAAAGACCACACCGTAGAACCACAACACTAGTAAAACCAAGACAAACAAAATTTATTGTGAAACTGGTAATTTATTTAAAATATATTAAATTATTTATGTATAAATGATTTCAATTTTTTTTTCAATAATTCAACGACAAGAAGTTTTTCTTAAATGATACAACAAGAAATTTTTCGTAAATGATACAACAAGAAATTTTTATTAGTCCACCACAAGAATTACTTCTTGGCTTGTAGAGCCTGCTCCTTCAACAGCTTCCTTTCAGCTTGGTAGGCAACACGCCATTTTTTCAAATACTCCTTATCGGCTTCCATGAACGATTCGGATAGTTCACCACGCAAGCATAACCTATAAAACGAACGTTGGTGCTCTTGCTTCACTTTTAGTTGTTTGATTTTGCGCATGCGAACCCACACTACAAAAAATTTGCAAAATTAATGATACATTTACAAAGAATGTCGAAAAACAAACATACCTAACTGCATGGCGTCGACAAACATTGTGGAAATGGGTCCAAGGAGGGCTGCAAACTGACTAGGTAAAATAGTGTCCAATTCCTTAAACACCAAGTTGAGATCATATTTAACGTCCAAAATCTTTCTCTTCAAATCTAAAATAAGTTTTCTTTGAGCCTTAACTTCGTCCATGGAATCGACAATCTTGAAGACGTGTTCCGCGCAAAACATCTTAAAAATATGGCGTTCGGTAATGTTCAGTAATTCATCCAAGTCCAAGGTATACAAGAATGAATATAAATTAATCAAATTCAGGGATAGCAACCAATTTCTTAATCCGAAAATTTCCATCATGGGTTTTCGTCTAACCTCGATAATCGAACCATTGGAAATAGTTTCAGATTTTTTATCCGTTAAGTTGGATTTACTCATCTGAAAATTTTAATAAAAAATTAATTAATCTTAAAACAAATTATATAATCGAATTGCAGCAAAAAATTGTATAAAAAAATATAAGTTAGTATTACTAATAACAATAACTAATCACTTATAAAAGCCAAAAATTATTTAAGCAAGATGGCGGAGTGACGCTTTAACGTTGCGACATTTTTGTTTGAATAAATTTTTAAATAATTCATCAATGCGTGCCCACTTCGCCAAAATATAATCATAAAAGTAAATAATAATAGTTATTACCTTGATGTAATGTGAATAATCGGTAAAATCAATAATATCAATCGTATTTAAATAAAATGAAGATACAACAAAAAAAACACAACCACACGTTTCACAATATAAACATAAAATGCCAATAAACATCGGGCCACTACCGTAGTTCATGTAGCGACCGCGAATCGCGCTTGAATTACTACACCCCACGGAGCAATAAAAAAACTTAAATCAAAATGTTAAGATTTGTTACATTTAAAAATTATAAACGACTAATTCAAAAACAAAAATTAATTTCAAATACTCAAGGTGTGAAAAATTCTTAAAATCACCCAACAAAAAAATATTTTTCTCAAAATTTTTGGGTACTATTTTTTGTGCGAAACCAAAACGTAATATTTTGCTTGTTAGTTGGTGAGCACAGTGCTGCCTGTTAGATGCGGAAAAATTTGGAATTTTTTCCCAAAATGGGTGCATCATTGTCAAACGAATTTTAATATTTTTTATTTTAAAATAAAATTTGTTAGATCGCTAGTCATAATTGTCACAAAGTAAATATTTTAATTGCAAAATAAAATTTGTGTTAATAAAGAGTACCTTTTAATATCAAAATGACATACCAAGTTGTGTTAAAATTTGAAAAGCTGACTTTAATTATATTGGAATTATACATCGATAGGTGAGGTATAGTGATTTGGGCGTATGTAAAATGTAACGGGGTTTACTAAAATGTATCTTCGTTACTTTTAGTCGTTTTCCTTGCCTAATAATAATGTCATGAAAGCCCAAAGTTGTAATCATGAACCTTGGGTGTTTCAGATATAATTTTAATTTTGAAGTAAAATATTATTATGAAGAATGAAATTATATGAAGTAAAAAATATTAGTTTAAATTATATATTATATTCCTATATACAGGGTGTCCCAAATCTCAACGTCATTCCTTGGCGAACTGATAGGCCAGCTCATGACTGACCAGAATATCAAGATATGACCCAAATAAAAAGTTAGATATCGAGTAAATATCTCTTTTTAGATAACTGATTAAAAAAAAAGACAAAATATAAACAAAATCATAAAAAATTTATTTAGACTACATACGGAGAGACAGAAAGTAAAGTTTAAAATTGCTTATAAAATTTATAGAAATATAATTGTTTAATAGCTGTAATCCACCAATAATAAAAATTGGACAAGAAACAAAATAATGGTATACAAGTTTTCCTTTCCCAAAAATATAAAAATTACATCTACAAGATCTACTCTTTCTCTTTTTTATGCATTGAGGTAGAGTTAAAATGAAGATAAGGAACTCGTATCGTCACCTTTGTTACCTGAAATTTTATATTTTTATTAGTTTATATCAAAAGTTAAAAGTGTGATCATACTGCTCGGTGGTGATGATGTAGAACTACTATATACGTCGTGATAATTGATTGTTGATGATCCCTTAGGCTCTAATTATTAATTAAATATATTTTAGTTAAAAAAAGTTAATATATTTTTGTTTAAAATTACTTACCACTTGGAAGTTTTTTCTCATCAGTTTCTTCGGCTTCAACCTAAAATATAAAATATGCATCTCATACAAATTGAAAAAGTTTTAAATTTTCTGTAACAAAAATTAAATTTAAAGTTACTCACCTCTGAAGTACTTTTTTTGTCATCAGAATCCTCATCTGCTTCTAAATTTAGAAAGGTAATATGATGCAAGAATAACAAATTATTTTTATTTTAACATAGTGCTATACTCACCTGTTACGCTTTCACTCGACGTAACGCTAGATGGACTACCTTAAATTAAAGGTAGGACATAAGAAAATTGTAATGTATGAATTATTAATTTTGACTTACTTTCATCACTGGAACTGGAAGAAGTTTCGATATTTTTCTTTTCTTTATTTTGGGATTCCAAAGAATCTCTTTCGGTAGTTCCAGAACATAAAGATTCCTTGTCACTGTCTAATTCGGTAGAATCTTTATCTTCACTGGTACCTGTTGATATACTTGAGGACTTTTGTTCTAATTTTGCAAAAATGAAAATAAAATTATTTAAAAAGTGCATGTGCGAATAAAAAACTTTACTATTACTTCCATTTGAAAGATCATTCAAGTCTGATTTCCCAGATTCGTTGGGTTGCGATTCAGGTATATTGGATGCTTCAACTTCTGTCGATTCTTCTAATTTCACTTGTTTTGCTGGTATAGTCGTTTCTTCATCACCTACAAGTATTTTTTAAGTAACTTTTTGAGTATTTTAAAATATATCTTCTTTTGGTTAACTACAAAAGATCATGGTTTTCGAATATTATCAGAACCACGAGAGCTCTAGCGCAATTCAACCAATTTTTTTCAAATAACTTAAAAATGGTGAAAGAAAATTAAGCCAAATATGTTCAACGAAAAGACTTTTGTTTTTAATCTAAATTATTTTACTTACTTTCGACATCCTGATTTGAAGTTGCAACAAGAGTTTTATCAACAGTTGGATCATCCGGTTGACTAACGTTTCTTTTTATTGCCTTTGCCTTTCTTTTCCGTGTAGACTAAAATATAATAATCAATATCGGCACTGAAATGTTTATAAATAATATCATCTTACCATGATTATTATTATTAAGATATGATTAATGTAATTAATAAAAAGTTAAAAGATAATATTTGATATAAACTTCAAATTAACAACGCAGCTTTAACACAAACAATAGCACTAACAATACATCTATGTACATACTATAATCTAGTAAATAATCTGTTTAAAAATGAAACAGTACCATCTTACAAATTAAGAATAATAATGTGACTACACCAAAATATAACAATATGAAAAGGTATAAATCTGGTTGATAAGCTCTAAGTTTCGTAGGAAATGTAAAATATTTTATAAATAATCTAATCTACGTTCTCGTTTTAATAATTTAATTTCGATTCAGTTATAAAGTATTGAAAAACGTAATTTACCTGACCACAAAATATTTATATTTTATTAATTAAATTCATTATTTTGGAAAAATGTAATATATTTTTGATGTTTTAATATCCAAGTATTGTAATACTCCAATTTAAATAATTTGATTATTATTAACAAAAATTAATTAATATCCAATTAACATACCTACTTTTAATTTTAGAAATGAAAAAAGAAAACATGAATCAAATGAATGTAATATTATAATGCTGAGTATTTCTTAAATAAAATTCAAGTATTCAATTCAAATTAACGTTAAAGTACTAATTTTTGAATAAGCCTTAAAATAAACTTGTCAACTTATATTTTTTATTTATATTAATATAATATTTTATATTATATTATATACATACAGGGTGTCCCCGTGACCGTGGAGAATCTCTTAGGTGGTGATAGAGGACACTTTTCTAAGACATATTTTTAAATAAAATTATTATCTGGGCTTATCTCGATTAGAAAATAGGAGAAAGTACTTGGACATGTGCTTTCTGTACAAATTATTGAATTATCTGTTCGACTGTCCAGCTCTCCTACAATCAATCAACTTTTGGGCTCATTCATGTGCGGTACGAAAACCGGACCTTTTCCTATCCGACTTCCATAGGACAAGTTATGGAATGCACTCACCTACAGACAGAATAATGACTCTCGCCAATTCAATCAAGATTGATTTTTTTGCCAACTCAATAAGTAGGCTTAAAACTCAACTAAGAAAGGATCTTAGTATTTAAAAGAATTACCTTTTATTTTCTTGTTTTTTGTTTTGTATAGAATGTAAAGTTATAAGGATTCACTCCGTAAATAAACATTATTATTATTATTATTATTATTATTATTGTCCAAATCCAAACCCTTGGGGGGTACCTCACTTTAAAGCAATTTTTTCAATTTATGATTTCAAGCGGCCATTGCACCGATATTTTTGATTTTTTGGGTTTAATGGATTAGAGCTTTTCTATAGAGCATTTAAATATCTACAAATTATGTTATAACCTCTTATCGCCTAGAATCAACAGATTTTGAGTTATGAATTAAATTAAGGGAAAAAATGTCAAAAAATTCCGAGTTTTATTTTTTTTACTTTTCTTGCCAACCCCGTATCTTTTAAACGAAACGTATTAGAAAAAAACTAATGGCCCAAACCGGATAGGGAATTTAACGGGCTACAACTTTAGCTTAATAATTTTTTTTGGGAAACCAACCGTTTTCACAGAAATTACGAAAATAATGAACAATGTGTAGGTTAAAAAAACATAAATTAATGGAAAGAATACTGATAGGTGTAACAGAACTTACCAAAAAAAGCACCATTACAAATAATAAAGTGCAACACCTTTTGAAAAGAACATGCCTGTGTGCTGAAAGTGAGGGAGGCTATTTTGAAAATTTATTAAATTAAATTTTGTGAATTTATTTAGTTTTTTTTTTAACCTACCCCTTGTTCATTATTTTCGTAATTTCTGTGAAAACGGTTGGTTTCCCAAAAAAAATTATTAAGCTAAAGTTGTAGCCCGTTAAATTCTCTATCCAGTTTAGGCCGTTAGTTTTTTTCTAAGACGTTTTGTTTAAAAGATACGGGGTTGGCAAGAAAAGTAAAATAAATAAAACTCGGAATTTTTTGACATTTTTTCCCTTAATTTAATTCATAACTCGAAATCGGTTGATTCTAGGCGATAAGGGATTATAACATAATTTGTAGATATTTAAATGTTCTATAGAAAATCTCCAATCTATTAAACCCAAAAAATCAAAAATATTGGTGAAATGGCCGCTTGAAATCATAAATTGAAAAAATTGCTTTAAAGTGAGGTACCCCCCAAGGGTTTGGACTTGAACAAAAATTTTATTTAAAAATATGTCTTAGAAAAGTGTCCTCTATCACCACCTAAGAGGTTCTCCATGGTCACGGGGACACCCTGTATATTAATATTTTATATTTTTAAGCAGCAGTGTGCTGTAAAGCACAGATATGCAGACTAGGAAACGTGAAATCACGGTTCTATTCCCGGTCACGCCGAATACACTGATGTGATCCAATTATAATTTGCTATTTATAGAGTTTATTGGATATATCCTCAACTCTCTTAGTAGTAGATAATAATAATAATATATTGTTTTTTATATATTAGATTTTCTAGATTTACTATTTTCTAGTTCGGTTGAGCTTCAGGGATATTTTTAATTTTTTAAAATCTTGAATCTTTTAAGATTAGATCTCGTTATACTTTGCGATTTTGATTTAAAAAATTTGTATTAATTGAATAAAACGTTTGATTTACGTAAGCAATTTTTATTATTTAATATTTGGAATTTGTCCAAAATTTTGGACAAACTTTGGATATTTTGGATTAGACATAAATAGGAGTATTTTTGTACAGTCGATTTGGATCAAGATTGAAAATTTGATATTGATTGGAAATTTATAATTGGTTATATGGTGAAGTTGAGGAAATTAAAAATTAAAAATCTGGAGGACTTGTAAATTTAAGTTGATATCAACAACAGATGCACGACTTATCAATTGCATTTACTTTCCCGTTTTGCATTGAATTTATTTTTGAAATTAATTTATTTTGAATTTGAATTTTAAAAAGAAGAATAGTTATAATTTGAATTTTTGAATTCATTTGTGAATTTGGATTATTTGAAGATTGGCCAAGCAAAACATTTTTTTAAGAATTGTATTTTTCTGGAGAACCCGTTTTGAAAAGATCTGGGACCCCAGAAATATACTGGCAACGCTGGGCAGTATTTCAATTAGTACATTATATATTTTAAATACGTATTTGAAATATATTTGTATTCGGTATCTTGTATTTTTTAGTTTTCGAAAATTTGTTTGGTTTTTAGTATTTCAAGTTCTGCGACCTAAATTGCTCCGTCTTATTGGTGGCATTGCAAAGCGATTAAAAAATTGTGTCAATTCTATTTAATTGATTCACTTTGTGGTTACTGTATAACTCTTTTTCACCTAACAACTCACCGTATTTCGTAGGTAACTATGAGATGAAACAATTCAAAAAGATGAATTGACGATAGAATCGCAATTCAACTGAAAATAAACAACTGAATCAATTTTTCGATACTATGTAACCGATTGGCTCGATTCATTTATTAATTATTCATAAAACTCAATTAATGCCTAAAACTAGGCATGCGTTGCAATGCCTCTTCTGGTATGAAATCAAAATTTGAAAAGTTTTAGAAAATTAAGTATTCACCAAACCACAAGTTTTTTGTAACTTGACATTTCATCCAATGGTTAGCCTCGTCGATATGGCTTTTCGAAGTACCGGATCTGGAACCCATACCTCTTTTGTCGGTTGGGTTTATAAGACCCTTGAAATGGCATTAAGAGGGGAGAAATCCCCTTTGTTTATAACAATTGATAGCCAAGGGGCAGGCCCGTAGCCAGACCGAAAGTGAAGATAGGGCAAAGGAATAGTAAAATTGGGCAACTTTTCGAGCCGCAGGCAAAAATTTCCTGAAATTTCAAAGTTAACGCGGTTTAAGAAAAGTTAAAAAGTTAAAAAAAAGCATAAAAATAGCATTTTGACTACGATATTTATTTCACGTTATCGTAGTACCGTGCCTGTTAAAAAATAAACAAAAATATAGAACATAAAATACACAAAAAGCAAAACAAAAAACAACAACTATGCAGTAGTTACAATATGCATCTTCTTCGCATGTTTGACGGTTTGAGGTAGGTGGTTCTTCAACGTTTGCTTTGGTCTTTATATTTACCACGTTTTGATTTAGTTTGTTGATTTCTACGGGTTTCTTGGCTGCAGGATCAATCTGGGTCTCTTATAACTTGATGGTCTTCAATATTTTAGGAAAAAGTTGAATTCATGGCTCCATTTTCGTGACAGTAACCGTCTGTCTTTGGGGTAAGATTTTAGGAGGCCCTCGGCCATACTTTATCAAAAGCTTTAACTACTATGTCGAGAAAGAAGGCTACGCTGGCCTGGTTTTTGTTTCAGTGCTTCGTGATATGATGGACTGTCGAGTGTCCTAGTCGGAAGCCAAATTGATCATCTGGGATAATCTGCTTTTCCGGCAGTATTGTATTTAGGCTTGAGAGGATAATCATTTCGGCTATTTTCGGAGATGATTTATGGGATGGTAAGATGTCGGATTTTTTAAAATTATGTAGTATTAGTTATGTTGAGTATAAAAGTTATGCAAATTGTCAATCGAAAGATTGGTGCAAGAGGCTTCGTCAAGTTGGGCCCTCCATTTTGGAATTTAGAATTATTTTTAACGTTTTCTGATTTTAATGTATCTTGCTCGGAGTTTATTTTTTTAATTTTTTAATAAAATAGATATCTTCATAAAATTTATAGCATTCGCCAGCACTTCGAAAGTCCTTTCCAATAAATCAAAACAAATGAAAAATTCCAAAGTGAAGGGGATGCGTTAAGTTGGCCCCTCTCGGTCCAAAAACGGTTTTTTCTAATAAAAAATTAACAAACCCAGCATTTCGGAAGTACTTTCAAATTATGCAAAAATATTCTAGATTCCAAAAATGGAGAAGCCAACTTGACGGAGCCGGTGCAAGAGCTGAACTAGGCAAAGTTCATGGTCGGTGTAAATAAAATTGGGGGAGGATAAATAGATATATTTTTATAAGAATTTTGGTATATTTTAATAATTTTAACAAAATTTAGTAAATTGAGGTGGTTTTTGATGGGTCATCAAAAAAATGTATTTTGTCTAGTCTTGATTATTGACCGCAAGTCGAAAATTACTCGTAATTTAGTAATGTACATAAAATCAGTATATCAAATAATTTTTCGAAAAGACGTAAAGTATACTATTTTATCAGAAATAGAAAAGCACTCGATGTTATGAAAATTGTCTTGGAGACGCGGGGGTTTATATTGCTTATATGCTATTAGATCATGCTATTAGATCATTGACCTGCTGGCCCTGTAATGAACACTTTATAAGTCAGGAAGTCATTACTAGTTTAATTTTGATGTGATTCGTAATGCTTTCATTTCTTCATCATTTTATTCGGAAAAAGTCGTTTCCTCTACAAGTTTCGATAAAACATATTACTAAATGCCAAAATTTTAAAATGTAATACAATTTATTTAGTAAAAGAAAACGTTGCGATTAGATTACTTTCAAAATATTTCACATTTTTAACCAAATAGTCTGCTTATCAATGATAATTTTAGCTAACGTTCGACTAGGTTATAAATTTGCTGAATATCACATTCAAGTTTTTAATTGCTACATACACATTGATAATTTTTATACAAATTTAGTTATTATTTTATGTTTTTATAGTGTATTTGTTGTCAGTCAAGTGTTAAAACTAAATTATTGTTACTTGTTATATAAGTGCTCTAGGCACATAGGAATTTTATCAAAAATGCCTAACGGCAAGGATAACAAACCACATAAGGTAATATTTAAAATCGTATTTTTTTAAATACATTTTTATGTTTTAGGTGACACGTAAGCGCAAGAAATATTCAAAAAAAAGCACTGATCAACCTGGTACAGATAATCAGTCGACTGCTGGTTCATCTTCGAAACAAGATACTGAAAGTATGTAACAGAAAATAATTAAAATCGCATTTGGTTCAATATCAAATGAAATTATTAAAATTCTTGACAAAATATATAATTAATTTTTATATATTTGTAGCTGGCGAAGAATTGGTGAAACCACCAAAGCAACTAAAAATTGAAAAACCCACCAAAGAAGTTCAAGGTGTGGTTACATGTTTGATGAAGTAGTGTTTTGGAACAATGTAATCAAAAAATAATTTTTTTTTAGGAACCGATGATGATTCTTTTGAAGTAGAAACAACAGATGATTCTGATTTGCCCAGTTACAACAGACCATTCAAGTTAAATGAACGTACGTTACCAGTTTTCCTTTTCAAGTGCACATAAATATTTTTTAAAGTTTCCAAAAAATATGAAACCATTTTATACTGTTTGTGACATTTATTTAAACTACATTTTATTTTAATAATAGCAACTGAAGATGATTCGATCAACATAGAAGAATCCCTTATGCCCGAATCACCACATATAAGCACTCCTAATGAGATGCAAAACGGTAAGTTAAATATTCACTTAAATTTTACTTTACACATCGTACACATGTGTGCACAACGTGAACCACAATCATCACAAAAGGAGTCGAACCCCGATGATCGCCCCCCTACAAGTCGATGTAAGTTTTCAAAATCATTGTTTAATTAATAATTTAAAAAATAAGTAATAAATTTATCTTGTTTTGTAGTGAAATCTGAAACCGGAGTCAAGCAGCATGCTGCACTGTCCAGTATATCCGAGGAATCAAACCCCGACGATCCTTCCACTGCAAGTCAACGTAAATTTTTTTAAATCATATCTTCAATTTCTGAAATTATCATCTATAATCTGTATTACTAATAATTGAAAAAAGAAATAATAAATTTATATTGCTTTACAGTGAAATCTGAAACCGAAGTCAAGCAGTATGAACCACTTTCCAGTGTATCTGAGGAGTCAAACCCCGATGATCTTCCCACTACAAGTCGAGGTAAAATTTTTTAAATCATAATTTCTCAAATTATCATTTTTAATCTTAAAAATTAATTACAAGAATAAATAATAAATTTATATCGCTCTATAGTGAAATCAGAAACTGAAAACAAGCAGGGTGAACCACAAACACTCAGTGTACCCGGGGGGTCAAACATCGACGATTCTACCACTGATAGGCAATGTAAGATTTTTAAATGTTTTTTTTTTTACTTTATATTCATTAAAATCTCAGCTGAAATTAATGTTACGCAACCCGAACCACAAACATCTAGTAGTGTACCTGGAGAGTTAAAGCGCGATGATTCTTCTGCTACAAATAAAGGTAACTTTTTTTAAATTTCATATACAATTTTTTTAATTCATTTGGAAAATCAGAAAAAGAACAACAAAAAATTGAATCAGCTGGAAAGTTAGAAGCGGAATTGGATACAGATGCGTCCAGTACTATAACATGTAGCAGTAAAGGAAGAGGTTTTTCGGATACCAACAGTGATAAGGAATCATCAGATTCTGAAGGTAGCAAAGGAGTTTCTGTAAGTTCTGGAAACAGAGAAAGTGAATGTGGCAGCATTTACAGCTATCCCGCTAGTGATGAAAGTAAGTAAAAATTATTCGAGTACTGCATTTCATTTCTTGTTATGAATTAATTTTCGTTTAAGGTGGCCCACCTAGCGTTGCTTCTAGTGTACCCCCATTAGGTATTATAATTTTATTGCAAAACCAATTTGAGATTTTCTAATTATTTTTTAATTTAGATTCACGTTCTGCCGATCAGGAAAATACTTCAGAGGTAAAATTCGATTTAAATTTTAATATTGTAGAATATAGTATACTAATCTTTTTTACATTTCAGTCTCAAGGCGAAGGAAATGTTCAGGAAAATAATCCAAACGGTGAGTAATTGAAAAAAAAAATATTTTTGCGTATTGAAGTTAATTTTATTAAGTTGTAGTGCCAGCATTTATGCTGAAAAAATATAAAGAATTTTCTTCATCATCAAGCAGTATGTATAAATTATAATCTTTTTGTATAAACTATTAAACATATTAAATTTCAGGCGATAACAGACATGAAGAATCGTAGATATTTTATGTGTACTTTTTATATTTAAGACTTATATTTTATTATTTTGTGTGTTAATTATTCGTTAAAATTTATTTTATTATAGGATTACAATTAAATAAAATGAATATATTATATCAATCAAATAAATGTTCAACATTCGAACTCTTTGTGAATTTCAGAATCTTATCTAAAGTATATATTTTTTATGACTTCGCATACATTTTTATTTCTTATCTCACACCAATTTTGAAGAATTTCCTAGCACTCCTCACTCCGTAACGACGATTCTTTAAATTTTTACCTCCACTAAACAAAGAGATCCTTGTAAAAAGAATAGAGATGAATGCAGAGGCGGATCAAAAATTTTAGTTTAGGAGGGGTTTGACCTAGCTAAGGGTAAGCTTTATCAAGGTAACCAAAACACTAAAATAGCACATAAAAAAGATGCTTTGGGGTGGGGATGAATTTGAGCTCCTTAGCTTAGAAGAAAGCTTCAGATAACAATAAATTATTATTTTTCTTCTTTATTGCCATACGATGTATAAAATTTATTTTTAGCATTCGTGGTATGACTCCATAATGACTTAAGATGGACTCTATATAAGCATACGACTCCAGGCTATAAATTTACCGTCACAACCTAAAAACACTGAAAATTTTCGGCGCCGAAGTCCTAGTTTATACTCTTTTCAATAATGAATTTTTCAGGATTAAAAAAATTATGTTTCATAGTAATTATAAAAAAAATCGAAATAAAAATTATAAATCAATTTAGTTGTGTATGTTTTTTTTTTAAACGGGATCATTAACCTAGTTGTTAGGGCGATAAACTGCTAACGTGCCAATTTTAAAACCAGAGAAACACTAATTTTTTTACAATATCTAAAGCTTTCGGTTCTTCTGGGTTAATAAATTACAATTACTATCAATTAAACAGGGTAACAGGCATTTGATGTCAGTTTAACGAGATCGGATTTAAAAACGCTCTTTTTGTAATATTTAAACTTTGATGTTCATCCATTGTCATCAAAAAAGGTTGAAGGATTATGTCCGATAGCCACTATTAATTAAAAAACTTTTTAATTTTTGCACATTTATTCGATTATACAATTTTAACATAACCTAATGGAATATTCTTATAAAACTGAAAAAAAATCAAATTTGATAATAAAAAAAATTGTTTGGTAACAATATAAAATAAAAATAGATTAGAAAGATGTCTAGTTTCAACATCTTTCCTGAAAACAATGTCAAAATGTGAACTATCCATTTCTATCTACAATATTATGTGTTACTTGGAAATAACAATGAAAATACAGATTATCTTAACTTTATAAAAAATCAAAAAACGGAGAGATTACAGAACAATTAGACAAATTTAAACATGAGCCGTCAGGCGAGAGATTTGTATTAATACAAATAACTTTATTTACGAATATTAAAATGTCGTTTCAAATGTTGCCTCTTGAGAAATTTAGAACCACAAATTTCACAACAAAAAGGCTTAACTTCGCCATGGATCATTTTCAGTACTTTCAATGTCTGCTTTTCTGAACATCTCAAGCCACTAATTTCGCATATGAAAGATTTTTCTTCTATATGAGTCATCAAATGTTTTTCCAAGTATTTGCTTTTCGAATACTTTGCGTCACAGTATTGGCAAACAAATGATTTTGCTCCGGCATGGCTCTTTAAATGAATTTTCAATGCACGGTTTCTTGAACAGGTAAAACTACACATATGACAACAATAGGGTCTTTTCCCTGTGTGGATCAGTATGTGTTGTTTGAAATGATGCTCTGTTACACATTTTAAATCGCATATTGCGCAAACGAATGAATTTTCGTTGTTATCACTCTCATGACTATTATTGCCCTGCATTTTTAAACAGTTTTGTATTGGATATTTATAGTCACAAATGTAAATAAGAGACAAAAGGTATCTTATTGGAATCAGTCTTAAAATGAACTTCAATATAATATTCTGATTGAATTGTTTTCTTTTACCACTCTTCTAAGATATCTAGAAAAAATAATATAAATTATTTGCAGTACTGTAAAATTAGACAAATTTAAAACTTATTTAATATAAAAAGGAGGCAGCGACTTCTAAAAGGTTAAGAACCACTGCCCGAAATAACTGTAAAATTTATTGTGTTTCAGAGGTTTTGTGTTTTTTAATTTTTGCACGCCACCCGGTATGCCAAGTTTTTTAAGCTTGTCCTTCTTTTCAGTTTTTTCAGTGTAGATAATTAAATGTACTTGAATACATTTCTTATTATTTTTTGATTATCTGTGAAAGGGATTGGTTTTTCAAAAATTTTTACTAGACAGAAATTGTAGTCCGTTAAATTTCCTATCCAAAATCGGGCGCCAGAATTTTTGTAAAATATTTCGTTTAAAAGATGGAGGGTTTTGAAAACTCCAAAATAAAAAAAAGCTCAAATTTTTCAACATTTTTTTTCTTACTTTAATTCATAACTCGAAAACCGTTGATTTTAGATAAAAATGTTTGAATCTACTTAGACTACTTTACGTTGTTTAAAAAAGCACTAATCTATTTTTCCTAAAAAAATCAATATTTTCCGGGCTATGGCCATGTGAAAGTGGAAATTAAGGAAAGTGCTTTAAAGAAACTCTCGAGGGTTTAAATTAAAAAAAAAATTTTTGTTAAAAATATTTCTTAGAAAAGTGTCCTCTATCACCACCTAAGTTATGTGAAGTGTATTCGGGGACACCCTGTATAATACCTTTTTCAGGATCAAGTTTCAAGAACAATTCAAATTCGTCAATTCACAATGATGGTTAACACGTCCGATATTTTCAATCAATACAGAAATGTAGCTAAGAACACGATAATTGAATATCACGAAAATCTTTGGTCCCCCTTTTTCAAAAATTTTGTTGTTAAATTATGTTGTATTTAATTTTATTGTTTGTATTGCTAAAAATTAAAGTCCTAAGTTTTAACCACGTAAATCGCGAAACAAAATTTCGAGCTGGCCCCCTTTTTTAAAATTTAAAATTTTTAATATTTTGTTTTATATTGTGATGTATTATTTTCTTTCTCTTGTAGTGTTGTTTATAGATTTACGTGGTTAATATTAAACTAAGGACTCAAATTTTTAACAATACAAATTGAATACAACATAATATTAATTCTACAAAAAATTTTCAAAATTTTTTAAAAAGGGAGATAAGCGCAAAAAACCATAAAAATGAAAAAATATTTTACGGTACAATCTAATACAAAGTGGATACAACACAATATAAAAAATAAAATTTTAGTTTTTCAAAAAAGGGAAGCTAATTTTACGCACTTACCGGAATAGAGAACATGACAATTAAAATTTATATTTCTTTTTTCAGATTATAAAAAATATTTAATCATAAAGCTCAAATTATATTCACCTTTATAAAAAAATCACCACATTCAGTTACACTATCAATGTACGAATGAGCTCAAAAAAACATTGCAGCTTATATGGTTGTGTTTATGATTCATTCGTCTGCTTGTCAGCAAAATTTCTAGCTATGTTTGATAAGGTTTTTATGCCTTACATACCATCAGTTTGATACAAAAATAAATAAACAAAGCTTTTCAACAGAAAGTCAGTATCCGTTGATAGTCAATTATTACAGATAAGCAATAAAAATGATTTTCTGAAAGTTTTTAAAATAACTGTTTTGAATTTAACAAAATGTTGTAACTGCATTAAATATTTTGAAAACACATCTTAACTGCTCATTGTAAACTTTTTACATTTAAAGTAATGTTAAATTTTAACCTTTTTTTTAACACAGGTTAAGATTGGAGTCAGAGTATTTTAACTTTTTTCTTTAAATTTTAATTTAATTTTTTAAATTTTAATTTAAATGACCAAATAAAAGACAAATAATGTGATGAAGAGCTTAAATCAACGGACGAATTAGAACAAAACCTTAATTGCCACTTGTAAGCACTTTACATGTTCATTAATGGTACAGATTAGATCAACAGATCTTAAAGTAAAAATCACTGGTGGGAATTAGAGAATCGACTTCTTCTTGGCAAGAAGACAGGCGCGGATTTAGAAAATAATTATGGGGACCCCGGTGTTTTTCCCAGAAGAATTTAATGACTCGGTGAAGCACCGGAGGACTCGAGAAGAAGACATTTTTTTACATTATCATTTATTTTATTTTAGAAAATTCACTATCCACACCCAGAAAAATTTTTGTTTTGTGCACGGCATAACTCATAATCGACGCTAGTTTAGTAGACAGGGTGTAAAAGATTTTGTGGTATACTATGAGTTAATTTCAATAAAATGTTAATGTCACAAATTCTGAAAGAGGGTGCTACCGAAAACGTAATTCCGTTTCAAGAACATTTAGAAGAAAGCACGACCGAACATTTAATTCAACTGCAGAGAAACTTGAAAGGCGGAAGCTCCGAAAATGTAATTGAACTGCAGAGAAATCTGAAGGAAGCGCTACCAACAGATATTTATTGTTATTTATAGTAAGAATGATAAAAAAAGTATTTAAACTTTCATAAGATTTTACTTTGGGGACCTTTTTACTGTGGGAACGGGCCACAGTGGGCCCTTCATCATTTTAATGAAAAAGTTGACTGATCAATTTAGTCTTCACCTCTGTGGTTAAGAGATCGATAATTTCATTTTGAATGGTTGGCGATAAATTCTTATTTTCATTACATTATTTTCAGCCGAAGTCAACTTAACATTAATGACTCTTTCCAGCACTATAATCCAATAATTAGTCTCAAATCAAGCTTACAAGCTGGACGTCGAAGCTTTAAAACTTACAGGTTAGAGCTTAAAGATTAGGGAGTGAGAACTTTAAAACTTGAAGGTTAAATCTTGAGGTTGGAGGTCAAAGCTTAGAGGTGGGAGCTTTAAAGCTTGGAGGTTGTAGCTTAAAGATTAGAGTTTGGAGGTCAAAGCTTAGAGGTGAGAGCTTTAACGGTTAGAGGTTACAGCTTAAATCTTAGAGGTCAAAGCTTTAAAGCTTGGAGAATAGTGCTTAAAAGAGGATGTAGGTCAAGGCTTTAAAGTTTAGAGGGTAAAGTTTAAAGGTTGGAGGTCAGAGCTTTATGCTCCCCTTTCACTGCTAAAGGGTAATTAGCAGAAACTAACTGAGCGGAACGGAGTCAAATAGTTTTAGTCTTCCACTAAGAAAAGAGTTTCACAGAAAGCTGGCCTTTGCTTTCCATTAACAGAGGAGTGAGCTAGACGGGAAATGAGATGGGTCAGAAAAGCGAGTTTCTTGCCTTCCATTATCAGCGAGCTTTGCGGAGTGTGCTAGGTGACAAAAAGAAAATAAAAATCAGTTAATGACAAACGGTCCGTCGCAAAAATAAGTCGCGGTTCAATTTTCTTACATGGAATACTTTCCAAGCATTTGCGGTAGGAGCAGCCTGACCTGTTTTGTCTTTTCAGGGTACCTCTGCTCTGTCGTACTGTTGCACAGCTTCAATAAAGAGATCCATAACAAATTACATAAGTAATTCGTTGCAACGGTTACTAAACTGACTGCTTTAAAAATTATTTTATTTTTGATATTTTTTTTATAAAAAAAAATAAAAATTAAATTATCGCACATTATTTATTACACATGCAAAGTACACATGAAACTGAAGTGCTGTATTAGAGTACTTTAGTGCCGCCGGTAAAATGAAACAATTTCTTTCAGAAAGAAGTAAATCTTAAAGTTTTGAGAAAAGATATTTCTTTATACCTACCTAATTTTCAGATTAATTACATCAAAATTATACTTTATTCGTTCATTTAATTGATTCATGTCTTTTTATAGATGATATATACAATTACCGGGATTCCATAATTATATCACATTTACCGAAGTGAGTGTGTTACTATTAATTAATTTTTGTTAATATTAAATAAAAATATTCTGTGGTCAGGTAAATTAATTTTTCTAATATTTATAACTGCATCGAAATTTAAGTTTGAAAACGAAAATGCCGATTAGATTATTTTAAAAATATTTCACATTTCAAACGAAACTTGCAGCTATCAACCAGATTTATACCTTTTCACGTTATTATAATTTTGTGTAGTCACAATTTTTGTTCTTAATTTACTGTTTCACTTTGAAACAGATTATTTTCTAGATTACATGTTTGTATATTGTCAGTGTTATTTTTTGTGTTCAAACTAAGTTGTTAATTTGAAATTTATGTAAACTATTATTGTTTAACTTTATAATAATTACATTAATCGTATCTTCGGATAAGGTAATAATCATGGTAAGGTGATATTATTTATAAACTATTCAGTGTCAATATTGATTTTTATTATTATATTTTAGTCTTCACGAAAAAGAAAATCAAGTGGAATAAAAAGAAGTGATAGTAAACCGGAAGATCCAACTGTTGAGAAAACTCTTGCAACAACTTCCAATGAGGATGTCGAAAGTATGTAATATAATACAAATTTTTCTAGAAACAACGAGGCATTGAAAATGTTTGTCATTTCATGTTGAACATTACATTTCACCGTTTTTTGTGAAACTTGATTGTCTTTTTGTGGTTAACCAAACGAAGATGGTTTTGAAATGATTTGAAATTTTGAAATATTTGTAGGTGATGCAGAAACGACTATACCAGCGAAGCTTAAAAAATCGACAAAAGCAAAAGTTGAAACATCCAATGTACTAGAACCGCAACCCAGCAAATCTGGGAAATCATCTGGCTGGAGTAGTCCTGCAAGTGAAAGTAACACTTTTTTATTCACACGTGCATTTTTAAAATCCTTTTTATTTTTATTTTTGCAAAATTAGAACAAAAGAAAAAGAAAAACAAACCAGTTGGAGAGCTAAAATCAACATTACCTTCCGCAAGTACTTCAACAGGTAGCAGTAAAGCTCGAGATTCTTCCGAATCACGCGGTGAAAAGAAGTTGTCATTTTCTGGAACTTTCAAAAAAGATTCTTCAGAATCCCAAACTAAAGAAGAGAAAAATATTGCTGTTCCTTCCCTTTCCAGTGATGAAAGTAAGTCACAGTTAATACGTTATGCGTTACAGTTTTTTATGCCCTACCTTTAATTTAAGGTGGCCCACCTAGCGTTGCTTCCAGTGAAAACGTACTACGTTAGTATAGCATTATGTTAAAATTAAAATAATTTGTTATTCTTGCATTATATTTTCTCTTTGAGTTTAGGCATAGATGAGGATTCTGATGAGAAAAAAAGTACTTCAGGGGTGAGTAACTTTAAATTAAATTTTTGTTACAGAAAATTTAAAACTTTTTTCAATTTATATTGAGATGCATATTTTATATTTGAGGGTGAAGCCGAAAAAACCGTTGAGGAAAAACCTGCAGGTGGTAAGTAATTTAAAACAAAAATATTTTAACTTTTTTTTAACTGAAATATATTTTATTAATAATTAGAGGGCAAAAAAGAAAGGGTAAAATCAATTTTCGACAATGACGACATTACATCATCATCGTGCAGTATGATCACACTTTTAACTTTTGATATAAACTAATAAAAATATAAAATTTCAGGTACCAAAAGTGACGATACTGTTAGTTCCTTATCTTCATTTTAACTCGACCTCAATGCATAAAATGGAAAAAGAGTAGATCTTGTGGTTGTAATTTTTATATTTTTGTGAAAAGAAAACTTGTGTACTTATTTTGTGTTATTTGTTAAATTTTTATATTGATAAATTACAGTTATTAAACAATTATTTTTCTATACATTGTAAGCAATTTTAAACTTTACTTTCTGTTTCTCCGTATGTAGTTTAAATAAATTTTGTATGACTTAGTTTGCATTTTATGTTTTTTTTTAAATTAGTTATTATCTAATAGAAGAAAAAGAATTTAAAATATTGAGCAAGTGTATTCTTCTGTAGTAACTGCTCATAAATGCTTGTGTTTACAAAAATCTATTCGTGCGCGTCCCAACTACAGTTCTTATTTCATATTTTCATTATTTGTTGTCCGGATTTCAAATTGTATCAAATAAATGTAATTATAATTATTAATATGTTTCTCATAGTGAATTGTGGTTTTTTGTTCAATTTTTTTTGGATTATTGGTTTTATTTAAAGTTGAATAAAATATATTTTTAATAAAAATTTCAAAAACTTATTTGAGAGTTGGGAAAAAATGATATTTTTTAAGTTTGTTGCTGCTGTCCGGATTTCATTATGAGCCACTGTAATTCAAATCATTAGGGGAATTTTTGTCAGGGTTGGCCCTGTAGTCTAGGTCGGCTCAAAGTTTTGCTAAAAAAAGAAAAAAAAGATTTTGGCTTTTTTTTTGTTTAGTTAATTTTTTGTTAGGTCATTTTCGAACATTTCAGCATGAATTTTGTTGATTCTGAGCGGTAGGCCAACCTAGACAACATGGGCTAACCCTGACAGCATTTTGTTTTTTTAAATGCCCATATGAGTTTTCTATTTTTTACCCAATCAATTTGCAAGCCTCGAAAAAATGTTTTTATTCCTAGACCTTTCTGACTACGTGCTTTTGATTAACAAAATTCTTTCTTACATGGAAGTTATGGGCAAAAGTCAGAAGGATGGCTAACCCTGATTATTCCCCTAATTATTATTATTACGATGAAGTGTGGTGTATGTAATACTGTTTACAAAATAAATATTTTGACTATTTTTTCTTAGTTTTAATTTTACTTAAATCATCGAGTTATTGCTAATTCTAATTCTAATTACTGTTTATGTTTTAGTGCACAACAATTCCTGAAACGATTCAGGATATTATTGTCGTTGGTAAATTTTACGCTGATTAGGTTACTGGGGACCACTGATAACACATGTAAATTTACAAATGATTTTTTTCAGTGTAGTTTTAAAAGTCAAGTTGTTTAAATCTTTTTAGATTTAAATCAATTTTACATTATAATTTTGTTTAAAAACAAAATTACGGTTTCTGTTCCTAGTCAAGAGTCGAACCTCGATTAATTGCCTTGTCAAGTTTATACAGCTTACGTGCATTTCAAATTTAAAAATACTGGATAATTTTTATCAATTTAAAGCGTCAAATAATATACTTAGTTTGTGTTCAATTTTAATTTATATCTCAGTATCAACATAAAACTTTAACCTTAAAATTAATTTAATTATGAAAAGAAATGAGGCAAGTTAATTATTTACTTCAAAAATGAAAAATTATTGAACTCTACTTAGTTTAAAAAATCTAAAGGATTTTCTCAGTGCAACTATTTATTTTTAAAATCCATTTTGTTAATGTTCATTCTATATTTTAGCAAAACCGCCGATCGTTCGAAGCCGAAACTTCAAAATCTACAAATAGTGAAAATTATTCTGATAATTCATCTTCAAGTTTAAGTGGAAAAGTTGATCGTAAGCAATACAAATTAGTATTTTTTAATGATCTTCTGTTTATATTTTTTATTGTTTTTCTTTCAGCGGAACGGGCACTGGCTACTTCAAGCGAATCAGGTGAAGTATAATAACTTTCTAAAACTTAAAATATAATAGTTGAGGGATAGATTACCGTGATATCACCAAATCGAGGTACCGGGTACTTTTAAAATCTACTTTTAAATTTTTGGTATTTACCTAACAGTTGTTAACAGAAAAAAAAACGGAAATAATTAAAATGTGTTCAAATAATACCGTTCAAAGTACCGAGTACCCGAAGTACCCGATTTAGGTGAAACATAAAAGTTTTTTTAATATCATTTAAGCAATTAAATAATGTTAATTTAATTTATATTTATTATTTTTTTTAAATTTTTGTAGATCTTGAATCAACGTCTGCAAAGGATAATACGCCAGGTTCGTTAAAGTATTTTTATAAATTCATGTTTGGTTTTATTGAACTCGTTCTTTTTCTCATTATTTTTTTCTTTAACTTCACAACTAATTTTATTTGTTACAAATTTTTTCATAATTTTAGATGATGAATCAAATCGTGAATATGGTGATTCACAAGTAGAAAGTGCCGGTTCCGAAGCCGAATCTAATAGTAAGTTGGAGCTTTTTATTGATTTTCTCTCATTTTTTTACTTCAGTTTTGACAGTGTTTTTTAAACTCAAAACTTTAAATTTATTGATACACAAATTGGCATTGTATAGCTAAGAAATGTTACGTACTTTCTATTACAAGCTCATATAATTATGTAAAATGAAACAATTATTCTGGTATTTTTTGTGATACCATAACTAGAATAATTAACTTTTAGTGGAGTACCTAAAAGAGAAAACATAAGTAATTTTAATCTTTTGATTATGTTATATACAGGGTGTCCCCGTGACCGTGGATCGTGATAAAGGACACTTTTCTAAGACAAATTTTCAAATAAAATTTTGTCCAAGTCCAAACCTACTATATGGTACCTCCTTTTAAAGCAATGTTTTTAATTTCTGATTTCAAACGACCATAGCTCCGATATTATTGATTTTTAAGCTTAATGGATTAACACTTTTTTAAAGATCAGATAGAGAATTTAACGGGCTACAACTTTGGTCAAATAAATTTTTTTGAGAAATCAACTGTTTTTACAGAAATTTTGAAAATAATGAGCTAGGTGTAGGGAAAAAACATAAACTAATGGAAAGAATACAAATATAGGTGTGACAAAACTTAACGAAAAAAACGCCATTATAATTAATACTGTGCATCACTTTTGAAAACAGCACGCCTACGTGCTGAAAATGAGGGAGGCTATTTTGAAAATTTATTAAAATAAATTTTGTGAATTTATTTTTTTTCTTACACCTTGTTCTTCATTTTCAAAATTTCTGTAAAAACGGTTGATTTCCCAAACAAATTTATTTGACCAAAGTTGTAGCCCGTTAAATTCTTTATCCTGTTTGAGCCATCAATTTTTTTCTAAAACGTTTTATTTGAGAAATACGGAGTGCGCAAGAAAAGTAAAAAAATAAAACCTGAATTTTTTAAACATTTTTTCCCTTAATTTAATATATGTATAACTCAACATCCGTTGATTCTAGACGATAAGGGTAAATAAGGAAAGCTTATTTGTAGATAAGCGAATGATCTTCAAAAAAGTTTTAATCCATTAAGGTTAAAAAATTAATAATATCGGAGCTATGGCCGTTTGAAATCATAAATTCAAAAAATTTCTTTAAAGGGGGGTACCCCCAAAGGTTTGGACTTCGACAAAAATTTTATTTAAAATTTGTCTTAGGAAAGTGTCCTTTATCGCCACCGTAAAGGTTCTCCACGGTCACGGGGACACTGTGTATGTACCAAAAATGTTTATTTTAATATTTATTAAGATATTATTATAATTCATACAGTGGCGGATCTAGGGCAGGTGGGGGGCAATTGCCTCTCTTTAGGGCTCAAAAAAACATTAATTCTTACATCAAAATATTCTAACGCGTTATAAGTTTCTAATACTATTTTAAATAATTAGAAGGTTATCGGGATGATCTTTCGGACAGGTCAATTAAAACTACATACTTTTCGTCGACGTTTTTTTGACATTTTCAAAGTTTATTAATTTATTAATTAGTTTTGTGGTTTTTGGGTTTTAATTGTATTGTTAGTTAGTATTGTTAGTTTTTACGGTGGATTGTTTTCAAATGTACACCCTGTATATATTTTTTTATAAATAAATTATTTCAAATTCGGCTTACATATTCCATAAGTGCTTTATCACAGGATTTTATTCGATAGAACTTGAAGCTATTTACTCTATTTTTTTTTTGAATTTGGATTTTATTTATTAAAAACAAAAAATTTATTTATTTTTGTTATTTTACTACTTTTTATTTTTCCTATTTAATAAATTTTTATTTTGTCGCCCTCCTATGGCAATTGTCTGGATCCGCTACTGAATACATAATAGTAAGATGGTTATACAAAAGCGATCTAAAGAGGAAAAACACTTTTTAAAAATTCAAAAGTGTTTGAACCACACCATGTAAACTGTAAAAAAGTCCGTAAGTCCATTTAATACTGTTTGGTTTGCAATTATCATCTACTATGTACATAATATAATATGTAATTAAACAACTAATATTTTTTTACTTCAAAAACAAAATTATATCTGAAAAACCCAAGGTGCTTGATTACAACTTTGTGCTTTCACGGCATCGCATCGCATCGTTTTCATTAGCAAGAAAGACGACTTAAAGAGATACATTTTATTAAACCCCATTACATTTTACATATCACAAAGCACTATATGCCTCACCTATCGATGTATTAATTACAATAAAATTAAAATTAATTTTCCTATTTTGAATACATGGTATGCCATTTTGACATTAAAAGGTACTCCTTATTATTAACACTAATTTTATTTTTTGATCAAAATATTTAGTCTGTGATAATTTTGACCAAGGATCCAATAAATTTTATTTTAAAATAAAAAGTAATAAAATTCGTTTCATATTGATGCGTCCATTTTGGGAAAAAAATTCCAAATTTTTCCACATTTAAAAGGTAGCGCTGTGCTCGCCGAATAACAAGCAAAATACTACGGTTCGGTTTCGTACAAAAAATAGTACCCCAAAATGTTGAAAAATAATTTTTTTTGTTGGGTAATTTTAGAAACTTTTTCACACCTGAAGTATTTGAAATTAATTTTTGTTTTTGAATTAGTGGTTTTTAATTTTTAAATGTTACAAATCTTAACATTTCGAATTAATTTTTTTAATTGCTCCGCGGGGTGTAGTAATACAAGCGCGATTTGCGGTGGCAACATCAACTGCGGTAGTGGCTCGATGTTATGGCATTTTATGTTTATATTGTGAAACGTGTGGTTGTGTTTTTTGTTGTGTTTTAATTTTATTAAAATAAAATTTAATTTAATAGATTTTAGTGATTAGATAATTTACATCAAGGTAATAACTATTATTATATACTTTTATATTATATGATGGCAAATTGTGCACGCATTGATGAATTATTTAAAAATTTGTTCAAACAAAAATGTCGAAACGTTAAAGCGTCACTCCGCCATCTTGCTTAAATAAATTTTGTCTTTTATAAGTGATTGGTTATTGTTTTTAATAATACTAATTAACATTAATTTCAACTATTAATAATAACCTTTTGCTGAAATTCGATTATTTAATTTGTTTTAAGATTAATTAATTTTTTATTAAAATTTTTAGATGAGTAAACCCAGCTTAAAGGATAAAAAAGGTAAAATTTATGCCGATTGTTCGATTATCACGGTTAGACGAAAACCAATGATGGAAATATTTGGATTAAGAAATTGGCTTATATCCTTAAATTTGCTTAATTGCTACGCATACTTGTACGCTTTGGACTTGGATGAATTATTGAATATTACCGAACGCCAAATTTTTAAGTTGTTTCGGGCGGAACACGTTTTCAAACTTGTCGATTCCATGGACGAGGTCAGAGCACAAAGGAGCCTTATTTTAAAGTTAAAAAGAAAAATTTTGGACACTACATATGATCTCAACTTGGTGTTTAAAGAATTGGAGGCTATTTTACCTGATCAATTCGCAGCGCTCCTTGGACCCATTCCCACATTTTTTGTAGACGCCATGCAGTTAGGTAAGTTTGGCTTTTGACCTGCGTTCTAAATGTATAATTAATTTCGCAAATTTTTTATAGTGTGGGTTCGGATGCGTAAAATAAAATCTCAAAAAGTGAAGCAAGATTACCAACACACGTTTTATAAGCTATGCTTACGTGGTGAACTGTCCGAAAATTTCATGGAAGCCGACAAGGAGTACTTAAGGAAATGGCGTGTTATCTACCAGACCGAGAGAAAACTATTGAAAGAGCAGGCCCAACAAGCCAAGAAATAATTCTTGTAGTGGACTAATAAAAATTTTTTGTTGTAGTATCATTTAAAAAATTTCTTGTCGTTGAATCATTTAAGAAAAACTGAAATCATTTATATATAAATAATTCTATATATTTTAAATAAATTATCACCTGTTTCACAATAAATTTTGTTTTTCTTGGATTTACTAGTGTTGTATCTTTACAGTGTGGTCTTGAGTTCGATGTCTTCTGCGTGAAAAATTTGTTTCAGATAATATTGAAAAACATTTAATTGGATTTTGTTCTAGCCATCATTTTCACTGGCAACTCGCCTATCTGATACCATGTTACAAAATATAAATAGTGAGCAATAAATGTAGATAAGCTTCCATTCTTTCCGCAACTGTAGTATATCTCAAAATTTGAATTTTGATAAACAGCCAGTTGTTCGAAGTTAAAATATTGATTTTGATGTGCAAAAGAAGTACGCAAAGTATAAAATAGATTTGTTCACTAGTTTTTGAAATATCTTGCACACCACGAAATGCGGTTTATTAAATCTTTTACGTAAACTTCACCGCCAGTTTTGCTTGTAGACAAATTTTAAAGTAAAAATTAACATATTTCCCCTCATCCAGTCGAGTTGAAAGTTTTCATATCGACTTAATGTCGATGAAAATGCATTCCTACATACATGTGAGATCAGAAAATATATGAAAAAAATGGCTGCCGAGAGTAACAAAGGTAGGAATACCCTCGGTTCCCAAGAGCTCTCCTTTCCTTTGCTGTAATTTTACAATTGTAGCACCAGTTTTGAATACATTATTACTTTTGACCAATATTTTATAATTCTTTTTAAACAAACTAGTTATTTTTTTTTAACAGTAGTTGTTTCCTTTGAAAACTTTTAGCTCTCAAGTCTAAGTCAATGCAAGTATAAAGAAGAAGTGGTATCTCATGGGTCATTGCTTTTTTAAATAATAAACTACGTCTTTCTATAAATAAGAACATTGTCGTTTTTGCCTTTTATGTAAAGTTTGTTCATGACTTCTGTTCAAGCAACGATGAAAGTTTAATAATATTAGATATTCCGTGCTTTCTTGTCAAACTCATATAATATTTAAAATGAAATAATTATATTGGTATATTATAGCCAAATATCTTGTGATACCATAACTAACATTATTAATTTTCAGGGGAACCTACTATTACCAAAAAGAGAAAACGTAAGCAATTTTAATAATTTCTTTTTGTGTAATATACCTACATATACATATGTACCAAGAATTTCTTTTTTAATATTTACTTAAATACCTATGTAGGATAGTTATTACAGTTAATTTTCAAAAAATTCATAATATGCTCTTATTGTAATATTTTTGTCAGTTTAATTTTATTAAAAATAGTTTGCAAATTATTGAAGTTCTTATATATTGGTATACTTTCCACTATACACTTTATATTTTTTATTTAAAAATACTCTAAATTGCAATATTACTTATCAAAAAATTTTAGGTGAAAGCAATAAACCGAAATTGACTATTAGAACCAAAAAAGAAACCAAAAAATGAACCTGATGATAGTAAGTAATTTAATGTAATTGAAAGAATTGACAATATAATATTTAATACTATATAATGATTAATATTTAATATTTCAGAATCTTCATCAGATAACGATTCTTCTGATGACAGTAATATGGAAGTTGCTTAAAATAATTTTAATTTGTATTTTGTTTTTGTCATGCTGCTATTGTTTAATATTAGTTAGTATTTTGTAATTCACAAATGTCGAATTTATTTAAATACCACTTTAATAAATTGCTTTAAAATATATGTATTTGTTATTTATTTGATTTGAATTAGTCATATTGTAAGAACTGATAAAAGAAAATGTGTAGTTTTATTATTTCAAAGCTTGTTTACAATAAAATGATATAGTAGATATATTCGGTATAGGACTGCACAACAGTATTATTACTATACATATAGGTAGTCAATACATTTAAAATTATATTACGAAAGTATGTAAAACATTTAAATTTCATATTGCTTTATTTATTATACCAAAATAAGTTAAATTAAACATTTTTTATATATATATATATTACTATCATAAATATTGCAATATATAATGTAATACTATAGATATAATATGGTACGCTCTATATGTACATATTATATTATGACATTTTTACAGTAGTAGTATACTTTACATTTAATTATCTTGAACAACATTAATTTATAATTTGGTTAATTTTTCTTCTTTAATCATATATAACAACTACAACGTACATACATAATACATACTATTAAATTTTTTATACTATGTATTTAGAATTACGTGACCGGATATGTCACACTACATACTACTATTTTAATTTTACAGTATAATATAGTAAATGTAATCACATGTAACAATTATTATCAGTTTATATATATAACTGTTTTTTATTTGTTTATTTAAATTTAATGTAGTATACAATATTTAAAATATGGTATAGTACTAATATAACAGTGTGAGATTCCATAGTATACAATATTGTATTAATATAGTAATGTATTATAATGCATATTGTGTACCTACATATTATACATATAATATATATTATAGTGTGTGAATGGTAAATGCTAATATATCCTAATATTATCTCGATGTATTATGTACATATGTACTAAATAGTAAGTATCTTTTATTAAAAGAATATTTAAATAATGTAATAGATTAAGAATGAAAGTCTGTCAACTAGTTAATTGTCGAATAGTTAATACTACATTATTAAAATATTTTATTTTAGTTTATTAAATTAAAACTGAACTAAAATAGTTATTTTAATAATTATTGTTGATTATTTTTGTGATGCAACTATATAATTATAATGTTTTAAATAAATCTTAAATAAAGTAACTATTATTACCTATCATACATTGCATAATTTAAAAAAATAATTTTTTGTTATTATACAATATATGTATAATATATTTTTAATAACTAAATATAACTGCATATACTACTAAAAATGTGTAGTACTTCCAGCATTTAATATACATATGTATAATCAAATTTATTTTTGAATTTGCACTTTTAATGAGAAATTGTATGTTTTGGTCAATCTTATCGACTTAACTATCTTAACTAACTTAACTAACACATTTCATTAGAAATTCTCAAATTTCAAACTTCTGAAAAAGTCGCTCTTATATAAAAATGTTTGATTTGTGAGGTTCCTGCTGCAAGGTTGGATACAGAAGAGGAGGTAACAAGTATAAAAGGTCTTATTTGTCACCTTGAAAAGTGTAAGTAGTGTCATAATTCCAGGAAGTAATTCTTAATTTCCATACCTTTAATGATGTTTGGTAAGTGATCATCAAGAAGTCGAAAAGCCACGACAAATTTAACATAAACCGTAGAAAAGGGCCTCTCCTTACCTTTGACTGGACATCTTCTTTGTTTTACTTGTTTGTACTTTGTATTGGTGTAAGATGCGCAGAACTTACGACCTACAGGACAGAAACTATACAACAGTGCTCGAAAAAAACAAGATGCAGGTAAATGGTGACAATAACTGACATAAGATGAAGAAAAGTAGATACACAAGATATAGAAGAGGTCACAGGGATATGGAATTGTGTGGAAAGAAATATTAGAGAAAAATTATTTTATGTAATATAAAATTTATTTATTAGCATTACTTATTGGAGTAATGGTCGGTGGGATTGCTACTTACTATGTAAATCTACATAGTCATAGGTTCAAACCAAACCAAGTATACCGGACTTTTTCCAACCCTGCTTCTCTTATTAGGTGCTGCCTACATATATTTGAGGTACTAAAATGCTTTAGAAGTTTTCTGTAATTAAGATGTATTCAGTATACACTTCTTTTGGTTTGGATCCCGGATTATGTACGTAGGCAACTTGAACGTGCTGACTGTGCACATAAAAGCAAACTAACAAGAAATCGTCACAAGTTGTAGATATTCGATTATAAATAAAAATTTTTTTTTATTATTCTGTTTTATCATCTTCTATAGAATTTTTTGTTCAATAGGTACAGCCCCAATGAAAAAAGTTATTCCAAGTTAGTTTAATACCCAAGTACACTATTCCCAGTATATCAAATTACATGATGTGATGTTATAAAATATACACTTAAATCCGCCACTATCAACTAGATTAAACATTAATTTATAACGTAAATAACACAATGTGTATATTATACAGTACTGATACCTTTCTAAGAAAAATAAACAAGACGATATTTAAACTATTTTAAGATAAACATTTAATGATTGAAAGCATTGTTTGATTGTTTTATACTATTTTGCCGTTTCTTCTTTTTTGCGTATTTATATAATATAAATTTGAATATCAGATCTGGGAAAATTTAAAAAATAATTTGTAACAAATGAATAACTCCGTATTATACATAATATTATGTAGTAATACATTTCTGAATTTTTATTTTGTATTACTTTATTTAAATTTTGTACTGTACAATTCAATTTCTTGCTCACCAACAGAGGTGGACTAGAAATTTTTTCCCACCGCCTCTTTATATTTTAGACAATTGGTCGCTATTCTATTTAAAAATATACAATACTGGTCTGCCATTCTGTCTACTAAACTGAACCCGGTGAACTTCATGGCCAGTTCGCCCCTGCTTAGCAAATGTCCAGCTACTAGCACCCACTAATATTATAAATTACTTTAAATATTTTTCCTTTTTCTCGTAAGTTGAATACCAAATAAGTAATTATTTTCAATTGGGCTACAACTTGGAGGCGAGATTGATTCAAAAGCGCTTAATTCCATTTTAAAGTAAATCTCTTTGCAATAAAAATTATTTAATTAATTATAATATGTATTATTTATTTATTGCTCAATCCAATGTGATTAAGACGCAATTTTTTTTAATACAGGTTGTTTACAGTGATTAAAACGGTCCTGGTGTTAGATGACGTTATAAACCGTCAAATGCTTTTTTCCGATTTTGCGTTTTTTTCCCACAAAACCAATAATTATTTCTTGCAAAATCAGCTTAATTTCGGTTTATATTTCAAAAAATTATCAAAAACAATAGCAAAATTTTATTTTAATTTAGATGGAATATCAATATTTTTATAGAATGTTGTGAATATTGTCGTTCTGATTAGTGATCGGGCAAAAAACTTTACTATTTTATTAATTATTTATGTTAGAAGAATCCAATTACACGATAAGATTCAAACACAATCATTTATATCAAATATAAATAAGCATAATTATAATGTGCAACTGACGTTCAAAATTGACAATTTTTAGTAATGCTCGATTTTGCACGAACCATAGATCGATTAAAAACGCCAAAGCTTGCAAAACAAATAAAACTAATATTACTGATCAAAGTGAGCTTTAATTTTATAGTGACATAACCGTTTTAATAACTTTGTTAAACATCAAGGTAAGTTTTATTTGTATTTCTTTTAAATTGGGGAAAAATCAAAATATGATAATTACAACTATTGAAGATTTGATCACTTTAATTTATAGTTTCAAAATTTATTTCAGGAAAAATTAGGGTTACTTTATTTTAGATGAAAATTGAGAATTTTTTCTTAATATTAACTGACATTAAAAATTCATATTTTCTACTTTTAATTTACTGTGATTGTAATAAAGCACATCAAAATTTTCCTCTAGTGTGGGATTTTAGCGTAGAAAAAGAATATATTTTAATATTTTTCCTAAAAATTTTTGATCGTAGTTTATTTGACAGTTTTAACATCAAAATCTTTTTATGCGAATATGTAATATAATAGGGTTATATTGTTATAAGTTTGATCTAATCGGTCCTTCTACAGGGTGATCTATCCCTAAGTTGCCTTTCATTGAACCACCAGTTTTTTAAAATTTAAGTAATTTCTTCATATTAATAATAATTTTGAATGCGTCGTTGGCACATGTTTTTCTCAATGGGCAAGTTGATCTTCTGATGTTACGGTTTTACCCCTATCGATAACTATATCAATTTGATACCTTGAAACATGGAAAGCTTCCCCGGTGTCCCTCACTGATTTAAATAATGTTTGGTTATGTGGTAGAGCATCGAATAAGAATAAATGACCCCTAGCATATAAGCGGTTTCAAGAGGTGTAATCGCCCTCAAAAAATAGGGTTAAAAATCAAATTTTAAAATTTTTAAATGGGAGTGTTTTTATTAGAATGGAACCAACGGCAAAATACTTTATTTAATAACTAATATTACATATAATTTTTTCACAGTAATAATTTAATATTTTCGGGGGTAAACCATTTCCCCAAAATTTTAAAACCCCCCATAAAGCATCTTTAACACCATAAAAAATTTAAAAAATGTACTTCTTACCTTTTTATTAGTATTAGTATTCTACTAATACACTTATTAAGCCTACCTTCAGTTCAGAAGCAATATTTCTTATGTTACTTTACAGTGCAGTTACTACTCGTAGAAAAATTCGGTCACTCCGACGTTATCAATGTAAATTGTACCTATTGAAACCTTTTTTTGTCATATAAAAATTGATTTTACAGTAATACTTATGAAACATTTTTACATTTTTTGTTACTAAATTTATTCCCTCCATTTTTATTTATACATTTTTCTATTTTGTGGCACCGTTTCTGAGTTATAGTGACTTAAAAAAGCTCTGTAAAATAAAAAATATATTGTCATCTGTATCTCACAAACGGTGCGTCAAAGTAGAAAAATGTAGGGGAGTGTTCTCGGGTATGAGGCGGGTTTTGTTTTTGAGCCAAAAATGTTCACCAATTAAATAAAATCGGGTGTTATAATATACTGTTGGAAAGGAAATGAAAATACGCAACTTTTATCCTAAGATAGTTTTGGGATTACAATAATATGCAAAATTTTATGACCAATTTGTTGAGGATATGTTTCTTGGCAAGAAAAACATTTATACCCAGGTATGAGACACCTAGAAAAATCCACTAAAAAGTGAAAAATATAAAGTGACAATATTAAATTTATTAATTTTTTAAGTTTTGCTAAAACGAAAATAAATATCAAAACCTTCGATGAAAACACCAATTCAGTGGTGTTTTATATTGAAAAATATTGCAAAAAAATTTAAAAACAGATTCTTGGATTAAAAATAAACAAAAACTTTCCTATATACACATATAAACGTTTGTCCGGAAATGTTTCGTTACCGAGATACAAGCTGTTATTTTTTTTCATTAATTTTACTTTTGATAATTTAAAGCTAGCTTCCCACGGTCCGTGATATCGCGGACGGACGCGGAATTTTAAAGGTGCGGTGCGACACGATCCGAGCGCGTCCGAACGCGTCCGTGGTAGCACAGACGACAGGTCAGAACTTGTTTATTCGCTGACACGAGTAGTGGTGTTGTGTGTAGTTGGTTGCGGAGAAATGGAGTGGACAAACGAACTTATTTTTGAATTTTTGAATCTTTATCAAAATGAACCAACTTTATGGAATTTTACGGCGCCGGAACATCAGAACAAAATAATGCATACGATGCATGGAACCGAATAAAAACCCAATTAAAGGATGGTACTATTTCAGTTAACGATTTAAAAAAGAAGCAAGACAATTTAATGTCGGCGTACAGAAGACAAAGAACGAAAGTAAGATAATCTTTGGTAATTGTTAATTAATACCGCAGCTGCAGCGACGACACGTTCTCTTTCACTTTCCATTTTGAAATAAAGCTATCAAAAGATCTACACAGATCGACACGCACCGTTGAAAGAGCCCTGTCTGTGTGCGTTGCCGTCCGTGGTCGTCGGCTGTGCGTGATGAACCGCAGAATCACGCACCGTGGGAACTCAGCTTAATATTTCAAAAGCCTTTTTTTTCAATTTAATTGATGATTGGCAGATTAAATGCTAGTAATATGAGCTGATTTTTGTGTCATTTCATTTTGCTTATTTAATGGAGGAGCGCCTCGGGATACATTTTATTTAATATTAATAAGAGTTAGGGTACGCCACTGTTTAAATCCGATAATTAAAATTTGAATTTTTTTGGAATATTAAAGAATCACCCTGTATAGACACTTTATGTGATTCAAATGACTATATTATTTCACAGTTGTATATCATTAGGGTTTGAATAAAAGGTGTCTCATACCCGGTGACATGCTGTGTCTCATACCCGGATTATGCCACTATTTTGAGAATGACAAACAAAACTTTTTCTATTTTTTTTAATGGGATCGTAAAATATAAGTAAAACACTAAATGCTAATGCATTACACTTACCTTTTTCGATTTATTTCGATTTATCACTTGATACAAGCAATGCGTCGATTCATTTCGGTGTTG
Source organism: Cantharis rufa (assembly GCA_947369205.1). NCBI lineage: Eukaryota > Metazoa > Arthropoda > Insecta > Coleoptera > Cantharidae > Cantharis > Cantharis rufa. The sequence goes on from OX376309.1 coordinate 23,571,251, forward strand.
GCACAAAAACTGACCGATGACAAATGAAATATATGCCAGTAATTAGATCGGCGATATAGACATGGCATAATGAAAATAGTTGACTGTCTCCTACCTGATGCTGTCTCATACCCGGGAACACTCCCCTATATATGCAAAAATGTAAGAAATGAAGTTACAAGAAAAAATTGCCTATTTATTTTTTTAGTTAGACAAAATGCTAAGATAACAAAATTTTTGTTAATAATAATTAATAAGTTATCAATCAACTACAAATATTTTTAATTTTAATCCCTTCCCACTAGCTACTGCTACTTTAAAATTTTATATAGCACCTAGGTGTTAATTTTAAGCAAATCATATCTAAACAGCGGAACATTTATTGGATGTCTCAGGTCTTGGACTCCTACTAAGAATTATCATGAGAGTCCCTCCCCCAAATTTCCAATTATTTTTGAGAATTTATGTTAATTCCCTCTTACCACCTTATCTTTACTAATTTTTTCTATACCATCAAACGCTCAACAATTTCTTTTAATTCATACCCAACCCCTGATGCTTCTTGTGATAAGTAAAAATAAATTCAAAAATCATTTTTAGTTTTTCAAGTCATCTTTTAAAATTTTAATTTATTCGAATTATCACTCAAACAAAAAACCGTACCAATAAACGGCCGGGACCAGCCGGGACTAGATAGTAAAATTTACTTAATGGTGAATTTATTAGGTGATATTCACCATGTAGTAGCCGTTCATATAGGTAGCGAGAATGTTATTAACACTAAAAAATTTGACTTATATAATTTCCATGGCTTGTTTGTAAGAATTAGTCAAGGTTCCCAGAATGTCACAGCGACTACCAATGCTACTTAACAGTGGTGGCAACTTTGAAGTCGCTTTTTAGTAATCTAAGATAATTACTGTTACTGCCATTTGCCATCATTAAGTTTTCGAAACTTGAAGGTTGTTGAACAGAAAATTACAGCGTCTCCACTACCAGTAGAGTTACTTGGAAGTAATGGAACTTCCAGGTAACTACAATTAGTAGCACAATAATTAAGTAGCAGATTTAGTAGTAGATTTAGCTTACGTAATAGTCATTCATGCAAGGTTCCGGTCCTCAATTGCTGCTACTTTGGTGCCAGTTGGGATGCAAAATTATTTTTATATTGTTTATTAATTCCATCTAATTATGAGGTCGAGAGTGAAGCTTTAATTAAAATTTAGGGTAGCCCAATTTAGAAACAAGAGAAAATTTTAGTAACTAAAAAATAGTAAATGTAGATTTATAATTTATAAGGGTTTTTTGGGGAAGTGTAATGATTATAGCTATGGAAAATGATTAATTTAATAATTGTATTCTCTTTTTCTTCTCTCGTAGGTAACAACTATTGGAAATTTACAACTACTGATAAGATGGAAACTGAGAGTTTAGAAAAAGGCTTAACACTAAAATTGGTTTTAATTCTTCGGGAATTAATGAATTTGGTGAATATTCTATTTCCAACGATATACAAAAAAGTAAAGCAGATAAAAATAATTAAGGATCAAACTTTACTGATGAAAACAAAACATCATGTATTTGATGTTATACGATCAACTTTGGCTCATATTAATCCAGTAATAATTGGTGCACTGAGAAATAAAATTCTTTTTAAAGATATTATCAAAAGAGCAGAATCGATCTCTTTCCAGCTAAATAATTTACGTGAGACAACTATGTTAATTTTGCAAGAAGATGATATTCCAAGATTAATTGTATTGCCAGGGAAAAATTGTTGCATTGAAGATTTATTAATTCGAGCTGGCATAGAAACCGTAAACAAACACATTGAAATTCTTCCTTTCAATTATTTTTCTCTAAATTACATTGTATTGATCTGTAACAGAAATTATCGTATATTTGTACCTAAACGCAAATATACACGCTTGCAATATCCACCAGATGTTTTTGGCTATATTACCAGTTTCATACAAACCGTGGTCGACATTCTTAGAAATACGGAAATCGTAGTTTCTAGCGCGAGAATAACGAAGAGTGGAAATTGTAATCATAACTGCAACTTTACTGACGAAATCAACAACCCTACTACCTATGACACTGATGATGATGATGATGATGACGACGACGATGTAAAAACGGAAAACTCACATACTGCCTACGTTGAAAATTCATACAGTAACATTGAAATTACTACCATCAAATTTACTTACGACGAGCATATGTTACGAAATCAATGGTCTAAAAAGAAAAGGACCAATATGAAGTAACCTTTGTATTGTAAAAACATTTAAAAACTTTTTTTTTCGAGAACTAAATTGTAATATTTTGCTTGTAATGCCCTAAATTCATATAAAGTTTTTCTCTATGAAGATAATTGAATATTTTAGTGGACTTGGTTCGTTTTTGGACAACGTTCCTAATCAGGGAAAGTGGCTGGGATATTGCCACACATTTTTTGAAGTTAATTTTGAGAACACACTATAAGAACTTATGGGGTTATTGGCATATTTTATACATTCCTAAGAGATTCTTTTCGGGATCACTTTGTAAAAAATTATACTCATTTTTTTTCTTTAATATTTAAAGGTCATTTTTCTGTAATCATTTTTCTTTTATGTGTATGGTATACATAGGTATAATTTGTTTTGGTGTTTAATAAAATTATAAAAGTATTATTTTAATTTTTTTTGTTTTATATTCAAGATCATTGCTGAAACTGGTTTGGAATCTACGTTTTCTACTAATAAAAATTAATATTTATTTATCATAATTATTACGTATCTTAATCACATCGAAAGTGTTTGTATTTACGAACAGGTATAGCAAAACTTGTAAACATATTATTATATTTACCAGTAAGTTGCATAAACTTCAGAGAAATATAATGTTTACATTATAAAAATGTTCTACTTTGTTTATAATAAAATTATCGCACTTGAAATGTTGTCAACAATAATTACCTGAAATAATAATAAATACCCTGATCTTAGAAATTTTAGAAGGAACTCTTTTGCATCGAAAGGTTTGGAAGCTGGTGCGACATCAGGTGAGTAATGAAAGTTAAAAAAGTAAACTCAAAAAATTTTGATTTTGTGTAATAGATGACCAACTAGTTTGTGCAAAAAATAATGTAATTATTTTGCTTAGGTTTGTAGGTAGTAATGAACTATTTTCAAAATAAAAGAGTTAATGAACCAATTTAAATATAAAACACTTTTTCACATTTTTATTTGATATTCATAGTTTTTACAGTACTGACATAATATTGAACAATAAAAAACTTGTGCACATAATTAATTGAGAAAACTTACATTTTCCTTATAAAAACATTTATTATTACAATTAAAAATAATAAAAATATTTATTTAATTATACAAAACTCACTTTTAGAAGAAATCTTCAATATTAATATTATTATTATTGTTACATGCTAGGATGAGTATCAGAAGCTTGTTTGCAGCACAATGTAATAAATGCAACTCAAAAGATAGAAGGACCAATATGACTGTTACAGCACCTGTAGCAACACAAATTAATGCATAAAATAGTAACATATTTATCAATTTACCTATTACAATCACAAAATCTCTTGAATTCATATTTTGAAAATAAAACCAATTCACTTATATTAGGTATAAAATATTATAAGCTTGAAGAAAGGTTACCAAAATATACTTCAACACTTATAAGTTGATAAGGTATCAACGCGTAGAAAATTTGTATTACAGAAAATTTTATCTATTTCAAGGTTCCAAAGGATTAGAAGTTTGAAGGTTTCAATTTTTTAGAAAATAAAGTAAAAAATTAAAATTTTGAATAATGATAAAATTTGCTTAATAAATATTGCATTTAATATTTTTTATTATACAGGGTATCCCCGTGACCGTGGAGAACCTTTGAGGTGGCGATAAAGGACACTTTCCTAAGACAAATTTTAAATAAAATTTTTGTCCAAGTTCAAACCCTTGGGGGGTACCTACCTTTAAAGCAATGTTTTGAATTTCTTATTTCAAATGGCCATAAGCTCCGATATTATCGATGTTTAAAGCTTAATGAATTAGAAATTTTTTAAAGATCATTCGCTTATCTACAAATTATGTTATAACCCCTTATCGTCTAGAATCAACGGATTTCGAGCTATAAATTAAATTAAGGGAAAAAATGTTTTTATTTTATTTTTTTTAACTACACCTTATTCATTATTTTCAGAATTTCTGTAAAAACGGTTGGTTTCCCAAAAAAATTTATTTGACCAAAGTTGAAGCCCGTTAAATTCCCTATTCGGTTTAGAACATTAGTTTTTTTCTAAGACGTTTCTATTAAGAGATACGGGGTTTGCAAGAAAAGTAAAAAAAGTAAAACCGGAATATTTTTAGCATTTTTCCCTTAATTTAATTTATAACTTGAAATCCGTTGATTCTAGACGAGAAAGAGTTATTACCTAATTTGTAGATAAGCAAATGATCTTTAAAAAAGTTTTAATCGATTAAGCTTAAAAAATCAATAATATTGGAGCTATGACCGTTGGAAATCAGAAACTTGAAAAATTGCTTTAAAGGGGTTTGAACTTGAGCAAAAATTTTATTTAAAATTTGTCTTAGGAAAGTGTCCTTTATCGCCACCTCAAAGGTTCTTCACGGTCAGGGGGACACCCTGTATAATAAATAATATTAAATGCAATACTTATTAAATAAATTTTATTATTATTCAAAATGTAAATTGTTTACGTTATTTTCTACAGAATTAAAATCTTGAAACTTCTAATCCTTTGAAACCTTGAAATAGATAAAATTTTTTGTACCTAATACAAATTTTCTACGCGTACCTTATCTATTCTAAGTGTTGAATTATAGTATTTTTCTAACCTATCTTAGCTTCTAATATTTTATACCTAATATACAAATAAAGTGAATTGGTTTTATATTCTAAATATGAATTCAGGAGATTTTGTGGTTTTAATCGGTAAATTGAAAAATATATTACTCTTCTATGCATTAATTTGTGTTACTACAGGTGTTGCAACATTCATCTTGCTCCTTCTAAGTTTTGAGGTATATCTATTACATTTTTCTGCAAACAAGCTTATGAAACTCATCGTTGCATCTAACAACAAATAGTATTGAAGTTTTCTTCTCAAAGTGAATTTTATATAATCAAATAAATATTTTTATCTTTTTTAGTTGTAATAATAAATATTTTTATAAGCAAAATGTAATGTTTTGTAAACGATAATATGTATTTTAAGCAGTTTTCTCAATTAATTATTAATTATGTTATAAGTATTAATTATAATTAAAAATGTAAAAAGTATTTTATATTTAAATTAGTTCATTAACGGCTCATTTTCGATGCTCGGCCAGTAATATACTATTTTTCGTATAGCTCGAAATCCTTACTTGACATTTTTTCATTGAAAAACTGATGAAAAGAATATAGCATAAGGAACTTCGTTTCACCCGAGTGTCTCCTCTTTCGATTTTTTTTAACCTACACCTTACCTTGTTCATTATTTTCAAAATTTCTGTAAAAACGGTTGGTTTCCCAAAAAAAGTTATTTGATCAAAATTGTAGCCCGTTAAATTCCCTATCCGGTTCGGTCCGTCATTTTTTTCCTAGGACGTTTGGGTTAAGCGATACGGGATTGTCAAGAAAAGTAAAAAAAAACTGAATTATTTTAACATTTTTTACTTTAATTTAATTTATAACTCGAAATCTGTTGATTCTAGACAAGAAAGAGTTATTACCTAATTTGTAGATAAGCAAATGATCTTTAAAAAGTTGTAATGCGTTAACCTTCAAAAATCAATATTATCGGAGCTATGGCCGTTTGAAATCAGAAATTCAAAAAGTTGCTTTAAAATGCAACTTGCAAGTTGCCAAAAACTTGTTTTCCTCATATATTTTTTATTTCTTAAAATTTCTGGAAATTTTTGTAACTTGCAATGTTTTACCAGCATTATATTTGGAACGAAGAACTCTTATACAAACACAACTGAGTAAGTTGTTTTGGATCTCACTAGCCCCAACAGTAAATCTCAAAACAGGAAAAGAAAAGGTTTTCATAAATAAAGAATAAATATTTTTTTGAAATTTCTTCAAAAATCTTGAAAAAAAAATTTTCAAAAATCTTGATGGATGAGTTATTTGCCAGGTTCAATTTTTCGGGTTTCGAGTTGCTAATTTCTACGAATTTATTGAAGTCTATGAACAAGTGCGTGAGATAGCACCGCTGTCTAAACACCATTCTGATTTCCGATCGCAAGTTTCAGCTTGAAATGCTTCTTAAGTAAGCAATATTTCTTCACTGTAATTTGCGTATAGTGACTTGTATTTCGATTTACTGTTGTTTAAGTAACAATCTTTTGCTTTGTGACCGAGTTTTCAACATTTGTAACATTTAAAAATTTCGTTCTGCAATTTGCAGAAAGCAACCAGTTCAACCATATTTGTTAGTAGTTGGTGAAAATTTGCAAAACATTTCATCAGTGTTTGTAGAAGTGGATACAATAAGGTATCAATTTAATTCAATTGGGTCTCCTTAATTAATCCCTAATCAAAGGGTCTCACGATATCCTCTTTGAGATATTTCACTTGTTTAATGAAAAATATTCCTTACAAAGTAAACACATTTGGATCCTTATTCAAAAAGGACTTCTTAAAATTGATATAAAGGAAGACAAACAGTTTCCCCATATTTCACATTTATTAAAGGCATTAAAGGACTATTATTTAATCTTTAACTTTTCTATTTTTAATTTAATCTTTTCATATATTGTATAATTTTATATATAATATTACCAACACGAATTGTTACTGTGGAAGAATATTTTCTTACTTAAAAATATGTTTTTCTTAAATCAAGATAATATTTACTTGCAGGCATTTAAAACGTAAAATTTCTTAATTCACATGGTATTTATTTGAATCAAGTAAATTCTGTATTACTTCATTTAAGAAAACCGTATTTTAATTTAACAATGTACTTTTCAAGATTTAAGAAACTTATTTAAAATCAGTTTTCTTGAATCAAGATACAATTTATTTACACGCACCGTTGTAAATACATATTGATTTATGATTCAAAAACGATATTTATTTAAATCAAATAAATTTTTAACTACTTGATTTAAGAACACCATTTTATAATTTAATAATATACTTATTTGATTTAAGAAAACTAAATTAAAAATTTTTTTCTTACAAGAAAATATATTCGTACGGCTATTCAAAAGAGAATTTCTTGATTCAAGTTGTAAGTAGGTACTAATTTGAACAAAATAATTTTTTTTCGTGTATCCTTGGAAATTAAATCCTTCTCTTCTTTAAGTGTAGCCTGTGTACATAAACCTCTAAATAATAACTTGTGCAATAATTTCGTCCTTTTTGAGATACGATTTCGGATTTTTTTCTTCTCATACTAACCTAATAATTACAAAAGCTTTTAACTTTCTACAACTGAGCAGTCCCCCAAGCAACACAACTAAACTATACAATTTATTCTGAAACTTTTTTTTCTTTTAGCTAGTTTTTTAGAAACTTTCTTTGGATTAAAAATAATGCAAATGGTTTTCACCAACCATGGTTTCTCTTGATTTTATAAGGAAGATTTTTACATAAATTTGATCACTTGAACATCTGTGGAAATCTACTTAAATGGAATGGTCTAGGTATCAAAAAAGTTAAGATTTCCAAATTTTAATTTAGTATTTATTATTTTTTAAATTACAATATTAATATTTTTTTATAACGTCAACTTTGTTTTGAATAATTTTCACATGAATTTTTAAATAGAATCAAAGATTTCTTGAACCTCTCTTTCAATCGTAAACCTGAAAAAATTAAAAAAATTAAAATAATGCCTACAACTAATTTTTTAATAATATAGCGCTCCACCTGCCCCACATTTTTTTCAATTTCATTTTTAAACATTAATTTACAATAAACTAAAATCTAAATTTCATGCAGGTATTATAATAAATAAATTACTTACATAAAAAAAATTCTTATCACTTCGTGATCACGTGCAATACAAAATCATTTATGATTTTGGTACTTAGTTCCATGGGCAAAGAAATTGTAACAATGATATCTAATTTTCTCTTGTTTTTCTTTGGTTTCCGTTTCTAAAGTCGAAGAAACGTTAATTTTGGCAATTTTATCTTCTTTTAAAAGCTTTTTTACATTCAAATGTATATTTTTGACTTTGTGAGTAAACTCGACAGGATATCGGTAATTTTTCATCTGTATATTAAAATCATTTGTAGGACCAACAACAAAGGAATTGTTTTTAAAATTTTTATTAGTTTTAGGTACTAATATGTTTGAATTCTCTTTAGAAGTATTGTTTTCCTGAAATGCAGAACTAGAAATTTCTTCAGTTCTTTTCAACAATTCAGTAGACCATTTTTTAATGTCACTTGATTCTTCTGGTGAAAATGTAAAAATTCGGTTTTCTGGTTCTTTCTCATAATTTTTTAATTCACTGTTGGAAAATGTTTCACCTTCATGCTGATGATCAGCAAATGTTAAATTGAGTGCTTCATTTTGATTTAAATCAAAACAGGAATCTGTTTCTGAACACTTGAAGTCACTTTGTGGAAAATTGTCAAATCCTTCTACTTCCTGCTGATTATCAACAAATTCTGTTAGACTGTGTTTTTCAGTTTCGTTTATAGTAAAATAAGTATCTGCTTCTTTTTCTTCTTGCTGTTCAAAATGTGCAATTACATGAAAATCTTCATTTCTGTTTAAACCAAAATATAAATCAGTCTTTGTTTGATAATTGGTTTTGGATTCATTGCTGACATTTGAAAATTCAACAATAGTATTTGACGTGGTATGAAAACTTTTCGAGTGCGGAGTAATATTTGTTGTTGTAGAAACCTTCTGAAAAGCCTTTACTGTCTCCAATTTAAAAGCTGTCTTTAATAAGTGAATCATTAATCTTTTATTGTTGGTTTGGCATTCCGTAAAATAGTTCTTAAATGTAGAAGATGTTCTTGTATGGTATACACTGTTTTGGTACTCCATATATGGTTTCAACATAAGCCATGTTTTTTTTAAGCGTTTTAAGGCAAATGAAAAATCATTTGTTGCCCAAGGCTTTCCTCGGAAAGTAAATGGCGAAGATGGGTTCTGTTCTTCGAAGCACATCTCACAACGGTTATCTTTCATCAATTTATAATTAGAATTGGGAAAATATTTGATCACCAATTCTTCTCCGAATGATATAACGTTAGATACATAATCTGCATATTCAACAAAAGACATGTTATCTATTTGAGTTTCAGTTACTGAGTTTAAATTAACAATGATTTCATTAGATTGAACATCTCTTTCTTCGTCAACTTCCTCATCGGCTTCTTGTTGAACTTCTTGATCGACTTCTTGATCGGCTTCTTGATCAATGTTATCATATTGAGGTTCCAGAATAAAATACCTAATTGGTTTCGACAATTTAGGAACATTATGTTTTAAATATGTGTTTGTTTGACGTGAACGATTACGTCGTTTTGAAGGTTTTGGCACGTATCGAGGCCAATGCATAACTTTAAGCGGTGTTGGTGTACTGAAAGAATATTCAGATGGATAAGAGTAGAAATTTATACTTGAAAGTGTAGGGTGCTTGGAAGAATTATGGTTATATGGCTGCTTTGTTTCGTTATTCATTTTTTGTTAATTGATATAATCTTGTATATATTGATTTGTTGCTAAAACAAAAAATGTTATTGTTTAATTATTGTTTTTAATAATAATTAAAAATTTTCAATTTCAAAAATTTATAAAGAAAATAAAAATTATCAAACGACTTTAAACTTTTAAAAATCTAAAATGGGCTGAAGCGATATTGACAATAGGGATAATAAATAAAATCCCCAGAAAAAACCTGTAGACCTAGAGATCTAGACAAACCTTATCTTGTTAAGACAAGAAAATTAATTTCAAAGATAAGGGTTTATGAGCCCTCTTTATTTGTAAATTAATAACGTACCCTGCAATTTTAAAAAACTTAGCTTCGACCAAAACACTTTTATTCAAAATGAAAGATACGACAATTTTACACAAAAAAGGTTTCATAACATTTTTTCCGAGCAATACGTTTCATGATAAACTCCATCGCAAAAATTTGTATTAAAAAAATTGTTGTTCTCATTATTAACTGTTTAAGAAATATGTTTTTTCTCATACCATACCATGTTATGGAAAAGTTGAATAGAAAATATATTCTTACGAAGCCGAAAAGTCCGGATTATGATATTTTTTGATATTTTTTGTTTTTGGAAAAATGTATCTATATTTTTGCACAACAATTTTTATAATCGAAAGAGATTTATTTAATCAATACTGTGTAATTTTTTTTACAAAAATATTAAAAAATAACAATGTTACAGCTGATGGTCGACAATTATAATTTAAAAGATTATTTTGAGATAAGCAGAATATTGCAAAAATTACTGCAAAAATCTATTACATATTTTGTATACTTGAGCTGTTCTAAATTAGAATATCAATTTTCGAAAATAATTTTTAAGGACAAGATTTGAATGTCTAAAGTACACAAAATATGAAATAGATTTGTGCACCAGTTTTTAAATCACCCTGCACACAGCAAAATGCATTTTTTAAACAGGGCGATTGTTGTGCAAAAATATGTAGACACTTTTCCAAAAAAAAACATTACAAATAATCGCTCTTTTCGACTTCCTAACTAATAAATCTGTGAACGGTTTCTTTACAGACCCATAACATATATAGTACCACTGCAATAATCAGCAATGGCTACCGTAGCTTACATTCACAAAATTATTTAGTTGAAAATAAAAGTGGGGTTCTAACCCTGTAAACTTGAATATAAACGTGAGTTTTCTGCGCCTGTGGGACCTAGTATTGTAACTTGGGTGGGGCGATTGGGACCCCTATGGGGCCAAGGCCAAGCGCGGTGGCAAACGGAGCGCAAAGGGAGCACTTTTTTAGACAAAGAAGTATGAATAGAAGGACTGCTTCTTTTTTAATCGAAGATTAGGGCTCCGCTTATTTTATTTTTCCGTGAAATGAAACGCCGTACCCCCGGATGTAACATTGCTTAGTTACTGTACCCCACCCCAAAACCAAAACGTAGGTGTAAAGGCCAACGCAGGGCCCCCTGTAATATAAATAAAATGCATTAACTATTGTAAAGTTGAAGTAAATGCGAAGTCCCGCTCGTGATATAATAAAGGGGGTAGGACCCCAAACCATAACCTAAACTTAGATGCAAAGGCCAACGCGGTGCCCCCGGTGTTAATTAAAAGCTACTGTAAATTTCAAGTAAATGCGAAGTTCCCGCTCGTGTGGGGGCCCCCAGATCATATTCGCCGATATCAAGTTGGAAATAATTGGGCGTCTCTTTGCGCGGCTTCAAACTACCCTAACCTAGATATGCCATTACAGGCAAACGTTACCAAAGCAAAATTTTTATTGTACAAACTACAATAAACCGGTTAACCTGCAGTAATAAACTAAATTAAGTAAACAAAAACTCTTACCGTTATGTATGCAATGTGGGAATATAAATCTGCAAAATCTGCAATTTCCAAACACAAATAAAACTTGCAATAAATAATCTCAACTTGTTAAATATCTTCAATTACTGGAGGTAATTATTTTTACGTGTTGTCAGTAAAAATTATTTAATATAATGTTTGTTAAAAATAAATCACTAGCTTCTTTTGTTTTTGGTAATTAAGTAGGCTTGTTAAAATAAAAGTTGCAAATAATTCCGCAATAAGAATTTGAGCGGGATTTTCAAATTTTTAATACGATCGATTTTCCGCCTCTGCACGAGGCATCGAAACCGTTTGGTAGACTCTGATTTAGATGACAAGCAAACATAACCTCTAATACAATTGATGTCAAAATTTGACTACATTTAATTTATTTAATTTTTTTTTTATTAATGGTTTAATTAAACATTAATAATACAATGGATTTTGCAAGTCCAGATGTAATGAAAGATTTTCCGGGTTTATTTGGTTCTGATTTACATAAAGCTAAGGGTACCGATAACGAGTGTAGGTATTTTATAACTATTTAATGAATTGTGGTGTATGTAGTTTCAAATTTTAGTTAGTGATGATGTGGATAAAGCTACTAAGAAAGATGCATTGATTGCTAAAAAGAAAGATAAAAAGGATAAGAAGGATAAAGATAGGGGGTATGCTGCGTTAGAAGGTGAAAGTTCAGCAGAAGATGAAGTTCGGTAAGTTTACAAGACCTGTAATGAGTTATTTTGTATGTTTTGGGTTTTGAAGGAGTCCTTCGAAGTCAAAAAAGTCGAAATCGTTCAAGTTTCCTACGAAATCGAAAGAACGACGTGAAAAATCCAGGGATAAGGAGAAAGAGGTAACCGAGAAAAGAAAAGATAAAGAGAAGAAGGTTGACAAGAAAGTGGAGAAGGATAAAAGTAAGATCGACAAGAAGGATAAAAAGTTGAAGTTCGACGAATGTGCCGATATAGCTGAAGTGTTTCCAATTTTTGGTGTTTCCCTTAAAGTGGCCATCGAAAGGGGGCATTGTCATGATGGTGTAAATCTTCCTTTGCCCTTAAGAGCGTGTCTTGATTTTGTTGAAAAATATGGTTTAACGTTTGAAGGAGTTTATAAAGTTAATGCTCCCAAATCAAAGGTTTCTTTAGTTAAAAAATTGTTTAATCAAAGAGAGATTGTTGACCTTTGTGAATATGATGTGCCAACAGTTACCGGACTTTTCAGAATGTTTTTAAGAGACTTAGGGGAACCAATATTTACAAGTGAACTATTGGTTCGTTTTGAAGAAGCTGGGGCCATATTAAACGTTGCTATGAGAGAAAAACATTTAAAGATATTAGTAAGCAATTTACCTGAACACAACAGGCTTGCATTGTCTTGGATTATAGTTCATCTTTATAATGTAACTTTAAACGTAAGTCTTTTTTATTTTTACTAAAATGAAAATTTTAATTAAACATTAATAAAATTTAGGATAGGATAGGAAGGATATCGCTTTTGTCAGAAATTTATTTGTGTATTATATATTGTACTGATTTTTTATATTTTCAAAAAATATCCAAATACGATTTCAAAATTGATTTCAAGTTCGAATTTCAATTTTAATTAATTTTCTGTATAAATGGAACTGTAAATCAAGCTGATAAGGCACGGCACATGCAATGATGTGAATTCTATTCTACGACATCTTTCAATTTCAGTTTTAAATATTGCAAATTTTTACCATCTCACAATAATTATAAATATTCTGATTTACCAATCTATCAAATCTTTTATTATTCAAATAACAACTAATCAAAAGTCAATTACACAAAAATCAGTTTTTTCGCAAAACTCAATACAAATCTCAAGTCGAAAATGTGACGAGACCCCTCTAATCCCAACCGCTACAGCAGCTTTCTCTCCAGCAAAAGCATTTCAAATGAGAAAAATTCCAAATCACTTTAAAAAATTTAAACAAACAAAATTATTAAAATTCACAAAATGAAACATCAAAATAAATATTTGCTCATCTGCCCTTCTGAGTTTCATTACATATCCGGGGGTTTGCAATGAAAACCATCACCGTCACGATCCAAAATGTATTTAACTTCAACAAAGGCAGGTATTCACCGTCAGTCCCAATTTTTCCATTCTCCAATCTTGATCCAGATTCAGGAGCTGATGTCCCATTCTTATTAATTGGATTAAATTTTACTGATGGAACAGAAAACTTTGTTTTAATGTTTAGTATCTCATCCGTCGTCACTATTCACAACTTTATCATTTATGACGAATCAGCATCACTGTTATCAACTAAATCTTGATCGTCTTTATTTTTCAACTGTTGCATCTTCAGTCCTATCTAATTTTTTTATTGTTTCATATTTGATAGCATCTACATCTTCATTTTTGTTAATTGTCCCAAATTCCACTACTAAATTAAATGGAACGGAAATAACAAAGATAAATCAACCCAGGTGTGATGATATCAAACTTAATTTATGCTACCCTGAAGTTCAATCTGAAATATTACAAATTTCACCAATTAATTGTAATTAATATTCCAACATCCAAATTTTAATTGGAAAATGTTTCCAATCTTCAATTCAATCAAATCACCAATCAACCAAATCATCTCAAAACAATTTAATTTCCAAATAATTAAAAATATTAATTTATTAAATCAACGAGTTTGATTTGTGAGTAGGATTTTCATTATTTTTGATTTGAAGTTGTCCCGGAATTGGATAAATTTGGATGTTTAAATTGATTGATTGGACTTGGATAATTGGAAAATATTTTGAATTTTGAAAATATTAATTGATTAGAATACAAAATTTCGTCAAGTTAAATATTTCAATTTAAGGCAACATAAAGTGAAGTTGTTTTAATGTTTTAATAGTTTTCTTAGCTAATCTTTGATAATTACATTTCGTTTAAAGTGAAGTTGATATGTAGTCAAGATATCGCATTTGATTTGCATCCCCGTTTGTATGGAAAATTTTACTTTAAATAATTTTGATATTGGATTCGATTAATAATTTGAATTCACTTTAATGGTTTTTTAATTGGAGGATTCTCAGGATTGATTGTACAAGCAATTTGGTTCTGGAGGTTGAGAAATTTTTTATTATTTTTTCCACCCTGGAAAGTTACATGGAAACTGAAAGAAAACGTATTTTCATTTGATACGATCTAAGAAATAGATAATAAATTTTTTCTCTTGGTTTTAATATGTGATCTGTGAACGTGAGTTAAGAAACCACCTACAGTGAGTTTTCGTCAGAGTAGGAAAAACTTAACTCCAATATGTAATGCAGATATTGCTTAATCGTATGTGCCAGTTGCTATCTTTTTTCTGTGACATTAAGCGATAAAGAAAACTAGAACTTTTTTAGAAATTAAATCGACCTGGAATTGCCCCCAAACAAGAGACTATTGCCTTCTTCATTTTTATGCATATCATTTCATGAAGAAATCTATTTTTGTAATTGATAATTGATTTAATTATTTTGGCATTCTTGATATCTGCCTCAAGTGCATCGATTAAAATATGATAAAAGATTCCGGCTAGTTTAATCGGATAGTTTAAACAAGCCCACTTATTCTCTTGTGCAGTCATTGGTTGGTTTTATTTTGATTTCTATGTATATGTTACCGACAATTTGCGAAATCCGGCAATTTGCAAACTGCCTAGGTAATCTGCAAACCGACTAAGTCGTCAGCTAATATGCAAATTCACTAGTACTTTAGGAAATCTGCAAAATGGCTACGGTGTTTCAGGCAATTTGCAAATTGTCTATATTGTTAGTTAATGTGCTTTTTGAGTATGTAACAAACTCACATTGACTAGGCAATGTAAAAAGCGATATTTTAAATAGATAATTTTAAAAGAACCATTTATTAAAACATAGCTCGTTGAACATTTTACAATTTTAATTTTATTTTTTTTATTTTTTATTTAATGACATTTTATTTTACAATAAAAACTATAAACCTATAACATTAGGTTACTTATTTTTACATGGATTAGAAAAGTGACAGCGACTATTACACATTATTCCATTTTTCAGGTATTTGCATGATTTATTTATGCACTTCTTTGTACAATTACATTTCAACATTCCCTGACCACCTAGAAGAAGCAGTTGCCACTGCCACCCGAAGACTAATTTCGTCTGCAGGTACATCTTCTGCATGTATAAAGTTTTGTGTCACCGGTTCAAATTCATTTCGACTGTAGCATTTCTGAAGAACTCCTGCTCTAGTGCCAATTTTATAAAATCCCTCTTCTTCGCCAAGAACTACACCTAACATATTCCTTGGATCTGTTCTGTTATACATGTAGAAGATGTACCTGCAGACGAAATTAGTCTTCGGGTGGCAGTGGAAACTGCTTCTTCTACAGGTGGTCAGGGAATGTTGAAATGTAATTGTACAAAGAAGTGCATAAATAAATCATGCAAATGCCTGAAAAATGGAATAATGTGAAATAGTCGCTGTCACTTTTCTAATCCATGTAAAAATAAGTAACCTCTAATGTTTATAGGTTTATAGTTTTTATTGTAAAATAAAATGTAATTAAATAAAAAATAAAAAAAATAAAATTAAAATTGTAAAATGTTTAACGAGCTATGTTTTAATAAATAGTTCTTTTAAAATTATCTATTTAAAACATCGCTTTTTACATTGCCTAGTCAATGTGAGTTTGTTACATACTCAAAAAGCACATTAACTAACAATATAGACAATTTGCAAATTGCCTGAAACACCGTAGCCATTTTGCAGATTTCCTAAAGTACTAGTGAATTTGCATATTAGCTGACGACTTAGTCGGTTTGCAGATTACCTAGGCAGTTTGCAAATTGCCGGATTTCGCAAATTGTCGGTAACATATATACTATAAACAAATACATTTTTGATGAAAGCAATATCCTTCGCTGCAAGCTCAAATAATATTGTATTTATTTAACTTGTTCAATTAAAATTTTTATTATATATTTCACAAGTTAAAAAATGTATGCCTTTTATTTTTATGATAAAGTTTTGAAAAAGTTCACTTTTAGGAAAAATACAATAAAATGAATGCTCAAAGCATTGCCGTATGTTTGAGTTCAACTTTACAGACATCGCATCGATTATTAACAGCTTTATTATGCCATTGCCCAGCCTTGTTTCCTGATATCATATTACAACCATACGTACCACCCCTTACATCAGGCTCGCAGTTACCAGATGATCCACTTTTAATGGAACAGGAACTTACCAAGCAGGAATCATTACTTTCACAAATTCATGAAGAAATGAATACTGGAATTGTTTTAAAGAAAAGGGAAGAGCTACTATGGGAAGTGCAAAGAATAATCACCCAGTTGAAAGTAAGTTTTGTACTTTCATTTCTTATGTTTAGGGTGCACTATTTATTTGTTTGTCTACATCCAGACTCGAGATTAGATTAAAAAATGTTGGAGTTGTCAAACCCCTTCCACAGGCACCTTATCTCCTCGACCTAAAAAATATTTTTTTAAATTCCTACTTCTAATTTTTTAACTAAAATTTCTCAAATTTTTAAGAAAATGTTTACGTGCAAATATTTTGAACCTATTTGGATAGTATAATAAATATAATATCCTCAACCTTGGCTCATTTTTTTGGAGACTATTTCAAAAGCAGTGTAGCTAAGAGATTTGTAATTGATACTTTTGTAAAAAGTTGTTCTTTCCAATTTTGAGAAGTTTTTTGCATTCAGAACTGAGTTTATAATAAATCGTTTTGCTTATGTTTGGCCTGGGGTATTGTTTCGCTGGGAATTCTTTTAGTTTTTATACATTCAGAGAATGCTTTTGGGACACTTTCCAAATTCTTCGAAATTTGACGATAATTTGATATCGGGATTGCTGTCATCACCCTCTTTGTGAATTGGAATAACTGTTGCAAGTCTAATGGCTCATAAATATTATTAAGAGCGTCTTTAAATCCTTGGTTAAAGTTAGTTAACCAGTCAAGTATTATTAATTTAATCAGAGTTTAACCAAGCATTGAAAACGTGGCTTTTAATAGTTTTAATAATTATTGTTGTATTCATACCATAGGCATATTTGCTGGTGGAATTCTTATTTTGTTGGTAAGAATTTAATTTGTAAAGAATTGACTTCATGAAAGGTTGAACCACCAGAAATATCAACTACGGTTGCTATTATCGTTCACGTTTGTCGGTAGAAATACTGATGACAAGATCATTCGAGTTTGGCAGCTTTATGTTCCTTGTGATATGGTTTGTTCGTCACTATGGTATAATTAGGGCGACATTTATTAGTTTTTCTCATGGAAAGAAGAAGGTTGGCTATGTACCAATTTATCTTCAATTTTTGTCATATTCTCATTATGCAGTTTATGAGGGAAAGCATATCTATCTTCGTACTCATCAGGAACCAAGTTACTTTTGTATCCAAATACACAGAAACCGCATATTTCATTTTGTTACACAGCTATGTTCTCTGAATCCTAATAAAAATTGTTGGTCTCAACGTCCTTTTTTAAGTGAATACTCAAAATCCCTCTTTATAATATAATATTATGTTCGTGAATATCAACAGCCTATTTACGGTCTACATTTACAGCATATATATTTTGACGTTTAAGATTGTATGTTATGGAATTTATCGTATTTGTATATAATAAATTTTATTTTGTTGCAGAGAAAATTGAAAACTGCCAATAAAGATAAAGAAACTGTGGTAGATAAATCATTACCAGATAAAAGAAATGATGATTCAACTGAAAATGAAACATTTAGTCCAGGTGTGTCAATGGAATTTGAAACTTGTGAAAAACCGCCAGAAGAATTGAAAGCAAGCAAGAGTTTAGAAGTAATTGAACCCATAGAAGATGATTCTGCTACTTTTACCAATGAACCAGTTGTTGGATCTGCAGACGAATCAAACAAATCGAACACTTCCAGTATTACTTCGTTTGAGAAAAATGTGAGCGAAATTGAAAAATCTGATATTGACTCAATAAATTTAAAAAAGGAAGATGAGGATGTTGATAAAAAGATTTCTCTTCTTAAATTTCGAAATGGTTTATTGAATGAATTAAAAAATTCTTTTATTTCAAAAATTGAAGACGAAAAAGCTGAAATTACGTTGCTAAAGCATCAGCTTGGAGCTAAACCTTTTAATTTAGTGCCTCTATGTAATACAAGTTCTGTTAAGTTAGATGAAATTATGGATTTGTTGCATAGAGAAAACCAAATACTAGAAATTAAAAAAATCAGTTTGGTTAGACAAACTATGGAACAACTTGAAGCTTGTATTGATCTTAAAACAAAAATTGAATCTTTCTAAAAAGAAATAAATTTATATTTACAAATTTTATTTTTTTTTCAAAAAATTTTAGTAATGCACACATTATGTGATTTTGTGTGTATCGCCAGAGATATGCATGTGTTTTGTGTTTATCGCTGTTGATGCACAAGTGAGCATGTTAATATTGATTTTGCCATTTAAGTAGATTCTATTTTACTAATGTTAAAGATTTTGTGTAAATACTTTTGTATCCAGATTTGTTATATAAAATTAACTTTGTAATTATGACACTTAACTTGATCTGTAGGTTTTTTATTGTATTTTAAATTGATTAGCTTATACCATCTAATTATAAAAATTTATTTTAAAATTGTTGAATTATAAGCATTCTGATTATAATTTATAGTGTTTACACACTTAAAATTTATAAATTTTAAAATAATTAAATAAAATATGTTAAAACTGTTAAAGCTTAAATTATTTTTTGTGATTATATAGAAGAAAATAAAGAGACAAATGAACATAAACAATAAAAGTTTTATTGCTATTTTTGATAATTACTGTAAATTTTTAAGGCATATGCCATGTGCCCATGGCTTGGCACGCCTCTGGTAATCTACCTTGGAGAAAATTTTTTATATGATGAAAACTTCCGAATTAACTCGGAAACCCTCATTACTGGTTGTCTACCATCCAACGGACTTGCACAACTAACTTATTGATTATTAATTATTTTTCTAGATTGTTTCATGCCCTTCTCGTTTCTTGCTAATCTACAAGATCTGAGGTCTTCGATTTATTTCTATTTGGATCATACCTTTTTTTTATGAATTATTTAATTAAATTAAAGGTAATTTGTATTACCTATTCGGTAATACATTGATTTTTTCAGATGGTGAATTAATTGGGAATTCTTAAAAGTTGGTAAGAAATTCCCAAGAATTCGACTTAAAAATATATGGCAACCTATTGAGTTCCACTCTAATGGCTCTAATAAATCTAGTTATCTTTTCGAGTTGCAGATCTATCGAATTCTACTGTATCCACTCGGTATAGGCCAGGACGTCTTGGCGCGTAGATGTATGACTGATTTACAGAAAAATCTTTAATTTTGCAAGTTTTTTCATATTTACCCGGATCCTTCAAACAGGAGATTTGGGACATTTAGTATGACATAGTAGGACATTTACAATTTACTAACTTTTGCCAATTGGGGAAGAGGTTTCCCCCCCATCTTCCTTATGGTCACGTCCATGTCGCTAAGATGTCAAATCTCCCGTTGAACACATTTATGAAAAATCCTGTCGGCATCTAGACCCAAATGAAGCAGTCTTTTCAAGCAATCCACATTCTAAGAGCAGCCATCACCACCTGCTTCTCCATATAGAGATTTAGTGGAGGAAAACAGAGGAAACAGTATCGTGCTGTTTACATTACTTCTTAGCTTGTCTTTCCAGATTTGTTACCAGTCTTGTCTTGGGCCACTAAACGAGTGCACCACAACATAGCAAAAGTCTGACCATGGAAGTGCATAGTCAGAGGGCGATCTACTGGTATTGTAATTGTGCACACACAAAAAGTTGAAATTTTGATGAATTTAGACATTTTGGAACCCCAGAAGCGGAAAATCATCATTTTCAAAAAATGTCGGTATGTATGTATGTGGTTATATTTTGTGTGCGCTCTATCTCAAAAAGTAATAGGAATTTTATAACGAAATTTCGTATTTAGTACGTAAATATTGAGACTTGCTGATTCAATTTTGGTTAAAATCTGTACACGGAATAGCAAAAAAATAATATTTTGTAAATTAAAAAAATAATTTTTTTCTAATATTTTAAATTTTATTTTTTTATTATATTTTCCAAAATAATAATAAAAAAAAAGTATTAATCAATAATCGTGTGAAGCTGATGATGATGATTTAAATAGCTCTTTATTTATTAATGAGATATGTTGATTTATTGTTTACCTGATATAAGACTTAATAAGATCGAAATTATTTTAATAACAAATAATACAGTTTTTTTTGAATTTTTATTATTTTAGTCGATACATATCCGTATTCCTGTATCCGGCAGTCAATAGTTTTTTTCTATGTACGGTAATTTACAAAAATATTCGGACGCTCCTATAATGCACAATGCAAATCGTACTTTTTGGAGACTTTTTTGATCCATAAAAATCGCTTTTATAGAATACTTATTAGAAATTTTTTGTTGCAAATTTCATTCCCTTCAAAAAGACATTGTAAAATACAAAAATATTGCTATCTGAATCTCAGAAACGGTGCGATAACATAGAAAAATGCGTATGAATAAAAATGTGGAATGAAAACAAGAAAAAATGTCAAATAAGTACTGATATCAAAGCGATTTTTATAAGACAAAAAATTTCTTAAAAAAATACAATTTATATAGTTAACATAGGAGCGTCCGAATACTTTTGTTAGTAAACTGTTAATTTCACTTTATTAAATTTTACTGTAAACTTTAATTGTGCTTTTTCTTAATTTTTAGTTTATTATAATTTTATTTAAGATATGCTTTGGTTTTATTTTCAAATTTTTGAATACTATTAATTGTATGTTCATAATTAAAATTTTTATAATTTTAACTCACATCTTAAAATTAAATTTAAAAAAATTCAAAATTTGAATTTTTTATTTTTTTCAGTTTATTTACGAAAATAAGTTTAATTATTCAACCTTACCCTTGAAATTCAAACAGCTATTAAGCAAAATACTTCCTTATATTATAGCAGAAAATTCCAACGTTGCAATATAATAATATTAATATATAATATTCGTTGATCACCTACTTAGGTTGTTAGAATGAAACAGTAAACTTGTTAAAAAGTTGAACAATCCCAAGATGTTGGGTTTCATTGTGTTATCTGCCATTTTGATTACAATTTTTTTAAATGTAAGTAATTATTTGTTTTAATTTATTATTTTTAAAAATTATAATCTTTTCCTTTCTAATCAAAATTTTTTTTTGGAACGGCCGTGGCGAAGGGCAGGGTCCAATTTAAAAATTGTTAAAAGTTCCTAAATGTATTGCAGTGACTTTACAGAAGAATTCCTAATCGATTAATCCCTCGACTTTTAAAATTCATCCTGTTGCCTAGCTGAACCCAGAAGTGCTCATAGACTTTGGGTCATTCGTTTCTTCTTGGAGACGAAGTTTTTCTTGAAAATTAGCCTTTCGACCTTGTTACACATCATCTGGCACCTCTCCGTTCCCCCTAAAGTGTTATTTATTTCTTTCTGTGTGGGTAATTGTTTCGTAGTAAGTATTTTTTGTCCCCCTTGCGGCCAAAAATTTCTGAATATGCCATATGGGGACCCATTTTCCGCGTGGGTCCCAATTCGGGCCTGACCAAAATATTTTGTGATAACACTTTTTGTTATGCCAACAGGATAAAATCCTACAAAGTTTTAGTTGTTAAAAATTTTTAGGAAGTCCTTTCAGACGGCCTGGGTGGTGGAATACCAACTAAAGAAGAACAAGTAAACATTCTCATGAACGTAGAAGAATTATTCAATGAGATCGAAATTTTGGTGACCGAAGAAGAAATGGCAACCAATGCTGCAGTTATTAAGGACACCCAAACCACAGTTGATAGAGGCCTGGAATACTTAGAGATAACGAAAGATTATGCATTAATGAGTAAGAAATGGGCTGACTTATTTAAATTGTTTACAACCTAATTTTTCCAGAATTATCATGCTCGTCACCTGTAGTAGATTGCGATAAAGTAAAGAGAGAAATTGAAGGCGTAACAAGGGAAAGCGAAAAAACTTTACACGACTGTGTAAACGAAGCATCTACAAGTGTTTACAAAAATACCCAAATCGTTACAAACGCAACTGATCATGCTATGACTAGAGGAAAACACCTTATTGAAATATTAACTAGATGTTCAAAAAAGCCAGTATTACAGCAAATTTCCTGTTATAAAAAAGTGGTAACATATGACGCGTTTCCTCTTAAATCAGTTATAATGGACTCAATGAAAATTCATAAAAGCGGACACATGAAATCTATAGCAATAAGAAGCAAGGCAGTAGGATGCGTTGATGAAACTTTAACAAATTATCATGATAAAATTTCAGAAATTTTAAGCAACGCCAGAGACATGTGCATATAATACATGTTATGTAGTTAATTGTTTATTATTTGTTTATAATTAATGCATTATAAATGATATTTTAATTTTAAATTTTTGAAATTCTTTGAAGTTGGTTAAAACTTACAATTTTAATCCATAATTGTAGCAGATCTAGGGGAGAAGACAATGGGGACGATAATATACCGGGTGCCCATTTTAAAACTTCCTGCAATTAATATCTCAAAAACCAAAAGTCAATGAAAAAAAGTTGTATGATAGCGAAGGGAAAAGAATATGGCATAATTGTTTTTTAATTTATTGACCTTTTCAAGGTTATTAGAAAGTCAACTTTGTTTTATTAAATGGCACCTTATAATTTTTTAGCATATTCATATTTTGTATAAGAAAATAAAAAACTTTTGTTGGAAAATTTTTTTTATCCTGCAAAATATGAATCTGCTAAAAAATAGAAGGTGCCATTTAAAAAAACAAAGTTGACCTTAAAATGGCATTGAAAAGGTCAATAAACTAAAAAAATAATGTATGCAATATTCTTTTCCCCTCGCTTGCATGCAACTTTTGTCCGAAACATTTTTTCATCTGACTTGGTTTTTGAGATATTAATTGCTGGAAGTTTTAAAATGAACACCCGGTATAGTTAACATTAATAAAATAAGAATTAATTAATAAGTTAATATTAATAAACAGCGATGTTAATTATTTGACGACATTTTGACGTTGAATTGACGTTAATATTATGTACTTATGTGTATTTAAAACTTACAATTTTAATCCATAATATTGACTGATCTAGGGGCTAGGACGCTGGCGGCTAGAGTCCCCCTTGGAGTTTATAAAACATCAATCCTTACACTCAAAAATTTTAATTTATTAAAAAGCAAAAATTAAATTTTTTATTGCTATTACTTAGCACTTTTTATTTAGCTTTTACAATCGTTTTTTTCGATTTTAGGCTTCAAGCTTTAGTATATAGGGATGTTTGTTAGTTAAAATTTTTTATTTTGTCGCACCCCCCTATGGTAATTGTCTAGATTCGTCACTGATCCATAAACAAGCACAATTACCAAATTGGAGGTACCATAAATTTCCAAACGGTATCATCTACCAATTTTTCCCCCTATAAAATTGCCGCCAAATTTTAATTTAATTTATTTGAAATAATGAATTTTTACAGTTTAGTTACAGTAATTAATTCAAATGTCCATAAATTTGACTAACGCCGTCCAAATATTCAATCCATTGAATTTCATTATTCAACACCAGTTCTGAAGTTCTGAATGCCTTTATTGTTGCGAATATATTCTGGTCGCTTACGTGGTGTTGGTCTACCATTGACAATTGTAGCAACGTCACATTATATTTTTTTTGCTCTCTTTTAAGACACCCAATCACCATTTTCTCGTCGCTCTTTATAAATAATTTCCCAAAACGCATCTTGTTTAGTGATTGGAACAAGTTCCATTCCAATAAATCGCTTTATGACTTCCTTCATGCCAACACTTTCTTCTCTTCTGTTGGCGTACTCCAAAGCCTTGAACCTTTCGCCAAATGCTTTGGGCGAAATGAAACATACAACCTCTAATAGCTGCATCAGGAAGATTTAGATTTAGATATCGCAGTTCTCTCTTTAAAAACTGTTATATGGAATGATACGATGTCTTCATGAGAAGCATCCTTATCGATCTAACAAACAATCTCGATTTCTCAATCTCACTCAATTTTGAGTTTTAATCCAAAAAGAGTCAAAATTTTCTTATTATCGGCTCCTTGCTTCGAAGGGCACGTAAAATTTTTGGTTCAATATCAATTATTGCAAATATCAACTATTAAAACCAGGCTTATAGGCAGTCCTCAATCCGGTTTAAGCAGACGTGGGGTCTCAATGCTGAAACCTTTCTCTCAGAGGAAGAGGTTAATTTTCCTACACTACTGGGCAGAAAAGGCTAAATTAAGATTTTTTCCAATAGTTAAGATGCTGCTGGGTTTTCCTTAATTTATAAAACAAGGCATGTGACATCTGCTTTGACCTTATTTTTGCCCCCATTCAATGCCGCAGATGTACACCACAAGTGAGGTGAATCGATTTAATAATCAAATTTCTCATTCTCTACTTTTAGTCAGTTGGAATTTCCTTTTCAATCAATGCTAATAATTTTTTTAATTTTATCTAGGAAAATCTGGGCAAGTCCATGAAAATGTCCAGTTTTGGATGGTCCAAAATTAATGTTAGTTTAGCTCGAGGAACAAAAATATTCAGATATCCACAGATAATGGAGCAATTTTAATGTTTTGAAGCCATCAAGTGATAAAATGTACCAAAATATTGTGAATAAGATATCGTCTCAAAATCTCATTTCCATTTCTTGGGTCAGAGACACCAAAGCAATGAGGGTAGTAGACGGGCTGATGAATTGGAAAGAATTGATTTAAGTAGATGATCTAAGAGGGCTTTTCACAAAACACAGAACTGCATACCAGAGGTTAGATAGTAGGAATTGAGTGTAGAGCAACTTCGAGTAAATATGAAAATATAATCTGCAGTTGCAATAAATATACAACACTCTGTGTTGTGGAAGAGCAAGTGTTTTATCATTGTTCAGGCGTTTTGGCGTCAATAAGAGGAATAATATTGAGGGACTTCTGAATTCCGTTGTATTGAAGACAGTATAATCCCATGTGCATGGGATGTTTTTTTTCATTTTTAAATCCAAAATTCATAACTGAACGTTGAAATATTTGAAAATGGAGGCACCAGTAGAGCAACCAACACCTCCAAATTAAATGACTTAATTAGGAACTAAAAAAGGCTTCAGCCCCCAAAAAGCCTTTACCAATTTAGTTTCTTTTAATCTTAGGGATACATTCAGGGCTGGGCAGTATTTCAATTACATGTATTTAAAATACGTATTTTAAATACAAATGTATTTAAATACATGTATTTTCGATGAATTTCTAAATGTATTTTTGTAATTGTATTTAAAATACAATAAAAATGTATTTTGTATTTAAAATACTTTAGTCAATTACATTTTTTAATTTTTAAAATTATACAATAATTTTTAAAATTATACAATAATTTTTTTTTAAATCACCGCCGAATGTGCACATTTTAAAATTTATTTGAAAACAGGGCGCAAGGCGCAGGTCTGTTGTTTTAAATACTTTCCGTCACACAATTCGAGAGATTGGTTTTTTTAAAAGGGAATAACAATTATTTTAAATAAATAAATAATTTGTGTATACCTAATCATAATGTATTTCAATAAAGTATTTTAAATACTAATGTATTTGAAATACAAATGTATTTTGATACATTTTTCAAATGTATTTTGTATTTGTATTTAAAATACTCGACTTTCGAGTATTTTGTATTTGTATTTCAAATACAAAATAAAATGTATTTTGCCCAGCCCTGGATACATTATATTATCAAAACTAGTAAAAAAAATTCCTCTATAGGAAATATAGAAAGTTAGACTACATATATTTTTGAAAATAAAATTTATATGGAATATAGTGCTATTTCATGGTTGTTATTGCCAATCGCAACTTGCATTTAATTAATGATAAAACTGGTATTATACATTCAAGGTGTAACCAAACTGATCTATTAACATAATTAAATCATCCCAACCTGGACGTAGCATTGAAAATCAAGTTTTATTGAGATGTTACTAAAAATGCGTAGAAATTACATCTATAGCATTTTACCGGAAGTGGAAACTGGAAGACTGGTTAGTAACCAATTTTTTTAAATTTTTCTTTGATATTTAAATTAAAATTAAATTTGAAAATTAAACTTCCGGTTTTTTAATTTTTTTGTATATCCTATATCACAAAAATTGCCTGCAATGCTGATTGGTTTAGAGACAGAAAGAAACGTCTCATTGGCCTAGAATGCTGTGTGGTGGGAATTTCATTCAAATAAGTAAAATTTGAAATTATTGGAATAATTAACTACAAGCGACAAAATTTTGGAAATTTTATCATACCAAATGTTCCAGATAACTGTCATATTTATATATAACTTAATTAGAAGTTAAAGTAATTAACAAACTTTAAATTGTCACACCACGACATAACAAAGTACAAAAAGCACTTACATAAGTTCCTGAAACTGTAATTTAAAAAATTTAAATTAATTTATTGTTCAATTTATCTAGCGAAATGATAAAAATTTTGATTAATTGACGACAACCCTTCCGAGGTACAAAAGTCGCGATAAGAAGTAAAGTGTATTAAATAATTGAAATGCATTCAATTTTTAATTAATACGTAATATGTATGAAAAATTAATTGGAAGGTTATCGTTTGCTTAATGGTGGGGTAATTTCAAAGTAAAGAAAAGTGAGTGCGTCGGTGGTAGCTTAGTGAAATTTGTACTTTGGGTCGATAGCTTATGTTACTGTTGAAATTTGGTCTATATTTTTGAGAGCGCATGTTGGAATCGCGTTCGTGATATTTATTACAGTATTTTCAGCATCAATAAATATTGTGATCAGTTTTTATTGTTTGTTCTATTAGAGACAGGTGAGTGCATCTAAATATTTATGTTACATTAGTGATATAATAATTTGACACACAATTTTCGCACAAATCAATACCTGCATATAGATATTGTAGGGTAGGTTTACATTGTTCACCTGACTGAAATTCAAAATAATATTCTATTTAGTATTTACTTACAGCTGTATGCCATTAGAAAAAATTAGGTTTTATTTTTATTTATAAATAACTGATGCAAAGTTCAAGTTTATATTTTTAAATTTAATTTTTAAAATTAGGCAACAATAAGTTAAAATCGAGCCGTTATCTATGTAATCTACAATTTTGATTTTAAGATAACATTTTTAAATTTCACGGTTAAGTATACTACTAGTAATAATAATTTGCAATATTATTTTACATTCAAATTTGTTGATTTTATTTATTTATTTTATTTATAAATAAATAAAGTTGTTCATTGCTAAATTAATTATTGGGACAAGGATCGCTAAAATTAAATATCTCACCTAGATTTTTAAACATTTTACCTTTGGAATTTTAATCGAAAACTGAAGTTGAAAAAATTTTTTTTTAATAGGTTATAAATTTAAATTTGTAAACAGTAAACAAAGCAATTTAAAATTATACTCAACCTTTGTACTAAGAGAATGTATCGACACATAAAGACAATTCTTTGCACATTTTTGTCTAAATGATCAAATCATTGCGATCATTTCCTATTTGCAAGTCGGTGGACTTTGTTCTAGGTTTTTTAATAAATCACTGGTTAAATTTTATTTATACTATTTAAATTGATTGATATTAAAAAATTACTAATTTTTTAAATTGTAATTTAATACTTTATTGAAAGTGTCCTTCAAAAAGGTTAATTATTTCTTCTATAATTAAACACATTCGATACTAACAATGCATAACTTATCCGAATATTGTTTATTGTTTTTTCGTAGTCAACAAATTGTATTATAACTGAGAAAAATTTTTTAAATGCATAAAAAGGTTTTACAACTTAACGTGGAATCCAATCCACGGTACAAATAATTATGTAACAAATGGGATTTTAAAAATAATTTATAATGGATTGATACTCTTAACTTAGGTTAAGGAGGTGAAATCAAAAAAGTTCTCTCCGGAATGCGCTTCACCCCCTTTTATTTCCCTAAACTATTTTCCGTTGTGTTTTTTCAGGTTTTCTTAGAAAAGGGCTGATATTAAGTGAAAATAACAAAAAAACAAAAAGTTTTAAAATCCAATTTTCTACAAAAAAGCTCTAATGAACTTTGGCGATTTAAATAACGATACGCGAGTTACGGCCTTTTTAAATTTTCATATTTCTACTACGCGCTCGGCACCGCGATATTTGCATTTTGATTTCTCGACAACGGGCAGGTTATCGAAATGCGCCATTTGAACACACTATCCAAGGTGACTCAAAGCAATTAATTTGTTACGGTTAACACGCGAAATTCGACAGAATTCTATATTACTAGGAAAATCTAGTTGTAATCAACCTCTCTCAATAATTCTAATTTTACCCAACATAATTTAGTTAAATCCAGAATTGAAGTTGACGCAAACAATAATCACCGTTACATTAACTAATTGTAATTAACAGTGGCGTAACTAAGTTTAAAGGGTGAGGAGGGCAGTTTGTTTCTTGAAAAAGTTTTGTACACAGTATTCGGAATTTCAAGGATTTTTTTAAATTCATGAAGAATTTCAGAGATTTCTAAGGATTTCAGACATTTAAAAAAAAATTCCAAAAAAGTATAATTTTCTGATTTCCCAAAAAATTGAAGAAATTGTAGTAATTCCCAAGAAATATTAGAGATTTTCAAAAAAATAGATATAACAAAAGATTCTTTTAAAAAAACGAAAAATTCTGCGAGCAGCACATTTTATAGAATATGTCCATTTTTAATTTTATCTATTTATTGTACAAGAAGTTGTACAATTCTTGCGCAGAATAAAGTACGCAGCGCTCAAACCTGTTTCCCACCGTAATTGCTTGATCATGTAAATTATTATTTAAAGCTTATGTGATCAAGCAGTCACCGTGGGCGTTAATGGGTTAACCCTTTTTGTTTTTCGTAGTTTAAGAGTAAGAAGGGTGATTTCCTTCCTTCCAATTTTTCCAATATTTTCAAATTATTTTTACATTGGGAGTTTTCTGGTTTAATATAACGGAACTTCTTCTTCAGCTTCATTTGATTGTTTTTTTTTTAGAAAAATATTGTAGCAATTGAACGACCTTGCGGCTGCTTAATATGCCTGTACCTGTGTTTGATTATTGATGGTGATTTTAACAACCCAAAGAAACTCATGAATTTATGTGTCCCCCAAACAGGGGTGGGCAGAATTAAAATACATGTATTTGAAATTCGTATTTGAAATACATTTTGTATTTTGTATTTTGTATTTCAAATACATTTTGCAAATGTATTTTGTATTTTTATTATGTATTTCAAATACAAAATACATTTTAAAATACAAAATACATTTTAAAATACAAAATACATTTTAAAATACAAAACACATTTTAAAATACAAAAGTACATTTTAAGTATTATTTTTTGCTGAAGGTTGGGCCAATGAAAATGCATATTAAAGGTCCTGTTAAAAATGTCTATGCAAATTGTTCTTTAAATGCTTTGCAAAGCATATTTTTGGATAAATGATTAAATACCTCAGAAATTTATAAATAGAATAATCTTTTCTGGACACTGTCAACTCTTTATAATTTCATTTAAAATTAAAATTTTTAAATTTAAAATGTGCCATAAAGCACCAATTACAAACGTTTATTAGCTTTAACTTGTAAGATTTTCATTGGCTGTTTAAATTTTAAAATTTAATTTTTAAAACAAACAATACATCAATACATTTTAAATTACAAAATACATTTTGAAATACAAAATACATTTTCAAATACAAAATACATTTTAAAATAAAATGTATTCTGTATTTTAAATACAATGTTAAAATAACATTATAACATAATTTAAACAAATTAAAATTTTCAACAATTCAAAGAAATTAAATAATTTTAACATGCAAATGTTAAAATTTTAAAATAAAATGTATTTTGTATTTTAAAAGGTATCTTGTATTTAAAATACTGTATATTGTATTTGAAATACTGTATCTTGTATTTTGTATTTCAAATACATTTTTACCTGTATTTTGCCCCCAAAGCAGGGGGACGGTCATAAAAAAATTAATTTTTCTCAAGATTCAAACCTGATACTTCCAGTATACGGTCATGGAAATTGTATCGTGTATTTTTTTGTATTTTTTTTACCTTTACTTCAGCAGTTGATCGCGCCGACTACTAATCTACTGACAATCTCTTTACTGAACTATGTATAACATACAATTTTATTGATTAACATGCGTAAACGATTATTTAATAAACCCTTGTTGTAATTCAGCTGGTATGGTATTATTATTTTTTTGAATTTTCATCTTGCAACAAGATATGTACACTGAGAACATACAAAGTGCCCATTTTTCGACCTTAAGTATGGGAATCTCGGTTATCTTAATGAATATGGCATCTGTTACAAAGTTGGAGGAGCAAAGTCGCGTATTTTTATTGTGACCAATAATCTGGAAAGAACCTTGACCTATCATTTTTAATTTTGACGATAATTTTGTTTATAATTTTTGTTAATGCATTTTAATAATGAAATATCGGATTTGTCATAAAGTCGGGGGGGGGGGGTGAGAGTTAAATTTTGACAAAAAGTTTTAATTGTCCACTTTTGTGAAAATACAATCAATAAATAAAAACGTTCAATAGTTCAATTTAATTTTGTGTCTCGGAATTATACTTGATTCTTCGCGGCTTAAAACCCCTCTCTTTTTTTATAAAACCTAGTAATTAAAAAAAAAGAATTTTAAGACGTTTTTGTCTGAGAATGAGTTTTGAAAATAAAAGCAAGCTTTTTTCTAAATATCCAGCCTTTCTTCAGTTTATAATTATATAAATTTTTATTTTTGGTTTTCTTCTTCTTTCTTGTGCCATACCCTCAATGGGCGTTGGCGATCAACTTGGCTGAACCAAGATGACGTACCAGGGAATTTAATTCCCCACAGCCCACAGATCTATCTTGGGCTTTAGATCACAGCAGCGTATTCGACTCGACCAGGATTTGAACCGCGGTCACCCGCTTCCCAGTCGGCCGGTGTAGGCTTTACGCCACACTGCTGGTCCATTTTTTTTTTGTTTTAAGTAGCATTTTTTGCAAAACTTAACAATTCGAAATTATAGCTTGACACGATTTTTAAATTAATCGTTTTATTCAAGTAGTCCCTGAAAATACAATAAAAGACCAGTAGTAAAGCATCAAATGCGTTAGTTGAGTTTGGTTGAAGAATTTTCCAAGTTTAAAAATAAAATTTAATTTAATTTTAAATGCGTAAATGAATTAAAAATTTAGAATTAAATAATATGAAGAAAAATAAAAAAATTAATACCCAAATTTACAATTAAATGTGCAATTGCAATTTAATGTTTTCATTAAATTTCATTTCATTAATTGCACAAATTATTAAGTTATTGTGTTAAACAAAGTTTGTCACATTTTTTATAAAATAAACCAATCACGGATGAGGTCAAATTAGCAGCTATAACTTTCATAATTCTATATAATTTTCGAATAATTTTTTTTTATGGAAATTAGATGATTATTTAATATCAATAATATATTATGTTAATAATAAATAAATGATTGCAAATGGGCTTGTAAAACCGCTTCTTCAGTATTTGGCTACTATGCCAACGCGGAAAAATGGAACTGTTCGCAGGTTGCATCATTATGATGTTTTTTCTCCGCTTTTCTTTGGCTTTGATGAATTGTCAATTGGCCAAAGTTATGTAGATATGGAGCCAAAAAAGGATTGAGCTATTTTCGTCTTATAACTGTGAGAATTTTTATAATGATATTTTGGTAACGAGGCATGGTAGAATATAAACTCATCAATTAAAAAAAATAATAAAACAAAATGAAATAAAAGTGAATAAAAATAAATAAATAAAACTGTTAAGTTTAGCGATGTCTGTGTAGCACCTTATTAATTAATTTCTTGATAATGAGTTGCGCTAAAAAATGTTACGGGGCAAAAATAATTCCAAAGATCATCGTTTTCCACAAATTTTTGTGTGCAAGTACAAAGTAACAAATATTAATTTCTTGAAAAAAATAATAAATTCGCGTTGCACATAAATAATATTTTTGAGAAACCCAAAATATTAATCTAATATAAAAAAAGTTTGTGCTTATTCAAAAATTCACTGAAAATTGAATTTGATGTATTTTTGGTTTTGGTATTATGGTTTTTATTGTTTTTGGAAGTGTTATAAAATGGATTAAAGTTGATTAATATTAATTTACCATAGGCTAATTATTGTTTTTTTTTCAAATAAACATAAAACACTTTGTTTTGAATTATTGTTATGAAAAGAAATGGAAAGTAAACATAATTAATTGTTATTATTTTACATTGAGCATTTGCTAATATGTTATCTTATCTCATTTGTATAATTTTTATTTATGGATCATTAACTTTATCCAAAAATATACCAAACGTAAATATTTTGGATTTTAATAATTATTTATTTTTTTATTTAACATTTTATATTTATTAATCCTTAGGTTGCACTAACATCGCAAAATATAAATGTTATTTATTACTCCTTTTGGTTTAATTTACAAATTTTTGCATTTGCCGTATTTAAAAATTTTATTTTGCCCTTTAGTTTGTAATTTTTGAGAGAATAAAAAGTAATTTTTGATTTGCATAAATTTTATTATTTGGATTTTAATCGTCCCAATTTTCAAGTCGATAATTTTGAAAAATGATATTTGAGTGATTAGTTGAATACATTTTGGAAAAAAAAATTTTTTATTTGGATAATTGCAATAATGTTTTGCAATAATAATTGCTATAAATTTGGACGAATGAAAAATTTATAAATTTGAAAATGAAAGTTCAAGGGTTCGCTCATTTTTATTTATTTTTTTAAAAATTATTTTTGAAAAATAATTTTAAATTCAAGATTGGAATAATATTATTTTTAAATTTTCACTAGGAAATTCTAATTCTAACAAACCTCTTAAGTTAATTCTGTAATAATGACTGCTGTTGCGTTGTAACTGAAATCTATCATCATTAAAACTAGATTTACACTAAAAACAGACAAAATTAGGTAAAAATTGTTTTATAAAGCAAACACTTTACATATTATTATTACAGTTTACTTATTTTCACATGATATTCTTTTGTAACATTTAGATTAGAAAAGAATTTCATTTGACTTTGCATTGAAGTACACTTTTATTTCCCAAAACAGCTAGCGAACCTTGGTCCATGTCTAATGGAACTGCAGTTCTCAGACAAATTTTCTTTTTCAACCGCCGGATAGGTTGCATCTGAAATTTTTAAAATTTTTTGCCCTGTTTTTTCAAATACTTTTGCGCTGATTTTCAGGTTGAAGAAATATTTGATGATAAATGGCAATGCCTTTATTGTCAGTCCTTTCCTAGGTTTAATTCCAAACATGGCTTCGATAGATTTATTCATGAATTAAGAGCTCTATTTTTATAAATTGCACAACACGAACAATGTTTAACCATAAATGGTATGTTGTTCTTTATTCACAAAGCCAACATATTTTTTATGGTCTGGTTGGCTCTTTCAATAGAACCCTGACTCTAACTATAGTGTAGTTTTCCATGAAAATGTAAAATAAATGTGGGAATTACAGGGAGCGCTAATCGATTACTTGGAAAGTAATCTCTTTAGTTCCCTTGCTTTGTTCTTGTTACTTGTTCTTTTGGGAAAAAATCTCTTGTATTACTATGCTGTACAAATACTAGTTTCTTGTTTCTACATGAATGTTCTATTTTAATTTTTGTTTATCAAACTTTTATTTAAAAAATAATTTTTTTGTGCAATTTATTTTGATTCTGTTCTTTTTTAAATTTTTTTCTTTTAACGTAAGTAAATTAAACTAGTTTTCATTAAAGGAATTTTTTTATTAAAATTTGAATCAATAGTATTTATTATTTGTGAAACTTCTAAAAATAACCAAATTGTGTTTCCTACTTTATTTAATTTCCAAACAGATTTCTCAAAAAAGGAAATTTTTAAAAATCTAAAAAAATTAATTACTTCATATGATTTTGCAGATTGAATACTAAATAATTAAAAAGTATAATAAATCAATAAAAAACTGTATTGAACCTAAAATAAGCATATCATTTTTATTTTACATATTAAATGTGAAATGTGTGAATACAAAGTAATATAGATTTTGTAATTAACCGGTTTCGTATAAAAATAATCAATAAGTTAACATCATTTTCTCCTTAATACGTCTGTTTGTTTTATTGATAATTCATGGTATAATTGTGCTGTTTAGATGTTTTAAGAAACTAATTAATTTTTAGGTTTTGCTTACACAACAATTTAATTTACATAATTTCGATAAAATATATTAAGTGATTTGTTGATGTATTCGTATTTATTTAAATTTTTGTTATAACCATTTAGCGATTCTGTGTTACTGAATTCAATTTCTACCATAGGATATTTAAGTTACATACACAGTCATACCCCACACAAATTAAAAACAAATTTTATAAAATAATAATATATATTTTGTATTTTCTAAAATAAATTAAAAATTTTAAAAGTTACTTCTTATTATATTAATGTTTTGTAACTAGAGTTACTAGGTTATACAAATGTACATTAAAAATCTTGTGCGATTTGTTCTCCCTCGCCCTCTCTCATTCACAAAATAATATTTTATTTTATTATTTTTCATTCTCCTGCTGCCATAAAAAAAACTAAATTAAACTAGATTTGTAGATTTTGAAAAGGTTAATTTTTAAAACGTAATGGAACCTCTTGAATTTTTGAACTTAAAATATTTGACAATCGTTTTTTATATCAATCAATTGATGTACTTTGGTCTACAATTAAAGTTAGAAAGTAGAATAAATTGAATAAATTAAATATGACAATTTAAAAATATTTTTGTTGACTTTGGTTTTTGATAATTAATTAGGTAAATAAATTATTAAAATTTCATCAAATTAACAAAAATTTTGGCAAAACGAAAATTTTAGAAGCAACTTTGTTGTTTGAAAATTTAGTAATATTGAAATAGTAAACAAAATTTTAGTTGTTAATTTATTTATTATTGAGTGGTCGTAAACGGGAGGGGGCAAATAAA
Source organism: Cantharis rufa (assembly GCA_947369205.1). Classification (NCBI taxonomy): domain Eukaryota; kingdom Metazoa; phylum Arthropoda; class Insecta; order Coleoptera; family Cantharidae; genus Cantharis; species Cantharis rufa. The sequence continues at coordinate 23,606,929 of OX376309.1, forward strand.
ATAATTGAATATACTTGTAAGCAATTATAATTGTATAGTAGTTCACAATATTGAAACTTCAGGTTCCAACTGCAAAAATTAAAATTTTAAAATTATTTGAGAATGATTCTTACGACTGCAATAATCTCTCGATTATTATAGAGGTTAGTATTTATAATATTCGCATTCTTTCTTAATCAGAAAAATTTGAGTCAGTCAAATTATTGTCTTATCTAAAGAATTACATGGTCTAGTGCTATCTGAAATGTGTAGAGTTACCTACATAAGTATTTAAATGATATAACTAAATACATCACCATCACCAGTGTTTATGTGCAAATTGTATCAATAGTGAGAGTGTTACTATTTTCTAATTTAGAGCTAGTACATTTCTAAAATATGTGAGTTGTGACTGAGGGTGAGTTTCTTTAGATAATTTTTGAATTGAAAACTGTGGAACTTGTTTTGTCCCGTGCATCTTATACAGTGACTCATAATGAAATCCGGACGATCCTATGTTAACAATGCAAATTGCCGGTTTTGAAGCCATTTTTGGCATATAAAAATCGATTTTACAGCAAAACTTTTTAGACATATTTTGTTGTAAATTTTATTGTATTTATGTTTGTTTATACAAATTTTTTTATTTTGTCCCGCTATTGACAGCGGCTTAAGCAAGATTCGGAAAAATGCAAAAAATATTGTCATCTATATCTCGGAAACGGTGCGACAAAATAAAAAAATTAATAAACATTTTTTCTTGTAAATTTTATTCTCTACATTTTTGTTTACGGTCATTTTTCTATTTGGTCGCACCGTTTCCGACATATAGATGACAATATTTTTTGTATTTTACAGAGTTTTGTTTTAACTGCTGAGAGTCAGAAAAAACGCAACAAAATAAGAAAATGTATATAAACAAAATTAATGGTAATAGAATTTTCAACAAAAAATGTCGAAGAAGTTTTGCTGTAAAATCGATTTTTATATGCCAAAAATCGGCAATTTGCATTGTTAAAATTGGAGCGTCCCGATTTCATTAGTCACTGTAGGTGATAACTAATCATACGGTTTAGGCAAAACAAGTTTTGAGTCAGCGTGGCAATGTAAATTTCTAAAAGTAAAGTAAATAAAAGTGAAATTCTAAGACGAAATCCACCATTAATTAGTTATTAATTAATAAAAGCAATCAATCAGAAACGCGCTTTAGTACCTAGATTAAAAGAGTTAAACACTTACAGATCACACCCTACCGCTTTTAGTCTATTATAAATGGTTATTATCTTCTATCTGCGAGTAGGAGTATGGCCGTTACTTTTGAGACACCCTGTATATGCAGAAAAAAGGTGAATGTTTATTTGCAGGGAAAAGCAATAGAAATATTTATAGGGAGAAATACAGATTGTCTATTATATGTGGCTGGTATAGTTTACAAAAGCGCTTTCTACTTCTAAAGAAGCAGACTGGTTTTCTAAAAGCTTTCTCCTGTTTCTTGAAGTTCCTACCGCACACAAGTGCACAGAATGCCCTATATTATTAGTAAGGTGGTTTTCCGCGCAGCCACTCAATTATTAATAATAAAACATTATAAACTTCAAACTCTGTTGAATTTCCCATCGGTGAATTGGCCGGCAGCGAGGTGAGCTTGCGGGGAGTCTGCTGCGCCGAGTCGGCCATGACGAGTCGGCCACGGCGAGTTGTCCCATCCTCGGTCAACTATGCCAACTTATTTATTATGATATTTATTAATAGTATGATTATTGACTGAAGTCCAATCAATATTCAAACCATCTCTCAAATCATCAATCGCAATGACCCGCTTCCATTCTCAAATATCAAAATAATAATCATAATTATAACAATGATCGTCAATAAAAGATTAACCGAGTAATTATCTACGTATGTTCAACTCGAGATTATTTATCACACCCATTAATTAAATAATTCTGATTGGATTATAACATAGCGATGATATGCAACTAAACACCTGATTCCTCTGATTGTCAATGTAAAATTTAAACAATTTTAGTCAAGTGAAACTAAAATAGGTTGTTGATATTTTTTAACTTATCGCCGAATTCAAAGTTGATATTTGATAAAATTCGTATTTAGTCGACCCTATCCGCAGGAGGATTAAAATTATTAGTAAAAATTTATTTGAATATACTTTGTACTCAGATGGGCCGACTCGGCGCTAAACCAACTCAGCTCCAGGCAACTCCGCGCGAAAGTTAATAGTTCAATAGAAAATTTATTCAAAAATTATAAAACTGCATTATTTAGCTCAGTCGCTATGTTCATTTATAATTGCATCAATTCGATTCTATATGTTCTATTTTTGGTAATCATTGAGAATGATCATTGGTAGCCTAAATCCAGATTTTCGGGAATTTTCTGATGTTACGTCAGCAGTTATCTTGAATTTCAGGGCTGTTTTTATTAAATAACTTGCTCGTTTTCAACTTGAGGCTAAAAATAGTCATGATCAAATATGTAGGAAATTCAATTATCAATAACTTTCATTTTTACCATTTTTCTCTCCAATCAATATTTTTTGATTAGAACCTGAAAAATGAAGCTAAATTAAATTAAATTAAATTATGGTATTTCATTTATTTTAAACTTAAAAGTATAAATAGCATATAGAACCAATTCTTAAATCCACAACATGGATTCGAACCCAGAATTTCCGCTCTTTAACTCGACCAGCGATCATACCAATCCACTGCTGTGGTTACTTTTCAGGTTTTATTTTCAAAAAATGATCAAGACCAAAGATGTAGTGAATTTTATTTCTTACAAATTTGTTAATAATTATTTATACATAAAGTTTACAACACAGGAGATACTACAATAATTTAATTTAATTTAAAGTTACAAATTGAAAAATATTGATCGTAGACTAAAAATACTCAAGAGAAAGTTGTAGGGAATTTTATTGTCTACAAGTTTGTTAACGGTTATTTATGGGCTCATGTTGAAAATAAACGAGATAATCCAATATTTAGCTTAATTTAATTTCGCCCACATCAGAATCGATAAATACCAATCGTAGACGAAAAATGGCAGTGATCAAAGTTATAGAAATTTAAATTTCCCATACATTTGGTTATGACAATTTTTAGTCAAATATTGAAAATGAGAAAATTTTTTGATAAAAACCAATTCTCCTTGAAATTCAAGACGTGACAGCAGGAAATTCCCAAAAATCTGGTTTAGACTTCCTCGACGATTATAAAAAGAAAATTGGGTAATTGAATTAATGCAATTTCAGCAATAAATTTTATACATAGCGACTGAGCTAATAGTGAAGATGTTCTCTTATTTTTGTGTAATGTGGTTGATTAATATTACTCACGGTCATGGAAATTACAGTGGAAATTATTCCCGAATTAAAAAAATAGATTTCTATATTATATTCTTAATAATAAAGAATAGAAAATAGAATAGAAATAGACAAAAAGTTAAATTTTTGGTTTGAAACTCATAAGATCAAAAATACATTTTCTTTTTTGAACACAATCACAACGCCAGGTTTTTCAAACCGGGGGAGGGGGGGTGGAAGGGTATGAAATACTCCTCCAGCACATTAGTGATTGTGTTCAAAAGAAGAAAATGTGTTATTGAATTTCAAATCAGAAATCTTAGAATTTGTGAAATTAGATTTCCGGTTTGAAATTTATAAGGTCAATGATATTTTTTGCGTACAATCACCGATGTGTGTACTGGACGGTATTCCATATACCCCCCCGGATTGAAAAACCTAGCTTTATGTACGTATTGTGTTTATATTGTGTGCGGTTATTGAAATTTCATTGGGAATTATTATTTTAATTCAAAAATAATCACCGATGTAATTTTGGTTGCTGTCAGTTAATCCATACCACGAATTGAACTTTTACCTTTGCACTATTGGACAGAGGACAATTTTCTGAGCATTTTATGTAAATAACATTATGGATTATCCATTAGTTTTCGAGAAAACGGCATCTAAAAATCAAAATTTTACATGTATAAATATTTTTGTGTCAAAACTGCCAGTAGCGAATTGTAAAATTTGTAAAAAAATAATAAATATAAAGGCAATACAACAAATCTGTTTCAACACCTGAAATTAAAATATCCTGTGGTTTACATAATTATTAGAAGTGGAGTATCTCATCTGAAGAATCACTTTTCAAGTGATTGAAAAGTGATTGAATTGAAAATTCAAGAATAATTTTCAGAAGTTGGCAATGAAGAACCTAAATCCAATGCAATTATTTTTTTACTTTAGTTCTTTACTTATTTATTTTAAACTAGCTGGAAAGCCCGTCCACGGACGGGCATCTAGACCCAATTGGTTGGAAACTCGATTGATGTGCAACTCGTCCCAGGGGGAGTACCGGCGGTGGTTTAATATATTTTTTGGTTGGTAAAAAAATTCAACCAAGCAGAGTGTTTTCTTTTCTCCAAAAAATGACACGCTGGAGCAGGAGCAGCAGCAACAGCGTGCTGGGATTTTATGTATTAAGATAATCCAGTTTCCCGATTATGGGATTATTTTTAATTTTTTAATTTTTTTTTTTGGTATTTATTTTCACGATCGATTATTTCCATAATTGATAATTTTCACATTCGATTATTTGCATAATAGATTAATTTTGCAATCGATTAATCGATTGTTATTAATCTTTGTTATTTTAATATTTATTTTTATTATTTAGTTATTTAATATTTGTTATTAATGTTCAAAATCGATTACGATAATCGATAAATCAATTATGATTATGATTAATCGATTAATAAATTACACGCGCACCCCTAGTTCTAGCGCCAAGTGGTCTTGACGCAGAGTCAACCTCTGACGTTATTTTGTGATATTTAATTGTGCTATTTAATCTGGATTTAAACTACCAATGACGTTCCTCAATGATTACCAAAAAAATGTTATGGAATCAAATCAATTTCAACAAAATTCAAAAAACAAAACTTTTGTAACACTAAAGCAAAAAATTAAAAAATGAAGTAAAAAATGTTTAAAGCTGAACAATTTAAAAAAAATTTTAAGTAACAAAAATATTATAAATTTTTATAGCAAATATTAATTTTTATTCGAAATAACTATTAAATTTTATGGCAAATATTAATTTTTACTGTAAATATTAATTTTATAGCAAATATTAATTTTAAGTTAAATATAAAATTTAAATGTCAAGTCCGTCCCAGATACTGAATGGATAGTGAAAAATCGTATATTTCCATGATTTAATTAAACTGTACACTTACACATCTCAGTCAATACACTTCTAATTCCTACATTTTGTTTCAGAATATTATGTGCCATAGATCCTCAAGAATTTTATCCACTAGTAACACTTTACAACGTCTTCTTGCAAGAAGAAAACACCAAACCGCATTTTATTTTGATGAAGATTTTAGAGAATCTTAATCAAATTATTTTATTTTTATTATTAAAACTTTTAATTTAAATCTTTTACTTTTACTTACAACGATGGCTTCATTTGATAATTTACCATTAAGCACCAAAATGTTAACAGCCGGCATATCAGCTTGCATCGCAGATTTTGCAACCTTTCCTTTGGACACAGCTAAAGTTCGTTTGCAGGTAAGTTCTGAAATTTAATATAATTTTAAAATCATTATGAATAATAAATTTTAGATTCAAGGAGAAACACGTGCAGTTATTCAAAATGGCACCGTCGCATTGTTGCGTTCAGACGCTCAACGAGGACTTTATGAAACTATGGCGAATATGGTACGACAAGAAGGGCCAAGGTATAATTTTATTATTTTATTTGTAACAAAAAAGTACTTAGAGCCCCTGCTTATATAGGGCATTGTATTTGTATTGATAAATTAATGTTCGTGATCGGGGATTGGTAGTTGTAAAATCGGGTAAATTTTAAACCATGATTTGACTTTCAAACTTTTGGGCGTAACATAATTTAGACAATACTAGTACAGCGCTCTATCTAAATTGGGCTTAACTTAATTTTTGTTTTTAAGTTTTGCATGCTTTTAGTAATAATTCATTTTAAAAAATATTATAATATGAAATATTTCGAGAACATTTAGAAAAATACTGAAAGTAATGTAAAAGTACATCTAAAGTGGTTATTATTGGGTTTGGGATGAACAATGGTATGATGCGATTTAATTACAGGAGTCTTTACAATGGTCTCTCAGCCGGTCTTCAACGTCAGATGTGTTTTGCCTCTATAAGAATAGGATTCTACGACACCTGCAAGGCTTACTACCAGCAACTCATAGACGGTACGCTTACTGGCAGCTTTGCTGCTGGTAATCGATCGTTGATTATCTATAAAAGTCATAATAGAATTAGATAACATTACGGTCATTTATAAAACTCTAACTTTTCATTTCTGTAATACTTTCATTATTCTAAATTCTATATCTATACTTCTTTTAAAAGGCGGTCATTACTTTAAAAATGCTATCACACAAAATCCAAAAAAGATTATTCTGATATTTCAATTAACAAGATATAGGGTGAACCAAAAAGAGGAAATGAGTTCTACCAACTGATTTCTTGCTAATTTAAAATTTAAAAGTGGAACTCATTAATCCTTCTTGATCAACCCTACGTCCTTAGTTACCAATTAGACAAGACTCCTTTCTGATAATCAAAATTACATAGAGTTTAACCGTGATAGCATTATGGGTTTGGAAAAAAATCAAAAAAAATGAAAATTTCTGATTTTATTGTGTTAATAAAATTTAACCCAAAAATCTGATTTAATTTTATTCTTTAGGTAATAATCGATCGGGTAGCTTGAATATTGCATCACGTGTTGGTGCTGGAATAACTACTGGTGCTATGGCTGTCTTTTTTGCACAGCCGACTGATGTTGTTAAAGTTCGTTTTCAAGCTTCAATAAATGCTTCTTCAACAGCTAAACGCTATAAATCAACCTTCCAGGCCTACAAGTCAATAGCAAAACTGGAAGGCGTTCGAGGGTTATGGAAAGGTAAACTAATTAATTTTCTCTCTCAGTTTTGAAAATACTTTTTTGAATTTAGGTACTTTTCCCAACGTTAGCCGTAATGCTATTGTCAATGTTTCCGAAATAGTTTGCTATGATATTATAAAGGACACATTCTTAAATTATAATTTGCTAAACGATGGTATTCCACTTCACGTATCTTCAGCCGCAGTAGCAGGTATTACATTAAATTATTAATATCTAAGCAACAACTTCTAACTGTCAATTTTAGGATTATGCACAACAGTAGTGGCATCTCCAGTAGACGTTGTCAAAACACGTTACATGAATTCTTCTAAAGGTCACTACAAAGGAGCTATTGACTGTGCTGCTCGTATGTTCGTTCAAGAAGGTGTAAAGGCATTTTACAAAGGGTATGACTTTATTAAAATTTTATGTAATTTTGAAATATCTTCTTCTTCTTAAATATGCCGTGCCTTCAATGGGCGTTGGCGATTAAACATAACTGTAAGCCAAGATCACGTACTAGGAAGTACAATAATTAATGGGATCAGAATTTGAACTGCGGTCACCCGCTTTCCAGTCGGCCGGTGTAGGTTTTACTGTTGGTATCATATCTTCTATCTAAATATCTTCTATTCTTCTTCTTCTAAATTCTCCTAAGTATCTTCGATCTTCAAAACTACAAAAATCCTCCGAATAAATCTTTTCCCTCAAATAATGAAGATGAGGTGGTATGTCTTAAAATACCATGGATATCCAAAAATAAAGATGGGGGCACAGAATTACTGAAACCAGGAAACAAACGATTATAAACCAAATTACACTACGATAAAATCACATGAGCGAATTATGATTGTACAGTGATTTTTATTTTTATAAGTTTGTTTACATTAACCTGTATGCAGTGTTGTATTTTGCGGTAACAGTTCAGTATATATGTCTCACTTTATCATTGCATGCCATTTAAAATTTTTACTACGCTGGTCTAATATGACGTCGTCAATGTGAATGACGTGTATCGGAAAATCCATTTTATAAACCATATTTTAGATATTATTGAAGTAAAGCATTTTCACTTTCCAAATTTACTCTTTTCTTACTTCGTTAATTTTTAATTTTTACTGTGTTTCGGCAATCGTTTACCTTCTTCTTTCTTCTGAATCTAGGACTTCGTCCTCGTGATTACATATATATATAGATAATATTTAAAATTTTATTTTGTTTCAGTTTCGTGCCATCGTTCTGCCGATTATTAAGTTGGAACTTAGTAATGTGGGTAACTTACGAACAAATGAAAATACTTGCGACCAAAAAAATTTCCAGCTCTTAAAAGTATGGCTTATAGCATTTGAAGCATGCAAATTTTTCTTAGTGATTAATTTTTTTAGACAGGAATAAATAATTGTATTTGCAGAATTATTTAATAATTATTAATTTCTAAATCGATTAATTGCACATTTGAATGGTTAAATTATTTGTATTATTTGAAGTAGTGCAGTGGTCAGATTCGGTATACTACTTGTATAAGTCATTTTAAATTATTTTTTAAATAAAATACATTTTTCAAAAATATGCTTTGAAATTTAGACTGTGATAATAATAATATTATTATTAATCAATTCGCTCAATATCATTTTTAAACTAAATATGGGTGTAACATCTAACCTGAAAGTAATGGACAGGAGGAATAGTTTTGATAATATGTTTTGCGAAAATATAGATTATACATAATATGTATGTATTTTATTTTTATTTATGTTATAACTAAATATTTAACATAAATTTAGATTTTTTAAGTATTTATATATACCTACTTATTTGTGCTTTTAACAATAGTACAAAGTACTCATCCTATGTATTTGTGAACAATAAAAATGAATTTAGTAAAAAATATTGTTGTAACAATTATCTGATTTTAAATAGCATCCAAACATCAACATACTTAAAACATCCCCTCAAACACATAAATGTGAAAAATAAGGCCAAGTTTCTATTCCAAAAAGTTGGCCATTAGAAGTTGTGAGATCCAGAATACATAACCAAGTTTTCTGGGTATAAGAAAATGTGGTGTACATTACAAAGACATTTTAATAGTTTGTTTCTTAAAATGCCTTTGTTTGTACGAGGGTCATCCAGAACGTAAGATGCACATCAAATCAAATCAGTAGCACTACAACCCAGAATGGGTCTTGACTGACCGCTTTATTTTTGAAGAGTTTTCAAGGCAGGTCACCTCGGTGGTTTGCCATTGCTTGCCGAGGGAAAACGGATAGAATAAAGTTTCTAGCTCTACTCGGGTTCGAACCAAAGATCCCGGCTTGGTTCGTGGTTAAGCATCAGACCTTAACTGTTCTGGTAAGATTACAACATTTATATAGGATCGAAAAATGCTTGTATTTAATTGAAATTTACAGGATACTTCACAATTATATTAAACTCTTTTTTAACGTAATTGCCGTCGAGATAGAGATATTTCTGTAGTCGGAGCTTCAGCTTCTGTATGCCAGTTTCATAGACTTCCCCTGCCAGCTTTTTCGGTCACTTTTTCACAGCTTTCTCGATCACCTGATTGTTGGAAAAACGTTTCCCACCCAAAAACTCAATTAGTTTAAATAGTCCGAAGACCCAAATCTGGTGAATAGAGAGGAGTAAGAAATATTCCATCCAAACGATGTCAGCAACTTCTGTGAAACTCGCGCCGTGTGGGGTCTGGCATTGTCATGCAGGAGGCTGACTCCCCTGATCAGCATTCCTCTTCTGCGGTTCTGAATGGCTCTTTTGAGTTTTTTAGGGCATTGCAGTCAGTCTCTATATTATTGGTAATCTCTTTAAGCATAAAATCCTTCAAAAGGATCCTCTTACGGTCCCAAAAAGCAGATTCAATGACTTTTCCGGCTAAATGGGACGCATTGAAAATTTTGGTGGCTAGTTTGGTGAGATAACAAACTTGTAAGTTTAGATTTTTCCTAGTGGACACTTATTAACCTTCAAAATACATTTTCGTAGTATGACATTCGGCTAGTAAACAGCACGTGGAGGGTTTCATGATCGTTTGAACAAATGGTAAGTTTAATTTTATATTTTCATTGTTAATATGAGCACAATGAAGTCAATATCATTGGGTAAAACCACGAACAAGTCCGAAACATGTCTTTCATTAAGGCTTTTTGAGTTTAATAATTATTTTTCTTTCTATTTTTTTTTGTTATTGATTCTTAATACGGTCCTGACTACCGTTGTCCTGCTACGATTTTTTATTTTTACAACTTGCAATAAGGTAATTGTAGAAATCATCAGCGGCCATTCCGAAAGAATATTTTAAATTCTGTAATTTAGAATTTTCCAGGACTCTAAGACGTCGCCTTAAAGAATCCTACCAAGAAACGAATAGCATGGAGATAGGAATAGAAGCAATTTTCTATTAAGAACCCAACTAGCACCAAAGTAGCAGCAATTCAGACGAGAATCTTGACGTGACTATTACGTAACCGCTACTAAATCTACTACTTGGTTGTAATGGGTTTTCCAATAAGAACTTGACAACTTTTTTTTTTAAATGGAACGCAAACCATTTGAGAAATCAACGATTTAGGCGGCCAATCGACATTTCCAGAACCCAATCCGAGCACATACGTCGCTTCATATGATCGAGTGGCTTTAGTTCTTGTGCAAAATTGATCCTTTTGATCCTTTTGCAAAATTCGCTAAAGTGTGGTCTGAGCGACGCCAAATTCTTCAGAACGCCGTGGATTCGACTGTTTTGTGAAAAACTTTTCACTTTTTAGAAAATTTTAATCGAAGATAGAGTTAGTAATTAAATAAATTGCTTATGAAAATCATTCAGCGCTAAATTTCAGAAACTGAAAAGAAAATATTCGTGTGAGTTATTTGAGAGATATTCTATTTTTGACTGTTTCTCGGAGTGTTCCGCAAAGAACTATCCTTGTCCCACTATTATTTTTAAATCCAACACGCGGAACCTAAAAATTAATTTTTGCCAGGAGCTCCCGAAAATTACAACTCTAATTAATAATCTTAACAAAAAAACTATATCGGACATGATCCTTCTATCATATACAAGGTGGGCAGGCAAAGAAGATCAAAGAAGAGAAGGTAAATCCAGTAATTCGGGGCAAAATTCCAAAGGGAAATGGTACTTGTATTATAAGGGGTTATAGAGCAACCTCAACATGCTCGCCTTACTGCTGCACATAGATCTAAGAGCCCAAAAGAGGAAACACCATTTTCAACACCCACTGAAGAACAAACAGGATACCCTAGAACGGGCAATCGAAATTTGGCAGAGAAGATGGGATTCTAGCAATGGCGGCAGATGGACGCACCGTCTCATATCTAATATAAGGGGTTGGTACACGAGAAATTCTGGCAAATTAATTTACAAGCTAACCCAAGTCTTATCGGGATATGGATGCTTTGAGGCCTATTTGCACCGTTTTGAGAGTTCCGACGAAGAAAAATGCCCCTACTGCGAGGAAGAAGACACGAGTGAACATACTTTCTTTCACTGCCAACGTAGAATTGGGCCGCTGTCAAAATCCAAGGCATTGGCGCCGTGACTAATATAGCTAAAAGAATAATAACAACAAAAGAAAAAGAACAAAGAGAAAAGCAACTAGAACAACGGAAGGAATGCTCTAGCGAATCACAGATGTACCAACGAGAGGGGTTTTAGGGGGTAGAAATCCCACACTACCACCCAGAGTACTGAGTACAGGCTAATGGTGTCTTTCGAAGATTTTTTCCCTTCCCTAAAAAAGGTTATACTAAGTAAATGCACCATCTACTAAAACCCTTGTAATTTTTGCCCGAATCACTTATTGACTTGATTGCAGAATAAATTATAAAATCAACGGCAAAAATCAAATATTGAACATACTCGCAGATAGCCCTTGCAATATCATTAATAAATAGTAGAAACAGCAAGGGACCCAAATAAGATCCTCGCAGTGCTCCAGAGCTCACCTCTCGTGGTTGAGAGATTTACGTAGTCAATAAGCCAGCTCAATAAAGAACCACAAATACCAACTGCTTTCCTAGAATTGGTTTTATATTTGGGTTTCTTCAAGACTAAAATGATATTTATTTAGTCAAAATATAAGTTTTTTTTCACCTTGATTTTAACCAAGGCTAGGCTTAATATGTCAATTTATTAAAATTAAGGTTAAGCAACCAGCTCGTATGTTAATTTTTGACGGAAAAAATATTATTTTAGTCTTGAAGACCCCGAGAGATATGTCGAAAGCTCGACGAAATGGTAAACCAAATTCTATTTGATTTTTGTTCAAAACCCACTACCAAAGTTTCGTCTGTTTGTCGCTTTTCATATATCATTTTTCGTTTGGAGATTGACCCCTTTTTATCGGATTTTATCTTCACAGCATGGCAGGTCTCGTTCTGTCTGTTGTTACTCTTCTGCCCTACGTCATTTGAGAATGATGCCATGTGCCTTCTCATTCTACGGCCAAGTTCGAGCACTGCCCAAAAATGGAGATAATAAAAGATGTTATTTTTGCTATTATTATGAAGCACCACTTTATTTTTCATGTTGCTTAGCGGATGAATTTGTCCACACTAAACTCTAATCTGCACTGGTCTGAAATTACTGAGTTGTGTACCTTACTAAAAAGAAAGAAAGCAACATTGGGAAAAATGAGAAAAAACTACAATATTTCCATTGATTTTATTGTTTGGTTTAAAGATAGCATTATCTAATTACATTGCTTCTTACATAAAGTGCCCAAAAAAAATTCTATTAATTATTATATAAATAAAAAAATTTTGGATGGAATGGTGTATTTGGCAACTATGCAAGGTAGTTACACGAATTGGTAATTTTATAATTTTACCATTTAACAATTATAATTTATACCTAACAAAAGTTTACAAAGCTCTTTGATAATATTTCTAATAAGAGCAATATTATAATAACACTACAACTAACAGCTAGAAATGACAATAATTATTACATAATCTTATTTTAAATGCCATTGGAAATTTCAAAGCAATTTTGGGGAAGCACAACTCTCATGTTACATGAAGAACAAAGAGAAATTTTATGGCCTCCATTTAATATAAATTAATTAACAATAAAAATAGCATCATAAATTATGTATTTTTCTATGTAAATATATTTTTATCTACTAAGGAAGAAATATTGCGTGATATTGTCGAAGAAGCAACTTCTATCAATTTTTTGTTGCACTTCAAGGTTATTTCGAACTAAAAATGTCTAAATCAAAGAAGTGCAGAATTAAAATTTTGACAATTCAAATTGTCCTTAAAATACAACCTAATATAAGTGTCGCCGATTCTTTGGTATTCAAATGTATATGTTATATATCTTAATCTAATGAAATTTAGTTAATAAGTGGAAATTTATCAAACCCCCCTAAAAAATTCTGACCATGCAGAATTTTTGGTTATTGTACAAAAAGCATTAAGCTAGAAATGTTACTAAATACAGTTCAATAAAAATGTAATTTAATTGCCCTTAAGTTTATACAAAATAACATTAGCCCATGTTTCAGTTAAGGATGAAACTATCGGGGAATTAAGAAAAAGGGTTAAAATAATGTAGAAATCGTAAAATATTTAAAAATTTGTGCGTTTTTACATATCATTAATATTCATTCAACCGATATCGAATCCGATCCAATCTTTGCATTGTGCAGAATTTTAAGGTAGAATACGCGATACACTTCGAATGGTACGCGCATATTGCACTATTCCGTATTGCCTTGTATATGACTTTGTGCGCAGAAATGACTGAATTAATGTCACGCGCATATTGTTCTGAACTATTTTGCTGCGAATATAACTTTGTAAGTACATATATCGTTGTATATCACCGTTAAGTATTTCGTAGTTGCTAGTCGAAAATTGCTATAGATGTTCACCAGGTAATTTTTTGAAAGCGAATGATACGCAGCACAGCAATTTTTAAAATAAAATTTTAAATAATTTATAATTTGTGCGCTTATTCCCATAGATTACTAATTTTTTCAATTTAAAATATTTTCTTATGCTAAACAAGGCTGAATAAGAAAATTTCTAAATCGATGTAAACTGCTAAGCAATTAATGGTACTATATTACAACTACTAAATAATTAAAATGACTTTTGAACTGTATTTTGTATTTTAAATTTACATAATAGTTTGACTTATGTATTTTGCCAGATATAATAATTTCACTGTTTAAACACCCTGTATTTTGTTAAATTGATTAACATATAAAAAATACGATTATAACATTACTGCGACATACAAAAGCAAATCTTATAAATGCAGTAACAATGAAACAATATAAAGTTTTTATAAACCTTGCATTTTAAAATATTAGGCCTGCTTTAATTCTCTTCGTACGTTAATAAAACAGTTGCTGTATATCGTACATATAACGTCGCAAATACGTAAAATTAACGTACGATTTACACGAACTTTTCATTAGCATCAAAATGTATTTACAATAATTTTAAATAAATATTATTACTACTCTAATTACACTATAATTTTTTTTATCTATCAAACACAAACAAAACTTATCTAAATGACCATAAAGTGGCAAACGTAAGCAGCTAAAAACTAAGCAGTTGCGGATCTTAACCCCACATCTGCCTGATGGGTATGAGCGTAGTACCATAGTTGTTAAAAATGTTATAATAATCAATTACAAAATAATGTTGCTTTCAAACTTTAGAAATTAACACATTTGTGAATTTGAAAAAATTGAAAAGCGTTATTTGTATTTGCTAGAAATTTTTAATTTTTACTCATAAAATAAAGATGACATGAAGCTTATTTTAAAATATCTCCTATTTTATAACACTTAAATTTTGGGAAATTTTCGTCAAGTAATTAATTTTGTATAAAACTATTTGACAGCTGAACTTTGATGTAGCAATTGCGGATGTTACGAGATCCCTTTGAACATCTCGCTTTATTCAAGTCCGCTGTATTTAAAAATTGAAGGAAATATAAGAAAATAATTTTGTTACCAACTACGTTAAACTTTTATAATTTACGTATTATAATTATTTCATATAGAAATTTTAATAATTTACAAGCACCACCAAGCAAAACTTGATAAAATTACACTTACTTTCAAAGCCTTGACCAGAAAATTTTAATTCACCGAGTAATATATTTATTTCTACTGGATATCAATATTTTTCGATTATTTTTAATATGATATTGTTTTAACCACATTCACAGTAGAATTGCACCTTATCAATCAATACACCTTAAAATACAATTGTATTATGTTAAAAGTGTGAAATAATTTTTAATACATTAACAACATAATATGACATTTATTAAATTATTATTTTTTCATACTCGAAATATTATTGTTTTTTTATTTTCAATAATCAGATTTTCTAGAATAACCAAACACAAAAAATCTAATAATCTCAATAATTTTTCAAAAAACAATGTACAAACAAAGCAATACTTTGCTTTGTTTCAAGTACTTCATATTCAAGTACTTCATCAGGTAAGAATCAGGAATCAAGGACTGAATTAAGCCTTTGCATGAAATTATGCAATTGAAATTTTCAAAACCAAAGCTGCACTTTCTTAAAAATCTTTACTTTATTGAATTATCAAATACGGCCGTTTTTATATTTCAAAGTTTGATTTTCTCACTCTAACATAGTGTTTTCATTTATTTAATTAGTTCCAAGCTAATCAAAATACTTAATTTTCTAAAATTAAAAAAAAATTAGAGCAAATTTCAACTGTATTCCTGGCAAATACAAAAAAGTGTACTTGATTAAGTGTGGTTCGTAATGATTCAAAAATATTTCCAAAAATCAGCTAGTCATGAGCCATCAGCAAAAACTCGTTTTAGATTTTTAAAAAATATATAAATTGCCAAAGATATGCGGCCCTATGCCGCATTTAGGATTTCTACGTTGCTAACTAAACATGAACCAATGAGATATTATGTGAAATCAATAAATATATGACTCGATATCAAACATTAGTTTAAAATTTACATTTTTTAAAAATGAATAATACTGAGATTATTGTATTTTTATTAAATATTTGATTATTCTAAAAATAATCAATATTAGTATTAATTCAAAAATTAAATTCATTGCATAGATTATGAAATTGGAGAATTTAAAGGTTTTTAACATTTAAATGTTTTAATTTATTCAAAATACCAAAACCTATCAAATTCTATATAGATTCTCATTTTTTTAAAAATCTACTGAAAATTAATTTTCTGCTTACTTGACGGAAATTAATGTATTACTTATTAGTTATTTCAATACACAAGGATAATACGCTAATTTGAAATACTATACCGAGAGAAACTAAAACTATGTGCACCCACTTTAAATTTACAAGAAGAGTATGCTTATAGTTTCAATTACACTTAGAACACCAATTAAATTATTGTAAACATTAATTTACGTTAAATTGCGCATAGATTAAAGAAATAGTATGTCGAGTATTAAACAATAAATTAACCAATATTGTGGTTAATTAACATTGAAGTTTAAAAGATTGAAAAATGAAGAATATTGTACTAATTAATTTCTAAAGTTATTTAAAATATTCGAGATAAATAGTATAATATTTAATATCATAAAATAGCAAAAATAAAATTTTGAGTTGAATAGAAGTCAGATTTGCATTGTAATCATTAATTTATTTTTTGCAGATTTTTCATACATTACAAAACTCAAAGCGAGAAACAAATATCGAATATACAATCAAATATAGAAAACACATACACGAAACATAGAACTTTCTTGTTTAATATAACAGCCAGAATGATGGTAGCAAGTGGACGGCATTAAAGAAAGTATATACCCCATAAATGGATATAAATGACTATTAAATAATAATAACAACAATACAATAATATTTAACAGCATATTTAACCATTAAATTATATGTTGTTATTTTAACATTAATGACGTTACACTAAACGACTTAGAATTTGAAACACCAAAAGTTATTAATTTACCGTGTAACACACTCAAGATTAAAATATTACTAAATAAACATAGCAGTATATAATAAATAAATGTAGTTTTATTAATCACCTTGTAATTTATGACGAGTTAAACTGCATTATTACGCGTTTCGGTATGTCTACGTCTTATACAGAGGTAAGACTGGTATTGTGAACATATAAGCTATGCTTCTAATATTGTAAAACCTGTACAATTTTGTACAAAATGGCAAAAATTAATCAATTTGCAGCAATAGTATTTGTTATGGTAAGTAAACCGAATAAAAAAATTATTTAATTTTTTCCGTTGATGTAATCTTCAGTTTTACAATTGAGTGCTTTCAATAATCGTGGAGAGTTGCCAATAAATTGTCATTGCATCTGTTATGGACTGGAATTAATGCTGTACTCGAAACACAGCTTGACAAAGTTTGAGGAATTCAGAAGATGATATCATAAAAACAATATAATAATGGCGAGTTAAAAGTAATGGAAGAAATATGTACTACCTTAGAGGTAAAACAAATTAAAACAAAACCCATACTTGGAAAAAAAGACATGCAGAAGAAAAGAAGAATATTGTACAAATTTTTGCCCAATGCAAGACTCCTAGAAAACTCCATTTATTGGTATTACACAAAAATTATATCAAATTTTCATCTCACAACGTGCATAGGTTAATATTCGGTGCACTTACCATGTAATAGTTTTAAAATGATTCACAGACAAAGACGTCATTGCAAAAATAAATCTGAAAAATTTTAATCCAAAAATTACCAAGATCATTAATCAAAATAATATAGAAAAACTACCGTAACTTTTTGGCATATACCATTTTTTGAATTTGATTTGCAAGTAATCATAAAATTTAGTCTGTAAACTATTTTCAGTTTTCAAACAGCACCCAATTGTGAATTCCAAGGAAAACTGCTTGCTACTTCACCACGCAATAGAAATGTTTTCTTTAAAACCGAACAATAGAAATCTTTAATTTTAAATCGATTTCAATCGATAAGATTGTAAATTTTGGAAGAGTTATTTAGGAATAAATTATTTCGAGGTAAACCCGGAAGACCAAATAGCCGTAAAAAAGAACTTACAAGAATCTAAACCACGGTACAAATAATTTAGCAGCAACTGGGAATCGAACCTGTGACCCTATGGTACAAAACTTACACCGACTACCTGTAGAAAGGTTTAACGTTCCGCTTAAATTCATATTTACAAAATGTATTTTACAAAAGTATGCTGCTACAGCCAAATTCATTCATAACTGCTAAGTCGAAAAAATATTTATTATATTTATTTTTATTTCATTAGAAATGTAGAATGTTAATAAAGTTTTGAAATTAATTTGTTTAAAATAAATATTAGTTATTTTGATACAAACATATAAATCCAACATAGTTAACGTCAGGTCAGAAAAATGCAAATTGATTCAAAGCAACATACAACGACTGAAAGGGGGGCCGTTCAAAATTAATTAAAACTGAAAAACGATAAACGATATCTTACTGCAAGTATTTCAACCTTTTTACTATTTCATAAAACAATATATCAATAGACTTAAATCAAGAGCAATTGTAAAAGTAAAATTTAAAAAGTAATTTTGAAAAATGAAAAAGAAAATTTTAATTATTTTATATATTATTTTCATTTTTATTTTCATATGCAATTGTTGTTTCGTAACAAAAAGCTTTATAATCTGGTTGAGTGTTCAGTTTAGTTTAAATTTATATGCATTTAAATGATCAATTAAAATTACAATTAAAGATAAAGAATGAATTCAAGCTTTGGCACACAGCTATAACTTTAAAAACTGATATATTTATTAATGATGAATTCCCTCATCACATCTATAGCAACGAGAACAACGTCGGTTGACAGATGTCAACAAACGAATTCAAATTTATAACAATCAAGTTTCAGTAAAGTTTATCACTATTGTTATGTCGACATAGTTATAATGGTGCTTGTTAGAAAATTAGGTTAGTTTACGTAAATTAATCTAAAAGAAAACCACAAGAGCTTAAATTTTTGTTAGCTTCTTTTTACTAAGCAACATTATAACTTCTTGCAAACATCTGAAACTGCGTAGCAAAATTAGAGCAATTTTTTTAATTAAAAACTTGGATCTTGTGATTTTTTTATACATTATATAAACAAACATCATTAAATTTAAGACTCTCGAGCATCATTTGTAACCGAACAATTGTTCTGATATAATCCTTAGCAACTAATTTAATTTTTATCTTGCAGGTCTTGGTACATACATTGTGTATCCAATTGCACCCTAATTGCAGCAAAGTAGATTAATAACTAAATCCTTATCTCTGAAAGGCCCTGCTTATTATTTATACACACTACATGTAATAATTAACCATTTTAACATTAATTTTAAGTTTACCGTAATATAATAACAATTATAGTTTCAACACTTATAAAACATGTAAAACGGTCTATGCTTTTAGACAAAACACAAGTACAGAGAAAACAACAGTATATAGTAACATTAGTAGGTACTTACATAGAATAAATGTAGAATATCTATGTTGGAATAATTAAGGGATTCAAAGCTTTTAGATAGCTATATTTGAAATTGAAGAAAAAATAGTGTGAATTTATTGAATTAAAGGTGAGCTCTGATTATCACTGAAATCTAACGTGTAGTACATATCAGTGGTATCCAATGATGGTAGATTGCGACTAGGTGTTGCAGTTGGGGCCTTGTCTTTTCCACTAAACCATTCACTAGAATTAATCATAATATTTAAAAAACAATAATATATTCAAGTGTATGTTCTCTTTTTCCACAAAAATATTAAACTTTTTGAAAAATTTTACTTACTACACTTACTTGTTTATCTAGCTCAGTCGGTAGAATTACATATACGAGACTCATTTTTAGAATGTAATCAAGATCAGATTTTGTGTTTCCAAATGAAATTTGAATTAAACTAATCGTTATTTTGAAAATCAACATCGACTAAATGTAATCATGACATTTTTATAAAATCCGTTTACATCAAGGTTATTCTTAAAACAATGTCGATCAACCAAAATTTTATTAATTTTATTCAGACACACTGAATTATCATTTGTAATACAATTAAATTATTAATGCATCCGACTCAGCCAGTTTAATCGTATCTTGGTTGTCACAAAATACTTCAATGAGCCTGTTGAAATTTGTGTACAATTCTTCCGAAAATTGCTTTAACCACATGGCCTCTTGTACAGTTGATGACAAGGCCATGTACTCTGCTTCGGTACTCGAAAACGCCATCGTGGGTTGCCCCTTACTATTCCATGTTAAATCGACTGAAATCGTTGACTTCAAAGACAATATCTGGTTGTGTATATTGTGTTAGGCAAAGTAAACACGCAACTACTTCTTGATAAGGGACTTGACCGGTGAGCGCTTCCGCTAACATATTGGCCAATAATTTTTGGTTTGTGTCACTTGGAGTCGATGCGAGTTTACAACCTTCCTTACCAAACCGTTTCAAAATCTCTTTTATGTAAGTCGTTTGATCCTAGCAAATACCGTCTTCGCATTGTGTGATTCGAATTCGTACACAATTCTTTGCAGTTCCCATATCTTTTATTTTAAATTTTAAACTCAACCCCCGTTAGAACAGTGGCATCTTTCCAGAAAATTAGAGAGTCAGCCATATAAATTGCAAACTTACAGATTCAATTTTTTGGTAGTAAACGCACGGATCCATTTTTTGACTTCTTTAGGCCAAACGATGCTGACTCCATCTTTAAGTTCCACTGCCTACATGTTTGTTTAAGTCCGTATATTGCGCGATTTACCTTGCGCACTCGATTACTTCCATCACTTAAGCCTTCTGGTTGCTCGAGATGTATTTCCTCACATAAATAATCTTGTAAAAATGCTGTGACGGCCTCTTTTTGATCTATTTTATAAATATAATTTATAAACTGTTATAAATAGATTTTTAAAATTTTTATTTTAAAAAGTAATTTTACTTTTTTAAAAAGTACTACTGAAATCTACAGGGAAGTAATATTAATCATTTTGTGTTGAGAATATGTTCTGAAGTTATGCATGAAAAGAAAAACATTATAAAACCGGCCTAGGACATTTGAACGCAGCCGTTTGAACGAGGCCGTTTAAAGACGGTCGTTTGAACGCAGAGACGCTTGAACGCAAGGACGTTTGAACGCGAGAAATTAGGTGCAATTGACCACCCCCTTTTATTATATTTAACCTTTTATTCGAGAAATCATCCGATATCGGATGATTATATATATAATTATTATTCGACGAATCAATAATCGATTCGCATTCGAGAAATCACGAGATATTGATATTTTCATTGTCTTTCTAGGGCGCTCCGGGCGCTCCGAGCCGTTTTGCCAAAGACTAAACAAATTAAAAATATCCCTGAAGACCGAAAGAACTCGCCAAAGGTGGAACTCGAAGTAGGTGAAACTCTAAAATAAAATAATTAAATATAATAAAGGGGGGTCGGGTCAATTGCATCTAATTTCTCGCGTTAAAACGTCCTCGCGTTCAAACGTCGCTGCGTTCTAACGGCCGCGTTCAAACGGCCGCGTTCAAATGGTTGCGTTCAAATGTCCGGCTCCGTTATAAAACATATAAAAACAAACAAATAATATTAGAGTTTTCCGTATTAAAAACGTATTATAACGCACTATGCAATGCGCAGGCCAGGCGTCGGCAAGCTATAACCCGCGATAATTTGATAATTTCAAATGACCCACTTGAGTTCCAAAATTAAATTAGAATTACAAGTATTTCAATACTGAAAGCATGAATGTAGGACAAAATAATAATACCCGTTGACCCTCCGTTTCTATATAATCTCATTTTAACTCTCATATTAACGAAAAATTCGTCATATCGATGAAAAATTCGGGGATCTGTCAGTTAATTGATACCACGAATTCAGCTTCAACCTTTATTGGAAAGAGAACAATTTTCTGAGCATTTTATGTAAATAAATTTTTGAGGATTATCCATTAGCTTTCGAGAAAACGGCACTTAAAATTTAAAGTTTTACATGCATTTTACATAAGGATTACACTACGAATTCTACATGGGTGTTCTGTTACCCGTAAGTGTGTTAATTATCACTAACATTTTACGAACAGTATTTATTTATTTTTAATTATTTAACTTGTTTTTGGGGTGGATCCTTGATATGGTTTAGCATCCCTGTATGTAGCCCCAACTCGCTAAAGGTGCTACTCGAAAGGGGTGAAACTCATTTTAGGGTGCATCTGAAATTAACCTAAAAGGCATAAAAATATTCCCCGATCAGTTGCAACTCGGTTTAATGTGTGCGGTTACTAGCAAGGTCTACACGTACGACGTGTACTCGACAGAGTAACAATCGCGTCTGACGGCTAACATTAAGACTATATTGGAGCACACGTACGGACAATAGAACACTCGTGTGTGAAGTAGTGCGCTTCTTATGGATTTTTAAACGACGTTTTCTCGAAAACTAATAGATAATCTTCAAAAAGTTATTTACATAAAATGCTCAGAAAGTTGTCCTCTTTCCAATAGTGCAAAGGTAAAAGTTTAATTCGTGGTATCAATTAACTGACAGTAACCAAAATTCGTAGTATTCATGTAAAAAATTATTGTCTTTATCAGTTTGTTCATCAATATAACGAATTTTGTTCATAGAAACAAAAATGACGAATTTTTTGTTAATTTGATGAACCTTTTTTTTCAGTGTTTAATTCTTCATATCGTCTCTAACACCGCTCTTAAATACATATATACATTATATACAATATAATTCAGTTTAAGATTATTGGGAAATATGCCAGTTCGTAAATAGCTTAGAAAACAAAATCGTCAATGGTTCATCCAACTGGGAAGCACAACTCTTCAGAAACGCCGGAGAAATCATTATCAGGACCAGTTCTCTTGTTGACACTCAAAGTCTGCAGCCGATAATACTATTTATGCCATACTTCTGGTTGTTCATAACAAATTTTAATTTTTTTGTCGTTCTCGATTGTTCTTGATTTGTTAGTAATCGTTCTGTAAAAATAAAATTTTTAAATCTAATGATAACCTTTATTAACCATTGCGAACAAATCTAGAACAATCAAAGAAGATTAAAATTTCGAAAAATACAAAACTGACGCAAAATCTTATTTTGCGATTTTGCGGTTATTATTAAATTTAAAATTTTATTTTTACAGAATAATTGCTTAGAAATCAAGAATAATCAAGAACAATCAAAAAGATTAAAATTTAAAAAAAATGAAACTGGGGCAAAATCTCATTTTGCGGTTATTATCATTAGATTTAAAAATTTTATTTTTATAGAACAATTGAGAACAAATAAAAAATAATCGAGAACAAAAATAATTTAGTGTTTCAAAAAGGGGAAGGTGGCAGAAAAATTTTTTTTTGTTTTTCTTAGGTAAGTATATATTTTTGAAAAATTTAAAAAAATCAGAGCAATTGAGAACAAATGAAAAATAATCGAAAACAACAAAAAAATTAAATGTTTTGAAAAAGGGGAAGTCAAGTTCACACACGTCGAAGATAGTAAGAAACCAGATGGGGTGATCTTGGTGCCTTGGCGCCAAGGAAGAGCTTAGGTTTAACTTGGGAATTTTGTGTCAAATGGCCAGTTTGGCAGAAATAAAGGCAGGAACTTCAGAAAATAGAATAAAGTTCATTATGATTTAGTAACTTTGCCCTTGAGACCTTGAACCCAAAAAAAAATGCACGCACACTTTTTAGAACTAATAGAATTATCGCAAACGTTTTACTATACTATGGCATCATCAGGCGAAGAATTAGAAATAAAATTTAGAGAAAATCCGTTTAAATATCGTTTTGGGTAGTGAGCGGTTTTTGAAAAAGTATTTTTCTTACTGTATTAACTACCTCCTCCAACCTACTTTGACTTAGAGGAGCGCTTAATCTTTAATCAAATCACTTTTAAAAAAATAAATCATCCTCACCTCTTTGCAGCCGGAATCGTGACCTCTACTAATTCAGACAAGTTTGTAATTAAACATGAATGTGCGCAACCGGTATCTTGCTAGTGGTAGCTATCTTAATCCTTATTGGAGATCTGTTCTGGTAGAGTGTAGAACTTAAAATCAAAAACATATGGGCGTAATCCCGCTAAACAAAATCGCTGGTGGTATAACTACGGCTTTTATGTGCTAAATGGTTAAGGAAATCCAAATGAATCAATCTTACAATAGAGATATTGCAATGAATGTTGCATTAAGTATATTGTAAAATTTGTTCAATCTTTGTCAGAACAAAGTCTGCGAAGATGCCATTAGTGGGTATTTGCGGAATACTCGTTTACATAGTCAATATGCAAAATTAATTTCCATGAAATAAGCTTAATTGAATGAACAAGCTAGAATTAAATTAAATAAAATAATGAAGTTAGGTTATTTATTTTGTTTGTTTATTATGTTTGTAATATATTATTTATAGCTTGTGTTATATATTTTATTCATATCAAATAATAAAAAAAATAAAAAATAATGACATATCCGCATAACAATGAAAATAAAAAAGAAGGAAAGACGTAAGCCATTTTATACCACTTATAACGTCATAAAAAGTAATTAATATTTATTTTTAAACCAGATTGATTTGGAAAAGTTATATAAGTTTTGGGTGTAACAATGAGATATATTTGTTTGTAAAGACGTAACTTTATAGGTCAACGAATATTGCAGATATCGATTTAAATTTTTGCAAAACTTTCATACACATGCAGGTAATACTAGATAATAAAATAAAAATAATTTAATATACAGCAAATAATCAAAAACGTAAGTCTGGATACAGTTAAGTTAGTACTCTCGTTTTTACGTAATCGCATAAACTATATTGTGAGTTTATGCAAGCATTTAACGTAACGCATAATTTGTAAGAATTCTATTGATGGATTTAAAGCTAGACCCACCCATCGACCAATCCAATCTTTACGTTACAGTAAATTTAAACAAAGTAAAAGTGGCAAATTCAAATAACTGTCCCATCTATATCAAACTATTGATACGTTAATTTTTAATTAGCAAAAGGCATTCTATTCAGAAGTTTTTGAAGAGCTTTCTGCGATGAGTCTGTTTTGAGTTTTGCGAAATTTAAAAATTTATTTTTTAATCTTTTGTAGGAATTTTTAATTTATTAGCTTGACATTTTTTTTTAACTTTTTTTTTACTTTTTGTCGAGTTGACTATGACTATTGTCTCTTTTCAAAACTCAAAAACCATTAGAGAGAGCGTAGCTTTTTATCGAATAACGACTTGGGAAAATGTTGTGGAGTTGTATTTTGCAGACTTAGCAATAGATTTTTTTTCGAAGGCATTAAATGTGTTGGTGTTAATGGAATTTACGGTAAAAAATAAAATTTTGGATGTCTACCAACTACCAGTAGCTAGGTAGAAAACATAAACTCCCCCCGTATATTCCATCTGGTGCTATGGGTATACACGTCGGCATATTTATTTTACGCCGTTGTGCATAAACTACTCTTTAGTTTTACTCTCAAATGCTTTTCTGTGAACATCACTATGATGATTTGCTTTGTTTTTAGTAGTTTGTAGCAAATTATGTTTCCCACAATGCAATTTATTCAGTTATCAAATTAAAAAAATTTAAAAAGTGATAAAACAAAACCGATAATTATTTATTTTTTAATTTACCAAGTCTTTGTTATGCAAACTTTTATTTACAAGTTATTTTAAATTTCAAATAACCATGAAATTGTAGGTTTATTTACATTAACTTACTGTCGGAAGAGAACGGGTTCCACTATTAGTGGAACAAATATGAAAAGCATAGGAAGTTACACTATAAAATTTATGTGGAAAACATAAAGGAAGTTATGATAACAGAGGTAGGTACTATATTTGTTTAGTTAATTATAATTATTGTTTATAACTTGAAATTTTAGCAGAAGTTTCGACAAAGTTGCTAGTGTACTTGTTGGTAATATAGAAAATATAACATAAATTGGGTTTATCAAACAAAACCGTATAATCTTATTAGTTACGATAACATACTTAATAGTTGAAATTAAGTTAATTTATAGTTTGCTTAATTACTTAAGAAAATCGATTATCTTTTTAAAGTTGGTTTCATTTTGGTTAACGTTTTATTTTATTTTCTTATATTTCTGCAAATTAAACTAAGAACTTCTTGTATTATTTTATGATAGCAAAGTTTAGCTTTGAGAAACCAATTTAGCTAAAGTAATTAAATTTCTTCTTTGATTAATTTTAACTGCTGGTTTAAATTATCAACTATTTGGTTTTTCTTTTGGAGTATGTAAGTTATATTTAGATCCCTTTTATATCTAAACATTTTTATGCTTAGAAACACAAATTTTCTAAATTTTTACTTCTATTATTTTCTAATTCTACATTTAAAAATATTATTTAAATTTATACTTTCATTGTGCATCACTCCGTACTTTAAAATAGAGTTGGTATGCCTGACCTTCAAGTTGGATAATTATGCCATAAAATCGCAATACGCTGCTGCTGCTGCTCCAGCGTGTCATTTTTTGGTGAAAAAAGAAACAATCTGATTGGTCGATTTTTTTACCAACCAAAAAATATATTAAACCACTCCCGGTACTCCCCCTGGGACGAGTTGCATATCAATCAGCATCAATCATCAGGTAATATTGTATAATTTCCATTTATGAAATTATTTACATTAGCTGGATTAGCATTTAAACCCAATTGGTTGAAAACTCGATTGATGTGCAACTCGTCCCAGGGGGAGTACCGGCGGTGGTTTAATATATTTCTAGGTTGGTAAAAAAATCGACCAATCAGATTGTTTCTTTTTTTACCAAAAAATGACACGCTGTAGCTTAAAAAATGTCTCGACAGCAAAAACAGTTTAATTCTCGAATTTTTAAGTAAAAAAATTAATTTTCAGGAATAAATTTGTTAGAACGACTGGTATTGAGTAATTACGTCGAGCTAACCTAGTTTTGATAATTACTTCAAGTATCGATTACCACATGATATTTTTGAAAATTTAGTTATATTCAATTATATTTTAATTTAAAATTAAGAACAAATATCCGCAGATTTACTATCGGATTATGCAAAAGGTTATTAAAAGTAAACAATTTTCCTCTGAATATTTATCAAAGCAACTTTAAAAGAGATTAGTTTTATAAAATGTTATAAAATAAAATAAAATTTGGATGCAGAAAACGAATAGATAAAAGACGGCATACCGAAGAAAAAACTAGAACAATCTTAAGATCCCAAAATCCAAAACTTAAACTCAATCAATGAAATGATCAAGATAAAGAGAGGAGGATACGTTGAGGGTAGGAAACCTTTGCCCCATGGCAATTCCAATTATGCCACGAAGAAAAGCATAAGCTATTCCATGTGCAAACGTGAACCGTTGCGAAACACCACTCAGAGAGGGTTTTTTAATTTTAATCTTCTCAATCTCTAATTTATTAATCGAAATCCATTTTTTCCATAATCCGAACTACCTACGTCCAAATTTTAAAAATTACAAATTCTCAAACCAAATCGCAAAAATAATACAGGAGACGACTTTCTCCCTAACTGCTGCAGACAGCCATATTTGGTAAAAAGCCTCGCTTCCCCTTCTGGCTATCATAATGCCAACTAATCTTTTTCTTTCAAAAGCGAGATAATACAAAATTAAAAATACTTAAATATTTACAAAAATACTACTTTTCAGAATAAAATTAAATCGACATTGTTTCACGGCAGTTTTGCCATTCAACCGTTGTGATCCAAAATAACAATTAAAATCGCTTCCATTTGACATATTTCCAAATGATTAATTTTTTAAAGATAATGTTAGTCAATCTGTCTATTATTAAATTGTTCAATTCTGATTGAGCAATCAGAAAATTTTGTTGGATGCCTATTGGTTTAATATTTAGAAGGCATTACTCTTCAAATATTATTTTGAACTCCAAACTCGAAATGAAATGGGAGAGCGGTCGATCTGTTTTTATTATTTACATTTCCACTATTTGTTTCTCACACTTATCGCTACTTTCACTCAAGCCCATGCGTAAGGGAGAAAGAGGTTGGAAGTTTAAATCCCCAACACCCCCAATTACATTTTTTTGCCTCTAGGTCATTGTCAGTTATTGGTTTCATCGAATTAAAAGTTTACTTCTAAATTTATCTAATTTATTTCTGTAATTAAATTAATAAATTTTTTGCAACCACTCTCATGAAGAAATCCTGCGCACGGACCTGCTTTCACGATTTGGAACTCAACCGTGTTCATTTTCGATTATTTCTTCTATATTAACAATAATATGCATTTCCTCTTTCTAGACAATCTCTTTTTCTTTCCGTTCTTCCATGTTTTCATACCATTTCTTTTTCGGTTTCATCAAAAATTTCGGTTATTTCTTCATTCTTGATAACATTCTTATATTTATCGACTGTTTCACAAAACACATTGTGTTTCTTTTCTTTTCGTTTTTCAATTTCCACTATAATCTTCTTTTTTGTGTTCAACAAAAACTTCAAACTTTTCTGCCATGCTCTCATTTATTATGCCAAATCTTTTGTTTGTCAGTCTATTCAATAACATAAATAATTCAGCCATGCTTATAACCCTCCAAAGTGAAGTTCGTAAAATATTTTCCCCGAGTTAAAAAGTAGATCCAGGAATAGTACCCTAACCGGCCCACAATTTTAAAAATTTCCAAATAACATTATTTTTTTTAATATATTCTTTTGTCAAGAAGTAATGCAACTCAAAATTTGAATGAGAACGAAAATGTGCTCGATAACAACCACACGTCGCGCCTTCTAATTTAATTTTCAATAATAATTTTAAAAAATTAATCTATTCATCAATCGAAAGTCGTTTTTTTCAAAAAATTGATCTTTCAGAATCGTTAAAAAAATCATCCAAAAACTATCCAAAAACTCGTCCAAAACTGTCCAAACCAGGACGAAAACAAAATTTGTACTCACAAATTCATAACCATTTATTCACAATACCAAATAATCTCATATCAGTGACTCAAAATAAAATAAAATCAGCGGAGACATCAGCACAACGCGCGAATGAGAATGTTTACAGCTCTCGACCTCAACACATTCTTGCTGTTTGTATCGCTTTTCTTTTTTTCTCCAATACAAAATTCTATATCTGCTATAAAACTGTTCATCGGGAAATCACGTTGGTTATGTTCCACTGCAAACCGAGTACCCATCGATAAGATATTTTGAACATATTGAGAACAAGGACATAATTGTGACAAGATCTGATAAAGGAAACAAATCGGTAAACGGAAACTACAGACTGGTATCTTACGACGTCACATCGTTATTCACCAATGTAAAAAAGGAGTCAGTAATAAGGGCAATAAGAAGACACTGGAAAGACATTGAAAAGAACACATGCATGGGAGAAGAGATGTTTCTTAGTTTAGTTGAGCTTTTGTTTGAACAGAGTTTTTTCAGTTTTTGAGACTCTTTTTATCGACAAGTCTCTGGTTGCGCTATGGGTAGTCCAGCATCACCCGTTTTTGCTGAAATCGTGATGAATGATCTCTTGGTGGATTGTTTGGAAAGCGTTCCGTTTGAGATTCCGGTTCTCTACCTATATGTGGATGATATTTTTGCAGCGGCTCTTGAAGACCAAGAAAACACATTGCTGAATATTTTGAACAATAATAATGACGGAATTGCTTTTACCATGGAGAAAGAAAAAGACGGATCAAATCCTTTCCTTGATTTACGCCTGACTAGAGACGGAGAAAACTGCATTACTCGGGATTGGTATCGGAAACAATTGGCATCAGATAGGCTGTCGAATTTTAAATCAGCACATGGTATAAATCAAAAGACAGCTATAGTGAAGATGCTGAAACATAAAATCGACAAGATTTGCAGTCCAGACCTGATTAATAAAAACTACAAAATAGCCACTAATATACTGATAAAGAACGGTTACCCAGTAAAATTTATAAACAACATTCTATTCGAAAGTCAACGAAGATATAAGATACCGGAGAAAAAGACAAAAAGTGCAGAGAAGGAAGAGAAGAGGTTTGTTAAGATTCCGTATGTACCGGGATTGTCCAGTAGACTCAAGGTTTTGCTGAGCGATGACTCCACGGAGGTGACCTACTATAGTTGTAAGAGTGCTTCCTCTTTGTTTAACTATGGAAAGGATCACACAGAGAGAGAAAATCAGAGTGGCGTAATATATAAAATAAAATGTGAATGTGATCTTAGCTACGTAGGCCAGACGAAACAGTACTTAAAAAAACGCTTATATCAACACAAATACGATGTGAAAAACAATAAAAGTACCACTGGCTTGTCAACGCACGCAACTGAGACGGGTCATAGAATACTCTATGAGGAGGCCAAAATTATAGATAGGGAAAAGAACTATAAGAAGCGATTATTATTAGAGATGCTGCACATAAGAAGGCATATGGGGAAGTCGTTAAACTTCCAAACGGACACTTTGGGCTTAAGTAACATTTATGCCGGTCTGATTAAGCAGTGAAAATTCCTCTTTTTCGTTCTGGTGATTTTCGTGGTACGGTCCTGCATTTTTCAAGGCTCGAGAATGTTTATAAAAGTATATGTGTTTGCAGATTGCGTTTTATACTAGATAATATATCGTTGCAGTGGTTTCAAAATTGTAAAAAATTTTTACGAGTTTTATTATATTTTTGATGACCTAATTTTTTTTTATGTGTTATGGATGCATATTGTTTATTTAGCATATTTTCCATGTTTTTAATAATTTGACTAGTAAGTTGTGTTTTTGTTTGCGACGTCTAGATGTAGATTCGATGATTGTCTTTTTTTTATCTTGTAGACTCTGAAGAAGGCCTATATTAAAATAAGGTTGAAACCGGTTAGTTGGATATATTTTGTTTTATTTCAAGGACCCAAAAAACCCAAGAAAAAACAGTTCATCGTTAGAGAAATTAAATATTTTGTAAATTAAAAAATAATTTTTTTAAAAATTTTTAAAATATTATTTTTTTATTATATTCTCCTTCAAATTAATATTAAAAAATCGATTGCGGCCATGCCCATATAACTTTATCATACTGTTAAATAACAATAAATTTAACAAAGGAATTTGTAAATTTGTAAAAATAATTAAAAACAAGAAAAAAAATGTAAAATTTTTTTGTAAAATCTATATAAAGCAAAGTAGGATATTTACACGATTATTGATTAATCCTTCTTTATTATTATTGTGGAAGAGAATAAAATAAAAAAAAATTTTTAATTTGAAAAAAATAATTTTTTTAATTTACAAAATATTATTTTTTTGCGTTTCCGTGTACCAATTTTAACCAAAATGTAATCAGCTCTAAATCTCAATATTTATGTACTAAATACGAAATTTTATTAAAAAATTACTATTGGTTTTTAAGGTAGAACGCACACAAACATTGACCATATGCATAGGTACGCGGCCGTTTGAACGCAGAGACATTTGAACGCAGAGACATTTGAACGCAGCGACGTTTGAACGCAGAGACGTTTCAACGCAGGGCCATTTGAACGCGAGGACGTTTGAACGCAGGGAGGTTTAAACGCCAGAACGTTTGAACGCAGGGAAGTTTAACTTTGTACTCTTTATTATGTTTAATTATTATATTTTCGAGTTTCACCTTTTTTCCAGTTCAACCTTTGGTGAGTTCTTTCGGTCTTCAGGGATATTTTTAAATAGTTTAGTCTTTGGCAAAACGGCTCGGAGCGCCCGGAGCGGAGGGGGCCGGAGCGCAGGGTAGTGCAGAGTCGAATTTGACAAAGAGAACCATGGAAATACACGGATCCACCATAATAATACTTAAATAATATTTACTAATAAGTACACCACTCTTTGGGTATAACTACTTAAGCTACCGACCAAGAAAATATTGACCGCTGGCGCAGTTTACATACGTCCTGGCCCGGTAAACTATGTTTCGTCCTAGAAAGGCAATAAAAATATCAATATCTCGTGATTTCTCTAATGCGAATCGAATATCGATTGGTCGAATAATACATAATTAATGATTTCTCGAATAAAAGGTTAAATATAATAAAAAGGGGGGAGGGGGTCAATTGTATCTAATTTCTTGTGTTCAAACTTCCCTGCGTTCAAACGTCCTCGCGGTCAAAAGTCCCTGCGTTCAAACGTCTCTGCGTTCAAACGTATCTGCGTTCAAGCGTCTTTGCGTTCAAACGGCCGCGTTCAAACGGCCGCGTTCAAACGGCCGCGTTCAAACGGCCGCGTTCAAACGGCCGCGTTCAATCGGCCGCGTTCAAACGGCTGCGTTCAAATGTCCTAGACCGATATGTACATATGCAAATGATTTTCTACGATTATATTCTTGTTCGTGGTTATAATTAAGATCTAAAAGTATGATAAGAAACAAATTGAAGTATAATGTAGGATTCGCTGTATTTATTTTGTAGTATGCTTAATAACTTTCATTGATATTGAGCTTATTTTATGATAC
Source organism: Cantharis rufa (assembly GCA_947369205.1). Classification (NCBI taxonomy): domain Eukaryota; kingdom Metazoa; phylum Arthropoda; class Insecta; order Coleoptera; family Cantharidae; genus Cantharis; species Cantharis rufa. The sequence continues at coordinate 23,639,386 of OX376309.1, forward strand.
TGTCTCTTTTATCCGCTTAATAATAAATTATTAATAAATAGTTTAAAGCTTGTTTTACTATTAACTCTTTGTTATTATTATTTAGACTCCCGTGGAGCTTTAAATTTAGTAAAATGTTACATTTTGTACAACCTCGGATAAATATAATTAAATTTCAGTTATTACCCACTGACAGCTAAGTCAAGAGCTAAATATGTACTATATAATTACACTGTGTAGGCAGTATTATTATATTATATATAAAAATATTTACTTATTTCTATTGTATTTATTGAAATACCTAATTAAATATTTTTATTCACGTTTCAATCGGATAAAAAATTTCAAATAAGGTTATTATTGATTTATAAAACAGCGTTCTTTAGACTTCAGTTTTCTAGAATTTTAATAAATAATAAGAATTACAGCAAAGATATAGAGAAAAACATAAACAACGTAATTTAATTTCCAGCAAAAAAAAATCAAAATTGTGAAGTAATAATAATGAAAAATAATAGAAGCAAACGTCGAGTCGCGTTAAACGTACCGGGTTTTAACTAGATGGCGTACGCTTATATTTTATAGAAGCCTATTTGTATGTCTCTCACGCTTGAAAACAGAGCGCCAAAATATATCTAAAAGCTTTACCCTTATTGAATTTTTTATTCACTTTTAAAAATTTAGTAAAAGTTATCAAGTAATCAATGAGGATTTGGTATACGATATTATTTGTTATTTTAGGATATTTAAATATATTTCAAAAGTTAAAGTATATTTTTTATATTTCAGTTTTGAAATTGAGCATAAAAAATTATACGTTTTTGTATCACCCCTTTAGTGGCAAAGAGGAAATTCCGACTTGGAATTACAGACTTGACGGAGGTTCTTAATTCGGCCCTAGTCGACAGGGATGTTCTGTGGTTGCAATAATTTCTACTAGTATTTACCTCTATGTAGCTGAATAAGCAAGTAATTGTAGTAAATTAAATAAAGAAACCTTTCTCAAGTGACTTACCCCATAATATGGGGTTAATTTGTCCGTTACTATTGTTATGATTTAAAAAGTAATACCAATTTTAAAAAATTTGAAAAATAATTTGAAAACAAAAAATTCTAATTAAACTTACCTATTGGTGGTAGTTGCAGGTATTTCCTGTGTTCGTCTGCATTTAGTTAATCGTAGTGGATACACTCGTAACATAATACGTTTGTATGTTTGATTCACTCTGCAATGACATACCGTCACCTGTATTGACAGAGAGAATTAAGCATGATTGATTGCATTTATTGGATTTCTAAAACTAATTAATTTTTCAATATTACTCTATTATGGCACTGACAAATAAGTTGAATAAATAAATTAATTTAATCAATATTTTAAATGGATTTAATTATTTAGAGAAAATAATAAACTTTTGGTATACTTAGGTTGGTATCTCGAGTTAACCCCACAACAATAATATCAAGCGACCCATAAACTGAATTACAGACAACCTGAGAAAATTTTATAGTTACATTTTATTTGTTAAGTACGGAATAAACAAAATAAAAGTTTCTCTCATAAATCGTAAAAATTATATTATCAGCCTCACAATGTTTAATAATTTAAAACCATTTTGTTCAGATTTTTCTAATAATATAACTCCATAAAAAGTTATGGTGTCGTAAAGAGAAAAACTTATTTTAAAAATGTCAAAACATATAAGTTGCCATTTAAAAAGAAAAACTTTGTTGTCACAACAAACCTGGAAAAACAAAAATACTTTTAGGTATGCTTTGAAATATGTATAGCTGTAATATTGTAATGGAGTAGTGAAATACAATATTTTTTCGACACGCTGTATAAATTTTAAATACCTTTAAATAAACAATGACTGTATTTTCCGTTTTCAGTTGGTTAATATTAAATGCTAATACTAAATTTCTCTTAGAGCGACTTGACTAAGTAATGCAGTTGGAAACTTTTTTGTTAATTTTACGTAAAAAAAAATATTATACGAACGGGAAAGCGATTGATATGTCAAAAAAATATTTTCTTTTCGATATCTGGATTATATTAAAATTTTTATTATAATTTATGATACTCACAATCAGGGCCACTATAATAAAAGCGCAAGCTAGAGTGCCTGCAGCAATATAGACATTATGCAAATGGTCGAGATGAATCGAAATAGGCATTTGTAGATCTAACTCATCGTCGTTTATAATAGAATCGGTGTCCGTTATTGTTTCCACAACAAATTCATCTGAAAAGTTTTATTTTATTATTTACCCTAGAATATTTACACTTAAATCTAAAAAAGAAGTCAGTTTAATTTTATTGGGAATTATCAGAAAACTGATCCCACCAATTGAACTTTTTCCTGTAGACTATTGAAAGAGGACAAAAATTCAAGGTGGATTATTTATTAGTTTTCGTGAAAACGACATTAAAAAATCGAAATTTTGACATGCATTTTAGATAGGGGTTTCTACACGGGTATTCTGTTGTCGGTATGCATGCTCAGACACACTCTTAGTATTGGCTATTGAATTAGTATTTAAACAGAGTTTTTATTTAGACAAACGCAAAACTAATTTTTAGGGTAGATCCATGGTTTGCTATGGTTGCTCGCTAACACTTATTTTTTATTTTAATTAAAATTTTGTCAAATGAAAATCAAACTACTAAATTAGCGTCAATACTTCGCAGCCACGCTTTCGAGAACTGCGTTTTAAATATTCGACCTAGCTAACGTATGTATAATAAGATCTACGGTTAAATAAGTGACAAGTTGGAGAAAAAGTTTATTTTTACCTTAGAATATAAAAATGTCTTTGAGAGTTTTCCCATTTTTTTCTAACACTGCGTTTACGAAGCCGTCTATTTAACAATAACCATGTACATCAAAAATATTCAAGGTGGACTTAGCTTTTAGTGAATTTATACGGGTAACTATTTCATCAGTTACAAAAGATTGAATAAATATTGATTTTTTATTCAGTGGAATTTTAGAAATATAATAATGGAGTGTTTGCCCAGCTTGTGCAAATTCTTTATTTATGCTACTTGCAATATTTTCAAAAAGAAGTTGTTGAAATTATTTCCGCTAAGGGTTTGGCTGGTAATTATTTTCCCTTATTGTCTTCGATTTATTGTCTGCATTATTGCGTAGTAAATAAATTTTTCTTCCAGTCTGATCAATACGATTTAATTTTTTGAAGCTTTCAGTTGTTAATTTCTTATAACAGGACAGTCTTTGTGTACTACATCAAATCAGACAACTTCACAAATGTTATTTATTATTGTAAATTTTCTCGAGTAAGAACATTCAACCAACTTCAAGTCAATTCACCTTGAAACTTCACTTTGCCCTAAAACCTTGCAGGTTCTTCCGTCTTAAAACTGTTAACATTTTAAGTTGTTGCTGCCTGGTTACTTTTCAATGCCAGTTAAGATTCTCAGATTACATGTAAGTTTACGAAATGCTTATTGTTTACTTGTTATTGGCTTGACATAACATAGCAAGCTTTACGTAGTAAGTTTTGCGAAAAGTTTTCCACACGGCTTTTGACTACAAGCTTTACAGAAAACCCTTTTCAGAAGGTTTACATAATGTTTTTGGCCATAACCTTATCACGTAATGTAAAAAAAAAACAATCCACACAATGAAAAATTGCGGCCTTCTGCTTATTGCCTTTGTACGCCAAACCTTACGAAGTAAACTCTGCAAAAAGTTTGATAAAAAACTTTTGGATTGCAACAAGATTCCAACGCGTTGGTGCACAACGGAATCGAAATCCATGGAATAATCGAGAAGAACCAATAAACTTTGGAACGGTCTGATAGCTGATGACATCCGAGGTGATTCAACAAGGAGGTTGCAGTACTGTGGTGGGGCCTAAAATCTGACTGCGCAGGCGACATAACTTTGTCGAGTCCCAAATGCTCATCTAAAGCATTCCTAATAAAAGACTACAATTTTTGCAAATGTGACAATACATATACTAATCGGACGAAGATAGACAGATTCCAAAGGCAACGGAACTTTAGAAAAAGTTAGCAAATGGCTGGCACTTGGCCCGTCTCAAAAGAAAGATTAAGAACGAGCTTCAGCATATGAAGACCAATACCATCCAGCCCAACAGCTTCGGAGTACAAAGTCGCGACAATCTCACTTAATGCTTCCAGCTTAACTCTCGGAATAGAGACTGCTCCCACTCCAGGAAACAGTGCATCTTGAAGCAAGAAGCTCTCGGTACAAAGCGGAGAAAAACAGAATTAACATAGTCGGGATCCTCACACAGATGTTCAGAAATATGACCATTCGGGTGAGCAAGATGACAGACATAGCCACAGTTTTTTGAGATTTGAGCGATTTATCGAAAGCTGATAGTTTTATACCTTGATCAAAAAGTTTCAGGAATAGCTACTGTTTGGCGCTCTCGGTTAATGAATTTGACTTTTTAAATTTTTGGTACGTAGCCACATATGTAATTAATACGTGCACCAAATTTCAAAGTCATAATTTGACATTTGTAAGAGTTACACCATTTTGAGTAGATCATCTTGTGCCATGTTTTCGATTTATTACAATATTAAAAATGAAATCAAGTTTTGCAACAACAAGTTTGCTTTAAATTTTGTGCTAAAATCAGATGCAATGGTGTGAAAACCTTAGAGGTGTTTCGGTAATGATACTCTATTAAAACCAAACGTTTATGTGTCTCACAAACGCTTCGGAAGTGGTCAGTCGAAAAAGAATGCGATCCTCACGGTTTTCATTAATTGCAATAGTGTTGTGCATCATGAATTTCTGCCAGAAGATCAGACAGTAAATAAGAAAAATTATTTGGGCATTATGAGACGTTTGCGTAAAGTAATTGGGCAAAAAGACCGGATTTGTAAGCAAAGAATTCATGGATTTTACACCACGATAAACACACCATCGAAAATTGCCGTTGTTATTCGTGCTTTTTTGGCCAAGAACAGAGTACCAAAAGTATCTTGGTCAAAATTTCGAAAATCTCGATAAGTAAAAACACAAGGTTTAATTGACTGGGTACTCAAATACAAATAATAATATACCATGAAATTATCGGTGGAGGCAATGCTTGCCGATATAAACATCAAGTAGTGTGCTAAATGTCAGAAGTGACACGAGTGGGGTCCACTATGATTTAAATAAGTCCGAACAGATCAAGAATCCCTTCAAAGCGCGTCAGTGGAGGCGATGAGGTACGAAAATTAATGTTTAAATCGCCCAATATAATCAGCTCTCCACATTCAGCTTTAAGCATAGCAAGAAAATCCTCAAACTCTCCCATACAGGAAAGGGCAGCAGTAGAAGGTCTGTAAACCACACCAACCCCTATCCCCAGGCCATGGACTTTTAAGCGAATCCAAAGGTGCGTTATGCAGATAAGTTTACTGTCTGGAACTCTCTGGAACATAAGTTACGACGAACTTCTCACAACGAAACTAACACATTTTTTTGTGCGGTTGGAAGGAGTGAAAATTTTTCATAAGGACTCCCCCAATGTTGTATGGTCCAATTCTTAAACCCACATCCGTATGCGCATCAAGTCGAGAGAGCTCGAGCACAGTTTCCAAAGGGTAGTACAGTGATATTTTTAATCACAAAAAGGATCCCTCCCTGAGTGGTGTTTCGCAACGGTTCATGATTTCACACGGCATATCTCATGCATTTTTTTGTGATGCAATCGGATTTACCGTGAATTGCTTCATCTTCTATTGCTTGCATCACCTCATTGATTGCGTTTCAATTTTGTTCAGAAGCGAGCATAGTGGACACCAGATTTTGAGATGTTAATATTGTTTTGGTTTTTTCTTTGGTGTCCAATCTTATCTATCCGTTTTCCGCATCCGAATGCTGTGTGCTTTGCGTTGTCTTCTTTCTCGCAGAAGGAACAGTTTGGGCTAGGAAATTTTTGTATTACATGAAACTACCACCTGAGATAGAAGTAGAAAGTAGAAAACTAGAACAGAGTAGAACAGCAGGAAAAACAAAAATCAGAAATAAAACAGAAAAAAGAAAGTAGAAAGCAAAGAAAACTTTAGATACTTTACGTAGATTATTAGGACTCATATGTAATGTCACAACCATGCCAAAGGACAATAAAAAGTAGTGAATATTATAGTTGAGGCAAGAGTCATTATAATTTACTAGGTATATAAATTTCTAACTAAACAGCCTCGCAAAAACCCTTCAGCAATCAGGACCGTCTTGTGAACCAGTACCAAATGAAATTTTTATTTTATTTTTATTTATCAACTGTAATATTACTTTTGTAGTTTGAAAATCAACTAATAAAATATTAAGTTTTTAAATTTCTCGAAATTCAAAAAATCAGACAATAAAACATCTGCGGGTTCGTTTAGGAAAAAAATGAGTTGAAAACATCGTTGATTTTATCCCAAGAGGAATTTCTAATACATTCACGAACTATTAGAACACCCGAGCGCCCAATAATAGATACCATCCTTCGTAAAAAATATCAAATTATAATTAAGTGGATAATTTTTGGTTTTATGCATTTCCACAGGTTGTATTAAAACATTTATTTCATTTAGAATTTAGTATCTACTTGAACCGATTAAAGATGAATTTTCATTAGATTCTGTTAAATAACAAGTGAGCCAAATAACAGGTGGTTCCTGCATCTAAGCAAAAACAAATTGAACTTTCTCTCGTTTAATAAAGCAAGCAGCAATGACAATTCAAAGATTTAATACAGTACCTACATAGTAGCTGTTTCACCAAGAATGAAAAAAATTAGACAGGGCTTCTGCTTTGCGGAGAGTTTCGTCGAAGAAACCTTGATTAATGTACGAAACGGCGGTTAACACCCATTTAAATATTTAGCGCAGATTTTAGGTTGGTATTGGAAAAAACGTTAAATTTATTATTAAAAATATTTTCCGTTAACGTTAAGTCGCATTAGCAATAAAATAATTAACAAGATTAACTGACATTCTTTATAGAGGGTAGATATGAATGACTACGTCTTGGAAAAAGTATAAAGCTATTATTACCTTCACATATTTTTCCGGTAAATCCTGGTCTGCAAGCACAGTAGAATGAATTCATGCTGCTCCAACAAGTTCCGCCATTAGTGCAAGGATTTGTACTGCATGCCTGAGAATAAATTACGAGTATTAGGTTTTTTTTAGCGCGAAAGTTTAAACAAATTGACTTAATCATTCCCTTTTAACTTCAAAATAACGAAATAAAATTATTGTTAAGACTTACTTCTTCCTTCACAATTTAGTATAATTACCAATATTTTTTTGTCTTACATATTGCTAACAATGTTCTTTCTCTAACATATTTTTATTATAAAAGCTGGTTTCTGAATCATCGAACTTGATTTAATTTTATATTCAAATATTAAAAAAAACACATTTCTTGAGTGAATCGCGTTACTTTTGATATGAAGTGAGTCGAAACGAAATAAAATTATTGTTAAGACTTACTTCTTCCTTCACAATTTAGTATAATTACCAATATTTTTTTGTCTTACATATTGCTAACAATGTTCTTTCTCTAACATATTTTTATTATAAAAGCTGGTTTCTGAATCATCGAACTTGATTTAATTTTATATTCAAATATTAAAAAAAACACATTTCTTGAGTGAATCGCGTTACTTTTGATATGAAGTGAGTCGTCGTTTATTTTAAAGGGGAGAGATAAAATCTATCAACATTCTAAATCAGGCATATAAACGCGAAAAAGTTTTGTTTTGAGATTTTAAATAATTACGAATTTCCAATTTATATAACAAAGGCAATCAAATATGTAATTTAATGATATTGTGAAATTATTTGCGTTAAATAGCAAAATTTCATACCGTCGACACACTGACAGCTTAATGATCATTAACCAAAAAATTAATTTTGGTTAAATTATTTTTGCAAAGTAATTATTATCATTAAGTTAATGAGACAATTCAAAACTATTTTTAAAACGGTTGGGCATACTTCAATGATCATTAAACGCTCAGTGCTAAGCGTAATATTGCTCAATTAAAAGGCTTCATGTGCATACGGTAGCGATGACGGCTAACAGTCAGAAACAGGTGTCTACCGTTCATTCTTCATTGTGTAATATTTCAAATTTATATTAAAATTCTCAACAGCTATCAAATCTTAAAACACTTTATAGAATACTCTTAGATTATACTGCTAGGTGCAAGAGTTCATAGCTTAGTCTTTTGTAAGTCTAGCTCGCATTGAAAATACAACCTAATTTCTACATTTCAAATTAATTACTTTGTAGATTACTTGTTGTTTAACCAAAGGTGCTTTGCTGGCATATGCAACCTTATATGGTAAGTTAAAAGTTTATAGAGTTTACTTACACAATGTATCCCTATAAATTAAATTATCTTGAGTGCGCTGTACTGATGCAGAATTGAATTGCTATTATTTGTGCATTTTAATTATATATCATTTTCTCTTTTAGTTATTTAACTTTTAGAGTGCAGCTTCCTATATATCTAATAAAAAAGCTATTGACACCACAATGCATTTTATGCAGATGTAGATGTAGGTAGTAAGCCTTACCGAATGGATTATGCTGCACGATTGGGTTGGATATTTTAGTAATTTTTGTTTTAAAACCACTGACGTATTTTCTGAATACAATCAGTACCTAAGCCTATTGGAATACCCGAAGTACAAGAAGTCTACTCCTAAATCGCGCGTTGGTCGAAAAACATAAGAATTTTCGTTTTATTTCAAGTTTTTAATAGTAATTTTGATATTAAAATGTTCCTTATCAAAATATTTTGATGAAATTTAGTTGAATGTTCGTCTGTATGTCAGTGTGTGTGGTTGGCATATTAAAATAAATCGCTCAGGTTGAACCACGCAATTAAATGTTACGAAATTTGACATAAACGTGCATCATAATTAAACTGAAAATGGTAATCCGTTGAAAATTTCGGAAAAATAAACAAATTCAAGTGTCAATTTCTTTTACACCACTATTACTAACTGTTCTATTTATCTACATAGCCGATTTAAAAATTTTAAATATAAAATAATAAGAAAAGTAAAAGCATTTTACAAAAAATTTTTGATTTTTAAAATGGCATGCTAATCGGATTCATCTAAAAGACGCAAATTTCTTATAAAGTTTTGCAAAGTGGTCGTTAACGCTGCTTTTAATTAAATTATGAGGGTGAGATATTACTGATTTCGTATGCTGGAATCTAGAAATTTAAAGAACATAATACTATTAAGACGCTTGTTAATATTTTAAAGTAAAAGTCAGTTTTCAAATTTGTTGTAAGTTTTCTGCATACTACTACCCAATAGCATTAATGATGTTAATTACAACAAAAACGTAAAAGTAACGGAGTTTAAGCTACAAGATTTAATTGTAAATAAGATATTTATAAAATGCGTTAAAAATTTGCTTTGAAATTCTTTTAAAATATAATTTAATTTACACAAAGAGACCAATAAAAACACATGATTCCGTGTATAGATTTCCCACTTTTATGAAAAAAAAAATGAAAAACTTAGATTCACAGAATCTAATATATAAAAGTAAGTAGATATATCTAGATGTGCTAATAGAGAAAAGAAATAAAAATAATATAGGGCCTTAAGAACATATCGAAGAACTGATAATATGTGGACTTCGATCATTTCATGATGAGCATTAAGGGGCACCAAGGGGCACCAAGCAACCTGAGAGTTAAACCATAAACCATTTTCTGGAGTGTTGTCTTGTGTATAATTTGTATGCTGAACTATATTTATATAAATAAATTTGATATTATTGATTAAATCCATATCCAGTACACTAATTGCTATTTTTGTTTCAAATCATGCAGTTTAAAAAGAACTGAAGGCAGCAGATGGAGAGCTAGAAAGAATGATGAAATAGAGATAGAACTGGAAAATGAGAATATTGTGAGGTTCATAAATGTTATGCGAAGGGAGGAAAAGGACTCAATGAGAGTGGTGATGGAATGGAGACCAGACAAGCAGAGAAAGAGGGGAAGACCAAGAACGACACGGTGGGACGCAGTAATGAAAGACCTGAGGGATATGGAGATCAAAAACAGGAGAAAAAAGTGTGTTGAAAGAAAATCGTGGAAAATGATATGTGATCAGGCAAAGAAACACAAAAAGTTATAAAGAACGGTAAAAACGGAGGAGTGATCCACCTCGAAAAATGGATTGTACAGACTCACAGAAGGAGTGGTTATATTCCGACAGGAATGGAAACCGATATTCATTCATTCATGAAGTTTCTGGAATTGTTTGCAGTTCTTCCAAATTTCTTGCAATGGAGAACTTATAAAAAAAATGTTATGTAAAACTTGAGAATAGACGATCCCTAATCTGGATTATTTTCTTAATATTTGCTCAACTATTTATCGAGTAATTAATTATCAAAATTTTATTTTTTTTTATTTTTTTCTATATTTTTAAAAGATGAAGTTGGAAGTATTATCGACAATAGAGAACAATTAAATTTACAAACAATATGATCCTGGGTCTTGGTAGCCGAGAGGACCAAAGCAAAAACCGAATGAAATAGTACAATTGACAATTAATAGTGAAGTGCTTATTGATATCAAAGTAATCGATACGAAAAGCACTATTTTTATTTTTTAAATTTTTTATTATTTCTGTTCTTTTATTTAAATTCTTTGCAGTTCTAGATGATAAGTACACGAACATTATACTGCGCCACAAACACAAAATAGTTTTAGGAAAGCTTGCATTCCATTTGTTATTGTCAAGTAAATTAATGTTAAAAAAAGCAAAATCTTTAATCTGAATTATAAGAAAGAGCTTAACAAAAAATCTACTACAATTATCATATTATCATTAATGAATGATAATAATTCAACGTTTTTACATCTTCCAGTACGCACTATGCAGTAAGCCAAGCTGACTTACTAATGAATATAATTATTGAAGTGGTTTCTTCAAATTTTTGTATCAGCAGTGTACAGCAGCAGACAGTAATATTTACAGACAACCGGTCTTTATTCGTCAATTTCAAAATATACAGTAGTGGTCAGACTCAATTTCTTTAATTAGTCTCAATTTTGCACCGACCTCTTGGGCCGGTTCTTTTTATAAAGAACTTTTATTTTATAACAACCCCAAACACTTGGGATGTTTCTCGTATTAGTTCGATTTATAACCTGCTGATATTAAGGTACCCGCATGTAAATTGCGCTGCGGCTCGAGTCCCGGAACAAGTGTAATATTTTTTATATGACCGTTTCTGTTTTATGGAGATTAATTTGACAACACATTTTTATATAATGAAAACGTAAAAAATCCTCCCTCAAAGCAACCCTGAAAAAAATTGAAAACCACAAGAGAAGCACAACTTGATAATAAACAAGACTCAGATAAATAAGAGTAAGTATGAAGAACAAAAGATAAGATGCAAGAGATTTATTAACCGATTTTATTTTTAATAAATAAAACCAAAAAACTGAAAATAATGGGCCGAAGGGATACAGTCCCCGCAAATTCAAAAATTTACAAATTTAATTTACAAATTAAAAATAAAATTCTTATTCAATATTTTAAGTATCCAATGCTGCAATTAAAGTAAATTTTATATTTAATTTATAAATTATTATTATTTAAATATTATAATGCAGTACTTTTAAATGATATTGTCTATCTTGTTCATTTGCATGCTTAAACATAGTTTAAATCCAGTACAAATCTGTTAAGCTGTACTTGCTAATTGCGTATTGAATATGTATAAACCTTTGCATTAAGAGGAATATTCCAAACGAAGCTTTTAATAATTAAAATTCTAAATACTTTTATATTAATATTTTAGATGTTAAACTTCTTTTATGGAAATGTAATTTCAGTGTTTTCAATTATTTAAAAAAATAATCAGATCTTATAGTACATATTTGTTAGCGCAAAGAACTTCGACCTAATGGTTGCCTATGGAGAATGTAAAATAAGTCAGCATTTTATTGTAGACAGTTTAAATATAACGCAACTCTAAATAATATTAAGCCTTTAGATTCTAAAAACGAGCTCAGAATATATATCTACCTACATAAACGATGTAGAATAGCTCAAAGTTTGTCTTGCTTTTCCTTTTCATTTATATTGTAGTAGAAGTCATTTATAACAACATATGCAAAAAATAACGAAACGAAATATCAAACAAATAATAAATAGCAATTTTAAAAATAAACAATTATAATTATTTAAATTGTATACATCATCAATTAGAAAACGTTTTTAACACAAAGGCGATGTTTTTCAAGTTTCAGTGTTGAACTTCTTTTCTAGAAACATCGAACCACTTTTATAATACCTTTCGGGATTTTGAGATTATTGGACAATAAAAACCATTAAAGGAACCGATACATGTACAATGGTCAAAATTTCGCTTAATTTGATCATAGGTTACAATATAAAAACTGAAAAAACGATCAAGGTCGACAATTTTATAATAATACATTTTAATACTTGTAGTTATAGAATTTCAAATAAGCTCCTTTTTGAAAATTACTCATTAAAGTATCATTTAAACTTTCTAATTCCGCTTTAATTTGAAATTAACTATTTAATATTTAGTAATGTTTAGTCTATATCGTTAGTTTATACTATAATATAATTTTAATACTTCACTTTAACATTTTTTTTTCAGTTATCACACTGTATAATTTGTCAGCACGAATTACATCAAAACATATGGTAATAACATGACAAATCAATTTAAGATTTCTATGTCATATTAAGAATGAAAAAGTAAGACTCTGACACATCACATGACTTTCCCATTTGCTATGTATATTTAACAAATAGCCCAAAATTACGTGGGCAGCTCAAAAAAACTATGTTATTTATTAGAGTAAAAATGTGATTATCCAGTACAATTTCCATACCTTAGTAGTTTCTCAATTTTCTAAAAAAAATTCTATTTCTTTAGATTCATTTATATACAAGGTATCTCTGTGATCGTGGAGAACCTTTGAGATGGTGATAAAGATCACTTTTCTAGGACAAATTTTCAAATAAAATTTTTGTCTAAATCCAAAATCTTGGGGATATCTCCCTTTAAAGCAATTTTTTGAATTTCTGCTTTCAAACGGCCATAGCTCTGATATTATTGATTTTTTAAGCTAGAATCAACGGATGTCGAGTTATAAATTAAATTAAGGGAAAAAATGTTTAAAAATATTCAGGTTTTATTTTTTTTTACTTTTTTTGCAAACCCCGTATCTCTTATGGCCAAAACCGCATAGGAAATTTAATGGGCTACAACTTTGGTAAAATAAATTTTTTTGGGAAACCAACTGTTTTCACAGAAATTCTGAAAATAATGAATAAGGTGTAGATAAAAAAATAAATTAATTTTATTTCAATAAATTCTATTTCTATTCTTTCCAGTCTTTTCTTTCCATATTTTTTAACTTCATTCATTGTTTTTTCGTTTGCCTTCTATATTTTGTATTGGCTCTTGTGTTTGTGTTTTATTCCGGAGATTCTTGCATACGTTTTCCTCTTCTTATAAAAGTGTTATTCGATTCTCTAGTCATTTATTCATTTTTTGTTTGTGTATTATTAGCATCCGTTTTTACTTTTAAATATTCACTTACATCAGTTTATTGTTTTCTTCTTAAAGGTTAACCCCTTTGGTGTTTTTTGACCCAAAAAATCGAAAATTTCAAATCCAAGCATTTTTTGGCGTTTTCCTATGCAGTTTTTTGAGATAAATCGACTGACGCAGGTAGATTTGCCGTAAGTATGATATTTTAGGATTTATGAGTCTTTAAATTTGGAAATATTTGAACGTCATTTTGAACCACTTACGAGCGTTTTCCGCAAACTATACCGCGTTTTTCGAACTCCTCGCATCAAAGCACATCGGTTTTGGTCAAAAAAATACCATTTTAATTTTTGGCGATTTTTGAAAAAAACATAAGGTTAACCCTTTTGGTGTTTTTTGACCCCAAAAATCGAAAGTTTCAAATCCAAGCATTTTTTGGCATTTTCCTATGCAGCTTTTTGAGATAAATCGACTGACGTTGGTAGATTTGCCGTAAGTATGATATTTTAGGATTTATGAGTCTTTAAAGTTGGAAATATTTGAACGTCATTTTGAACCACTTACGAGCGTTTTCCGCAAACTATACAGCGTTTTTCGAACTCCTCGCATCAAAGCACATCAGTTTTGGTCAAAAAAAGACCATTTTAGTTTTTGGCAATTTTTGAAAAAAACGTAAGGTTAACCCCTTTGGTGTTTTTTACCCCAAAAATCGAAAGTTTCAAATCCAAGCATTATTTGGCGTTTTCCTATGCAGTTTTTTGAGATAAATCGACTGACGTAGGTAGATTTGCCGTAAGTATCATATTTTAGGATTTATCAGTCTTTAAAGTTGGAAATATTTGAACGTCATTTTGAACCACTTACGAGCGTTTTCCGCAAACTATACAGCGTTTTTCGAACCCCTCGCATCAAAGCACGTCGGTTTTGATCAAAAAAAGACCATTTTAGTTTTTGGCGATTTTTGAAAAAAACGGTAGGTGTTTTTTGTCCCCAAAAATTGAAAGTTTCAAATCCAAGCATTTTTTGGCATTTTCCTATGCAGTTTTTTGAGATAAATCGACTGACGTAGGTAGATTTGCCGTAAGTATGATATTTTAGGATTTATGAGTATTTAAAGTTGGAAATATTTGAACGTCATTTTGAACCACTTACGGGCGTTTTCCGCAAACTATACAGCGTTTTTCGATCTCCTCGCATCAAAGCACGTCGGCTTTGGTCAAAAAAAGACCATTTTAATTTTTGGCGATTTTTGAAAAAAACGTAAGGATAACCCCTTTGGTGTTTTTTGACCCCAAAAATCGAAAGTTTTAAATCCAAGAATTTTTTGGCGTTTTCCTGTGCAGTTTTTTGAGATAAATCTACTGACGTAGGTAGATTTGCCGTAAGTATGATATTTTAGGATTTATGAGTCTTTAAAGTTAAAAATATTTGAACGTTATTTCGAACCACTTACGGGCGTTTTCCGCAAACTATACCGCATTTTTCGAACTCCTCGCATCAAAACACGTCGGTTTTGGTCAAATAAAGACCATTTTTAATTTTTGGCGATTTTTGAAAAAAACGTAAAGTTTTTTGGTGTTTTTTGACCCCAAAAATCGAAAGTTTTAAATCCAAGCATTATTTGGCGTTTTCCTATGCAGTTTTTTGAGATAAATCGACTGACGTAGGTAGATTTGCCGTAAATATGATATTTTAGGATTTATGAGTCTTTAAAGTTGGAAATATTTGAACGTCATTTTGAACCACTTACGAGCGTTTTCCGCAAACTATACAGCGTTTTTCTAACTCCTCGCATCAAAGCACGTTGGTTTTGGTCAAAAAAAGACCATTTTAATTTTTGGCGATTTTTGAAAAAAACGTAAAGTTTTTTGGTGTTTTTTGACCCCAAAAATCGAAAGTTTCAAATCCAAGCATTTTTTGGCGTTTTCCTATGCAGTTTTTTGAGATAAATCGACTGACGTAGGTAGATTTGCCGTAAATATGATATTTTAGGATTTATGAGTCTTTAAAGTTGGAAATATTTGAATGTCATTTTGAACCACTTACGAGCGTTTTCCGCAAACTATACAGTTTTTTTCAAACCCCTCGCATCAAAGCACGTCGGTTTTATTCAAATAAAAACCATTTTTAATTTTTGGCGATTTTTGAAAAAAACGTAAGGTTAACCCCTTTAGTGTTTTTTGACCCCAAAAATCGAAAGTTTCAAATCCAAGCATTTTTTGGCATTTTCCTATGCAGTTTTTTGAGATAAATCAACTGACGTAGGTAGATTTGCCGTAAGTATGATATTTTAGGATGTATGCGTCTTTAAAGTTGGAAATATTTGAACGTTATTTTGAACCACTTACGAGCGTTTTCCGCAAACTATACAGCGTTTTTCGAACTCCTCGCATCAAAGCACGTCGGTTTTGTAAAAAAAAAACCATTTTAATTTTTGGCGATTTTTGAAAAAAACGTAAGGTTTAACCCCTTTGGTGTTTTTTGACCCCAAAAATCGAAAGTTTCAAATCCAAGCATTTTTTTGGCGTTTTTCTATGCAGTTTTTTGAGATAAATCGACTGACGTAGGTAGATTTGCCTTAAGTATGATATTTTAGGATTTATGCGTCTTTAAAGTTGGAAATATCTGAACGTTATTTTGAACCACTTATGAGCGTTTTCCGCAAACTATACCGCGTTTTTCGAACTCCTTATATCAAAGCACGTCGGTTTTGGTCAAAAAAAGACCATTTTAGTTTTTAGCGGTTTTTGAAAAAAACGTAATGTTTAACCCCTTTGGCGCTTTTTGACCCCAAAAATCGAAAGTTTCAAATCCGAGCATTTTTTGGCATTTTCCTATGCAGTTTTTTGAGATAAATCGACTGACGTAGGTAGTTTTGCCGTAAGTATGATATTTTAGGATTCATGAGTCTTTAAAGTTGGAAATATTTGAACGTTATTTTGAACCACTTATGAGCGTTTTCCGCAAACTATACCGCGTTTTTCGACCTCCTCGCATCAAAGCACGTCGGTTTTGGTCAAATAAAGACCATTTTAAATATTTGGCGATTTTTGAAAAAAACGAAAGGTTAACCCCTTTGGTTATTTTTGACCCCAAAAATCGAAAGTTTCAAATCCAAGCATTTTTTGGCATATTCCTATGCAGTTTTTTGAGATAAATCGACTGACGTAGGTAAATTTGCCGTAAGTATAATATTTTAGGATTTATGAGTCTTTAAAGTTGGAAATATTTAAACGTCATTTTGAACCACTTACGAGCGTTTTCCGCAAACTATACAGCGTTTTTCAAACTCCTCGCATCAAAGCACGTCGGTTTTGGTCAAAAAAAGACCATTTTCATTTTTGGCGATTTTTGAAAAAAACGTAAGGTTAACCCCTTTGGTGTTTTTTGACCCCAAAAATCGAAAGTTTCAAATCCAAGCATTTTTTGGCGTTTTCCTATGCAGTTTTTTAGATAAATCGACCGACGTAGGTAGATTTGCCGTAAGTATGATATTTTAGGATTTATGAGTCTTTAAAGTTGGAAATATTTGAACGTCATTTTCAACCACTTACGAACGTTTTCCGCAAACTATAGAGCGTTTTTCGAACTCCTCGCATCAAAGCACGTCGGTTTAGGTCAAAAAAAGACCATTTTAATTTTTGGCGATTTTTGAAAAAAACGTAAGGTTTAACCCCTTTGGTGTTTTTTGACCCCAAAAATCGAAAGTTTCAAATCCAAGCATTTTTTGGCGTTTTCCTATGCAGTTTTTTAAGATAAATCGACTGACGTAGGTAGATTTGCCGTAAGTATGATATTTTAGGATTTATGCGTCTCTAAAGTTGGAAATATTTGAACGTTATTTTGAACCACTTACGAGCGTTTTCCGCAAACTATACCGCGTTTTTCGAACTCCTCGCATCAAAGCACGTCGGTTATGGTCAAATAAAGACCATTTTTATTTTTTGGCGATTTTTGAAAAAAACGTAAGGTTAACCCCTTAGGTGTTTTTTGACCCCAAAAATCGAAAGTTTCAAATCCAAGCATTTTTTTGGCATTTTCCTATGCAGTTTTTTGTGATAAATCGACTGACGTAGGTAGATTTGCCGTAAGTATGATATTTTAGGATTTATGAGTCTTTAAATTTGGAAATATTTGAACGTCATTTTGAACCACTTACGAGCGTTTGCCGCAAACTATACAGCGTTTTTCCAACTCCTCGCATCAAAGCACGTTGGTTTTGGTCAAAAAAAGACCTGTTTAATTTTTGGCGATTTTTGAAAAAAACATAAGGTTAACCCCTCTTTGGTGTTTTTTGTCCCCAAAAATCGAAAGTTTCAAATCCAAGCATTTTTTGGCGTTTTTCTATGCAGTTTTTTGAGATAAATCGACTGACGTAGGTAGATTTGCCGTAAGTATGATATTTTAGGATTTATGAGTCTTTAAAGTTGGAAATATTTGAACGTCATTTTGAACCACTTACGAGCGTTTTCCGCAAACTATACAGCGTTTTTCGAACTCCTCGCATCAAAGCACGTCGGTTTTGGTCAAAAAAAGACCATTTTAGTTTTTGGCGAATTTTGAAAAAAACCGTAGGTGTTTTTTGACCCCAAAAATCGAAAGTTTCAAATCCAAGCATTTTTTGGCGTTTTCCTATGCAGTTTTTTGAGATAAATCGACTGACGTAGGTAGATTTGCCGTAAGTATGATATTTTAGTATTTATGAGTCTTTAAAGTTGGAAATATTTGAACGTCATTTTGAAACACTTACGAGCGTTTTCCGCAAACTATACCGCGTTTTTCGAACTCCTCGCATCAAAGCACGTCGGTTTTGGTCAAATAAAGACCATTTTAATTTTTGGCGATTTTTGAAAAAAACGTAAGGTTCACCCCTTTGGTGTTTTTTGACCCCAAAAATCGAAAGTTTCAAATCCAAGCATTTTTTGGCATTTTCCTATGCAGTTTTTTGAGATAAATCGACTGACGTGGGTAGATTTGCCGTAAGTATGATATTTTAGGATTTATGAGTCTTTAAAGTTGGAAATATTTGAACGTCATTTTGAACCATTTACGGGCGTTTTCCGCAAACTATACCGCATTTTTCGAACTCCTCGCATCAAAACACGTCGGTTTTGGTCAAATAAAGACCATTTTTAATTTTTGGCGATTTTTGAAAAAAACGTAAGGTTAACCCCTTTGGTGTTTTTTGACCCCAAAAATCGAAAGTTTCAAATCCAAGCATTTTTTGGCATTTTCCTATGCAGTTTTTTGAGATAAATCGACTGACGCAGATAGATTTGCCGTAAGTATGATATTTTAATATTTACGCGTCTTTAAAGTTGGAAATATTTGAACGTTATTTTGAACCACTTACGAGCGTTTTCCGCAAACTATACAGCGTTTTTCGAACTCCTCGCATCAAAGCACGTCGGTTTTGGTCAAAAAAAAACCATTTTAATTTTTGGCGATTTTTGAAAAAAACGTAAGGTTAACCCCTTTGGTGTTTTTTGACCCCAAAAATCGAAAGTTTCAAATCCAAGCATTTTTTGGCATTTTCCCATGCAGTTTTTAGAGATAAATCGACTGACGTAGGTAGATTTGCCGTAAGTATGATATTTTAGGATTTATGAGTCTTTAAAGTTGGAAATATTTGAACGTCATTTTGAACCACTTACGAGCGTTTTCGGCAAACTATACAGCGTTTTTCGAACTCCTCGCATCAAAGCACGTCGGTTTTGGTAAAAAAAAAACCATTTTAATTTTTGGCGATTTTTGAAAAAAACGTAAGGTTAACCCCTTTGGTGTTTTTTGACCCCAAAAATCGAAAGTTTCAAATCCAAGCATTTTTTGGCGTTTTTCTATGCAGTTTTTAGAGATAAATCGACTGACGTAGGTAGATTTGCCGTAAGTATGACATTTTAGGATTTATGAGTCTTTAAAGTTGGAAATATTTGAACGTCATTTTGAACCACTTACGAGCGTTTTCCGCAAACTATACAGCGTTTTTCGAACTCCTCGCATCAAAGCACGTCGGTTTTGGTAAAAAAAAAACCATTTTAATTTTTGGCGATTTTTGAAAAAAACGTAAGGTTAACCCCTTTGGTGTTTTTTGACCCCAAAAATCGAAAGTTTCAAATCCAAGCATTATTTGGCGTTTTCCTATGCAGTTTTTTGAGATAAATCGACTGACGTAGGTAGATTTGCCGTAAGTATCATATTTTAGGATTTATCAGTCTTTAAAGTTGGAAATATTTGAACGTCATTTTGAACTACTTACGAGCGTTTTCCGCAAACTATACCGCGTTTTTCGAACTCCTCGCATCAAAGCACGTCGGTTTTGGTCAAATAAAGACCATTTTAATTTTTGGCGATTTTTGAAAAAAACGTAAGGTTAACCCCTTTGGTGTTTTTTGACCCCAAAAATCGAAAGTTTCAAATCCAAGCATTTTTTGGCGTTTTCCTATGCAGTTTTTTGAGAAAAATCGACTGACGTAGGTAGATTTGCCGTAAGTATGATATTTTAGGATTGATGAGTCTTTAAAGTTGGCAATATTTGAACGTCATTTTGAAACACTTACGAGCGTTTTCCGCAAACTATACCGCGTTTTTCGAACTCCTCGCATCAAAGCACGTCGGTTTTGGTCAAATAAAGACCATTTTAATTTTTGGCGATTTTTGAAAAAAACGTAAGGTTAACCCCTTTGGTGTTTTTTGACCCCAAAAATCGAAAGTTTCAAATCCAAGCATTTTTTGGCATTTTCCTATGCAGTTTTTTGAGATAAATCGACTGACGTAGGTAGATTTGCCGTAAGTATGATATTTTAGGATTTATGAGTATTTAAAGTTGGCAATATTTGAACGTCATTTTGAACCACTTACGAGCGTTTTCCGCAAACTATACAGCGTTTTTCAAACTCCTCGCATCAAAGTACGTTGGTTTTGGTCAAAAAAGGACTATTTTAATTTTTGGCGATTTTTGAAAACAACTTAAGGTTAACCCCTTTGGTGTTTTTTGACCCCAAAAATCGAAAGTTTCAAATCCAAGCATATTTTGGCGTTTTCCTATGCAGTTTTTTGAGATAAATCGACTGACGTAGGTAGATTTGCCGTAAATATGATATTTTAGGATTTATGAGTCTTTAAAGTTGGAAATATTTGAATGTCTTTTTGAACAACTTACGAGCGTTTTCCGCAAACTATACAGCGTTTTTCAAACTCCTCGCATCAAAGCACGTCGGTTTTGGTCAAATAAAAACCATTTTTAATTTTTGGCGATTTTTGAAAAAAACGTAAGGTTAACCCCTTTGGTGTTTTTTGACCCCAAAAATCGAAAGTTTCAAATCCAAGCATTTTTTGGCATTTTCCTATGCAGTTTTTTGAGATAAATCGACTGACGTAGGTAGATTTGCCGTAAGTATGATATTTTAGGATTTATGATTCTTTAAAGTTGGAAATATTTGAACGTCATTTTGAACCACTTACGAGCGTTTTCCGCAAACTATACAGCGTTTTTCGAACTCCTCGCATCAAAGCACGTCGGTTTTGGTCAAAAAAAGACCATTTTAATTTTTGGCGATTTTTGAAAAAAACGTAAGGTTAACCCCTTTGGTGTTTTTTGACCCCAAAAATCGAAAGTTTCAAATCCAAGCATATTTTGGCGTTTTCCTATGCAGTTTTTTGAGATAAATCGACTGACGTAGGTAGATTTGCCGTAAGTATGATATTTTAGGATGTATGAGTCTTTAAAGTTGGAAATATTTTAACGTCATTTTGAACCACTTACGGGCGTTTTCCGCAAACTATACAGCGTTTTTCGAACTCCTCGCATCAAAGCACGTCGGCTTTGGTCAAAAAAAGACCATTTTAATTTTTGGCGATTTTTGAATAAAACGTGGTGTTTTTTGAACCCAAAAATCGAAAGTTTCAAATCCAAGCATTTTTTGGCGTTTTTTTATGCAGTTTTTTGAGATAAATCGACTGACGCAGGTAGATTTGCCGTAAGTATGATATTTTAGGATTTATGAGTCTTTAAAGTTGGAAATATTTGAACGTCATTTTGAACCACTTACGAGCGTTTTCCGCAAACTATACAGCGTTTTTCGAACTCCTCGCATCAAAGCACGTCGGCTTTGGTCAAAAAAAGTCCATTTTAATTTTTGGCGATTTTTGAAAAAAACGTAAGGTTAACCCCTTTGGTGTTTTTTTTGACCCAAAAATCGAAAGTTTCAAATCCAAGCATTTTTTGGCATTTTCCTATGCAGTTTTTTGAGATAAATCGACTGACGTAGGTAGATTTGTCGTAAGTATGATATTTTAGGATTTATGAGTCTTTAAAGTTGGAAATATTTGAACGTCATTTTGAACCATTTACGAGCGTTTTCCGCAAACTATACAGCGTTTTTCGAACTCATCGCATCAAAGCACGTCGGCTTTGGTCAAAAAAAGACCATTTTAATTTTTGGCGATTTTTGAAAAAAACGTAAGGTTAACCCCTTTGGTGTTTTTTGACCCCAAAAATCGAAAGTTTCAAATCCAAGCATTTTTTGGCGTTTTCCTATGCAGTTTTTTGAGAAAAATCGACTGACGTAGGTAGATTTGCCGTAAGTATGATATTTTAGGATTTATGAGTCTTTAAAGTTGGAAATATTTGAACGTCATTTTGAAACACTTACGAGCGTTTTCCGCAAACTATACCGCGTTTTTCGAACTCCTCGCATCAAAGCACGTCGGTTTTGGTCAAATAAAGACCATTTTAATTTTTGGCGATTTTTGAAAAAAACGTAAGGTTAACCCCTTTGGTGTTTTTTGACCCCAAAAATCGAAAGTTTCAAATCCAAGCATTTTTTGGCATTTTCCTATGCAGTTTTTTGAGATAAATCGACTGACGTAGGTAGATTTGCCGTAAGTATGATATTTTAGGATTTATGAGTCTTTAAAGTTGGAAATATTTGAACGTCATTTTGAACCACTTACGAGCGTTTTCCGCAAACTATACAGCGTTTTTCGAACTCCTCGCATCAAAGCACGTCGGTTTTGGTCAAAAAAAGACCATTTTAATTTTTGGCGATTTTTGAAAAAAACGTAAGGTTAACCCATTTGGTGTTTTTTGACCCCAAAATTCGAAAGTTTCAAATCCAAGCATTTTTTTGGCATTTTCCTATGCAGTTTTTTGAGATAAATCGAAGGACGCTGGTAGATTTGCCGTAAGTATGATATTTTAGGATTTATGAGTCTTTAAAGTTGGAAATATTTGAACGTTATTTTGAACCACTTACGAGCGTTTTCCGCAAACTATACCGCGTTTTTCGAACTCCTCGCATCAAAGCACGTCGGTTTTGGTCAAATAAAGACCATTTTAATTTTTGGCGATTTTTGAAAAAAACGTAAGGTTAACCCCTTTGGTGTTTTTTGACCCCAAAAATCGAAAGTTTCAAATCCAAGCATATTTTGGCGTTTTCCTATGCAGTTTTTTGAGATAAATCGACTGACGTAGGTAGATTTGCCGTAAGTATGATATTTTAGGATGTATGAGTCTTTAAAGTTGGAAATATTTTAACGTCATTTTGAACCACTTACGGGCGTTTTCCGCAAACTATACAGCGTTTTTCGAACTCCTCGCATCAAAGCACGTCGGCTTTGGTCAAAAAAAGACCATTTTAATTTTTGGCGATTTTTGAATAAAACGTGGTGTTTTTTGAACCCAAAAATCGAAAGTTTCAAATCCAAGCATTTTTTGGCGTTTTTCTATGCAGTTTTTTGAGATAAATCGACTGACGCAGGTAGATTTGCCGTAAGTATGATATTTTAGGATTTATGAGTCTTTAAAGTTGGAAATATTTGAACGTCATTTTGATCCACTTACGAGCGTTTTCCGCAAACTATACAGCGTTTTTCGAACTCCTCGCATCAAAGCACGTCGGTTTTGGTCAAAAAAAGACCATTTTAATTTTTGGCGATTCTTGAAAAAAACGTAAGGTTAACCCCTTTGGTGTTTTTTGACCCCAAAAATCGAAAGTTTCAAATCCAAGCATTTTTTGGCGTTTTCCTATGCAGTTTTTTGAGATAAATCGACTGACGTGGGTAGATTTGCCGTAAGTATGATATTTTAGGATTTATGAGTCTTTAAAGTTGGAAATATTTGAACGTCATTTTGAACCACTTACGAACGTTTTCCGCAAACTATACAGCGTTTTTCGAACTCCTCGCATCAAAGCACGTCGGTTTTGGCCAAAAAAACACCATTTTAATTTGGCGATTTTTGAAAAAAACGTAAGGTTAACCCCTTTGGTGTTTTTTGACCCCAAAAATGGAAAGTTTCAAATCCAAGCATTTTTTAGCATTTTCCTATGCAGTTTTTTGAGATAAATCGACTGACGCAGATAGATTTGCCGTAAGTATGATATTTTAGGATTTATGCGTCTTTAAAGTTGGAAATATTTGAACGTTATTTTGAACCACTTACGAGCGTTTTCCGCAAACTATACCGCGTTTTTCGAACTCCTCGCATCAAAGCACGTCGGTTTTGGTCAAATAAAGACCATTTTAATTTTTGGCGATTTTTGAAAAAAACGTAAGGTTAACCCCTTTAGTGTTTTTTGACCCCAAAAATGGAAAGTTTCAAATCCAAGCATTTTTTAGCATTTTCCTATGCAGTTTTTTGAGATAAATCGACTGACGCAGATAGATTTGCCGTAAGTATGATATTTTAGGATTTATGCGTCTCTAAAGTTAGAAATATTTGAACATTATTTTGAACCACTTACGAGCGTTTTCCGCAAACTATACCGCGTTTTTCGAACTCCTCGCATCAAAGCACGTCGGTTTTGGTCAAATAAAGACCATTTTAATTTTTGGCGATTTTTGAAAAAAACGTAAGGTTAACCCCTTTGGTGTTTTTTGACCCCAAAAATCGAAAGTTTCAAATCCAAGCATTTTTTGGCGTTTTCCTATGCAGTTTTTTGGATAAATCGACCGACGTAGGTAGATTTGCCGTAAGTATGATATTTTAGGATTTATGAGTCTTTAAAGTTGGAAATATTTGAACGTCATTTTCAACCACTTACGAACGTTTTCCGCAAACTATACAGCGTTTTTCGAACTCCTCGCATCAAAGCACGTCGGTTTTGGTCAAAAAAAGACCATTTTAATTTTTGGCGATTTTTGAAAAAAACGTAAGGTTAACCCCTTTGGTGTTTTTTGACCCCAAAAATCGAAAGTTTCAAATCCAAGCATTTTTTGGCGTTTTCCTATGCAGTTTTTTGAGATAAATCAACTGACGTAGGTAGATTTGCCGTAAATATGATATTTTAAGATTGATGAGTCTTTAAAGTTGGAAATATTTGAACGTCATTTTGAACCACTTACGAACGTTTTCCGCAAACTATACAGCGTTTTTCGAACTCCTCGCATCAAAGCACGTCGGTTTTGGTCACAAAAAGACCATTTTAATTTGGCGATTTTTGAAAAAAACGTAAGGTTAACCCCTTTGGTGTTTTTGACCCCAAAAATGGAAAGTTTCAAATCCAAGCATTTTTTAGCATTTTCCTATGCAGTTTTTTAGATAAATCGACCGACGTAGGTAGATTTGCCGTAAGTTTAATATTTTTGGATTTATGAGTCTTTAAAGTTGGAAATATTTTAACGTCATTTTGAACCACTTACGGGCGTTTTCCGCAAACTATACAGCGTTTTTCGAACTCCTCGCATCAAAGCACGTCGGCTTTGGTCAAAAAAAGACCATTTTAATTTTTGGCGATTTTTGAATAAAACGTGGTGTTTTTTGAACCCAAAAATCGAAAGTTTCAAATCCAAGCATTTTTTGACGTTTTTCTATGCAGTTTTTTGAGATAAATCGACTGACGCAGGTAGATTTGCCGTAAGTATGATATTTTAGGATTTATGAGTCTTTAAAGTTGGAAATATTTGAACGTCATTTTGAACCACTTACGAGCGTTTTCCGCAAACTATACAGCGTTTTTCGAACTCCTCGCATCAAAGCACGTCGGCTTTGGTCAAAAAAAAGACCATTTTAATTTTTGGCGATTTTTGAAAAAAACGTGGTGTTTTTTGAACCCAAAAATCGAAAGTTTCAAATCCAAGCATTTTTTGGCGTTTTTCTATGCAGTTTTTTGAGATAAATCGACTGACGTAGGTAGATTTGCCGTAAATATAATATTTTAGGATTTATGAGTCTTTAAAGTTGGAAATATTTGAACGTCATTTTGAACCACTTACGAACGTTTTCCGCAAACTATACAGCGTTTTTCGAACTCCTCGCATCAAAGCACGTTGGTTTTGGCCAAAAAAACACCATTTTAATTTGGCGATTTTTGAAAAAAACGTAAGGGGAACCCCTTTCGTGTTGTTTGACCCCAAAAATCTAAAGTTTTAAATCCAAGCATTTTTTGGCGTTTTCCTATGCAGTTTTTTGAGAAAAATCGACTGACGTAGGTAGATTTGCCGTAAGTATGATATTTTAGGATTTATGAGTCTTTAAAGTTGGAAATATTTGAACGTCATTTTGAAACACTTACGAGCGTTTTCCGCAAACTATACCGCGTTTTTCGAACTCCTCGCATCAAAGCACGTCGGTTTTGTTCAAATAAAGACCATTTTAATTTTTGGCGATTTTTGAAAAAAACTTAAGGTTAACCCCTTTGGTGTTTTTTGACCCCAAAAATCGAAAGTTTCAAATCCAAGCATATTTTGGCGTTTTCCTATGCAGTTTTTTGAGATAAATCGACTGACGTAGGTAGATTTGCCGTAAATATGATATTTTAGGATTTATGAGTCTTTAAAGTTGGAAATATTTGAATGTCTTTTTGAACCACTTACGGGCGTTTTCCGCAAACTATACAGCGTTTTTCGAACTCCTAGCATCAAAGCACGTCGGCTTTGGTCAAAAAAAGACCATTTTAATTTTTGGCGATTTTTGAATAAAACGTGGTGTTTTTTGAACCCAAAAATCGAAAGTTTCAAATCCAAGCATTTTTTGGCGTTTTTCTATGCAGTTTTTTGAGATAAATCGACTGACGCAGGTAGATTTGCCGTAAGTATGAAATTTTAGGATTTATGAGTCTTTAAAGTTGGAAATATTTGAACGTCATTTTGAACCACTTACGAGCGTTTTCCGCAAACTATACAGCGTTTTTCGAACTCCTCGCATCAAAGCACGTCGGCTTTGGTCAAAAAAAGACCATTTTAATTTTTGGCGATTTTTGAAAAAAACGTAAGGTTAACCCCTTTGGTGTTTTTTGACCCCAAAAATCGAAAGTTTCAAATCCAAGCTTTTTTTGGCATTTTCCTATGCAGTTTTTTGAGATAAATCGACTGACGTAGGTAGATTTGCCGTAAGTATGATATTTTAGGATTTATGAGTCTTTAAAGTTGGAAATATTTGAACGTCATTTTGAACCATTTCCGAGCGTTTTCCGCAAACTATACAGCGTTTTTCGAACTCCTCGCATCAAAGCACGTCGGTTTTGGTCAAATAAAGACCATTTTAATTTTTTGCGATTTTTGAAAAAAACGTAAGGTTCACCCCTTTGGTGTTTTTTGACCCCAAAAATCGAAAGTTTCAAATCCAAGCATTTTTTTGGCGTTTTTCTATGCAGTTTTTTGAGATAAATCGACTGACGCAGGTAGATTTGCCGTAAGTATGATATTTTAGGATTTATGCGTCTCTAAAGTTGGAAATATTTGAACGTCATTTTGAACCACTTACGGGCGTTTTCCGCAAACTATACAGCGTTTTTCGAACTCATCGCATCAAAGCACGTCGGCTTTGGTCAAAAAAAGACCATTTTAATTTTTGGCGATTTTTGAAAAAAACGTGGTGTTTTTTGAACCCAAAAATCGAAAGTTTCAAATCCAAGCATTTTTTTGCGTTTTTCTATGCAGTTTTTTGAGATAAATCGACTGACGTAGGTAGATTTGCCGTAAATATAATATTTTAGGATTTATGAGTCTTTAAAGTTGGAAATATTTGAACGTCATTTTGAACCATTTACGAGCGTTTTCCGCAAACTATACAGCGTTTTTCGAACTCCTCGCATCAAAGCACGTCGGTTTTGGTCAAAAAAAGACCATTTTAATTTTTGGCGATTTTTGAAAAAAAAGTAAGGTTAACCCCTTTGGTGTTTTTTGACCCCAAAAATCGAAAGTTTCAAATCCAAGCATTTTTTGGCGTTTTCCTATGCAGTTTTTTGAGATAAATCGACTGA
Organism: Cantharis rufa; assembly: GCA_947369205.1. Lineage (NCBI taxonomy): Eukaryota > Metazoa > Arthropoda > Insecta > Coleoptera > Cantharidae > Cantharis > Cantharis rufa. The sequence goes on from OX376309.1 coordinate 23,667,137, forward strand.
CGTAGGTAGATTTGCCGTAAGTATGATATTTTAGGATTTATGAGTCTTTAAAGTTGGAAATATTTGAACGTCATTTTGAACCACTTACGAACGTTTTCCGCAAACTATACAGCGTTTTTCGAACTCCTCGCATCAAAGCACGTCGGTTTTGGCCAAAAAAACACCATTTTAATTTGGCGATTTTTGAAAAAAACGTAAGGTTAACCCCTTTGGTGTTTTTTGACCCCAAAAATCGAAAGTTTCAAATCCAAGCATTTTTTGGCGTTTTCCTATGCAGTTTTTTGAGAAAAATCGACTGACGTAGGTAGATTTGCCGTAAGTATGATATTTTAGCATTTATGAGTATTTAAAGTTGGAAATATTTGAACGTCATTTTGAAACACTTACGAGCGTTTTCCGCAAACTATACCGCGTTTTTCGAACTCCTCGCATCAAAGCACGTCGGTTTTGGTCAAATAAAGACCATTTTAATTTTTGGCGATTTTTGAAAAAAACGTAAGGTTAACCCCTTTGGTGTTTTTTGACCCCAAAAATCGAAAGTTTCAAATCCAAGCATATTTTGGCGTTTTCCTATGCAGTTTTTTGAGATAAATCGACTGACGTAGGTAGATTTGCCGTAAATATGATATTTTAGGATTTATGAGTCTTTAAAGTTGGAAATATTTGAATGTCTTTTTGAACCACTTACGAGCGTTTTCCGCAAACTATACAGCGTTTTTCAAACTCCTCGCATCAAAGCACGTCGGTTTTGGTCAAATAAACACCATTTTAATTTTTGGCGATTTTTGAAAAAAACGTAAGGTTAACCCCTTTGGTGTTTTTTGACCCCAAAAATCGAAAGTTTCAAATCCAAGCATTTTTTGGCATTTTCCTATGCAGTTTTTTGAGATAAATCGACTGACGTAGGTAGATTTGCCGTAAGTATGATATTTTACGATTTATGAGTATTTAAAGTTGGAAATATTTGAACGTCATTTTGAACCACTTACGAGCGTTTTCCGCAAACTATACAGCGTTTTTCAAACTCCTCGCATCAAAGCACGTTGGTTTTGGTCAAAAAAGGACCATTTTAATTTTTGGCGATTTTTGAAAACAACTTAAGGTTAACCCCTTTGGTGTTTTTTGACCCCAAAAATCGAAAGTTTCAAATCCAAGCATTTTTTGGCGTTTTCCTATGCAGTTTTTTGAGATAAATCGACTGACGTAGGTAGATTTGCCGTAAATATGATATTTTAGGATTTATGAGTCTTTAAAGTTGGAAATATTTGAACGTCATTTTGAAACACTTACGAGCGTTTTCCGCAAACTATACCGCGTTTTTCGAACTCCTCGCATCAAAGCACGTCGGTTTTGGTCAAATAAAGACCATTTTAATTTTTGGCGATTTTTGAAAAAAACGTAAGGTTAACCCCTTTGGTGTTTTTTGACCCCAAAAATCGAAAGTTTCAAATCCAAGCATTTTTTGGCATTTTCCTATGCAGTTTTTTGAGATAAATCGACTGACGTAGGTAGATTTGCCGTAAGTATGATATTTTAGGATTTATGAGTCTTTAAAGTTGGAAATATTTGAACGTCATTTTGAACCACTTACGAACGTTTTGACCCCAAAAATGGAAAGTTTCAAATCCAAGCATTTTTTAGCATTTTCCTATGCAGTTTTTTGAGATAAATCGACTGACGCAGATAGATTTGCCGTAAGTATGATATTTTAGGATTTATGCGTCTTTAAAGTTGGAAATATTTGCGTTATTTTGAACCACTTACGAGCGTTTTCCGCAAACTATACCGCGTTTTTCGAACTCCTCGCATCAAAGCACGTCGGTTTTGGTCAAATAAAGACCATTTTAATTTTTGGCGATTTTTGAAAAAAACGTAAGGTTAACCCCTTTGGTGTTTTTTGACCCCAAAAATCGAAAGTTTCAAATCCAAGCATTTTTTGGCGTTTTCCTATGCAGTTTTTTAGATAAATCAACCGACGTAGGTAGATTTGCCGTAAGTATGATATTTTAGGATTTATGAGTCTTTAAAGTTGGAAATATTTGAACGTCATTTTCAACCACTTACGAACGTTTTCCGCAAACTATACAGCGTTTTTCGAACTCCTCGCATCAAAGCACGTCGGTTTTGGTCAAAAAAAGACCATTTTAATTTTTGGCGATTTTTGAAAAAAACGTAAGGTGTTGAAAACCCTTTGGTGTTTTTTGACCCCAAAAATCGAAAGTTTCAAATCCAAGCATTTTTTGGCGTTTTCCTATGCAGTTTTTTGAGATAAATCAACTGACGTAGGTAGATTTGCCGTAAATATGATATTTTAAGATTTATGAGTCTTTAAAGTTGGAAATATTTGAACGTCATTTTGAACCACTTACGAACGTTTTCCGCAAACTATACAGCGTTTTTCGAACTCCTCGCATCAAAGCACGTCGGTTTTGGTCACAAAAAGACCATTTTAATTTGGCGATTTTTGAAAAAAACGTAAGGTTAACCCCTTTGGTGTTTTTTGACCCCAAAAATGGAAAGTTTCAAATCCAAGCATTTTTTAGCATTTTCCTATGCAGTTTTTTAGATAAATCGACCGACGTAGGTAGATTTGCCGTAAGTTTAATATTTAAGGATTTATGAGTCTTTAAAGTTGGAAATATTTGAACGTCATTTTGAACCACTTACGAGCGTTTTCCGCAAACTATACAGCGTTTTTCGGACTCCTCGCATCAAAGCACGTCGGTTTTGGTCAAATAAAGACCATTTTAATTTTTGGTGATTTTTGAAAAAAACGTAAGGGAAACCCCTTTGGTGTTTTTTGACCCCAAAAATCGAAAGTTTCAAATCCAAGCATTTTTTGGCGTTTTCCTATGCAGTTTTTTGAGATAAATCGACTGACGTAGGTAGATTTGCCGTAAATATGATATTTTAGGATTTATGAGTCTTTAAAGTTGGAAATATTTGAATGTCTTTTTGAACCACTTACGAGCGTTTTCCGCAAACTATACAGCGTTTTTCAAACTCCTCGCATCAAAGCACGTCGGTTTTGGTCAAATAAAAACCATTTTTAATTTTTGGCGATTTTTGAAAAAAACGTAAGGTTAACCCCTTTAGTGTTTTTTGAACCCAAAAATCGAAAGTTTCAAATCCAAGCATTTTTTGGCATTTTCCTATGCAGTTTTTTGAGATAAATCGACTGACGTAGGTAGATTTGCCGTAAGTATGATATTTTAGGATTTATGCGTCTTTAAAGTTGGAAATATTTGAACGTTATTTTGAACCACTTACGAGCGTTTTCCGCAAACTATACCGCGTTTTTCGAACTCCTCGCATCAAAGCACGTCGGTTTTGGTCAAATAAAGACCATTTTAATTTTTGGCGATTTTTTCCTTTGGTGTTTTTTGACCCCAAAAATCGAAAGTTTCAAATCCAAGCATTTTTTGGCGTTTTCCTATGCAGTTTTTTAGATAAATCGACCGACGTAGGTAGATTTGCCGTAAGTATGATATTTTAGGATTTATGAGTCTTTAAAGTTGGAAATATTTGAACGTCATTTTCAACCACTTACGAACGTTTTCCGCAAACTATACAGCGTTTTTCGAACTCCTCGCATCAAAGCACGTTGGTTTTGGTCAAAAAAAGACCATTTTAATTTTTGGCGATTTTTGAAAAAAACGTAAGGTGTTGAAAACCCTTTGGTGTTTTTTGACCCCAAAAATCGAAAGTTTCAAATCCAAGCATTTTTTGGCGTTTTTCCTATGCAGTTTTTTGAGATAAATCAACTGACGTAGGTAGATTTGCCGTAAATATGATATTTTAAGATTTATGAGTCTTTAAAGTTGGAAATATTTGAACGTCATTTTGAACCACTTACGAGCGTTTTCCGCAAACTATACAGCGTTTTTCGAACTCCTCGCATCAAAGCACGTCGGTTTTGGTCACAAAAAGACCATTTTAATTTGGCGATTTTTGAAAAAAACGTAAGGTTAACCCCTTTGGTGTTTTTTGACCCCAAAAATGGAAAGTTTCAAATCCAAGCATTTTTTAGCATTTTCCTATGCAGTTTTTTAGATAAATCGACCGACGTAGGTAGATTTGCCGTAAGTTTAATATTTTTGGATTTATGAGTCTTTAAAGTTGGAAATATTTGAACGTCATTTTGAACCACTTACGAGCGTTTTCCGCAAACTATACAGCGTTTTTCGGACTCCTCGCATCAAAGCACGTCGGTTTTGGTCAAATAAAGACCATTTTAATTTTTGGTGATTTTTGAAAAAAACGTAAGGGAAACCCCTTTGGTGTTTTTTGACCCCAAAAATCGAAAGTTTCAAATCCAAGCATTTTTTGGCGTTTTCCTATGCAGTTTTTTAGATAAATCGACCGACGTAGGTAGATTTGCCGTAAGTATGATATTTTAGGATTTATGAGTCTTTAAAGTTGGAACTATTTGAACGTCATTTTCAACCACTTACGAACGTTTTCCGCAAACTATACAGCGTTTTTCGAACTCCTCGCATCAAAGCACGTCGGTTTTGGTCAAAAAAAGACCATTTTAATTTTTGGCGATTTTTGAAAAAAACGTAAGGTTAACCCCTTCGGTGTTTTTTGACCCCAAAAATGGAAAGTTTCAAATCCAAGCATTTTTTGGCATTTTCCTATGCAGTTTTTGAAATAAATCGACTGACGTAGGTAGATTTACCGTAAGTATGATATTTTAGGATTTATAAGTCTTTAAAGTTGGAAATATTTGAACTTCATTTTGAACCACTTACGAGCGTTTTCCGCAAACTATACAGCGTTTTTCAAACTCCTCGCATCAAAGCACGTCGGTTTTGGTCAAAAAAGACCATTTTAATTTTTGGCGATTTTTGAAAAAAACGTAAGGTTAACCCCTTTGGTGTTTTTTGACCCCAAAAATCGAAAGTTTCAAATCCAAGCATTTTTTGGCGTTTTCCTATGCAGTTTTTTGAGATAAATCGACTGACGTAGGTAGATTTGCCGTAAATATGATATTTTAGGATTTATGAGTCTTTAAAGTTGGAAATATTTGAATGTCTTTTTGAACCACTTACGAGCGTTTTCCGCAAACTATACAGCGTTTTTCAAACTCCTCGCATCAAAGCACGTCGGTTTTGGTCAAATAAAAACCATTTTTAATTTTTGGCGATTTTTGAAAAAAACGTAAGGTTAACCCCTTTAGTGTTTTTTGAACCCAAAAATCGAAAGTTTCAAATCCAAGCATTTTTTGGCATTTTCCTATGCAGTTTTTTGAGATAAATCGACTGACGTAGGTAGATTTGCCGTAAGTATGATATTTTAGGATTTATGAGTCTTTAAAGTTGGAAATATTTGAACGTCATTTTGAACCACTTACGAACGTTTTCCGCAAACTATACAGCGTTTTTCAAACTCCTCGCATCAAAGCACGTCGGTTTTGGCCAAAAAAACACCATTTTAATTTGGCGATTTTTGAAAAAAACGTAAGGTTAACCCCTTTGGTGTTTTTTGACCCCAAAAATCGAAAGTTTCAAATCCAAGCATTTTTTGGCGTTTTCCTATGCAGTTTTTTGAGAAAAATCGACTGACGTAGGTAGATTTGCCGTAAGTATGATATTTTAGCATTTATGAGTCTTTAAAGTTGGAAATATTTGAACGTCATTTTGAAACACTTACGAGCGTTTTCCGCAAACTATACCGCGTTTTTCGAACTCCTCGCATCAAAGCACGTCGGTTTTGGTCAAATAAAGACCATTTTAATTTTTGGCGATTTTTGAAAAAAACGTAAGGTTAACCCCTTTGGTGTTTTTTGACCCCAAAAATCGAAAGTTTCAAATCCAAGCATTTTTTGGCATTTTCCTATGCAGTTTTTTGAGATAAATCGACTGACGTAGGTAGATTTGCCGTAAGTATGATATTTTAGGATTTATGAGTCTTTAAAGTTGGAAATATTTGAACGTCATTTTGAACCACTTACGAACGTTTTGACCCCAAAAATGGAAAGTTTCAAATCCAAGCATTTTTTAGCATTTTCCTATGCAGTTTTTTGAGATAAATCGACTGACGCAGATAGATTTGCCGTAAGTATGATATTTTAGGATTTATGCGTCTTTAAAGTTGGAAATATTTGAACGTTATTTTGAACCACTTACGAGCGTTTTCCGCAAACTATACTGCGTTTTTCGAACTCCTCGCATCAAAGCACGTCGGTTTTGGTCACAAAAAGACCATTTTAATTTTTGGCGATTTTTGAAAAAAACGTAAGGTTAACCCCTTTGGTGTTTTTTGACCCCAAAAATGGAAAGTTTCAAATCCAAGCATTTTTTAGCATTTTCCTATGCAGTTTTTTAGATAAATCGACCGACGTAGGTAGATTTGCCGTAAGTTTAATATTTTTGGATTTATGAGTCTTTAAAGTTGGAAATATTTGAACGTCATTTTGAACCACTTACGAGCGTTTTCCGCAAACTATACAGCGTTTTTCGGACTCCTCGCATCAAAGCACGTCGGTTTTGGTCAAATAAAGACCATTTTAATTTTTGGTGATTTTTGAAAAAAACGTAAGGGAAACCCCTTTGGTGTTTTTTGACCCCAAAAATCGAAAGTTTCAAATCCAAGCATTTTTTGGCGTTTTCCTATGCAGTTTTTTAGATAAATCGACCGACGTAGGTAGATTTGCCGTAAGTATGATATTTTAGGATTTATGAGTCTTTAAAGTTGGAACTATTTGAACGTCATTTTCAACCACTTACGAACGTTTTCCGCAAACTATACAGCGTTTTTCGAACTCCTCGCATCAAAGCACGTCGGTTTTGGTCAAAAAAAGACCATTTTAATTTTTGGCGATTTTTGAAAAAAACGTAAGGTTAACCCCTTCGGTGTTTTTTGACCCCAAAAATGGAAAGTTTCAAATCCAAGCATTTTTTGGCATTTTCCTATGCAGTTTTTGAAATAAATCGACTGACGTAGGTAGATTTACCGTAAGTATGATATTTTAGGATTTATGAGTCTTTAAAGTTGGAAATATTTGAACTTCATTTTGAACCACTTACGAGCGTTTTCCGCAAACTATACAGCGTTTTTCAAACTCCTCGCATCAAAGCACGTCGGTTTTGGTCAAAAAAGACCATTTTAATTTTTGGCGATTTTTGAAAAAAACGTAAGGTTAACCCCTTTGGTGTTTTTTGACCCCAAAAATCGAAAGTTTCAAATCCAAGCATTTTTTGGCGTTTTCCTATGCAGTTTTTTGAGATAAATCGACTGACGTAGGTAGTTTTGCCGTAAGTATGATATTTTAGGATTCATGAGTCTTTAAAGTTGGAAATATTTGAACGTCATTTTGAACCACTTACGAGCGTTTTCCGCAAACTATACAGCGTTTTTCGAACTCCTCGCATCAAAGCACGTCGGTTTTGGTCAAAAAAAGACCATTTTAATTTTTGGCGATTTTTGAAAAAAACGTAAGGTTAACCCCTTTGGTGTTTTTTGACCCCAAAAATCGAAAGTTTCAAATCCAAGCATTTTTTGGCATTTACCTATGCAGTTTTTTGAGATAAATCGACTGACGTAGGTAGATTTGCGTAAGTATGATATTTTAGGATTTATGAGTCTTTAAAGTTGGAAATATTTGAACGTCATTTAGAACCACTTACGAGCGTTTTCCGCAAACTATACAGCGTTTTTCAAAATTCCTCGCATCAAAGCACGTCGGTTTTGGTAAAAAAAAGACCATTTTAATTTTTGGCGATTTTTGAAAAAAACGTAATGTTTAACCCCTTTGGTGCTTTTTGACCCCAAAAATCGAAAGTTTCAAATCCAAGCATTTTTTGGCATTTTCCTATGCAGTTTTTTGAGATAAATCGACTGACGTAGGTAGATTTGCCGTAAGTATAATATTTTAGGATTTATGAGTCTTTAAAGTTGGAAATATTTAAACGTCATTTTGAACCACTTACGAGCGTTTTCACCAAACAATACCGCGTTTTTCGAATTTGTCGCATCAAAGCACGTCTGTTTTGGTCAAAAAAAGACCATTTTAATTTTTGGCGATTTTTGAAAAAAACGTAAGGTTAACTCGACTTCAACTCTTTTAACTTTAACTTTAACTCGACTTGGGGTGTTTTTTCACCCCAAAAATTGAAAGATGTAAATCGTAGCATTTTTTGGCATTTTCTTATGCAATTTGTCGAGATAAATCGATTGGCGCAGGCAGATTTTCCCTAAGTGCGATATTTTAGGATTTATGCGTCCTTAAGATAGACAAAATTTGATCGTCTTTTTGAACCACTTACATGCATTTCTCCCCAACGAAAACGCGTTTTTCGAACTCCTGGCATAAAAACACGTCGGCATCGGTGCAGTCCACATACTACGTCCTCTTATTATGTGTTTTTTAATATTATACAATCATGTTTCTATTATTCGAGTTTTTGCTTGATCGTATCATAGTCTTCCGTCTGCTTTTTTTTTCTTTTCTTTTTTTGACTTTGACGTTCTGTCAATTGGTCAGACTTTATGTAATTATAGAACCAGTTCTTAACTCCACAACATGTTGATGCACACGGGAAGGCCGAGATAAGAAATTCTGCCAAGTCCGAGATTCAAACCCAGTTCCGCTCTGTAACTCAACCAGCGATCACACCAATCCACTGCTGTGGTTGTTCCGTCTGCTTAGAATCCGCGTTAAAGCATTCGTACTAAGCAATAATTTAGATCTGTACTTCGGAAATAGAAAAATTATGAGATAAATAATAGACTCAATAAAAAATTTAGGATGGATTTCAAAATAGTATTTTTATTTTATAATTTCCGATAGAATTGTAATTAAATAATATCAATAATTGACTTTCTTAATATTTAGTGTTTGATTAATTAATGAAAATAAGAAAGTGGTTTAGACGATTTTATAAATATGGAATAAAATTTAAAATATTTTCATCGAAACTTATATAATTTTTACTTTAGGAAAGAAAAATCGTCGTCGTATTATAGCAGGAAGATAAATCTAAAGTGAAGAGCGTATAACCCTTTTAATTTAAAACGAAATAGGCATTTAAATTAAAAATATTTAATTAATACATTTCACCCTTCATATTTTAATATACAAATTAGCGCTATAAAATAAAGCAATTAAAGCAATAATTATGTTAATTAAGAAATAGAAGTGTGCAATAAAAAATTGTAGTATAAAAATAATTATCATAAAAGTTTAATTTTCTCCTACATAAAATGTAATTTCAAGAAGTTGAAAACAACCAATACTAAAAGAGTTTTGTCTTGGTTTAACTATTATTCTCGGGATATTCCTTTCTTATTTTTAAGTTTAACGATTCCAATAAAGTTGCTCTTAGAAGTTTTGCAACCTCGCCTCGACTGAAAATAAAATGAAGAGTTTATTAGCTTCATATATTATTTAATACTTAGTAGAGCCCATACGAGCGATATCTATCAAGTATTAACTTAATATATTACGTAACTTTTGCGGTTTTCATATAAAAATTTTACTTTCCAGATTATTATTTTAAAAACAATTTTGGTAAATTTTTATTCCATCTACCGTCTACCGTGCATTAAAGATACCAGAAGATAACTTCTTTGGGAAAATTTAAATTAAATTGTCGCTGCAGACAGATCAAATCGATCCATATTCAATATGAAATTAGTAAAAGCTATTTGATGGATTTGAGTTCGAATAAATTTAAATTGGTATCCAGTTCGACGGTGTGGCACATCTAACCTCGTTTTTATATGAGATAGTTATTATAAGTAGTTAATTAAATTACTTTCCTTTGACAACCCCTCTATTCAAAAATGCACATATTAAATATTTTACATGAGCTTCAACCTTTTTTTACTTATTCAATTCAAATATTAAATTAAACCCCAAACTTTGAATTAAAGAATAAACGTTTAGATTTTAGCCGGTTTGCATTTTGTTCGAGAAAGTTGGTTGCAGGAGTTTAAATTTAGCCACAAAGCTTCCAAACTCACCAAATGAATAGAGCGTGCTGAGACAACACCATTAGACAACAGATAACTCGTCGTTAAATCGAAAAATTTTGCTTTTCCCTGAAAATAAGTTGCTTAAAATTTACTTAATTTTAATAACACTTAGATGTTTCTCAGCGGCAGTTTCCAAGCTTAACGCTACGTTATTATAGCCGTTTGTCAAATTTGACATAAAATGAGTTAGAAATTAAACTAAATAAAGTCGTAAAGATAAACTGAAATACGTTTAACGAAAGTTAAATTAAACCTTTCAATTGAACAAACAAATTTACCACAACCACCTTTACAAAATATATGTATACCCAATTGTTAGCACTTATTAAAGCACTTTATATTTTTATTTTCTTTCTATGTATGTGTTTTGTTTTAAAATCCCATACCAGAAAATTTATGTGAATGAATTGTTAAATCGTACACGTAAGTTACTCATATAGAAAGGTTAGCTCGCAACAACTAATTCAATTCCATTTAAATTTTGCGACAATATAAAAAAAGATCAACAATCGCATATCTAACACTTAAAGAAATAATCTCTTTCTGGGAGAGTATTTATCTGGACGAGATACGTCGATGACGTATACTGCGTGTGGTCGAGAATAAGAAAACAGATGGATCGATTCCTGAAGTTCATCAATGGTTCATATAAAAGTATACTTTTAAAGAAAGATATACAGGGTGACCCAGACCACCCGTATCAGTACTTTTTTTCAAAAACGGTAAGTCGTAGAGAGTTGGGCTAAAAAAATTTATTACAAAAGCCCTAATGACGAATCTAATGGTGATATTATTATTTCCGGGAAAAGTCGGCATCCAGAGTAGTTTGCTCCAGAAAGTCCAGAAATCCAGAATTTTAAATGGCACCATATGTCGAAAGTGGTATCGTTGGAAAGCTCTTTAAAAAATAAGCAAGTTTTGTAGGAAAAATTTTTTTATTACTCCCACCCCTTTTAAGTTATATTCGACTTAAGTTATTAAATTTCAATTTCTTATAACGAACTTAATTTTAAAAGTCAGCACTTAAAATCCAGCTACCGCGTTAGAGCAATGTCACAAGTGTCCAAAATGTCTTCCATTTACTTCTAAACACTGTTGAGCTCTTCTGGTCATACTATCAGTGGCTCTAAGTACTTCTTCGGTGTTTAATGATCGACAGGCATTGCAAATTCTGAGCTTCATATCATCTCTCATTGTCGATTTTTCTGTATAAACAATATCTTTGATCCGACCCTAAAGAAAAAAATATTTCAAGTGCTGACTTTTAAAGTTAAGTTCGTTATAAGAAATTGAAATTTAATAACTTAAGTCGAATATAACTTAAAAGGGGTGGGAGTAATAAAAAAATTTTTCCTACAAAACTTGCTTATTTTTTAAAGAGCTTTCCAACGATACCACTTTCGACATATGGTGCCATTTAAAATTCTGGATTTCTGGACTTTCTGGAGCAAACTACTCTGGATGCCGACTTTTCCCGGAAATAATAATATCACCATTAGATTCGTCATTAGGGCTTTTGTAATAAATTTTTTTAGCCCAACTCTATACGACTTACCGTTTTTGAAAAAAAGTACTGATACGGGTGGTCTGGGTCACCCTGTATATACAAGAAGAAGATAAATTCAACTTCAATAAATCATTAGTAATAATATTGATAAGATACTGTATTATTAAATTTACAAAAAGCTTAAGAACACTTTCACAAAAATTCTACGCTCAATCGTTCAATGATAAATTTGGAATATACCAGTCGCAATGCTATACTTGTGACGGATGTTACATGGAAGAAACCGGTAGGAGTTTTGGAAAACACTACAAAATCATTTAAAATTTTGTTCATTGATTTCAATTAAAAGAGATTTTTTAAGATGAAGAATATTTGTTCAAACAAATATTAAATTTGTTTATTATTCAAAATAATAAGCTATATTCATAACAAATTTTCAATTCGGTTGTACTACTAACCATTCCATGGTTTTTTTTACAAAATACTCGTAAAAGATCAAATGCAAGCTTTTACCTAGTTGTGTACTTGAATATTTTATCGACAACTTCTTATTTTGTATCATTTTCAAACCCACGTAAATCTAATAAATGCAAACTGCATTAATGCGGTAATGAATTTTAATATTGATAATTGCAGCATCGCGTCGCTTTGAACAGTTGCATTGTTCCCATAATATTTTTTGTATCTAAATATTAAAGAAATTGGAATTTCATTTCAGGTTTAGGTAAATTTATAATGCACAAAAACAGTCATCGTTTTAGCAATAAGCCCGCAAGATTTAAAAAAAGTCACACTATTGCTTTTACTAAACAAAAATAAATGTTTTCACTAAACTAACATAATGTGAGTTGTTCTAGTACCAATTGCAGCGTACATCGTGAATAAAAACAATGTTTGTGTTATTTCTTTTTACTAATTCACATAAAATAATAGTCCGAATCCTACATGTTTCGGTTTTTAAACCACCATTCAGTTTTAACAATAAAATGAACTCAAGGTTGTAAAACAGCGATTAGCTCGCGTTTGTTTTATTATGATTATTTCCAAGGTCGATACAAGCCTCGATAGGCGGATCACCTATTAGGTCTAGTTGTCATCATCATCTGCAGGTTTTCGGGCGGTGGCACGGTACGTCACTCTAAATTGGTCGTTTCATCTCTTTTTGGAGCGGCCCACATTTTTTTTCCTCTCGGATTGTATTAGAACATTTGTTTTGGCAAACGCGTCTGGTCTTTGTTGTTTTTTCATTTGTTGTTTCATTCCGAAATGTTGCTGAGTGGCTTTTTAAAACTTCCTTGGATTCTATCGACTCCAAGCGGATCATCCTTTTTCCTCTTTCACATAGATGCATGAACTTTCATTATGGCTCTTCCAATGAAAGTTGTGTCTCTTAAAGTTAAAAGACTTATGTTTAAACGCGCGGCCCGTCGATCCCACATATATTATTTCACAACTCTTGCACTTTATCTTATGAACTCATCTTCTACCTTGCTTATCCATGACGTCTTTAGTTCTTGATAGTAATTATTGTATGCAGTATCAGGCTTTGTAAAATATCACAGTATCGTCACCTCCTCAGATCTTACGTATTTTTCAGATTTTTTTACCAGAATATGGTATATGGTATGCTTAGATATATCTTCTTTTGTTTTTGACTAGGGTTGAAGGATATGCTGTTTATCTCGACGACTCTCTTATCAATTTTCTTGATCATATTATCGATGATAAAAGTTCGATAACCGCTGTTGATAGCTAACATTACTATGAGGTTGCTTTCAGCTTCTTTATCATGCTCATCCCTGAGGATATGTAAAAATCTCCGTATAATGGCTCTAAAGTAAGCCATTTTGTGGTTCCAAGAAAGGTTTGAATTTTTTTAGATCATGAATTTTAATAAAGATTAAATCAAGGAAATTCAACTGACTTGCTCTCTAACTACTTCCATTATGAATATGATATTTTGTATTCATTGTGTATTATGAAATAACATTTAATATTCAATTGAATATTGCAAAATTGTAAACTTGAATAAGGATGTCGACTGACAAAGAATCATCAGAGAAATTAAAACATTGAGTTCCAGTCTTCTCGTGTTGAATCAGAATAAGTCGATCATCCAATCTGTAGATCGAGAATTTAAGAAAAAATTGGATACTCTCAAGCAATACCACAAGAGCTTTGATTTATCAAGATAATTTTTAATTTCAACGAAGGCGTGATTAGTAATTTAGTGAAAAAAAAATTGATCGACTAAAATCACAAGAGCGATCGAGCGTCAGCGAGATTGCTCGAGTGGTTTTCTCTGGCCAACAGCTTTCTCAAGCCAAATTTTAAAAGCATGAGCCGGTGGGAAAAAAACAGGATTACGGGCATTCCTCAATCCGGATTGGGGGATGAAACCTGAAACCTTTCTCTCAGAAAAAAATGCCATTTGTCCTACAGTGGTAAGAAAAGGCTGAAACTGATGATGATGAATAAAAACTAGGGTAAGCGGTATACATTCGGAAGAGCCCAAGAACAACAGTGACATAAAACACAATTTGAAAACCGTAGCTAAAGAATGGACACTAGATCAAGACCAATTAATGAAATTTACAGAAATTATATAACATATAATAATGTAAATGATTTGGAATATCCATTATTAAACAAAAAAATATTTTTTTATAAAACATACAAAAACTGTTTTTCGATATTTGGTTTTCATCTATATTTTAATCTCAATTTTTAATTACTCCATGTCGCATATGGATTGAATAAGAATCTATACTAATTATTATATTGCAGTATTTTTTTCTTCAAAATTGGGGTATAATTTATTTTGCTAAATTGCAACATCCGCAGTGGCACTACAGACTCGGCGATGTCTGCGGTATGTGGCGGCGATACTTGGCGATGTTAACTTGGCAACGGTCAACTCGGCGACGGGCTACTCGGAAACGGTCTACTCGGCGACCGGTTAACTGAGCGACGGTCTACTTGGCGACCAATCTACTCAGCGACCGGTCAACTCGCCAATTAAACAATGAAAAAATAACTATTTTAAGTGATAAATTTTATAAATTACAATTTTTTTGAAAAATATTGTTACTGCAATCCCGAACATGTTCTATCAACTTATGATGTAAAAATAGAACCAATTCATAAATCCATATTGTATCGATATACACCAAAACTAAGCTAAGAAATTTTTTGACATCCTGAAATAACCTTTTTGTTTAATCATTGCGTTGCCTTAATCAATTGAGAGCGCGGGGCTTCAATTTTGGATTATAACCGAATTACTTCAATCGGCGCCAAGTTGAGCGGGTCCGAAAGAAATTTAGAAATTAGATAACATATGTAAAAATGTCTTCAAGTGATTGGTCGACAAGAACTATTATCTTAAAAAGACACTGAGTAAATTAGAAATTGTACTGAGTAGTTTTTAGAAAAAGGTTAATTCGGTTTAAGCAATCGACTGCAAGAGAGAGGTCGAGAATAATCGATAGGCGGCAGTATCGATAATTATCGATAGGCAACGTTTAGACCATCGATAAATATCGATAGTTTTCGATAGTGGATATTAAATATAGGAAAAAAAAATTTTAGCAAAAAACTGGTATCTGTTGAAAGTGCAAAATGCTCAAATAACTAACGTTGCAAATTTATTCATAAAAATCAAAGTTATGATGTTAGTAATGATAAAGGTACCCTCCATAGATAAAGGTAAATTGCGGGTATTGAAGGCACCTGTTACGTCACACACCTGTGGTCACGACTATCGAAAACTATCGATAGCTACAGAAAACTATCGATAGCTTTCGATAGTAGTTACTATCGATAATAATCGATAGCGCTATCGATTGTTCTCGACCTCTACTGCAAGATCTGTATTGAAGTGCCAAAAGTTGCCACTTCACCACTTGCCAAAAGTTTTAATCAAATTTACCGACAAAGAGGTATAAGGATTTCAATATAAACATCTAACGGCTTCTCGAAGAAGTGGAGGATTTCTCTAGAACAATTCAAAGCAAAATCTCAAGAATGTAAATGCGTTTGACTTTAGTACTTTTTGAATAAAATTAATGTTTTGTATGGCTATTATTTTTATTATTATTCAATTATTATACTGAAGGTTCTCTACAATATAAATCCTTGACTCGGTGATATTTTTACCAAACTTATTTAGAATTACTATAAAATTATTTTGATTAATTATAGTAAAATTACTCGAACTTATCTTGGAAACATCTTGCAAAGTTTATATAATTTTATTCCACATTAAAAGCTACAGTTTAATTTCTTTTAGCGAAAACGATATATTTCTAAACGATATATTTCTAAAATCTCGCGAATTGTAGCCTTAGAATAATTCTTAATATAAAGAATAATTATATATAAAATTTGTTTAATTTAGAAAACTTTATATTTCTTTGTTCAAAAACTGGAATTGGATGAGTTGTTATTATTCAACGTTTAATTAATAAAACAAATTAAATGGAGTCTGACAATAGACAATTAGTGAAGGAAGATTACTAGTTTAGGATATAATAATTAATATTAAACAATAGATTAAGTTTAATAATGCATACCGTCCGTAGTGGAATGGAGCAGTCGAAACCGGAAAATCCTTTAGGGCAATCACAGGTGTAGTTGTTACCATGATCTATGCAATACTGACGATCTGGACATGGATTTGGCTCACACAAGTCCACCTAAACAAAGATTCATGTTTTGTAATTTAGCTCGCCTATATGAGTACTTCATACGCCATAATCTGGTGTTTATTTAGGATCTCCGATTTGACTACAAAGCTTAAATTACTAATCTCAATTTACTCGCCCCTTTTGTGAAAAAATAATTTGCATCAAGGTGACTAAACAACATTATTTATTTCATTCATTTTTAAAGTAAAGAGAATTAAACTAATTAAGTTAAATTAACAAACTTTAACGTTGTTTCGAGCCATGAGAAGCGGATTATAATTAAACTTACTTTTATTTCGCATCTTTTTCCAGTAAATCCTCTTCCACATGAACAAAAATAGTCATCAATGCGATCTGTACATACTCCTCCATTAATGCAGGGCACGGATTCGCATTCATTGAATTCGTATTCGCAATGATCTCCAGTAAATCCTGGAATAAAAATGTCATTATGAAGTTAATTTTTAAATCAACATAATATTATTTAACCTCCTGGTATATTGTTATTATTATTTATATTTTAAAAAATAAGAAATCTGGTTTTAATTGAATAGTTTCATTTAATTAAAAGTAAATTCATTTCAAAGTAGACATTTTTCAGGATTCGATAAGTGTATCTAAAGAAAGCTACTATCTCTCAGTGGTTAATGTGATACATTTATACTTTCCCTTTTGAAGATAATCTAAATTGCTAGCAATTTCTTTTAATGATATTGAAGAACGATCTGATTTCACACACAACATAAGAAATGGATTTATTAACTTTTCTTTAAATTTATCGACTATTGTATTGTAATAGAATTCTTCATCATCAGATTTTAATTTCCTTTTCAATGATTAGGTATATGGATGACCGAGTTTGTCAAGTTACTCACGAACTCGAAGCTAGGAACGAATCTGAAATACGGCAATATTATTGTTCATATTTCACAATAACAGTTAAAAATGTTTGCGAGGCCAGATCTAGTTAAAAGAACATACTTTTAATCGATTGAACTGCCGAATTATACATTTTACACTTTTTTTGCTTTACACCCGTACAGGCGTTTTCTGTGATTTGCTCTAAATGCGCGATATGGAGCATAAATTCAAATTTTACATGTTTTCACATCACATCAAATTAAAAGAAAATTTGTTTCTAGATTTGAATACGTGTTTCTGAAAAACATACTATTTTCAACATGATATAAAAACTGCTTGGATATGTCGATTTAATTATTTTTAATTTATATTATTTTACGTTAATTAGAAATAAACAGGAAAAAGAATAGAAAGAAAACAATACAGCCAGTTGAAAACAAACTCGCATGGCAAAGCTCTAACAAACTTATGCCTGGTTTCATAAAACTTATAACAAGCTGTTAAATTAAACTAAACAATGGAAAAATAAGCCAATAGCAATCATTTGTTAACTTTAACGGCTTGTTAAAAGTTTTATGAAACTGGGTATTAAACTCTAGAACGCTGATCGCCACACCACCCTATTGTCTCATGTGATTATTGTTCTAAGCTTATTACTAATTAGCATTAGATCAAAACCGAGATACATACTTTTTCATTTTCGTTCTATTTGCATTTAAAAAAAGGTTAAATACAATAAATTTTAATTTGGTTGTCAAAAGCATTCGTTTAAAAATAGCAGTTAAATCTAGGCGGCCAGTTAGTGAAATATAGGGTTTTCCCCAAAAAAGAATGCAGTGAGTGGATTAGATGACACTTATTGATCCAATTAGTACAAAACCTTAAAATGTTTCAAAATAGACTCCTCTTCGCTTAGATAGGACTTTTTTAAAATGTCCTTTAATACCTTGATGAAAGCCTCTTTGACTTTGTCAACTGTTCCGAAATGATGTCGTTTCATGGAAGTTTTCAAGCGCTGGAACAAGAAGAAGTCGGGAGAACCACGTCAGAACCGTCTAAGAAACAGTTGGCACCTTTAAATCCGCCAGGAGGAGGCGGTGTATGGACTTTATTCAGAGTTCAAAGAGCTCAATCACACGCGTCACATTTTCGTCGGTGGTGGTCGTTGATGGACTTCCAGCGAGGGTTTTATCGCTGACTGATAAAACCCGTAAACTGACCCCTTCCTCTACCGATCCCCTCCGCTCCGAGCACCCTGCGACGTTTATTGGCTTCACAGTAAAATCACTGACATTACTTTTCGGACAAACCCTATACAATTCATCAGAAATTGTATTTTAACAAAAAAAAATTAAATTATTTAAAACAAAACATCCTGAATCTTTGTTCTATCGCAGTACAAAATATTATTGAAAACAAACCGATCATCTTGAAGGCTATAAATAGATCCACAATAGAATATGTTGAATTGTTAGGTAAAGCCTTTTAGATGATTCACAAAAAGCAAAAAGCGGTGCTTTAAATTCTACACAAAGAATGCAAACATTTCTTTAAGTGATCCGGGTTTTCAAATTGGCGTTGCAAAACCACTGCATGTAAAACCATTCATAAGTAAAGTATGTAAAACTTTGGAATAACTCACATGTATTAATTTTAGAAATAACAATATTTTATTTATCCAAAATATTTTAGAACTGAAAACTACCTTTACAAGATTTGAAACTTTTAATTCAGTTTTATTTAACAATTTGTTTGTTTACTATAAATTTTTTCAAACGCTTTATTCTTTAATGTTTACTATAAAGTTTTTCAATGGCTTTATTCTTAGAATTTCTATTTCGGGAATTAATTTATAATTGCCAGTGCTGTAGCTAAGTATTTCAGTACTGCATACAGGCAGATTAGCTAAATTGCACCTTTTATACTAAAATAAATCACAAATTGTTAGAATTACGTTTTTTAAAAGAAATATTTAGCAATACTCCTTTTCGTTTTCTGTTAAAATTATTTCGAATACAGGACATAAATTTAAAATTCAGAAATTTATTATTTTATATGAAACCAATTCGCCCGGTCATAACTTTGCCAGTTGATGCTTGCTCCGGTCTACGAAAGATTCTTTTTTACAAAACCCTGAGTTTTGCGTTGATTGCGGTTTTGAACTTGTAACGAGGAACTTAAGTGAAAAATTTTTCATAACCAGACGTCAGAATGAAAGTAACAATTTGGTTAAATTTAGCAACATATTGATAGGTAATGGTAATTAGTGCCAGGCATCTGAGCCACAATCTGAGCAAGACATCTCGAAAATCACCGGCAGCCGAGAGAATAGAGATGAATACGCAAAATGAGGAATTAAGGCTTTCGAAACTTGCAGAAGGAAGAAAATCCTATGGATATAAAAAGATATGGACGAACTGGATAGAAGTAATAAAGCAAACAAAGCCAAGGAATTTTTTTCCTTGAAAAAGGAAAAGAGTTTTATGAAAATTAAGAAACAAAAAGAAAGGTACAAAACAAAATTGATAGTATTCGGAGATACAGAGGGGAAATTAGAGAGTAGTGCAGAGAAAATAAAAGAAATTTGGAAATAGCACAATCAAGAGCTGCTAAACCAAAAAGAAATAAGTACGGAGCTCCAGTCCCAAGAAAAGCCCCAAAGCGAAACAGAGGAAGAAAGTATAGAAGTTCCAATATACACTGAGTTTAAAAACATAGTGTGCAAACTAAAAAATGGAAAAGCAGCAGGTAGAGATGGAATCATAGGGGAACTATTAAAAAATGTGGGAGAAAAAATGAGAGTACGACTTTATGAACTCATAAGAAAGGTATCACAGAACAGATGCAAGATGAATGGCGGATAGGACAAATAATTCCATTGCACAAGGAAGGAGATAAAAAAGATTGCAAAAATTACAGAAGAATAACACAAATACCGGTTATATATAAAATACTATCCACTATAATTCAAAACAAGCTACCATGAAGTATATAATATGTATAATAGGGAAATGTGAAGAACGTAACATTAGAACTGAAAATCTTGTTTATTGACTTCAAACAAGCCTTCAACTCGGTCAAAAGAAGAGGCTGTTGCGAGTCATGGAAGAAATGAAAGTACAGTATAAGTTGATAAAACAGAAGCTATTCCATTTAACCGGGGAGTACGACAAGGCGATGCGTTGTCTGCGACCTTATTCAATATTATTTTGGAACATGTGTTTAGAAAAATAAATTACCAAGGCATAATAAAAACCAAAGAAAGTCAAATACTGGCATATGCAGATGACGTGTGAATTATAACAAGATATAAAAGAAAATTAATAGAAATATTCAGAAAAATCTAATCACATGCAGCAGAAGTAGGTTTGTAGGTGAATGAAAAAAAGACTAAATTTATGAAGTGCGGAAGAGATGGTATAAAGACCGTAAAGTACATTATGAAGATCGGACACCGTCATTTCGGCGATTCCAATTCGGCACCGGCATTTCGGCGATTCTCATTCGGCGACAGAAAATTCGACTACGTTGATTCGGTGACGGGAGCTATACTTTCAGTTTATTCAATTTATTCTTCTAAATCTAAAATCTTAATGTACAAAAAACCTTAGTACGGACGCTTATGGCTTTTTTCAAACTTGTGTTTGTCATCGAAAAATACAACTATGTTTTTTGGTAGTGGTATATTTCATCTAACGTTGTGGACCTTTTTGGGATATTCTAGCCGGACATGCACCTTCTAAAAAAAGGCCGCGGTACGAAGCGGCTTATTCTCGAATTTTGGCGAAGATAACCAATTATAATTCTAATAATGTTATTGAATATCTTCGCAGTATAGTTTATAATTTATTATAACATGAATTAAAAATTTTTTAATCTCTTAAAAAGTATGTATATAATTATGATACCTGTGATAGTAAATAAATTTTTAATAAATTTTAGCACTTAAATAAATTTCCCGTCGCCGAATCGACGTAGTCGAATTTTCTGTCGTCGAATGAGAATCGCCGAAATGCCGGTGCCGAATTGGAATCGCCGAAAGTAGCATAGCCGAATTTCGGATCGCCGAATTGACCGTCGCCGAATTTCGGGTCGCCGAATTAACCGTCGCCGAATATACGTTGCCGAATCGCTTTCGCCAAACTGCGGTCGCCGAAACGACGTGTACCGGACCTGTTGTGATATACGCAACAGAAAGTATTATGCATGACAAAGCGGGAGGAGGAAATCTTAAGAGTTTTTGAACGCAACATTTTGAGAAAAGTGCTGAGCCAGAAAAGGATGAATGAAGGAGAAAATAGACCAATGGTAAATTTTGAGCTCCTAGAAGAGATAGGTGAGGTGAGGTAGGTGAGGACATTGTCAGAGTGATAAAAGCTCAGAGATTGCGATGAACAGGCCACGTAATAAGAAAGAACGAAACAAAAATCACAAGAGAGATTACTGAGTTGAAGCCCGGAGCAGTTAAAGCAGAAGAAGACTGAAAATGAGATGGATGAACAGATTAAGAGAAGATCTCAGTAAAATGGCAAATAAAAAGGCGAAAACATACAGAAAACTGTAATTGTAAAAAGACCAGCCGTAAGGATTAATCTACCTCGTATATAGGATATTCCATGCTTTGATGATGATGTATAGGGCCTTTAGGGTCACATCTTCCCAAAATGTTTTAAAATTTTAGAAAAAAGTTAGTTTTTTGAGAAAAACGACCTGTTCTTAACGACAATATTTTTGGTCTTTGGAAATTTTTAGGATTTTTAAATTTTAAAATTTAAGTACGGAATTGCTGATACGAGAAAAAAATCAATCAAAAATTTGGAAAATTACCAAATTGGCAGCGATTATTCTTATACTATATACAGAACTTTTAAGAATAACATAAGTTATTTTGAAGTTTTAAACTGCCGCTGTCGGGGGGTCAAACTTTATTTTGGGGACAAAAAAAAATACCAGTCTTCTCATTTTGCATAAACAACATATTTCTGCGAAAGCAAATTCTGGAACAATAATTTCACCTCGCCTGCATGATTTGAAAAAGATTCAGTTTATACATATTATTATATTGACCACTTAGGAAAATGTAATTTTGAAAAAATGCGTTTTTCGACTTTTATAAGCCTGTACTATTGTATATGGGGATAGTTGAAATTCAGATATTGTTGAGACATATCCTTGATGTCAAAGCTTAAAAAAATTTTTTCTCAAATTTATTTGCTACATACTTTCATAATAACCTGCCTGCCTTTCTACAATCCTGTGGATGGAAGTGAATTAATTTGTATAAAGTATCTTGTAGAAACTCCATAGATTTATAGGAATGCAAATTTAATGCGATATGTTATCCAATCATTTTAATAGAGCACACAATTCGTGATGCACGTTGCAATGGTCGATTGTTGGTGCAACAACGCAAAATAGCTTCTTTTCCATTTTGCGTAATTAAATGTAATTATCTTAATTGATAGTAAGAAATTAGTTGTTTCAGGTATGTACTTGGTACCGATGACGGCCAATAAGCCAGAAACACGTGTCTACCACTTTTCCTTATTTTCATAACTTACAGTATTATTAAATAGATAAAAACTTTGCAATTAAAATTATTATAATTCCAAATTATTAAAATAATCATTTATAATTCTATATAATTTAACTGCGCACTATAAATCTTTCGCCAATATATCAAACCGATTATTGTCTAGTTTCTACGATCTTTGTCAATTTTGAATGACTTTCAAGAAGTGCAGATAACAGGTGCATAAACTTTTGCATTATCATTGAAACTTGGGAAAAGTAAGTAAGTAAAACTTCAAAGCAACCAATAGCATAGCTAATATAAAAGCATACAGTTCCATTAGCAAATGTTTCAGTGGATACCTTTAAACATTTGTGGTGTCAATAAAATATTTTAATTTGAACCTTCCAGATGAAACTTTGTGAGTCGACAAATAAAAACTTATTGCTAGATAATGATATCACAGAATGATTAGATTTATTCAAGATCGCTTAATTGGAAAAGATGTAACTGCCACCACTGACTGTCGGGATTAAATAGAGAAATTGGCATTTGTATGCAAATACTTAGCGGATTAATTATATAAGTGATACTTTGTAGCAAACGTACCTGTTTTATGTTTACATTTAATCCTAAATATTAAAAACGAATATTTTACTAAAATACTTGATAAATGAAAATGAGGAACAGATAACAATTATTATTCTATTAATGGATTAAATTTTATGTATTCGAAAAATGATGAATTTTATGAAACGTTTAGGGGATTACATACCTATTTTAATAATTATTTTAATCCGTGCCAATTTGTGTTAATTAAATTATCACTGAAAATTAAAGTTTTCTAGTATTTTTCATATTTTTTTATAGATCGTTATTGCTGGATTTGAATTTTGCCGTTTCGGATTCAGTATTGGGGATTAAATTAAATCCGAGCAACTATTTCTGTAATTAAATTGGTTTAAGTTATTTGGAAACAGAGATCGTTCAGATAAGCGATCTTTTTTGGTAAATAAAATTTTTTGCCTTTAATGTCAAACATCTGACACAATACCAGCTGGCACAGAAAATATCCTTATTGACGTTTTAAGTAGAGCGGTGTAAAACTTCCGTGCGCTTTTACTTCAAGTTGTTAAAATCAATGATGCGCATATTTAACATGTCTTTAAGTAAGAAACTTTCACAGTAAAGGAACTTGATAAGTTCATGTCACATACCATATAATTAGTTTTGTAACGATTTCTGCCTTAAAAGCAGGTTTCGTTTAATCCGGTAGGATTACGTGGTTTATTAAAAACATTTATTAAATTGTGAGGTTATGGCAACGGAAATGTTCATTCTTAACAATTACGAAGTAATGTTTGATTTTTACTATTTGTTTTGAAGTAGTCTGTGTATTGAACGTGGAAAATGTTTGCACGGTTTAAAATTTAACCACTTCGTCTATGTTAACATTTAAACTGATAGTAATAGGTCCAGTAAATCTCCCGTTGTTTCAATAAAAGTGTTATAAATTTCCTTTTTCAGGCAATCCATTAGAACATCTATTTAGCAGCAGGTTTTTAAAATGTTTAAAAAGTGTTTGTGTATTGTTTTGAATTATTTAATTTAATGTAATAATAAATAATAACAATTCATTTCGTATAATTTTCAAGTTATATTATCCCGAGAATATACCACAAGTATGCTGTAAGGGTCCTATGCATTACCTTTGTTTTCTGTTAAATCGAATACTGGCGCACTTGAAGGGGATTATAAATACGGTAATAGGTTTGGGTTAGTTAATATGAAGGTTAAAATAATAAGTACCTAACAAACACAGTAGTGGTAGTAATTAATCTCGATACGGTAAAGTACCTAATAATTTTAGATTATTAAAGAGCTGACGTTTCTAAAACCTCGAAATCTCAGCCTTTCATCCTGACACCTCTTCAAACGCTGTAATTTAGTATATAAAATATTAAATTTAAGAAATTAATTTATTAGACATTTTCTCGCAAGCTAATTATAAACAAACTAATTACTTCATCAAAATATTAAATTTTGCGAGATATTTTTAATAAAACCCAACTCCCAAAATTTTTTCAATTTATCGATTATTAAAACTTCAAAAATTTAATAGTGCCATAACTCAGAGATCACCAGATGGACTTGGCTGTTTTTAAACATAAATAACTTTGAGAAAAATAAAGTCTACAAAATATGATCTAAGGTCAAAATAAAGTAAAGAAATAAATTTTCAAAATTACACAAATCTCAAAGCATTGCCAATTTAAAAAACCTTAATCTTGAATTTTTTCAAAATTCATCAGCACGCACTCTTGGCCCAATATCTTTAACTCAATTAAATAATATATATTTCATCAAAATTATTACTAAAGGTTACATAAATTTTGGAAAATCTTATAATTATTTTGGTTGTGGCACGAAATTGCATTTATTCTCTTGTGGCAGCGGAATGATAAATTAAATTATTTTATAATTTACCTATTCACAAAGATATAATTTAAGCTTTACAATATGTATAAACAGTTCAAAGCTGTGTATGTGCTTTAAAGCTCATTGTAAATACAATAATGCTGTTAATAATCATGAACGTGTAATGCGCTTACCTGGCTGGCAAAAACAGTTGTAACCGTCTTCTTGGTCAACACAGATTCCGTGCACACATGGAGAAGATTCACATTCGTTTAAGTTGTGTTGGCATAAAGGTCCTGAATATCCTCGAAGGCATTTACATCTAAACTGGGTTAAATTTCCAGAACACGTTGCACCGTTTTGGCATGGCATAGAGGTACAAGGATCCGTCTCTTCTTCGCATGTTTTTCCAGTATACCCTGAATAACAATAACAATAAATTATAGAAAAACCTGTTATTTTCTGAAATTTTCATAAATTTAAAATTTGTTATAAAAAATGTAATAACCTTTTAAATTTAAACAAAAGAGAATTAAACAAAACCGGAACGATAAGCTTTATAGCGCAACTAAATTCGGTTTGTATTCAAATAAAGCTAAATAAATCGTCGTCCTTGACAGCTCCTTTCTGCTATGGTAATTATATTTGAACGTGTTCTGGAGGATCATCATTAAGATATCTGTCGCATTGGACAATACCTATCATTATTTTTGTTTTTGTCCAAAAAGTTATTGTTATTACCTAATTTATAAAAATGTGCGATACTTGATACAGTCTCTTTTGTTACTTTAAAAACTTTTACACAGGACCGCAATAAAATGCTCTGTTTACCAAATAAATTAAATAACCATAATGAAATCCTAGATTAACGAAATTAATTTTGCTTTATGTTTATGTTATTTCCCTTTAAAACCACAATTGCATAAAATATTATTTTGCTTTATTATGTAGAATTTATTGATTATTGAAATTTAAATTTGTTTATCACTTCTAATTTTATGTTTTTATACAATTTATATTTGTAACAAAAGCGGCTAATTCTGAAGTAATGCATACATTTTCTAGACCCGTTATTTCAGCAGCAACAAGTTAAATTTCAAAAATTTTAAAGTGTGTACTTTTCATTGCCAATTTATTATTCGTTTATCAAAATCAGTGCTTAATTTATTACATAAAAGTGAAACTTTGTTTGTTCGTTTCTTATACACTTTTAGACCCTTTGACCGATTTTAACCAAACTTGGGGAAGGTTTTTGTACAGGAATATCTTAAAAAATTTGAGAGGAGAGATCTTTCTCTCTCTCTTCGCATCTCTCTCTCATCTCTCGATTGCATTAAATTCGCAAAAACAAATCGCAAAACTGCCTCTCATTTTCAAAATGAGATGAATTCCAAAAATACCAAATAATTGATATTGAGGGATTGACTTTGATCTCAATCAATCAAAATACCAAGCTACTTGAGCTTACTATATAGGTAGATATTTGAATTGAACCAAATACAGTTCACCGGAATGCACCTGAAGCACGCAAGAAAAGGGCACTACGAGCTTCACAAACATACGAGCAACTAGAAGCAAGACTGGAAAACAATCGCCTACTTACTGCTTGATCCAGACCAAAACTGCACGCTGATACCTTAACAAAATGCTTTCGGACAGAGGTGCTTCTATTGTTGGGCACATTTGCAAGTATTACCGTTGCATTTCGAAATCAAAAGTGTAGTATGATTTTAATAGCCGTCACCTCACATAAACTACTACATTTCGCCGGATGACACAATTGACCCAGTCGGGACCCAGCGGGTTATTTTAATGTCCAACATCCCGATTGGAATAAACAATACACGGATCCTAACGGTACTCGACTCGGTACTCAACGACTATTTTATTTGCGCATTCCAAAAATAACTTCACGGATTATCCTTACAATATTCTACAGATTCTCTCAACAATAGATCTAACTCTATCCACCAACATTGCCATTCACGACCAGTACCAGTATTAATCAAAATAGGGAATCTACAATTTCCAATATTTCCACCACGACTAGCGGATACTACCAATTGGGAAAAATTTGGGCACAACACACTCGACATCCTACTAAATTCCAAAATCCAAACAGATGCCAAAATCGACAAAGCCATCAGCACCTTGACAGAAATTTAATAGAAGTCTATAACAACAATAATAATGAAACCCCATTATTCTTCAAACTCACCCTACCTCCTGACCTAATTTACCTAATTGAATCTAATTTAAAAAATTAAAGACAAACATAAACTTTGGCAAATCTATCAACGCCATCGCTTTCCGGCCATCAAAATCCAAATTAATAAACTTACCAACGATATCAATAATTCTATTTCAAAAATCAAAAGCATCATATGGAAGAAAACGCTTTCCGACATCACCCCCCAAAATCTTAAAAAACTTTGAACCATCGCCAAAGCTCTCAAAGGGAAAAATTCTTGAACCCCAATGTCACCTCTCCTTTCCTCTTCTTTATGACCCAAAAGTACCAATATGGACAAATCAAATACTATATTACCATCACTTACTTAGAAAAGCATACGTTCACCGAAAACTACTCGAATCCTCAAACTAAAAATATAGTCCAACAATCCTTACTCTTCTTCCAACAGACATTCTTCCCAACACCTCTCGATTACTTGACTAACCCGAAAGAAATTTAAAAATTTATTAATTCATTGAAAAATAAAGCCCCTGGCCACGATAAAATAACATCACAAATTCTCAAACAAATACCCATGATATATCATAATATATCATGAATCAGTGCCTCAAAAATCAATAATTTCCGCTTGGAAACAAGCTGCAGTTATCTCAATCCTCAAGCCAGCGAAACCGAAAAACATCCTATCCAGCTGCCGTCCAATCAGTCTCTTGCCAACCCTCTCCAAAGTCCTACATAATATTATATTTGCAGTTTCCTCTACAATCGGTACTACCAAGTACTCGTTAGTCACTTCTTATCATATCCCTACCCAACTCCCGCCGGGATTCTGCAAGGACCCGTCCTTGCTCCCACGCTCTTTGGCTATGTAAATGACATCCTAAAATACCACAACACCCAAATTGGATGTTGCGATATGTTGAAATTGGATGTTGAAATTAGATGTCATCCGCGATACGACCGCGAATGAAGGAAAAAAAGAAACCACGTCATCTTGACGAACTTGAACTCTACTATCGCCGCTGGAAAATCAAACTAAATACCGGAAAAACCACATTTTTACACAAACCACAAACGCCACCAACCTACCAAAATATTACAAATCAATGATACCGACATCAAACTTACTGCCTCCGTCAAGTACTTAGGTATCATGCTCGACGAGAAACTTACATTCAAATAACACTGCGCACTAACGGCCAAAAAGCAAATTTGGTATTCCACTCACTTTACCCCCTGCTCCATCACCAAAATAAACTCCCGCTTAAAACCAAACTGCCGTTGTACAATTCCATGATTCGCCCAATTCTCCTTTATGCCTCGCCGGTATGGAGCAAAACAGCTAATTTCAACTCAAACTATCTCCAAAAGATACAAAACAAATGTCTCAGACTAATCACCGGATCCCCAACAACTACGGAAATTTACGAACTACATAGGTACGCAAACAACGCACCGCCATCAAATTCTTTACCGAAACCATCACCAGGTGGGTACAGTGATGCAACACGTAAACATCAACTAAGATTGGCTATGAAAACAATTTTGGTATGCGCGTCAAGTTACTAATACTAATTACCAACAAAATCATCATAAATCAAACAAAATACTGAGATTAATAGAGCAGCTCAAAATCATTATAAAACAAATGCACTTGGAGTTAAGGAAGAAATACGAAAACGTCAATGGACAGTAAAAATTCGTGCAGCAATGGGGTATAAAGTAGAAATCAATTATGAAACAGATCCACGTCTAGCCATAGGTTAGATGAATTCTGAATACCAATACTGCGAAACCACTAATAATGGTGAAAAAATGCAATTGTTACCTATTTAACCTCCACCGGAGCCTCTTTATATGTAGAATTGTTACTGCACGAATTTCAAGGGCTTAAATCCAAGTACTTTAGATAAAGGCAAAATATTTTATTTTTAGTGTGGCTCCGTGCGAAGCCGGGTATCCAGATAGTACTAAATAAATAATAAAAAAGCCTTTGTGGCTTCAGTAGAATGATTTATCTTTTTAAGATAGATACTTAATAAATCCAACTAAAAGTTTTGACATCAAACCTCTATATAAGATGCAAATGCAGATGGTTCAACAAAAACAATGATCGCATTAATCTAGATCTAGATTTGAGTTTCGACATTACGGCATGTGGTTCCACAGTTGAACGTTGGCAATATCAAAATCAAGTTTCGTCAAAACACAAATTTGAATTCAAATTTTAACGTTAAATTTAACTTACTAGAGATTGTGATGGGTAATAGTTAATATTTTCAAGATTGGTGTAATAAACAAAAAGGTTGGCAGCATTGCTACATAGACAAACAACTGTTAAAGGTACTAATATACACTTTTTTGAACATTTGTTCTTGCACATGTTGAAAAAATAGCAAAAAAATTATAATTTTAATAGAAAAGTTCAAACGGTCAGTTTGAGTTGCGAGCTAACCCGCATGCCTTAATTTACAGCAGCATGAATCACAAATGTGTAGTTCCGGCAATAAACCATACTACCTAATTGAAACAGTTTTACTTATCTATTTTTAAAATGCTTTTGATACTTTTTTGTAATACGAAGTGTCCCCGAATTGCTTTTATAACGGTTGGCAGGATATTTCAAAGGTCAAACTGAGTCGATTTAACCGAATTGAGCTATATTTATAGGTATAAGCTTCCCTTTCAAAACTTACAAATTTGTAAGTTCAAGTTAAAATTTTGATAAAATAGTGCCTACCTACTATGTGTGTACATTAAATGGTTTTGGAGGTAGTTTTGTTTCTGAATTTTGCAAATCCCTAAAAGTTTCATATTATTTATTTTTATTTTTTCATTAATGAATACCTAACTTTTAACAGCTTTAATGTTCAACTAACTAAAGAAGTAAAGCAACAAAAATTACATTAAAAACCCTGTTTTTTTACCATTTTTGCACTTAAAGCTAATTAGTAATCTTCTTTCTGGTTTTAGCTAAATGGGAAAAAAGATAACAGCTATTTTAGTTTGTCTTAGTTATACTATTTTAATCATCCGATTATATTTACAAAATAATGTAAAACAAAAGATTTAAACAACAAAGAAAAGATTAAATAACTTTCATACAGGCATAGTGTATAGGGTTAATATACCGGCACTGGTCAGTAAGCCAGTAATGGCTACCTTCACATAACTCTACTTCACAAACAAATTTTTTCCACATATCGCTTCAATGAGCTATTAAGTAGCTAAAAATATTTGAGAAAAATTCATATCAATTTTTTTATGATCCTACGGTTACTACTAGTGCAAGAGCAATATTTTGCCGAACAAACGTATTCCCAAACGATAACCCTTTCTTGATATCACTACGTATTACATAAGCTTTCTTTAATTAATGTTTTTTGAATATTCTTAATCGGTGAAATTAAATATTTCCCTTTAAACAAAAAATCATTTTGGGGTGTCCATTACCGGTGTAACCATCTTAAGATTCAAAATATTTTGTTAAAAATAATAATTTTAAAAATTAAAAATTTAATCCATCACAACAAATTTTGATATATCAATAAATTTGATGCTTCATACTTCGGAATGTAATTTTAGCGATAGTACTATAATGATAGTCTTTTCAACCTTGGTATATAATATACCATTATTGATACTGAAAATAGACACCGTCGTTAAATTTTAACACTCAAGCCGTTAAATAAACGGGATGAATAAACTTCATTTTAATACGGAAAACAGGATGACAAAATTCATGAGTGTAATTTAAATTTTATTATATGTATTCTTTTATTGCAAAAAAAGCGCCCAGTGTAAAAGTGCTTTTTTGTACTACGGCTCTGCTTCTAGTTAATATTGCAACGCAATAAACAACAAGCAAAAGATAGATAATAAAATTCTCTTATGTTACCCACAATATATAACAGGGCTTGTCTAATTTATAGTCCCAATGGATTTTATCAAATTTGGAGAGTTGCTGATATATCAATCGCATGAAATACAAACCGACATTACAAATACCAGATGTTAATTCAACTTGTGTTTTATTTAACATACAAAATAAGTACTTTTGATATTAATTACTAATTAAAAATGAATAAGATCATTTCAAAATTAAAATAATCAAATGAAATTTAATTTTAATGTTATAAATAAATATATTTGGTCAATAATATACACAGGCAATATTTAAATCCCACTAAAGCTGTGTCTTTTCATGTTCTATCCCGCTGCATTGAATAACTGCCTCAACTGAGTTACATTGAACACCCCGTATTAGATAACTTTGTTTGAGCAGTATTATCAGTTGAAACTGTCACGTTCCAGAGCACCACTGAAATTTGCATGCTAAAAGTATTTGGATTTTTAAAAACCAGTTTTGTTTCATTACTATTTATTATAATTTAGCCACCCTGTACATGATGTTATTTTAATTGTCGATGTCTGTAAAGGTTATAACCTAGGGTTATAAATAACTGCAGAACGAGATGTATTATTTGTAAAATACTTGAGAAAACACCTATATTGTTTTCTATTTATATACTTTTATCAAACTGAACTTTTATAATATTGATTTTGTCTGTATGGTATTGCATGTGAATACACTCGTGTGATTTACGATGTAAACTATATTATCATCAAAAAATGTACGAAAGTAGGTAAATAACTTTTAAGCTGAGAGAAGAAGATAATATCGTCGAAATGCTTGAACGATGCGATAATATTCACTTGACAACAACGACGATACTTTTGTTGTCGACCGAAACTTCAATACCAGGTGAAAAATTTGCTGAATTATTCGTAAAGGAATGTTCTTGTCCATGTCCACACATCAAGAAGCTGGCTATGGTTATTTACTTCACCGCGTCTGGCCATCGTTCTGATGTCGTCGAGTCTGTTTTGGTGTCTGCATCTTGTTTGTCTAAGATTCCAGTTAATTATTTTTATTGTGCATTTGCTACATCTATTAAACTTCACTTGAGTCTCGCTAGACTCTTTATTTATTAGAAAATAGTGGCACAAATTCGACAGCTGCTTTCTATTTTCTATAATTTCAAAGTAACAACTTCTGATCTTAAAATTATCTATTTCAAAATCAGTATTCCCGTTTGTACATGTTGTGCCCTGCATTTATCAAATCAAATAAACATTTTCATTTAGGCAACTGAAAAATAGAATACTTTATAACAGAATTTTTTCTTTGAATCAATTAAATTTACTTGAATCGAACAAACATTTTTAACTGTGAATTTAAATATTTTGTATTGCTCGGTTGGTATTTAAAGTGACAATATCCTAAATTCAATGAGGCGTAAATATTTAAATTAATTTCTGTTGATGAAAACTATAAAATGTCGATAATTTATTGAAATATTTAATAATAGTTAATTGGAAATACATTTTGCTTTAATGCAGATATTTTCCAGACAGCAATATTCGGAAATAAAACAGCCCAAATGTTGGTATAGCACTTTAAAATTTAGGGAGATTAAAGATTACGAAAAGAATTGTTAGTAATCTGGGAGCAATGATGATGATGATGCACTTTTGGCAACCAGAATTAGCATATAGTATTATTATATTGGTATAACCGTAAAAGAATATTTTTAAACAGATAATGAATGGAAAATTAATAATAATGAAAACATGAGGAAAATCAAAATGAAATTTAAGAAATCCGCTTTTCTTCAAATAAAACAATGACCGCAACGTTACCGTCAACGGCGCCCGCTATCGTTTGATGATTTCAAACTTTTCTTGCCCAAAATGAAAAACTTCAAAATTTCATGAAGTTTTCATGAAGCCACAAAATGTGAGGCAATTTTGTTTATTTAGTAAAAATTTCTTGCTAACTTAAAAAATATAATGCTTACTCAGTAATGCAACAACTCAGAGTGGGTTTTGGCTAACGACTTTATTTTTATGAAGGGTTTTCATTGGTAGTTTGCCATTGCCTGTCGAGGAAGGACAGCTAGAATAAAGTTCTTACTTCACTAGGGATCAAACCAGGGTTTTCTGCTTAGTAGTCAACGCACTTAAGCATCAAACTGTAACCGTCAATGGCAGGGTACTTTGCACTTTTTTCTTTTTAACCGAAAGTTATACACATTTTCATTCTTAAATTTCCTCTGAAGCTCAAAATCACTTGAACTATTTTATAAGTGTTCGCGTTCTTGAATTGAAAAATCGTCCTGTAAAATTTACGTAGAAGAAAAGTAGTATCTTATCCAGTTGTCTTTTTTAAAACTTTCAAGAAAAAAGTATACCTTCCTAAAAATTTTAATTTTTTTTTTTTTTTTGAATATACAAATTAGATTCCGAGAGCAAGTGATTATTAAAAGGCTTACGGTAAGATTATTCTAAATTACCAGTACTAATTTAAAATAGCGTTGAACAACGAAATAAGTTGCATAAAATTTCATTTCGAACAAATGTTAAGTCGAATAAACAAATGGTTGGTCGAAAAAATGCAGTCAAATAACTGTTAGTCAAACAAAATTCCTATAATCTAATTTAGGATAAAAAGTATATCCAGCGCTAAAAGGCTCGAAAACTACGACACTTATTATTTATAGAAGCTTTTGTCTCAATATAGATATTACCAATCGTAAAACAATGGATTAATTATTTTGATTAAATTCAGTCGACTATAATTAAATTTCGTTTATTTTTTAAATTGAAATTTTAAATTACTCTTTAGCATTTCAGTTAAGCTTATTGTAAATATAATTTTAATTAATCTTTCAAAATTATTTGATGAAATAATGTTTATAATAATTAAGCTTTCGCATACACCTAATACTTTATACAATGCACGCATCCCCAAATTCAAACATCATTCTGTTACGAAACCGTGCACGTGGCGCTAGATGTTACTTGAAGATCTTTTGTTTGTCTTATCATGATTAGTTTCGATGCGACTTGTTATTTTTATTGAATATAAATATGAAAATGAAAGATTATATGGCACGTGGTTGATTTTAGATGATAAAATAAAAATAGTATTGGGATGAACGAGTTAATGGTCACTGAGTTTAAGTGTTGCGTAGCATCAAGAAAAAATTAAATGAGAAAATATGTCAAGCGAAAAAAAGAAGATGATGGGACAGATTAAAACGAAGATAAACGAACAGAATTGTGTAAGAGATTTCATGGAGTGCAAAAAACGAAAGGTTTCATGCAAGAAATGTAAGTCTTAAAAACAACAAAACTCCTTTCCTACTTCGAAAGCTGGCAAACATAGAAGTTAGTATGTATATACCTGTAGATAAGCTAAAAGGTTTAAAATGCTATCATTGGGTATATTCGAGAATTCCAGTAATGTAATTTAAAAAGTAGCATTTCCAAAAACAGATTTTTGCTTTTCCCAAATGAGGTTTGAATTGCTTACCATTTATTAAATTTGGAAATTAAAGATTATTTGATTCATCAGTTATGTACATTTAAAAGATTTTGGTATATTGATTGTTTGGAATTTTTCTGTATAAGGAGAAAATGCTGAGCATATCGTAGTTTACCCGGTTATCCCTTAGATGTTCGGGGTAGCTGTGCAAAAAAGTGAATAATAATTTTGTAAATTCCGTTATACACTCCACGTCAACAATATTATATTATATTTTCGAATTCTTGAATAAATCACACAGATTAAAATTTG
The DNA here is from genome assembly GCA_947369205.1 of Cantharis rufa. Classification (NCBI taxonomy): domain Eukaryota; kingdom Metazoa; phylum Arthropoda; class Insecta; order Coleoptera; family Cantharidae; genus Cantharis; species Cantharis rufa. Next base: position 23,701,940 of record OX376309.1, read on the forward strand.
ACAAACAAGTTTTATGTGCAACGTCGAAATGATTTAAATTGTTTTTTAAGAAAGTTACCTACTTTTATTAATTTTTTTAATAACTTAATTAAAAAAGTTATTTTTCTTGAGTTTAAAAAGTAATTTAGTTTTAGAAGAAGTGAAAGTTTAAATAATAAATAACATGCCGATTTTAGCTTGCGGCTGCAGTAGGGAGTCAAAGAAAAATCGAAAATGAGATAAAACGTTTTATCCTCTTGGCACAGTTTAGCGATTTTAAATTTAAAATTGACTAATGGGTAAAATTCAGTACCAAAATATCTTCTTTTAAAATGCTTTTGTTTGTGCCACATCTTTTGCATTGAAAATGTAAAATTATAAAAGAATCAAAAAAGTGACAGTGTGTCCTTTGTATACAGCGAAACCTTATAAAAATAATGATCTTATTTTAAAAATTTAACCGTTGCATTGAATCGGAATAAAGCAGTTGCTTTTGTTTAATCCTCAAAGAACTCAATTGTCAACCGGAAGAGCTTCTGTTAAAACTGCATTACTAATTATGTAATTACTTTGTTTACCAAAACTTCAATAAAACTTCTATTTTCTGTTCAACTATTTGAACAGCGCTTGCAAACTATCGGTTCGAGTTTCTAAAGGAACAACTCTTGATGTTTTGCTATTTATGTTTTAGATAATATAATATATTCTATTATGTATATTTATCTTTATAGTTTATACGAAAATTTCCAATGCCGCATAAGATAGAACCGGTACCGGCACCGGCGATTGACAACCGCTGGTCTGTATCGAAACTTGAAACTTTTTATAAACTACGCTTATATCCGATCGATTCCTATCAAGATAAACGTAGTAATTGTACACTAATAAACAATAAATCGATATTGTTAACAAGCTTGGCCAATTTGTGTTCAAATTCAAAATTCATATAAAAACTTTACTTCACCTTCACCAACAAGCATCCACTTAAAAACAAATATTGGAATTTTTTGTTGTAATTTAAAAAAGTAGTTTAATAATTTAATTTGCCAACAACAATAAACGTAAATTTTTTCAGGTTACAAATAAATATTTCAGTGCTGGTTACAAACGGGAGTTCCACTTATGTGGTAATAGTATCCATTGCTTTTCAAATAATATACTCTACTATGTATAATGCATTTTTAATTAAGTTTAAAGGAAGAACATGTCAAACAAAAAAGTTATTTTTAAATAAAGGAACATCCAGTTTTGATCGACGATCAAAAAATTTACCGCGCAAGATAAATGATAGAACGGTGATTATGAAGTCAGGAAGTGTAAATATTCAAAATTTATACTCAATTCAAGTATTAATATTTTGCTTCCTAATGCCTAAATAGATTTTTTCATCGAAAATAGCATTAGTGATTGTTTATTTATAAACGTGTCTAGTTCAATAAGCACGAAGACTTTTTATGTATTTTAAGAAAAGCGAGCTTCTAAATAAAAGCAAATACAGAAGCACAAAATCCTCAAATATATAGAGAAGATGGAATAGCGGAGTGGACATTATTTGTCCTGGTTGCAATGTTGAATATAGCGCATTGCTGTGCTCCTTCATCAAATTCTGGTCCAATACCAACACAGTAACATCAGTAATTCAGTAAAACTTCGGCTAGTCAAGTGGTCTCAATCGATATCGGCATGGTGCCAACATATAACAAAGAATTTGATCGCAAAGCCTTTTTCAAGATGATGTCAACAATAAGTGGTTAAAGTGGATAATTAATTTTTCTTTCTAATAAAATACCTGCCTATCGTTAAATTTAAATTTTTAATATTTCTATTATATTTATCAATTATCTTGCTTTAATATGAAGTAAATTAATACATAGTGGTTTTATCACCGATCAATATGCAGTAATACTTGTCTCGAGTATAAAAATAATCAAATTACTGAGGCTGTATGACTTAAAATTTGTCATCTCTTATAATGTACTTACATATTGCGTAATTAGAGTTTCTGAGTGAAATAAATTATAAAGTATATAGGAAACTAGAGAGCGTTGAAACGCTTAACGTAAAAAAAACCTTACAAATTTAATCGAATGCGATTTGGCAAGCCAACAAATTTATGATGCAATAGCTCAAGGTATTAACTTAACATTTTTGTATAATAAATAACTTTGGTTTATACTTACTTATTCAAAATGAAATTGATTATTACTTTTATCAAAGGTACTAAGTCTCTCATATTACGAGAGGTTCCCTACTAAAGAAATTCTTTCAAAATCGTGATTGGTTAATTATATACCAATCAACTAACTACTATATTATCTTAATAGTATATTCAACCCTTTAATTTAGAATTTTCGATCAAAAAATAATCGGATTTTTTAAAGTAAAAATTTAGTGTTTCAATACAAATATTGGAAATAGAGAATTTGGCGAGAAAATATAAAGGTGTTTCCAGACACTACAAGGCTGCCGCGCGGCAACCTCGGGACTTTCTGGTGATTTTCTTATGAAAAACTCATTAAGGTGATATGTATGTCACATAATGTCTAGACTATATATATGTTGCGAGAGAAGTCCACAACGAAGCTACTATTATTAAAGATATACTATCATTTAGTGCAACATTTTATGTTTTATTCGCTGCATAATTCACGTGAATCTGCATTTTAAATTTTAAAATTTTAGCTCAACTTTTTATTGTAAACATTTTATATTTAAAGGAAAAAAAGAGGATCTCAGCTTGATTGGGTAGCAATCAAACAAGTTATAACTTATATGTCGACATTTCGGATGCTTTGTGCATCCATTTCCAAGACGATAACAAGTTTAGATGTAAAACTGTTTGATAAAAAAGCTGGAAATGGTCAACATAGATTGACGAAACGTGATCGCAGTCCAACAAAATCCGTAAAAAATAAATCTAGTGTAAAACATTAAAATAGCAGTGCAAAATCGAATTAAAAATTTTTTTTTAATGTGACAATGTTCACTTGCAATAAATTCCTATTGCAATTTGCAATTTTTGCCCTTTCTTTCCGAGGTTTTTTTTGTTGATTTAATGAATTTATCTATACTAAATGAAACTGTTTGTACCGTTGTACGGCCTAATCTCAAAAACTACTGGACCGATTTTCATATAATTTTTCTGTTTATTCCTTAAAGTTTGCCGAAAATTTTATTTTAATTTTTGGCTAAAAATTAAACTAATTGATGAAGTTTGTCTGTACAAAATGTTCAAAATCCTCCCTAGACATGTTTCTAAAATTTTTGATGGCGTCTTCAATATTTTCAGACCTCATATGTCTTTCAATAATTTGTTAGCACTTTGCAATCTGTTTTTAAGCAAATTTTTGGTCAGTTTCTCTGAAACGCCTTTTTTATTTTTAATATTTTATTAATTAAAATAAATGCTATCGCACCTGTCGCTATATTAGATGCCCATGGGAGGTTTTCAACTAACTGGGGATGCATCGCGTTTACTTTGAACATATTATGTAGATTACATGCGTGGCAACCCTAAAACTTCTGGCTAGCGCTAGCTAAGATACACGTGATCCACACGGAGCCGTCGTCCACACTTGTCGTCAAGGCCAGTTGTACGAAGCGAGTTGTCGCAGAGCCACATATTTGTGGCCATTTGAACACGGCCGTTTGAACGCAGAGACGTTTGAAAGTAGGAACGTTTGAACGCAGAGGCGTTTGAACGCAGAGCCGTTTGAACGCGAGGACGTTTGAACGCAGGGACGTTTGAACGCAGGGACGTTTGAACGCAAGAAATTAGATGCAATTGACTTCCCCCCCCCCTTTATTAAGTTTAAATATTATATTTTCGAGTTTCACCTTTGGCGAGTTCTTACGGTCTTTAGGGATATTTTTAATTAGTTTAATCTTTGATAAAACGGAGCGGAGGGGACCGGAACGCAGGGTAGCGCAGAGTCGAATTTGACAAAGACAACCATGGCAATACACGGATCCACCATAATAATATTTAAATAATATTTACTAATTAATAACACCACTCTTTGGGTTTTACCATTTAAGCTACCCTACCAAGCATTGGCGCAATTTACTACTTGTCCTTAAGCTACCGGCCAAGAAAATATTAACCGCTGGCGCAGTTTACATGCGTCCTGACCCGGTAAACTTTGTTTCGTCCTAGAAAGACAATGAAAATATTAAATATCCCGTGATTTCTCGAATGCGAATCAAATATCGATTCGTCGAATAATTATATCGGATGATTTCTCGAATAAAAGGTTAAATGTAATAATAGGGGGGTCAATTACATCTAATTTCTCGCGTTCAAACATCTCTGTGATCAAGCGTCTCTGCGTTCAAACGGCCGTGTTCAAATGGCCACAAATATGTGGCTCTGCGACAACTCGCTTCGTACAACTGGCCTTGACGACAAGTGGCCCTGGCGACAACTGGCCCTGGTGACCACTGGTCTTTGTACTACTGGCCTTAAAGGCTAGTAGTAAATATATTATTTTGCTTTTTGTAACATTTTATTACAGATTTTGGCTCGATCAGTGAAATTTCCAAATTTACCCTCAAAAATTTGATAAAAACATAAGATATTATTTAAATTAAGTCGAAACTAGTTATATATTAACAAAAACAATAAGAATATATAAAATCATTTATTAAGAATAGGACAAATACGAAATAGCTCTCAAGTACGTCAATACTTCAATTAGACCGTATCTACTAACTTAAAAATTTTTAATTTTCAAATAAATAACAACAAAGATGATCCAATTCTTAATTACTAGCTTAATTTGGTTTTAAACCAATATACTTAGCAGATTATTTTAAATATTTCAAGTCACAGATAAGTTAACGGAAATGAAAAGTCTTTCGTATAAAAAATTGGGGTAATCGAGTCTAGTTCGTTTCTATACAGGACAATTCAAAGCGAGGCATTTCGACGCGAAAATTCCAACATTCGAATATCTGGACCTATGTATTCTTTTTATTATATTTTTGGTAAAAAAAGTATTTCTCGAAAGTTAGTCTCCTTTCTACTATTACTTTAGTTGATCGCGCTAACTACTAGGCTACTGACCGCGTCTGATCAACCACTTACAAAATGTAAATGAAAAGTAAGAAATGAATTTCAATCCATTTTCAAAGTGGATTAAATTTAAAAGAACAAATAAAATGTAAAATATCTCATAAGAATTCCAGTTTAGAGATAGATTTAGAATTGAAACGAGCAGACATTATGGTTATTTTTCTTGTTTGTTTTAAATTTCGTAGTTGCAAATAGAAGTTTTTTGGTTTTGTACCTTTTATTGGACTTCGAAATTTTAACACTACCGTGTTATTTAGTTTGTTCGGTTTCGCTTTTATTTTCGGTTTGATCGTATAATATTGTTTGTCCAACTTCATTTCCACCTGTTACACATTTTGTTTTTTGATATGAACTTTATCGTGTTCTTAGATGACGTCATAATGTATTATCAATTCTTCAGGTGTTAATTTATCAATAGTAATATGTATTAAGTGCTTATCGAGTTGCCGGTAATACACTGGTCATTTTCCGGTATGAGATAATTTTGTTAAATTAAAAATCAAAATAAAATACTTTTAGCCCCCCACCCCCTCCTACCCCGAAAATGTGGGTACGGGTAAATAAAGAAACGTTTTTATTTTTATCATTATCATTAATCGCCTGTTTGCCCGTTTATTACCTTGGGTATGAGAGTTTGCATTTACCACTTAACCATGAATCTATCGAATATAGTTCTGAAATATCTCTGAAGTGGTCCCGCTTTATGATAAATTTCAAGTTTACAGTATCATATTATTGACTACAATCTACCGCTCTTAACCTTTGTTGTAGCGCAACCCAATTAATTAAAGATAACGCTTCTGAGACCTGCCCTAAACAAATTTAACGAAATAAGCTTACCCCAAAGATACAAAAATTATTTTTTATATAGCAATATATTGGCAATTTCTTTGCATTATATTATAGTTTGAATGCAGTGGCTATTAAACGCCGTATGGTATTTACTATATAATATGTATTAGTTAGTATTGATTATGTAGGTCTATGAATGTGCATACATATATAGATATAATACTACATGTGTGGTTCATTTAAATATAACCTATACACAAACTTTGCATTTAAAATCAAATGAAATGATTAAATTTCAATTTCGGTTAATTCATTATTTATTTAAATTGTATAGTACTTACTTTGTTTTAAAATAAAATTACCTTCATAATCTACAATTTTTATAACAAAATTCTATTTAATTTCTTTTGAGTGACGATTTAATCAACTTTTTTAAATTGGTATGTTGGGTTTGGCGCACATGGTAGATGGAAAACTTTATATCCATTCACGTGAAAAATTAAATGATTTTAACATTAAGAAAAAATCTTTAAACCGCATTGACAATGATAGATTCTGTACTTAGAATCCAAATGATATTGCTGCGTTTAAACCGTCATCTCATTAAAAATCATTTTTAGGATTCTATTTTTAGAAAGAAAGAAAATTGTATTTACATTACAATTCAGTGGTATTCGACAAATAAGTAAGGCGAAATAGGTTTTCAATTTCACCAAGTTGAAAAATAACTTTATACAACAAAATTAATCAACAAAGCAATATTGTCTTACTCGAGTCGATTACAAAAATGTAATTTGATGTGATAGCTTTCACTTTTAATATGCTTTTCGGATTGTTCATCACAAATTTTGTAATAACTTTTTAATAATATTTATTATAATAAAGAAAAATTAAAACAGTGGTAGAAAAGGTATATCAAATATCTACGCTCTACATCTATTACGTTTTGGTTAGTCATATATTATGATAACCTTGATAGTCGTTATATAAAACTGCTGACTTGCGGTCTAGATCTTTCTAGAAGTTTCCAGAAATATGTATTGGGTTATAAATAGCAGAGTTATAAATAAATATATAAAGTGTTACATAGTTAAGTGATTGTTATTAATAAATTGTAGTGTGCTTTTAGTATTATGTACTGTAAAATCTGACTGTAGTAATTGTTCTATTGTTATTAACTTTATCTGGAAATATATTTTTGCCTTTCATAATTAAATAAACGTTTTAATTTTCGTTACAATAGGTTGTATACTATGTTGCACAGTATATAATAATTGCTATGTTGTATGTTCGTTGATTACGTTGATACCTATTATCGTGGGTTGAGCAAATATTCATTCAACCTAGTCTAGTTAATTTTCGCATGACATTTTACATTATATTATAATCTACTATATCTACACTTAGTGGGTGTCCCCACAACCTTAAAAAATCATTTTTATTTCAATATCCTAAGGGGAAATCCTTATAATTCCAAAATAATGGTAGCCCATATTGAAAATTTACTAATTTAAATTTTATGTTGTTCGTTAATCGTGGATGAAGATAATGTCACGAGATGTTAAGCCGAGTGACAAATTATCCACACAAGCAGTTAATGACCTCTTTTGTTTCTTTGATATCTAATATACTATTTCATTTTTTAATATAAAAGGTATCTGTTGTACACAGCAATTTAAATCAATAAGGTAATTGCAAATGCTAAATAGTCTCCAAATTAAACAATATTCTCTTAAAATTTAATTTCAGTACTTTTATCTAATTTAATGTAATTTAAGTACTTTTATCTAATTTAATGTAATTTAAATAAAAATTTTACTGTAAATTAAGTTTGTTTTTATTTATAATCTAAATTTTCTACTATTACTCTTCTCGAATTATATCATTTTTTCCGGAAGTTTCATTAGTTGACTGTAATGACATAAGGCAAAATGTCTTATAATGTATTAATCATTTCCTACTACGCACAATATTTACAAACAATTAATATAACTAACAAGGTGTACGTGGTGGTAAGCAATAATACAACGCGCTCAGTTGAAAAACGAACACTCTGACATTTAGAAAATTATAATGAAGATATTATGTCGCAACTCAATTTCTCTTTCTCAACTGAAAAATCTTAAATGAGCGGCACATAAAACTAAATCATCAAAATAAGTAAAATTCTCGCTTTATTTCCATTAGTGAAAAAATATAAAAATTATTACACTAACAATGTGTGGTCGAGGGTTAAAATTCCACATCGGCTGTAGAGTGAGCTTAACGATCTTAGAAGTTATTATAAACGCAAAATGAATTTTTTTAATTAATATTACAATATCCTCGATTTGATGGTTTAACCGTTAAATAATTAAACCTATCTAAAACATGTTGAAACAAAAAGCTAATTTTAAGTATCGGTAATGTCAGAGGTAATGTGTAATTTGACTTTACATGAAGTCTTTGCTCTTGTATTTTCGTAAATCTTCTAAAACAGGTCGTAAAAGACATAAATCAAATTTACTATTAATGACACTGTCAGTTACCCTTTGACAAATAGCAAAGATTTATATTACAATGTAATAACATTTTAGACAACTAAGAATATGGGTAGATATTATAATTGAAAATGGTTAGTGTGACTTTCAGACTTAGTTGCTTTCTAAGAATTTTTATTACTTATTAGTTGTGATAAGACTCGACTTTTGTATTTTTTTAAAGATCTCTCTGTTTAAATCGGCTGCGGTTCTGAAGTTAGACAGGGGAGAGTGTAACATTGGCATTTACATTAACACACATTGCATAATATTAACATACTATAAATTCAAATTGCATTCTGAATTAACACATCTACATAATATATTGCATGAAATTATGTTGATCACTTTTCATTTCATTTAAACAAATTGCATTAAAAAAAATAATTTTGGTAATCCGATCATGTGCGTCATTAATTTTCTCCTGTTAATTAGATAACAATTAAAAATATTCGTTGTCGGACCACGAGTGCCCGAAGTTCAAAATTTCCAAAATTTCAGTGAAATTTGCTGTTGGCCCCAGTTTACAATTTTTAAAATCTTAATAAAAGTGACATTTGGCCCAGTTCATCATTTTTAAAATTTTAGTAAAATTTGCATTTGGCCCAGTTTAAGCCCAGTTTACTGCCCAAGTGGCAATGCAAAAAATCAAGTTGAACACGTATTCATTGCAGAAAGAGATGAAAAAAAAAGTACCAGATGTGATCAGCTACAAAGGTGCAGATGTGAGCTTAGACTACTTCCTCGTAGTTATAAAAGTGAAGTAATAAAAATGACACCAATAAACGAAACAAAAGGAGAAGGAAAAAGAAACAAAGGCCTAGCAAGGTGAAAAGTTGTAAAAGGAATATGAAAAAAATTTAAAAACAACGAGATAAGAATTAAGAAAGAAGAAATAAGAAAAGAAATAATTTGGTAAATTTTGTAAATTGTAGATTTTTTAAATTTTGTTTAATTTTGAAATTTGCAAATATTTTTAATTTTCTGAATTGTTTCACTACGTAAGGAAATCGGATCTTTTGCCGCCAAATAGCCGCAGGAGCGGTCGGAGACCGATTTTATCCCTTTATTTTTGATTTATATTGAGATATTTTTAGTTTTTCGCTGTAGGTATATTTTGACAAATTAAAGTTATTTGTTATTTAAATACTTTTTTGAGAAATTGTCTCAAATTTCGATAAAAATTGGATATTGAACGATTAGATTTGAAATTTGTATTATTTAAAATTAAAATTGAAGGAAAATATAAAATAAAGTAGATACTGCGACATTTGGATAAGTTATCTAAAAGATTCAACATTTTTTATTGAATCCTTTTGTATTGAAAATTTTGTTTAGTAATAATTTAATTTGAATTATGATTAAAAAGTTAACCGAGCAAAATTATATTTTATTATAAATAAATTGAAAACTTTTGATTTGAATTTATTTGGAATTTTTGGTTTTAAACAGTATGATTGCTCAACAGTGTAGAATTTGAATTCGGAAATTTTAAGTAATACCTAATTTTTATTTAAAATTTCCGCTCAAAATTCATCGAATTATAAACTATTTTAATTAATTTGTTATTTATGGAACTATTTATTACAATCAAAATTTTCCTTTTAATTTTTGATTTATTTAGTAAAATTAATTCTGTTTATTTTTTTGAATTAGTTAATTATTTTGAAATTTGTAAATATTTTGGAATTTACTGGTTTTCCTGCCCACTACTGCACTAGAATTTTGTGTCAGGAAAGTTGTTGAAATAATGATTTGATTTTTTGAATTTTGAAATTAAATTGATTATTGAGCGAGTAATTTTTGATTGTTTGATTTGGAAATTGTTATTGAAAAGTTTGGATGATTTTAAATTAATAAATTTGGATAATGAATGATAAGATTAAAATTGTAGATAGAGGAGAAAGATTCAAGAGATAAAGTTAATTTGGGTTTGAAAAATTATAATTGCTAGATTTATAAATTTTATAATAAAAATTAAATTAAAGGTGTCGTGAAGCAAAAATTGATAGAAAGGCAGATGGTATAGTTATCAAATTGCATTTATCGTTCCCACTTTGTACATCGAGAATTTTATATTGAAAAAAGTTTATTTTAGATTGAAATTATTTTAAACATAAATTTTGAATTTGGATTTTTATGAAGAAGCCAATAAGAAATCAAAAAAAAAACATTGAAATATAATATTATTTTATGCTGATTTTTATAAAAAAAATCATTTGTCTATTATTTGTGAACAAAAACTTTTAATACATTTTACATTAAATTAAAATCGACAAAATTTTGTATTTTGAGTGCTTGTCCCCTCCTCTCTACAATTATCTTATCTTGTCAAGGATGTAAATTTTTACAAGATTAGCAGCCAGTGGCAGAATATTCGCTCTGCTAGATCAATATATAATTTATTATAAATTGAAGTAAAGCCAAGGTTTATTTATTATTTAACCAATCACAAGTGCATTATACTCTAATGTCAAATTAAAATCTGACAAGATGTCAGAACGACAGCATTCTCAAATAAATCGAATTAAATTAACAATTCAATTGTTTCTCATTGATTTATTTATTTATACAAAAAGCAAATTTTTTGCAAAATAAAATGTCAATTCAAATAAAATTATTTGATTTCAAACAAGATAAAATTGACAAAGTTGTGATAATGTTGTAGAAAAAATTAGAACACATCACATAGGTGTTCGAAATCTCCAAAAATCAAACTATAAGAAGTGGAGTTTTTAATCGCCATATGTAAATACCGAATTTGGCGAGCCCTAGGAGTGACGATATGTATACAGGAAAACTGAATTACATTACAGCGTGTAATCACACCTGATTGAGTAGATTGTATTGGAACATGAAATTGACAATTTTTGTATATATGTAGGTATATGTTAATTACTTGAAAATGTTATTTGTAAAGTCGTTTGCCTGATCAATTTTCAAAAACATGAAATATTCGTTGTTGGATCATGAGTGCCAGAAGTTTGAAATTAAACTTTCTTTTATTGTGTAAGTATGAATAATTTTCACATATAAAATAGATTGCATCAAATACATACATCTAATCAGATGAATCGAGCAATAGATTTGATTATGTATGGTGGTCTTTAGTGGACTGCGCTAACAGTTTGAATTTGAACCGAGTAAAATCAAATTTTCTCACCAGTTAAACATATTATTTTGGAATAAAAATTGATTTATATATTAAGCCTCCAATAGCAGAAAAAAATTAAATTACAAGCCAAAAATTGAGTATTGCAGAACTTGGAAAAATTCGTCTATGCTCAAGAGTAATTCAGAACTTTTAATTATTTTAGGATACAAAATTGAGGTTTATTGTGACTTCTTATTTTATTACGATATTAAGGACTTTTTCCGACGGCTTGAACAACAAACTTCTTTCCAAACTTCTAAGAAATAAAATGAGAAACGCCTAAAAGTAAGATTTTGCTATTAATATTTTATATTGATTAAATTTTAAAAATCAAAACAAAAATTCCCCCATATTATTTAAATATTATTGGTAGAAAATTATGCGTTAACAAGTCTGTTTTGTTTATTTTGTATTTAATGCGATTACTCCTTTGTATGTGACAAATTTTGGTTTTTGCAAAAAATTTCAATTACTTTAAATTGACGAAAAATTAAATTTTAATTTTAAGTTATCTAAACGAAAACTTGGAATACGAAAAAGTTAAACAAAGTTTTTGACTGCATAGCAAAACTTCATCGCTTTTACAAAACTTGTATTGCCTTCGGCGGTGGAAACGTTAAAAGTTGATATTGTTGAATCCAATTTGTTTATATTTATATAACAATAGAAAAGTGTAAAAATTAATGTGGTAAAGCATATTTTAAAGTTTTATAAATTATGTTGATTGCTTGAGGTGATTTTATAACAAATTTCAAATATTAATTTAAAATGAGAACATTATGAATAATCTGGTAAAGAAAATAGCTTTTTGACTTACCGTAAGGACATAAGCATTGGAAAGTTGATCCTTCATGCCCCTGAGATATATCTACACAGATCCCATTATTCTTACAAGGACTTGGATAACAAGCATCCTGTTCTTCACAGTGAGGTCCCACGAAACCAGGGCAACATTGACATTCGTATCCTTCCTACATAATAAACATTGCATATTAACTTCTTCGTGAAAAACTTGATTTTTATTATAAACCAAAAATTGAGTTTTCACTATTTGATATATTAAATAAAAATCATTCAGTTTTTTCCATAAAATTATTAAAATAATATTTTAAAACAGCATCTTCTTTACAAAAGCATAAATATAAAAAAAACTAAAACAAAAAATAAAAATTGCACATTTTTAAAATATAAATTTTTATAGCAAAGTAAAATCAGGCGTAATATTATGGAAATATTATTTGAATGGTGAAACAAATTTTACATTAAAATATTTGTAATGCTACATAATTTTGAAAACTAATAAATCGCTAGGAAAGGTGCTTTTGTTCTAAATATTGAATTCAATTTCATTTAACAGAATAAAAATTCAACTCAAATTAGTGGTATTAAATTACTAATATAAAAATAGCAATATGAAATTTTTTAAGTTATTTATACCAAGTGGTTTACAATTTCTTCATATTTTGTACCTTTTTTTTATCTAAGTTACATGGCTGCAATTAGACGGCACCGGTATGTAGTAAGTGTATGTAAATTGAATATCGGGTTAATTCGTAGTACGGTTCCACCTCAATAACAGCAACACTTACTGAATTTAATTATACCAGTATATTTCCGCTCAAAATAGTTTTTCTTATAAAGGATATAATATTTAATGTTATTTTGTTTTCAAACAGGATAATTGGTGGTTCCTAACTTTTTTGCACAGTAAACTTGCAAACTCCAACAGCTACTAAGCAAATATACTGTGTTTTTATTAATTATTATTTATAAAAAAAATATTATTTTTTTAAATTAAAATTTTACAAAAATAATAGTAGTCTCTAGTAGTAAAATTTCTAGACTTTCAATTTGAAAGTCCCGGGCTAAAATTTCAGTAGGTATAAAATTTAAAACTTCTTATGACTGAATATGCAATATTAACTCGAATTTTTAGTCAACGTATGATTATAGCATATCAACGTGTGGCTGATGATAAAAAAATTTTTCTGAAGAATTTATAACTATCTACATGTATGGTCACATCTAAATAATATTATATTTTGTGAAAGAACTAGAGATTAATAAGGTGACGTTTAGGGCAGACAAAAATTTACTTATAAGTAACTTCGAATACTAAACCGCAAAGAAAATAAAACCTAGTGATTAACATGGAATATTTTTTTGGAGAAAGGGCAAAGTTAATATATCACATCAAAATGTCATTGATTTTACTCATGATCATAGAGTAAGAATAAGGTTTTTTTCTTTCGTAGTTGTAGTTTTCTAAAGGTATATTGCTTCAATATTAACATAGAATTTCTCTGTCTTTTACTATTTTCCATTACTTTTCATTCTTATACAGATAAACTTATTACGAAGTTATTGAGTTTCGCATACTCTATTGTACCATATTCTCATCTGGTTTGTTAAGAAAAAAATTTTTTTTTATATAAACTTTAATAAAAACAGTATTTCCGCAGATATAACATGCAGCTAAGAAGCTAAATATAATTTATGTAGTATGTAACTAAAGTAATGATTTATATAAGTAATTATAATAATATTAAAAATTTAATAAAAAATATTAAACATTAAATCTTCTTCTTAATATATAAAACTCAAAATTAGTATGTCCGTCCGTCCCATCAAAATCTTCCCAATGGAAAGCACGATTGAATTGAAATTTTAACTGGATATTCAGCTAATATACAATTAAATAATAATAAAATCAAATGCAATTAAAGTTAATCCCAGTAATAAAATAAAAAATTAATTATAATAATGATCCTGTGCAAAGAGGAGTTTCCAGATCATTCAAATATTAGGAGGTCATGGCGGCCCCTAACCTGCCAGTTATATATAATAAAATGTTTATAGATAATAATCGCACCAAGAACTGTTTTAATTCAACTCAGTTTAAATTTTTAAAGAGCAGATATGGGCCTATTTTTACGGAGTGGTTCAAAACTGAAAATTATTTCTTAACTAACTCAAAACCAGGTATATCAAGACCAATTTTATGAATTAAGTTCGGTGTAAATCTGGGGGTCTGGGAGGTATGGAAATACCTCCAAACCTCCCAATTACAATTATTGAAAAATGCAAGAGTTTATGAGGATAATTAAACAGCAAAGCAACTACAGGGTAAGGAGGTTTTGCAGTAATCAATTCAAGTAATTTCAGCAATCATAATTTAAAACGAAAGTTTGATGGTTTTTTTGATTATTATACAAATCTTCAGCGTAAGTCGCTGCCGGTTGTTTGTTTACGGAGCAAAGTACAGTGGTTTCCAGTTGGAACAATCCCCAAGAGACCTACTAATTAGGTCCTTTATCACGGAACTTTTAGTATAATTCCCAATAAATAAAAGTTTATTATATAACCGAGCTCGTTATAGCCAGACACCTCTGTATATGCCCACTTCAAGCGGTTACGCTCTGAGGTGGGAAACCCAAGGTGGAGGTCTAGAAATTGCTTCAACGGGGAAACATTAAACAACATCTGAGCAAAACCGAATGACCAGCTTCAAAATAATATATTTTACATAAAAAATAAAAAATCAACATGGAAATAAAAAAATTATTTAAGAAATAATATTTTAACACCGAAAAGAAAAGAAAAATAGATATTTTGCATAGGAAACATAAATATTTTACCATTGGTAATATTTCCATTTAATTTCCAATTAGTGTTTTATATGAGACTAAAGAAGGGTTTAAACCCAAGTGCGTGAAGTTAGACCCCCTTTTTTCAAAAACTAGAAAATTTTTTATTGTATTAGGTGTACTAAAACGTGCCCGGCTCAATTAGAAAATAAATGACATCAAAGTTGATTAAATATCTCTGAAACTACTTATCTGATCGTATATTCATATATATATATATCATTGAAAAAATAGGTGCTTTTCGTCAGCCCTCCCCCATTTCGAATTTTGGATCCAAAATAGTCTTAACCGTTTGTACCTTATTTGTACCTGTTTGTACCTTCTTTATTTTCGTTTGTACCCATTATCTTTTTCATATATTTTGAAAAATCTAAAATGGGCATTTTGCCAGCCCCCCCACTTGGAATTTTTGATCCGATATAGTCTAAATCGTTTGTACCTCGTTTGTACCTGTTTGTAGCTTGCTAATTTTCGTTTGTACCCATTTTGTTTTTCAGATATTTTGAAATATCTAAAATAGGCTTTTCGCCAGCCTTCCCCCCATTTACAATTTTTGATCCAAAATAGTCTAAATCGTTTGTACCTGTTTGCACCTTCCTTATTTTTGCTTGTACCAGATTTGTTTTTGAAATATTTCAAAATTTCTAAAATGACATTTCGCTAAAACCCCCCCTTCCGGATTTTAAATTTTGGTTATAAGATAGTTTTAATGGTTTGTACCTGAGGGTGTACCTCTGTGTGTGTTTTTTTTGTACAGAAATTGATTTTTGATATTTGAGGCCATTGTTCTAAATATCTAAATAGCTATTATTGAAAAATAAAAATTTTTAAAAACCCTTCACTGTAAAAGAATTCCAAAAATATTATTAATAAAAATAAAATAAAATGCTAATAAAATATATAATGCTAATAAAAGCACCTTTTATTAGCACCACGGGTACAAACGAGGTACAAACGATTTAGACTACTTTGGATCAAAAATTCGAAATGGGGGGGGGCTGGCGAAATGTCCATTTTACATATTTTGAAATATCTGAAAAAGAAAATGGGTACAAACGAAAATGAAGAAGGTACAAACAGGTACAAACGAGGTACAAACGATTTAGACTATTTTGGATCCAAAATTCGAAATGGGGGGGTGGCTGGGAAAATGCACCTAGAAAAAATGACACTTTTAGCTAAAATTCAAATGTAAAATCATTCGATTCAGCTCATGCAGTTCTAAAAAATTGCTGTTTGAAGATTGAAGTAAATAAAGAAGAAAAAGAAGAAATTTTGATGTCAAAGATGCACCACACTCTGGTCGGCGATTTATTGAAAAAGTTGAGGAAATTCTATAAATTGCAAAACACAACGTTCATTTAAGCACTGTAGAGATCACCAAGAGTCTAAACATCAATCGCCAAACAGTTGTAAACCATTTGAAAAAATCTGAATTCAAAAAAAAGATCGATATTTGGTTTCCACATGATTTGACGCATACAAATTTGCTCGGCCGAGTTTCCATCTGCGAATCGTTGCTGAAACGTAATAAAATCGAACCATTTTTGAAGCGAATGGTTACTGGAGATAAAAGATGGAATACATACGACAACTTCGTACGCAAAAGATTATGGTCAAAGCGAGCTGAAGCTCCCCAGACGATGGCAAAGCCGGGACCCACCAATCGAAAGATGATGCTGTCTGTTTGGTGGGATTGGAAAGGCGCGGTATTCTCTATTATGAACTGTTCAAACGATTGATTCTGCACGCTACTATCAACAATTAACTAGATTATAGCAAGAAATTCAAAAAAAGGGGCCAGAATTGATCAATACAAAGGTCATGGCAACGCCAGACCTCACGTATCTTTGGTGGAAAAACTGGAAAAAAAAACAGAAAAACTGGAAGAGCTTAGCTGGGAAGTTTTGATGCATTCACCGTATAGCCCGGACCTTGAATCATCAGATTATCATTTCTTTCGGTCTCTTTAGAATTCCCTTAATAGTGTAAAGTTGGCTTCAAAAGAAGCCTATAAAAACCACTTGCTTAAGTTTTTTACCGATAAATAACAGAAGTTTCACAGTGATGGAATAATGGTTTTGCCCGAAAAGTGGCAAAAGGTTTCCGAACAAAATGGAACATATTTGATTTAAATAAATAATTTCGAAAAATAAAAATTTGGCCGGGAACTTTTTAGCACACCTAATGTGTTGTATTCACTTGTATTAGATTATATTGTAAAAATTGTTTTCCTTTCGCGAAGCATAAAGTTGAAAACTGCGAAAAACCATTTTTTGCGCTGGCCAAAAAGCAAAATTTTGTTTTGCAATTTACGCGGTTGATATTAAACTTAGGATTTTAATTTTTAATAATAAAACAATACTAATTAAATACAATACAATACAATACAAAAAAACCTTTCAAAATTTTGAAAAAAGGGGCCAGTCCAAATTTTTGTTTTGATATTTAGGCAGCTAATATTAAACTTTGGACTATAATTTTTAATAATACAAATAAAACAAATGGAATATAACATAATCCACAAAATGATTTCAAAATTTTTGAAAAAGAGAAAAATCTCATACAAATGAATACAACACAATACAATAAAAAAATGTCTAGTTGTCGAAAGAGGGGGGAGGACTAACTTCACGCACTTCTTAAACCTTCAGTTTAATGTTTACTTTTCTTTAAATGTTTTAGGTTTTTTGTATTGATCCTCGTATGTTAAAATAACTTCAAGTTATTTTTGTTAGGTGATTTAATATTAAAGCGAACTTCTATTTTAGTTGCATAATTTTGTGTATCATTTTTTAATAGTTAACTAAATTACAAACACATCAGTAGAAGAACTAACAAGGTAGTACTACATTCCGATGGATCTAAAAGCCTGGCCGCCTTTTAACATCAAAGTGCCTTGGAGACATAGCGTCGGGTAGCTGCCGATTGTCACAACACCGTACATTGAGGCAGCTAAACTTGCTCAATATAGCTAAACTTTTTTTAATGGATACATTGGTATTGAATAACCTGAATAATGGTAATTGTAGATACGAATATTGCATAACAAATTAATTTCGTATCGCTGATTGAATTTGTTGATCTACAACATGCTACCGAAGCGGTTAAATTAGAAAACTAGTGGCATATTTCACGCCGCATCCAATGATAAAGTAAAGTTACTAGCAATGAAACAAGGCGCACTCGAGTTATTGATTAAAACATCATTTTTTTAAATGGAAGACTCGGTTTACTACCATATTTTCGGAAAAGTAATTACGTTCCGGACATAACAACCTATTACAGTTTTCCCAGAGAACCAAAATTAAACAAAGGAACAATTCAAATTATTTTGTACAAAGTTGATCACTTTATTTTTAATCAATCGATTCTTAGTTTATATGTCGTAACTTGAAACCCAAAGTTTTGCTAATAAAATATGTTTTCAGAATACTTATGACATCTTAAATAACGATGACAAAAGTAATACTTACAATGTATTTTATTAGCAGAACTTCGTGCATTCCAGTTTTGAAATTCTAAAATACAATTATGTAGTAACTTTAGTATTATTAATTATGCTAAGTTAGCATTGAAACAACAAACAATTATTTCGATATCTGTAACACTTCACCCATACGAATATTGACTTATTAATTAAATAGTTGCAGATCGAGATCATTACAAAAATGGTGGGATAAGATCGTAAAAATGTGTTGAAGTGGGGGGTTAGAATTTTTGAGAAACTATTCTAAAGCATTATAAATTCTGTTAATTATTAAAATAATAATATATAACTAGGGGCGTCTACATCTGGCAATGTTTCCTAGTCCTCATACGCTATTCATCTATTCAGGGTATCTTCCATTGTTAACTCTCTATCTTCTATAGCTGTTTGGAATGCTATTGGCACCAGGTTCTTCTTGGCCTAATTATTTTAAAATAATTAATAAATCGATGTTAAAGTAACTTGAATTATCCTTTCAATGCCATTTAATTTTATTGCTGATTTATGTAAATGCTTTTGTACATCTAATGCATCCACAAATTTACCAAATTACTTGATTTCACTGTTTAGTTTCACATCGATAATTTTCTATTGATCTCAACTTAGGTAAAATTTGTAATGTTAGTTTCAGAATTTGCAGCAATTTAATTATGAAATTATTAGTTTTTAAAATTTTATTTTAACCAACCTCGTATATTTAGATTATTCCATCTTTCTTGAGTAATTTCCGGTATCAGTTACCTTAAGGTAAAAATTTGTTTTCCCCTATTGATTTCATGGTGAAATTCCTTCTTCGCCCCAGTTAACTTGGTATATAACATCGTTAAAGTCGCGTTACTTTGTTTCATCTAACTCTGATTTTCCACCTACACAGAAATGCAAAATCCCGAATGTTTGATTAATTTAAACCTAGTAAAGTTATTCGTAGCTCCAGTTATGGCAGTGAATTGTTGGTTGTGGTCATGACTCGTTTGAAAAAACCCATTTTTGAAGCTTGCGTGGTTGAAATAAATTATGATAATGGGATTGGTTCTCCTTTATAACTCGCCTCCGAAAAAAGATTAAGTAATTCACACTATTAGATGGCATCCCATTTTCCCACGTCCAGCGTTGGTGTCATAAGAGAAGCCATGCTGTGAGATGTCTGATGTTTGTGTCTTGAAGTCGACCTTGTACCTTGTTTGCTCTTTATATCCAATCCTAAAGCTTCAAAATGGTAGGAAAAATATGAAAAGCAACTATTAAGCCTGTCCAAGTATTTGGAAAATAACTTGACTAATTGAGGCTTGAAGGATGGGGGATGGCAGCTTTTTAATGATATACAGATACAGAATAGAAGAAGTGAAGCATTATAGTATTTATTTATTGCTGCACTAATATGTTTTCTTAAAGAAAAAGTTAAAAATATTCGATGTTCTGTTTAAAAAAATAGCTTTTCATATATCTGTAAAAAAAACTTGTGTTGGATATGTTATGAATATGAGTGCACAAAAGCAAATTAATATTGAAATCAACAGTCAATATTATCAACTTAAAAATAAATTAAAAACATAACCAAGCTTCAGTAATAAATAAAATAGAAAATATAATTTAAAATTTAACGTCCGCGAACCGTAAACTAACGTTTACAAGATATGGTAAATCGAAAGTTATTGAAGTGTGAAATATTAATAGATCCAAATTGAGGTAGCACGAGATTGAAAATCCGGAAATTTTCTTGACGAAGTTAATTGTTCTAATTACATAACCATCGCATTTACATTGCACCTACAATTTTAATCGATTAAGTTTATTTTAATTGCATTATTATAATTTTCATCAAGTTGAAATAAATTTAAATATTTGCCTACAATTAAATTAGCTTGTTTTAGCTTAAAATTTGCTTTAATAATACAACATTGTGTATATTTAGTAATATGAATTGTTCATTGTAAATAAAATAGCTGACGTATTTTAATTTTTATTTTATTTTACCGATTCGATCTAATTACGTATGCTGTTTGATTGATTTCGGAAAAGAAAAAGCTATCTCCGCTGCGACAGCTCAAAATCTGACTCTCTTGTTTGTCCAAGTATCCTGTAATTACCTAGATATAACATAACATTTCAATTAAGCAGTACTAATTACTTGCCATTTATTAAACCTCATGAACGCGCAAAATCCACACAATTGTACAAAAAAACAATATGCAATTGTGTAAGTTTTCTGCACAATTGTTCTTGCCAACCGTCGTAACCTATATATGTGGAGGACCTATTGTTTAATATGGGCTCTGAACCCCGAAGAAGCCGAAGAAAACTGATGAACGTCTAGATGTAGGTCGAAACTAGTTAGTAAAGAAAAAAAATCTTTTGAAGTTTTTTGTTATTGACCAAAATACCCACGATTTCCCATCAACTTTTCTGAATTAAATATTTTGTGTCGCGATTTTAATTATTTTAACTTTTATGTAAACAGTCAGATATGTTTTCTTATGTCACCGTAGTTTTGGATCGTCCTATTTCCAGAAGCAGAATATAATGACCGCTGTATAAGGTTTAAATTTGTACACTTAAAAAGTACTTCGGTAAATGTTTTCTCGATATTATAGTTTCGTCTTTTAATTATTTACCTGGAAAACATACTTTTTGTTAATGGTTAAATATTAATAGTAAGGTTTTTAGGTTACTCTCACGAAAATGGAACTTTTTCCTATATACCATTGGAAAGAGGATAATATTCTGAGTACATTAAAAAAAAATTTTTGCTGAATATCCATAAGTTTTCGAGAAAACGACATTTAAAAATCAAAATTTTCTATGCATTTTACATAGGTATTTCTACGCATGCAAATTTTCTATCATCGGTATGTGTACTTTAATATAGTCTTAAAGATAGCCGTCATATGCGACTGACAGAGTCAAGACGTGTTTTTTCACGAGTGTTCAAATTCCATTTCACAAATGCCAAAAAATCAGCCTCTTTCGAGGCTATCGCCTACTCCGGCCGGGACTAGCATCTCGAACGACATTGCATTCGAAATAGACCAAATGCGAGCTCTCCCGCTCAGTAAATTCACCGACGAAGTGGATGAGGTAACCTAAATCTACTCAAATGACTCCGTTACTCCCGCCATCAAGGAGACTTGGAATCACCTCACAAAGGCTCCAGTCATCAAATCCACCCTAACGCTGGACCAATGCGCCCACGATAAAGCAACTAATAACCTGAAAATTCGGCTCCGCTCACTAGTCGAGCTTCTAGCTGAAAATGCCGCACTGCAGCAACCTCTGGGCATTAGTTCCTTATCCATTGTAACAAACCCAAAAAAGAGTTCAACAAACGCAAAGGCCTAAAACGAACCCGCCACACCAGCACCGAGTCCACCCCCTCTTCACCCACTTCAGTAGAAGATGGCCCCCCTAAGACCAAACTTAGGGCAGAAGAAGAAGGTGAAACCGACCATTCTGGGACCAGCGGTGTTCGACATTGACGACCAAACTTCGGCACACGAAACCCACCAAAAGGTCCCCCCCTTCGGAATTGTGCGGCGACACAAGGATGAAAGACGAAATCGAGGAGGCGGACGATGCGCCGAAAGAAACCGTTGAAGAAACCCCGGTGAACCTGCCCATTCCACCAAATCATTGTGAACAAAGGTCATTGAAATAAAATCAACGAACTGATCAAGTCCAATAGGATCAAGTTCTATCATATCGACAATGAAACCAGGGGCATAGTCATATACCCCTCCACCGTCTACGAGCAACGAAGACTTCAAAAAATCATCGAGGAATTACATCAACTGAGTACATCAACTGAGGAACGGAAGAGATCGCCGTCCGATGCCTCTCTATCTTGTCACCATCGACAAAACAGAGCAAGGACTCAAAATCTTCAGCTTCACTGCTGTGCTGAACATCACCATCCCAGTTGAGCCGCCCTTTAGGTATTCAACCGTCAGAAAATGCCACCGATGCCAGGAGTTTGGACACCAGCAACGAGATAATAAAGTCACCACTGAACCCAAAAATGTGTCAATTGTGGAGGAGGACACCCGGCAAACTTCAGAGGCTGCGACACGTTTATCAAAAACGCCATCCCCGCACCACAGCGGAAAGCACAGCCAAAAACTGCATCCAAACCACCGCAGACAGCAAACCGAGGCACCGCAAATGTACCCAGGCTAAAGCAACGGGCCCAACATAAGAGCGCTTCGTCGACACAACGGCCCACATCGTAATACTCGAGTGGAAACTACAGCGAAACCACACCCATCTGACCGAAAAGAAAAGCAAACCAGGGAATCATCTTACTGCTCCGCTACGACGGACATCGCTGCGCTCATCGGTCAGCTCATGGCAATTTTCACCCGAGTATTAGCCGACAACAAAATAGATGTCAACATGATTAATGATATCACAAACCAAGTGGCATTATTAACAACAAATGCCACCGCCACAACCAACATCGGGAATTAGGACCACTTTTCCCAAAAAATCCACTTCTTCCGAAGCCAAACCATATCCACACCGATAAAAAAAAGTTTACGAAAATCCACGTCAAAACATCAGGCAGCGCTACAACTCCTCATGCTTTCGTTAGTTCGAACATGAGGGGATCACAAATCCACGTTCAAACCACCAGGGTCATTTGACCTACACGACTCGCCTCCACGGACACCACCTCACAACATCCAACAGCCAAGAAATCATTGCGATGAAGGAGATATAGGTTAACCCCGGCACTCCATCAAATGAAGAAAGATTAAGGATTAAAGACATGCGACTGTTACTCCGTCGGGAGCACAACGATGCGATGTACCTTACTAGTAACCGCAGTCACGGATCCACCTTAAAATGTGATTCACCTTTTTCGAGTACTACTTTTGTTTTTACGTTTTTAGCGAATCAACGTTCGTCAAAACAGCGTGGAGCGCCCCTCCCGCAACAATTGTTGCACACCGGAAGGGCCGAGCTAAGAAATTGTGTGAATTCCTAGATTGGAACCCAGAATTTTCGCCTTGTAACCCAACCAGCGATGACACCAATCCACTGCTATGAGTATTGACGATTGTTGTTATGTAGTAAATCATTTTTTAAGACTAATATTAAATTTTTTGTCACTATTAGTGGGGTTTATTTTTTTGAGAGAAACAAAAAATTATTATTTAGTATCGTACGCTCTATACTCTGCGGTTTAAGTAAGTGTAGAGTTGGTAGCAAAAATTTCAGGACCACTTATCGCGATATTATAGATGTATTGAAAATGCGTAAGGAATAAATTTTTGTATTAGGGACTTGTCACACAAAATTGTCGCTACAGTTTTATGTTAATCAGCGAAAACGCACGTTAATGCGGATTGAGAAAGCCTTAGTTAAACCAGGAAAGTGTTCCCACACTAAAGTACTATTTATAAGCCAAGTGCACACGACAAAAAATATTATACGCTTTTTAAAAAAATTGTTTTCAACGTACAAACTACAACGTATAACATAGAAAAACGTACATTTTCCAAATATTTAGATTAAATCGCAATTTTTAAGTAATACTTACCTCATATTACACATATTACTTAAGTAATATGTTACCTCTTTAAATTACATAGGTACAATCGGTCCTTAGTAATAATTAACATACAAAACGCCAATTTGAGCTTCTAGATAAGTAAATAAATTAGCAATAAATACCAACGTGTCACGTAACTTGGGAAATTGATATGGATAGATTTCAATAGCAATGAAAAGCGCTGAGTCATTCACGAACTTAATTAGGAAAATATAATTTTAATTGTAAAAATAATTGCAAAAATTGAAAAACAGAATATAGGATTCTCTTTATTAAGTTTTACATAATTTTAATTGCTATAATTTCCACGTAATTGCAATATTTTTAATTAAACTATAATTAAATTAAACAAAGCTTTTTTTCGTATGCTGTATGTAAAGGTATAAATGCACAATTTACAGGGTTACATATTTATTTTTAGTATAAAGCCTTTGCTGTTTTATTTCTAATTAAGAAATAAATTAATGAATGACTAAGATATGCTTGATGATTTGAATAAAAATTTTGATTGATTGATCGACACTGATCGTCGTCAGTTTAGAGTTACAAATTAATTTGAAATTACAAAGAGTTTATTAGCTCCTTTAAACATCAACACTGTATTTACTTATCTAATAAACTATTACTAATTACTGAATCAAGAACTAAATACTAGCAAAATCAGATATGTGAGTGTTGCAATCTTTTAATTAAAGCACTTAATTTAATTTAAAAAAAACAATATATACTGGAGCACCGACATTGTAGGTCAAATAGAAATTTTCTATTAGGTAAATGAAAACTAAAGTAAACTTTTTCCTTTCATTTCAATTCTGTTGTAATACTAACCAACCAATCAAAGAACTAATTTAAACCCCAATTTATTATTTGATTAGTAATACCAGCGGCATCGGCATATAGAACTGTAGTAGCATCTGTTGATAAATTTAAGTTTAAATAATTATTATTTTTTAATTAATTTTACAGTGTTTGAAAATAAATAGCAAATAAATACCTTTCACGATCGATTTGTTTAGAATCTAATATTTGTATATTACATAAAATGTACCCTAATTAAAATCTTCAAGTTAATTTAAATAGTCATCAGTATTTATTTAATTTAATTAGAGATTTACAAGCAATTTTTATTTTAAACGTAAATTTTTAATTTTTGTTTGTTTAAAGTTCTGTTAAATGCTTAACTGGCATTAGTACTATCAACTTTAAATAAAATTTAGTCAGTAGAAGGATTGCCTACTGTTGTAAAATGTAAAAAAATTATATTTGATTTTTAAATTAAAAAAATTAAATAAGTCGGACCCCCTCCCCTGTAAGATTTCCGATACTCCTCTTCCCTCCCCCCAAGCCCTAACCCCAGAATTTATATTTTATAAATTTAAACCAAGGTAATATTTATGCGGAAAACGGGGCGTTTTCCCCGAAAACGGGGCCCCCCTCCGAAAGCCTAATTGTGGCGGATGTTTGTGTTGATAGTCGCCGCCTCATTGCAACTATACTTGGAGTTTTGTTAGTTTAATATGCACTAATTCAATTATTAGTGTCACATTTGAGTGTTATACTTGCAAATACGAATTTATCCTATTTTTATGATAAATTTAAATAAAAGCAATTTTTTTTAGTGCATAGCTTCAAGCCATCATCTCATGTGAGGAAGTCAATAATGTTCCTATCAAGATTTATTTGTTGTTGCTTTTTCTGGACGATTTTGAAACAAAAAATTTATTCCATCTCAATTTTTGAACTCGAAACTTCAATCTTACAGTAGTTTGTACTAATTTCATTTTAAAAATATTACAATGTGCAATTTAAGTTTTTCAAGATGAAACAGATGATGACAAAAGTGTGAAATACAGATTACGAAGTTTTATCTCCTAGTTCTTTCTAGAAAATTGACTTTTAAAATTTTTTTATATTTGATGGATTATTTTCAAATCTACACCCTGTACCTTAATATTTACGTCCAGTAAAATATTTAGTATGTAGACTTGAAAGTTGAAATTGAATTCAAATGCACAAATAAATCTCCTAGCAAACAAAACTGCTCCCACCAACTCAGTAGTTTTTTGCTTGTAATTTATTTTTGTTTGCCTTTTTTGAAGTTTATCGCATTTAAAAGATTATGCCCAGCAGACAAGTTTGAATGTCCTGAAATACGGAAAACTATCTCACCAATTAAATTCAAATAACAAAATAATCAATCGCTTCATTTCTTCCGGATTTTCCAATAATTATTTTCTCTCGAAACTCGATTAGACCAATTTTTGTGTTAAAAATCAAAATTTTAAAAGTTTCTGTTACTTATTTTGTATTATTTTATAATGTAACGTCGTCAATGATTTTCAGATTTTTTTTTAAACATTTAAATATAAAAATAATGTGGAAAATGTTTTCAAAATCCGTAGGTACAAAAATCCTGTTAATGTAACAGCATCTATTTGATAGCAATTTATTAGAAAATCTAAACTGTCAAGCCGTGCATAAAAAGTAATATTTTATCGTGACAATCGTAGATCCTATAAAATGGAAGGACACTGAAAATTTGAATATCGACTTTTTAAAACAGTTTATTTTACTAAATGTTCAAAATAATCAAATTTTGACTTTTTCAAATATAAATTTCTGGTGCAGTAAATTTTTATTATATTTTGACCAGAAAAGCTTTTTTACTTCTATAAAAATTCTGCGGATGTACTATTTTTTAAAATTATTTGTTATAATCAAGTATTCCAAACTATTTAAAATATATTTAGTGGGTCCGCAAACAATGCACGAAATATTTTTGGACCGAGTTGTTATTCAAAATCCAATCAAGTTTAAAGCTAATACGTGTTACAGATTTGTTAACATTGTTGAAATGGTTAACATTGTAGACTTACACTTCAGTATTAATTAAGTATCAGTTTTCTAAGTCTTCTGAACCGTTTAACTATTTTGCAACCTAAACAACTGGTTAAGCTGATTTGAATTAAGGTTTTTTGCGAAATAGCAAAATACAAAGTGTTAAACGAGAGCGTTTGAGCTGATTTCATTTAAAAAATTTTAACCACATTTTTGCATACTTTCAAACTACTCGGCAATTGGCCCCTTTCGACGTTAAACGACAAAGTTAAACTCAATCATAATGCGTCTATTGATATCATACCCTCCTCAAAAACCTGTTGTTATTTGAAAGAATGCATATATTGTTCGTCGATTGAACCAAAACTGTAACGTTTTTTAGTCTTAGAAATTAATCATTTCCATCACAAACTTAAAGAATAAAGCTTTGAATAGAAAAACCAAAAAGTTTTCAACAAATTTACAAATTTAATTTTAATTTCTGAATAATAATAATTATAAATTAATAATAGTTAATTAGTATATTTCTAGATGCCAATTAATTTAAAAATTGATTTAATTATACATAAGCAATATTATTTTCCGAATCTGTTCTTGATTTGAAATTGAAAAAGCAATTTTTAAATCATTTATAGCACGTCAAACGGAAGTGCTTTCTTTAAAGTTTTGAAAGCTCATAACTACTTTTTGATTTAATTTATAAAGTTTTTATTAATATAACTTAGAAATTCTACAATTATACGTATATGGACTTAATTTACTTACCATTGAATTATTAGAGTAGCAAAGCCCTTTTCCAGAACAATCTTCATTTTCTCCACAGTTATCAGATTTCACTGTAACCTTAAGGCGTACGCATCGACTTCCCCAAAGTTCTGACACAACTGAAAATAATAATTTGTCGTTACAGCGCATCAAATTTCAAAAAATTACTTATTGTAGTTCAAAAAGTTGTTTGTAGTTTTAATGTAGTAATTATAACTTTTCTTTTCGATAACAAATTTTCCATTTATATGTATGTATGTATATTACTTAGTTCAACTTTTCAATAGTTGTTCTTTTCAATTTGTACAAATTATTAGATAATCCGTAAACTATTCATAGACTTGGACAAAATAATAATATATTGAAGTGGCTGTAGAAATGCTCCCTAAAGAGTATTCTTTACAATTAGTACGATACACCCCTTCAGACCTCCCGGTGCGTGCTACTGCAAAATACTAAAGTATTTGTTCAAAAAATGAAAACTGAAAAAAATGAAAAAAAACTTCGGGTTTCTTAAATCGAAGGATCTGGGAGATTTAGCATAATTGTGTTCAAAAGAAAAGCTCTTATTGTTGTAGATAACTATTCACTTGACACCGTGAATAGTTTAGTTACATTGTAAATATAAATTATTAACATGGAACATGTTTTTGCTGTCGTTACCTCCCAAAAATCGACATGAAAAACCGACACCAAAAATCAGCACTAAAGCGAGCGATTCTTTCTGAGATCAGAGATTGTCCAAATGCTCCTGATTTTCACTAAGGCTTTTTTGCAGTATGTATCCCATGGAACACCCTTTAAAACTCATAAAAACTTACATTTTTACTCAAGGGGCGATACCACATATAAGAAAATTTATCTGTTTATCCGGTGATCAGTTTTGTTTATCTATTGATCCGTTGTTCTACTGATCCATTGATACTATTGCAAATCTGTTATAAAAGAATAGAATAAATTTTATTATTGTTAAATAATTGCATTAGGAAGGTAATGTTTGGTACCGAAAAACATGTTCCATAAGTTTAATACATTAGTCGGAGACTAAAATAGAAGAAACCGGGGGTTTAGGGGGCAGAACCCCCGGGGCGAGGCGCGAAACGCTAAGTTTTTTTAATTCTATCTTAAGCTATTCTTCTTCTTCAACCTACCCTCTTTTAAGATTTTCCTACGCTTTTTTGTTAGCTCTTGATCTCCAGTGACCTAGTTTATATGTCCATTTGAGTGGACTCTCTCTGGCTACGTGTCTCATCCATTGCCATTTTAGCTTTGCTACCCGCTCTGTTATGTCCACCACTATTGTTCTCTTTCTTATTTCTGATTTTTTTCTCAAAATAACTCCTGGCATTCTTCGCTCCATTGCTTCCTTTTCAGATTTATCGGGATTTTTGGGTAAAGAAGGGAAGTCATCTTCTTCCTAATAAGATATTATATGGAAAGAAGAAGAAGTTTATATATTGTCGCCTTCCAAAATCCCGTTTTTGAATGTCGCATTTTGAAATTCTGTTTATTGCATTTCAATTTTTATTTTGATTGTTTTTAATATTTAAAATTAATTTCGTTAGTAAAATTTTGTTAATTTGTGAATATTTTGAATTATTGTTCGCGTCAACAATTTTGTGTTGGTACGAAAATTGGTTGTAACTAGGCTGTTTGCCGTTCGTATTGACCGGAATGGACGTGTTGACGGAGAGTCTCCGTTATTAAAGTTTTGATTTGCCGTGAGTAAATATTTTTAAATTAATTTGGATTTTGTTTGGCCATATTTGCATGATTTAGATTGGATGGGAAGTTTGGAAGCAATTGTAAAATTTTATATTTGGATATTTTTTTAATTAATAATAATTAGGAATCTCTTGCTTGCGAAAAAGATGAGGCATTCGGATCATCTCAATATCTTAAACTACATAATATATAAACCAAAACATAGTAATCAATCAAAATAAAAAAAAAAGTTAAAATTTGTCGTATCTATATTAGAGATAAAACGCATAGTTGTTTGGCCGGATACCGGATATTCGGCCAATCATAGCCGGATAACCGGATATCCGGCAACCGGATATTTTGCAGAACATTGCCGTCTAGTATTTCGCAAGAAGCAAACTTGCGTAGGTGACGCAGGTGGTGGTCGTCGTTATTATTGCTGTAAGTTTGCAATTGTTTTATTTGCTTGTTGAATTAATTGCAAATACGATCGTTTGAAGTTATTAAAATTATTTGAAGTAACGACAAAAATTACATTAAGGAAAAAAGATCGCCTTTATGGGAATATTTTTAAATAAAAAGTGATTATAAGTTTGCTGTTTGTTTAGAGTGCAATGTTAAAATATCTCGTGGCGGCGAAGGAAAAATTTGATATTTTGTATTTTTTTTAAATTCGGTATTCGGCCGGATAGCCGTTTGTTATCCGGTATCCGGCCGGATAGTAAATTTAGGCCGGATACGCCGGATACCGGATAGTTACCGGATATTCGTTTCATCTCTAATCTATATTACGCTACATGTTGAATACAGATTTTCATTACGTGTTTCATTATAAAGTGTTTCATTATGCTGCACTGACAAAAGTACACCAGGTTAGTTTAATTAATTAGTAGATATTCATAAGTTTATCTAACTTTGAACTTGAATCCTTTCCTCATACAAAAAAGTTTCTGTTTGTGCCTGCCACCCTGTGTTTTATTGTTGATGATAGAAAATATCAATTTATAAGAACCGACGACGGTTTTACGTGCCTTCAGAGATGTAAAGTGACGATTATAATAACTTACATTACTAAATATTAACATCTGTTCTGCATTTTAAAGTTCATTTAGAATTGTTGACATTTATTTAGCAATGCTCGTTATATTCAAAACCTGATTAGGTTTAGGTGTCTGCAGGGATTTTAGTTTTCTATGTTGTATTAGTTTTAATCAGGGGTTTTGCATATCTAGGTAAATTATTATTATAACTACAATAATTTGTGAGCGATTAATGTGAGATTTGTTTTCTGCAACAAGTTTAATTATGTATAATGATATTTGTCAATATATATGTTTCAAAAATTGATTGATAGAAAAATTTTGTTTGATGTGCCCAAGATTGTACTTAATATTCTATCGGAATCTTGACGTTATTGTCATAAGGGTTTCGTTAGAAATATTTTTTTATAATAGTAAGTAGTTGAAAGGTTCCGTTATAATGATTTTACAAATAACAAATCTATGTTTTTGTTCTGTAACCACGAATTTCTATTTTCCAATTTATTTTGAAACATCTGTCTTAACATGAAAAGTTGAGATTGTAGTGTAAAAGTGCATCAGAATACGTAGAGTTACAATTTTTGATCTCAAGTGCTAATTCAATTTGGAGCGGAATCTTCAGTTCTATTTCCCAATTTAACTTGTACTGACATTATTTGCATTGTTTATTTCACATTCCAGAAATTTAAGAAATGCAACATTTGTATATTCTCTTTGGTGTAATAATACAAATTCTTATTATTACGTCATGGCAGTCTAATCTCAGCATTTGTTTCATAGTTAGTTATATGCCGAGTATCTGGTTGGATGGTCAATTAATTTGGTCAGCGTTTAATTTTAATCTTTTTAAGCATTTTCTCTCGAGTGTAGATTCAAATATACGATAATTAGATCAAGACGTAAAGCACCGATTAACTAAATTAATGATACAAAATTTAAATGTTTTTAAATCATATTAAATCTCAAGTTTAGTTAAAAATTTTAAAATTTAACTTATGCCATGAAATTTTCAAATTTTTTCAATATGCGTTGAGACAAAAATTTTCGCATTCGTTTTTAACAGCATGAATGTTCAGCTATATTTTAACAATATTGTTAAAGAAAAAATATAATAAATCACATCCATTTGAAAAGATAAAACAGTTATAAATGTATATGTACATATATATAAAAACATAATATAAGTTTTATTTCAAAAATATTTATATTTATTGTACCTATCCTGTACCCGGATTAATCTTTTTTAGTGAGAAGTTTCGTCCTTTATCTAAACTATAAATTAATATACATTAAGGAGAATGGCATTTAAAAAAACATTAGTTTCTTTGTGAGACTTTACATTAGCATTTAACTTTGTAGCTTTAAAACGAATCTTGAAACTAAGAATCAACTTTTATACTATTTTCAGATATATTTTTTTTATAGCAGCGGCGTTACGTGACCTCCGAAGCTAGTAGACGATTACGAGAAAGTTAGTCTCGCTTCGGATTCGAACCGGATACTTATACGTTAACAGGTCATGGCACTAACTACTAGACTAATAGATTAATATATTAAGAAATAAACATATCACGCCAGTACACGTAGCTAACCGCAATAAAAATTAAAAAAATTCACTCTAATATTAAATAATATAAGAAAGGACTAAAGTGCACTTTTCAAGCTCAAGTATGAAATTAATTGCCTCAGATGAAGTTGAATGTTATGTACGGAAGTTTTTGCACTCCGGTTAAATAATTTTAAAATACAAATTAATTCTGAACAAAAAATTGTAAGATAAACATTTTAAATCACAAATAGATAACTCTAATAACGACACTATAGAAATTTTGTAAGTAACTATGGTAAAAGTGTCGTTTATTTTCACTTTAGTCCTCAGGGAGCAAAACTGACATTTCAGTGTTTTAAAAACAGATACTGCAATGGCACTTTTACACGCTGGAGAGTAAAAAAAAAGTTTCTGCTCTGACAAAATCAAATTTGTTGATTATATATTATTTTGTCTAACAGAAAATTTGTTGCTTCTACAACATCGACTTTGTTGAGGCTAAAAATATTTGTTGCTGTAAAAATATTTTTTTACAGTAAACATGTTATTGTTTACACATTATTTGTAGTTTGAAATATTTTTACATTAGAAAGATAATAAAATTTTGTAATACAGCTTTAAAAAAAGTTGTTGCTAACCGTAAATCAATTTTACACTGACAAATTGCAACTCAAGTTGTTAATTTATTGAATATTTCGGCATGTCACAGGTCAATCATGATGTATCATCTTTTTATTGTCATGTTAACTATTTATTTTACTTTTTTATACGTGTGCCACTGAATTGTGGATGGATAATTACAATATTATCGTAAATTGGAAAATTTGTTGTTCCGCCGCTTGGTGTCCAAATCTTTGGCTCTATCTAATTGATAGATCATTCTACCGAATTCAGTGAGATTTTTAATTTATTTTAAATGATGTTTAACGTACAAACAATTTATTTTCGGAAATTGATTTAACTTAATGAAAAATTATCTTACCAATTAAAAGATTAATCCCTTCGGTTAAATCCTTATCGTACAAAGTAACAACTTTCCGGTTATCTATCTTGAGAGGGTTAATATCAAGAAGAATTCCTTCGGTTACGTCGCAATGTTCATGCCCCGTACGTGTAACTTGATAAACAGCAGTTGGTGGTTCATGAAGCAACCTATAAAAAAAAAGATTGGTTTTATTTATTATAATAACTAGCTGACCCGGCGAACTTCGTATCGCCTCAGAACTTGAACCATATAAATTATTTGTAAAATTCTAGAACATCGTACCGCCTCAGAATTAATATACCAAGTGACTCGGCGAACGTTCTGCCATATAAATTATAGCTGGATACCCGGCTTCGCCCGGGGTCTCATTATAAATATAATGCTTTGCTTTAGTCTGAGTACTCCAATGATTTCCAGTCTTGCTTTCCGCTGCTGATTTATTTGTGAAGCTCAAAATACCTTTTTAGGTGCATTTCGCCCCCCCCCATTTCGAATTTTGGATCCAAAATAGTCTAAATCGTTTGTACCTTCCTTATTTTCGTTTGTACCAGTTTTGATTTTGAAATATTTCAAATTTTCTAATAATGACATTCTGCTAAATGTCCTTAGCCCCTCCCCCCGGATTTTAAATTGAAATAAAACAAAAATATTTGTCTGAAAAACAAAATGGGTACAAACAAAAATAATGAAGGTACAAACAGGTACAAACGATTTAGACTATTTTGGATCCAAAATTCGAAATTTGGGGGTAGACTGGCGAAATGCACCTTTTTGGGGGGGGGGGAAATTACGGGAATCTCGTTAATCGGTCACTTTTCCTTCAACTTTTTTAACATTTTCTTGCACTAAAACATTTTTCAAGTCCTACTGAGTATGTGTTCCAAATTTGGTTGAAATCGGTCGAAGGGTCTAGAAGTGTATAGCGAACAAACATACACACAAGCTCTTTTATATACTTCACGTTCTTCCTCCATTTCAGCAGCTCTAGACGTTGAAGCTCTATTGCGGTTTTGTGAAAGCCGAGCTTCACGTTCTTCCTCCGTTTCAGCAGCTCTTTTTTCCCTGAGTTTCTTAGCCTTTGATGATTTATTTCCAACAGCTGCTTTTTTTGGTGGCATTGAATGTATTTTATCTAAGATGAGTTTAACAATCTAACAAAGTAGTCTCTATGTTCACAGAAACTTTTACATTTGTACTGAAAGGGTAATGTCCTATATAGGGAAATTAATCCAATTATCCGTTGATCCGTCGATCTGTTGATCCGATGAATAGGCACTATTTGCCACATATTTTATTAAAGTTTGTTGAAAGCCGTTCTAAAGTAGCCTATCTTCTTCGCAGCATCGTAATTAGCTTATACACCAAATTTCATAAAGATTGGTCAAGCGGTCTAGGAGTCTATAAGGAACATAGGAGTCTATAAGGAACATTTGCCACATATTTTATTAAAGTTTGTTGAAAGCCGTTCTAAAGTAGCCTATCTTCTTCGCAGCATCGTAATTAGCTTATACACCAAATTTCATAAAGATTGGTCAAGCGGTCTAGGAGTCTATAAGGAACATACATACATACATACATACATACATCCATTTTTATATATATAGATTACTATCCAAATCATTTTATATGTTTTAAATATGTACATACATTAAAAAAATAGGATGCTGTACTAAGTTAAAATTAAAACAAATATGGTGTTATAAGTGTAACTTTAAATTGCACAAATTTATGTCCGGCTTCACAAAGGTGAGTTAAAATTTAATCCATAATTATAATTTTACAACAGAGCAATCTACAGCTAATGTAATATGGCAACTGGGTCAATCCATATCAAGTGCTTCAATCTGGTCGCTCGAAGATTTAAAAAACATAATTATTAATAGGCCATTACTTAAATTTTATTTTGTTTTGTTGTCATGTGGCTACCACAAACTGCATTTTTTGCATTTCAAAGAGTTCGCGGAGACTGAAATATCTTAGGTTCTATATATTTTATCAACGTGGGACTAACAGCATTCCACATTTTCACTTCTGAATATTGTACCGGGCTGTGCCCGATATATGCCAAGTTGTGTCATATTTTTATTTACTTTTTTTTGATTTTATATTGTTTATTTTGGGGTAGAAGTTAGCCCCGCAATTTTAGATTTTTTTTAATCAAAATTGTTGGGATTCTGCTCGAATCCCAAAATGTACCGTAAATAATCATAAAATTTTATTTTGATAAATTTCGCTAGCTGAGCCCCATAATTGTATGTATGCCGTATGTCCACACGGGTTTGATGATGGCTTTGTATATTAACAGCTTACTTTCCAACCTAAGATGGGAATCTCTACTCATTAGACAAGACATTTTACGGTAGATAAGTTCTAACTGCAATCGGTTTTTCCAGATATGCTTTGCCCATATAAGACGTCTGTCCAGATGGAGACCAAGGTATTTGATATCTTCACTCCGAAGAATAACGATGTTGTTTAATGACACAGCAGGGCATGCATGCCTCTCCTAAGAGTAAACGTGATATGAGTGGATTCCTCCAAATTGGAGTCCTCCAATTTGCATCCATCTCTCTACTTCATCGAGGTGTTCTTTAAGGTATCTAGAGGCAACATTTGGGTCTTTATGTGAGGTCATTATTGCAGTATCATCAGCATAAGTGGTGGCTTCAGTTCTGGAGTTAGTTGGCAGATCGGTGGTATACAGGAGATAGAGAAGTCGGCCAAGCACAAACACTGCCCTCTGAACACCTGATTTTATAGGAAGCAAGGTAGAGTAGGCATCTCCGTACTTCACAAGAAAGTGTCTACCTGTCAGAAAAGTATTTCAGTACTTGGTAATAAAGGTGAGGTAAGGTGGGCTTAATTTTGTAAATCAAGCCTGCGTGCCATACCTTGTCAAAAGCCTGAGAAATTGTAACAAAATTTATCTTCCCACAAAAAAAAGCGAAAGCGACAATTTCTCACCGCACCTGGGATAGATGTTCTCCAGTAAAAAATTTCAGTGGTGAAACCCGAGATGAAAAAAACTAGCTCTATTGGTAATTGAGTAGCAAGAGCGTGAATCTGAAAGAGAACGAGTTTGCTTCTGTTCCAATAAAACAACAGTTAATGAAATGACATATACATATTGAATCAACTGTTACAGCAACTTCCAATACAAATCTTGAAATCGGCAGCAAAACACAAAATATCTATCACGCCGCTAATTATTCCCCCAATCGATAACAAGTAGTAGCAAATCAAAAAATTACTCACCAAGCGCTTGATGAATTCACACAATAACAACGACAAAGGTTGTTTACCACCGCCTGCTTCGATCTCCAGGAATCTGCTGAACGACGTGATGATAACAGCTGCTTGTGGATGATTATCTTGCTTGAAGCTGACGAAATGGATCGATCGGCTGAAGACTAGACAAAAACGGTTGCACAACTCTACACTTGACATTTACGAGCACCTGATATAAGTGGACTGTGATGGCTGGATTCAGGAAAGAATATCTTGCGATTTCCACACTCGCAAACAATGATTTCGATGGTAACAATCTCGATCGTTTTGATGGTATACTGACCAATAGCATTCGCAACAGGTATATCATAAATCCCCCAATTAGGCACCTGTAAAATCGGTCTCAGTTCACGTAAAATAAATCGCACTATCTAACTTCTCTGGATTCTAATGACTCCGTTATTTTCCAAAGAGAACCCGTGCATTTATCTTCCCACGAACTAATTCACGTTCAGCTCGTTCGACCTCAGAACCAAGACTGATTAATACTAACTTGGAGCACGGCACTTCTACGGCGCTCGAATCGCCCATAGGCGGCGCAGAGCAGAGGGCAAAAAGGATACAAAATATCCAAGAATGCTGCAGAACAGTACCTCATGCTCTATATCCTCACTCATTTTCTTGACCACTCTGTGTAGTTAGTCAATTGCAGAATGATTTTGTCGGAATCCAAACTTATGGTTGTGTATTAATAGCTTTTCTTCAAGGAGTGGTTTGGTGTAGTTGCAAATATCCTCTCAAACACCTTAGATAAGACGGGCATGAGACTAATTGGGCGATAAGAATCCGTTCCCGTAGGATCCTTGCCAAGCTTCAAAATAAGAATTATTTGAGCTAAATAGCCCAGCTACCTTCCATTGTGAGGGAAAATAACCCAATCTAAAAATGGCATTAAAAATCAAGGTAATCATTTGTAAGTTTTTCAGAATTCCTTCTGTTATCAGGTCATAACCAGGTGCTTTTTTGGGGTTTAGATTTTTTATACATATCCTGACTTCTGTCATTTTTATCTAGAAATTGCCATAAATTATAATATTAGTAAAGCTGCATGTCAAGATGAAAGAATTACAGTCTCCTCTATCTCATTGGGCTTGATGGTGATTTTTTTCTTCAGACCAGCCAGTATATTTCGTTTACCAGTTTAACATTTTTAAAATTTTAGAAAAATTTGTCTTTGGCCCAGTTTACATTACCCCATCGGAACACCAGTTTGCTAATAAAATAACTACTTTTCGGACAATTTTTAATAGCGGAGAACTTCTTTAATTAAGGTGGATTTTAAAAATGCATTAGATAAAATTAAATATAACGTAAGTTCCAACGAATACCTAATTAAATTAATTAATCCTAATTTCAGTATCATCCGAATCAGTTCATTAATCTTAAAAATCTATGACTGAAATGTCCTGTTACATTTAAAACACCGCTTATAAATAGAAATATTATTTAATGAAAAATTAATTAACTAATTTT
This sequence comes from Cantharis rufa, assembly GCA_947369205.1. Classification (NCBI taxonomy): domain Eukaryota; kingdom Metazoa; phylum Arthropoda; class Insecta; order Coleoptera; family Cantharidae; genus Cantharis; species Cantharis rufa. Next base: position 23,739,785 of record OX376309.1, read on the forward strand.
CGAAAATTTTCTAGGAAAATTCGTCTTAACAATATGCTATTAATATTTTAAAAATTATATTAGTTATGGTTGAAAACTTTCTAGTATTCGAAATAGCATTTATTTTTGTTAGATCATAAAGGGAGGGTCAGTAGAATAACATTTTCAGGCGAAAACTCACCGCTCAATAATCTGCTCACGAATGTCTGTATGGTTAATAATTGTTTCCTGCTGGACGAGTTGAGAATCATCAATTCTAACCAAAAGAACATCCCCACTTTGAATTTCAGTTTTTCCTTCAAAACTCCAATTTTCAGGTAGAGTAATATTTGTGTTAAGATTAGCAGATCCAAAATCAGATGTCTTATTTTCCGTGCCATTAAAGGAAATCTAAAACAAAGCAAAAACAATTAGAAGTTACTTGTTTTTAATTAGTTTTCTTGATCAAATAGAATAGATAGCAATATCTTAATTTATTTCACTAATTACTTCTTATTTTGAGAATATCACGAAAGTTAATGAAAATGATATTTTAAAAACGCAGTTGTAATTAAAGCAATATTAAAGAATATCCTTTGAAAATTGGAATTTTATAAAATGTGAGTAGGTAAAGTTTAAAAACCTCAAATTTAAAATGGGTTATCAAAGTTAGCGAAAAAAACTAATTTGAAGAAGTCGCTTCAGAAAGTTTTAATATTTTTTATTATTAGATTTTTTGATGATATAATTCAAAGTTAGGCAAGTTAGATTTATTACATGAGAGGCGGTAAATTATTAACATCATCAAAGGTAAACAAATATCAATACATCCTTTGATAAATAAACAGATTTAGTTTAAGCATATAGTAACATGCCATTTAATTTAATAGACGCAATTTACACTATTAAACCTCTCAGTAATAAGCACTTTCATAATTTACATAAAAATTAACAATTAAAATACCTTTCATACCTAACACAAATTGAGTGTAATTATTGGCTTCGATTAACAATAGTTCCAAAATTGTTATCCCACTATTATTGTTTAAAAATCAGCATATCAAAGCCACTAAGTTCATTTGTGTAATCCTAAGTGCATATCTACGCTCGCTTACTCAAATTCTAAAGGAATTCTCTCAATTCATACATTCATCTGTTTGCTTTTTTCCAAAATATCATCAACTCAACTTTCGTTGAGTTGGTAGTCAGACAGGCAGACGCCGTTGTTTTCTAGAGCATTCGAGCTTACAAAGTTACAATAGCTTAAAAGCGCGCTTTTCTAAAAGTTTATTTTCTAATACAACTTTTACTTTGAAATTTTATTTTTACTACACTAAAAGTAATTATAAAATTGATTTATTTACTGCACACTATTTTCAAGCACAAATCAAAAATCCCACAATAAGTCAAAAACAATAATACTGCAATAGTTTTAATTAAAGTTTTTAATTTTTTGGCTAAATGAGTGATAAATAAACTTAAAAAACAGCAACAACCGAAATCAAAGATGTCCAATACCCTACATGATGAAGAAGCTCCTTGAAAATGTGGAACCAATCACCAACTGCTGGTTGTTTTTGCCTTAAACTGAAAAGTCTATTCAAGAAAAGCCAATAATAAAAGTTTCAGAATTAAAGCACTAGAGACTTTTGGAAATATATTAGATAATCCAATACCATAAATGACGGAAGTGTCCAATCTATAATCTCCAGTGGCGGCTTGTCAGGGTAGGCAGGGGAGGCAGTGCCTCACCAAACCGACGAACCAAAGTTTTTTCAAAAAGTAATTTACATATTTTGTATAATGTATAGATTATAAACTTATATATGAAAGATTATGATAGTTCATAACCACCAAGTCAACAAAATTCAAGTTTCAAAAAAATAATTTATAAAGTTTGTTTAATAATTAAAAGATTAACTTGAATGTGAAATATTTCGGTAGTATTAGGTAAAAAACTTCATCTCTGTTTGAAAATATAATATAAGTAGTAGGTATATAAGTTACAGCCGTTACAGTACAATAAATTATAACAATAATTTTACTTATATTATTTTTTGATCAATTTTTTAATTATTTTTAACATTCTTGTATGTTTTGTTTTAATATTATATACTTTTATTACAATGATATGTTATAATATTATTAAATGACATTAAAAACTTATATACTACTTTCTAAAAATAATGTAAATTCTGGTAAATTTAAATGTAGCGAGCAAGCGAGCCTAGTTTTGTGATTTCATGGTTCGATAAAGAGTTCGTTCATGAATAAGCGCACTGCCATAGTAGACACTCATTTTAGCTGCCTCAAGGATTATTAATAGTTACCGTGCAGTGCACGAGTGCGCCTTGGTACAAATTTATACCTAAGTTTACTTGAGATTTCAAGTCGTTCGTAAATATACGCGTGTCCATAGTAGCCCGATGTATTAAGCTGCCTCGTATCATGTACGGCTGCGCCAAATTCCATACTTATCTATTACGCTTGCGTTGGTCAGTTCTGTCGAGTTTGTGTATTGTTTTGTAAGGTGAATTACTTAGGTAAAACAATTCAAATTATAATTCTAAAAATTGCTAATATGTCTGCTGGTGCGAATTTAGAAACGATCACAGTTCAAAATTGTGGGGATATTGTCAATTATTTAATAAATATTGTGCATTTTGATCGTCTTTCATACACCGATAAACTGTATGTTAGGGAAATGAATAGGCCGTGTCCTGATCTTAGTAAGACACTAATTAACATCGAGAAACCAAATAAAGCATTTAATAATAATTGGTATGTCAAGCATAAATGGATGGTAGGGAATACATTACATCACTTAATAAATTATTTTGTTGGCCCTGTGTGGTTTGGTGTAGTTTATGGATGTGTTTAGTTGTTTTGAAAACAGAAATTTCTAAACCGACCCAAAAATTATTTAAATTAATAAGTATTATTATGCAATTGAAATGTTCATTGTTTCAATGAAATTTCAATTATTTATATTATTAGTCTGAAAAATTAAAGATGTAAAATATTTGGGATAAATAAGCAAAATAGATTTAAAAACATATTATGTTAAATTTGTACAAAATGGAGTCGATAAAATTTGAGTTTCAAATAAATTTGGGTACCCCCCAAGCGCCCCCCCGCCCTGGTTTACCACGCGTGCCTCACCAAGTAAATTCTTCACGAGCCGCCACTGATAATCTCATCGTACTTAAACGATGGAAATAATACTGTAAAAATCCAATGAAAGGATAAACAGACGCCCAGAACAGTAAAAATGTGGAAAACACCTAACATGAACCAGACATTCTTAAAGCAGAAACCGTCGTGACCAAATCCCACTTGCAAAGATCCAGAAGTATCAAAGTTAACCTAAATAAGACTTTTCCGATCATTACTCTTCCCAATAATAAAAGCTGGATCATTAATTCGGCATATCGAGGAGGTATAAGTAGAAGCATTTGAAATATTCTACTGGAAAATTATACTGTAATGAAATTGAGACGATCATTAGCCTAGTAGTTAGCCGAACAACTGCTGACTCTGAGGTACTTTAAGAAAGAAAAGTCTTAGAAAAAAAAAAAACTGGAAGAAAACCAGAAAAATTAAATTTTTGAATCGCACCATTCAGATGTTAAAGTTAGAGATTTGGAACAAGATAACAAGCAAAAGACCAAGAGTTCGACTTTTCTCCAAACAAATTCATTGATGCACAAATGTACACATAACGTGATCACGATACGATACTCGGATTATTTATGGCTAATGCCCGATTTCTTCACCTTGAGCAGATATCTATCGGTTAACGAATCCGTTCGAAAAATTAATCCAGTAACCAATCAAATTTTTGATTTGTTATTTTGAATTTGAATTTGAAAGACCACAGTTCTCTGATTAAATGAAATAACGTAAACGGGTAATATCTGCCACAAGCACATCTCATTAGATACCATACACCATACGAGGAAATGAAGCAAGCGACTTGCATGATCTGGAATTCCTCAAACCTAACCAGAGATGTTTCACTATACCAATCCAAGAACCAGACTACGTTACTTTGGTCATTTAATGATCAGAAGAAACTCAACCTCTACCAAAAGCAAATTTTTTATTTATAAATAGTATTCAAACCGAGAATCCCCAAAGATTTTGAAAATTGAAATTTAATTAAATTAAATTTACCAATTTATTAAGTTTACCAGGTGCAAACTGGTAACTTAATTGGTAAACGAATTTTCTAATTCCTGTTTTCTTTATAATTGGCTACAAATTACTTATTCATTAATTGCCAATTGCGTTGTGAATGATTTTAATTTTAAATTCTCAAAAATATTTCATAAGTGGATGAAAGTGATTTATGATAATTAACGATTGAAACGTAACCGTCGTTCAAACCGCTAAACGATAATCAGACACGCCTTTAGTAAGTAATAATCAAAACTTCAAAAAGAAAAATCGCGACTAAGCTGCTACGTTAATTTGATTAAATGTTACGTTAAATAAAAAATTTTAACAACCTATATTGCATTAAAAAAACAGCATTTTTCTTTTTAATTTTGATATATTTGCGAAACAGACAACACGAACATATGCCGTTATTTATAAAATAACGTGAAGTTGTCTAGGGCAGATGGATAAGAAAAATTTACAAATTTGCAATTAGCAAAATCGAAAAGATAATTTTTAAACCATCGTTAAAACACCTAAAATCCAAACAAAGGATATCCTTTTCACTATATTACACAACCCTAGATGCCTACATGCAGCAGAATTAGAGAAAGACAAATTGCAGCAGTTACGCTCGCCTAAGAAATAAAAGCCCTAGATTTAGTAGAAGTCGTCCACGAAACTCTAATAGTTCTTAAGATTATGATAATTAATCTGCAAAAAATAAATAGATAATTATAATTAAGTAGTACTATCATCACCAAAAATTAATTATTAACTTTCATATTAAATAAATTACTCACACCTTGCCATTTTCTATATGCCGTGGTTTGGAAATCACGTTAAACAGTATTTGTAAGCAATTACCCCAAAAGTATAACGTGAAATTGCAATAAAAAATGTATGATATTATTTCTACAGTATGCAATATTGATTACAGTTTCAACATTTTAACTTGTCCATTCTATAGTAGGTATAGATAGTTAGATTATCGTAAATAAGTTATTAAGCGCTATGAACAAATCTGATGATACACGAAGTGGAATTGCGAGCAATTGGAACGATTCGCTGGAAGTTACTTATCGTAGAATTAGTTAATTTATGTTTATAACTAAGATGTGGAAATGTAATTAAATGCGTTATTATTTAATTCTACTCGGAAGACGTAAAATTTAAGAAAGCAGACGATGATGAAGTAACTGGGCCGTATCCGAAAGTTTTATCAGCACAATTCTCATGGGCAATAGTATCGGGAGTTTACTCGATAAACGTGGACTGTTTACATAACCACTATCACCTACTAACTTAGATTAGGATCCAACCCAATTACATTTTTGAATCTTAAGGATCGAGGAAAAGCCAATTAGTACAATGAACAAGACCTCCAATTAAATGTTTATTTAAAATAGTTTCCTCCTGACTCTACATCCTATAGCGATGACACCGGTTTTAAAAGCGATTAAAACATTGAACAAGCTTTTCGATTAATCTTCAGAATACGTCACGTATTCTGAAGATTCCATTTGGATAGTAACTACATAATCGAAAAGTGAGATTTTGAGTTTTAAGAACAAAAAAAAGTCACATGGAGTTGTAACTTGCATGCCAAAAATCCATGCACAAAAAGAGAACTTTAATTGGATGCAATGTAGTAGTATGTGCTGTAAAGACAGCTTCAAGGATTGTGTGGTTTTGGTTCAATACTTCCAAACAACAGTCCATGTTGACTATTTCATAATAATTTAAAATACATTTCGTGTGAACAATATCTTTGCTATCCAAAAAGAAAGCAAGCCGCTTTTCTTGGGACCCTTTTTGTTCTCGCGACTCTTTTTACAACTAAACCGACGTAAAGTTTTTTACCAGCGCATCTGTGAGAGTTTTACGATTAACTTTGCCAAAAGTATGTAGCAATTACGTTAACGCAAATAAAAAAGCACACTGCGAACACTTAGTTAATATTAATTAACTATTTAGCAATATTTTTTGCGAGTATTTTTGCGAGTACAGCGTTAACAAAAACGGCCCGGAGCGCAGAGGACCAGAGTGGAGAGTGCGGAAGGTCAGTTTTGATAAATGCAACCACGGCAAATCTCGGATATATAATTATATAATAATATAATTCCAATTAGGGGACTCTTCATGTATGATTACTGTATTAATCATTAGAATTAAGGGAGTTTATCATTTTTTTAACTTATTACCTGCTGCGTTAGGGGACTTTACATATACCCCTTTGTAAACTTTAAATTTAACAAATGCAATGTTTTACAACTCACCGAATGTTATACGCGCAAGAAATCTTTCACACGACAAATGTGACTCGGCGGGACGGATACCGTCTTGACGGCGATTCCAGTTCAGCACCGTCATTTCGGCGATTCTGATTCGGCGACAGTTAATTCGGCTATGCCAGTTTCGGTGATTCAAATTTGACACGGGCATTTCGGCGATTCCGATTTGGCGAGAGTAAATTCGACTACGTCGATTCGACGACGGGAGATATACTTTTAATTTATTCCCTTAGATTTTTCAACTGACTAAGTTTTACTGTTATATGGTATTTTATTGAGTCTATCCAAATAAAATTTTAGTTTTAATTTCTTTCGTTTTTCTCAAAAGAGAGTAGTGTACTTTTAATGAATTATTTAAAAGAGTTTTCTTGGTAATGTGTTTTCTCTCAAAGTGGTAGGTATAGCAAAAAATTTCAATGCATTTTTTCTTATAAAGGTTTTCTCAAACGAAAATCATATTAACCCTAAACTTGAAACGCATTACTCTTGAAGAAATATCAATTACCATATAATATCCTGAAAGATGCTTACTTGTATAAGCGCCATTTAAATTTCTATGTGGTTTTTAAAATGATATTAAATAGCACGTACCTACTATATTTTAATTAAAATATAATATTGTTATTGTGTTTTCAAATAATGAGGATTTTAAAATGCGACAGATAATTAAAGCAGGTTTACTTTATTTTCGCTTATTTAAAAATGAATAAATAAAATTAATCCACGATGGCAACATTACGGTTTAACAAAATTATAATTTGAATATTCTTAGGTCGGCATTAATCAATTCAAATATTAGTTTAAGCTGAATTTTTATTAAGTTTTGTTAGTAAATTTAATTAAAAATTTACCCGTGAAAAATTAATTTGACTTGTAATAAGAATCCTTGAAAGTAACAAGAATTGTCGAAACTGGTCGGAAAATTAATCTGGCGTGAAATATTAAAAATCTCAGATGAAGAATTCAAAGATCAAAACAGTATAATGAGGGTTGGTCGCACAGGGTAGTCGTGCGTAAAGAATGCAAATTTCCTAAGCGGTGAACTTGGTTTCGAATCTTGCTTGTTGAAAAGATACTATTTTATTTCTTCCTTTAATTTTAACTTTATTAATTTAAATTAAACACAATTGAACTTTTTTAATAAGTTATCGCTCAAGTAGACTGAAAATAATTTGACTTCAAATGAAACGTGATTTACGTTTTAAATCCAAACTTTGAAAATATTTTGTTAATATTAAACAATTTCAGCCTACTAAAAATGGACTTGAAATTTTAACAGAATTTTAAATTAGTAAGAAGATACTTTAAAAGTTTGACCTTTTCATAATAAATGTAGCTTGAAGCTATAAAGAAGTTTTGTTTGAAGATGTACATCATAAAAATTGTTATTTGCAAACGGTAAAGTTTATAAATCTTTAAAATGAATTTTTGCATTTTGTATCTCAAGTTGAACTATGTATATATTTGTAATTCTAAAATCGAAAAAAAAATAAAATTTAAAGTCTATTTAGAACTTATCAAGAAAATGTTTAATTTAATACTTTCATTTCCATTTTTAGAAAAATTTCAAATTCTTTGATATTCATATTATTTATTATTAATTTATGTATTGCAATAAAAAATATAATTAAATTGCCTTTATTATATAATAATTTTTAAAAAATAATTAAATGAAAGGAAACTTTTCCAAAAGTTTCTATATCTCATCAAAGGTTGGCAATCGTTATGATTATCTTTACTTTTAATGAAGTCGACAAAAACGAATCTCGTACTACCTGCAAACCAGTATTACAAATTATCTTCCTTCGGGATATTCTTTACTTTATCTTTCTCTGCAGTAGCAACTGCAGCAGACAGTACTTTTATTTCGAATAACCTGACCGTGGTGTTTCACTCCGCTTTAATATTTTTTGAATATTTGGGTGGAATACTTCCAAGAAATATTAAACGACAAAAAGGTAAATAAACAAAATCTAAGATACTCAGATGAAAAGAGGACATCGTTATGACAATAAAAAATAATTTAAACTAAGGATAATGTGAGAACTTTTGAGAAATTTCACTTACAAAAAATTTTCAAAATTTGCAAAAAAAAATCTAAGACTATCAATGTGGTTTGGTAACAGGCAAGTGGATCCCAGTCTCTTCAGTGACAGTAAACATAAATTAAGTAAATAAAATATCTGAAGTGCCAAAGAAAAGCCACAGAAAACAAAATTGTTACCTTAATTATAATGGTCATGAGATGCTGATAGGGACAGGTAATGAGGGCCCATTAAAAAAAATCTAGTCACTAAAAATAATGAGAAGATTAAAAAAAAAAGACGGATTGCCAATAGAGGCCTTAAATAGGAGAAGACTCAGTTTGCATGCCAGAAACTTTAAGAAAAATAGAAGTAAAAAATGAGAGAGAGAGAAAGTGGAAAATAGGCAATTGTGTGTTATATGTCGCATCTCGGTATCTATGTTACAGTTAAACTGGTACGCTTGTAGTTTTTGCCAACATTAAAAAACTAAAAAGCATGTTTGTTCTTCTCAAAATTTGTTTGTTCTTTCCAAAAAGATTAATTTTTCCTTTTTCGACCTCATATGGGACCATGCAGGAGTCGCTGCACCTGTTCCATTTAAAAAAATGAATATATCATAAATGTTGATTTGGATTAAATTTTTTTAAGCCAAAAAAGAGGTTAACAAAACTTTTTAAATACCAAGAAAATTTTGGGTTTTGTACCACTGTACTTATGGACGGACGATAATATTGTTCATTGCTCGAATAATTCTTATTTACTAGCTCTTTTTTTACAGTATTATCCAGAAGCTTTTACAGTATTATTTTAATCTTTCCCAGGGGCTGTCTACTGCATCCCATTGATCCTGTTGTTATAGTTGGAAAATGAAGTCAAAATAGAAGAATGAGATAAATATAATTACTTGAATAAACGATACTCTTACAAAACCTGTAAATTTAATTAACTGCAATAATAATCTTGATGTATTACGAAAAGATTTGGTTTATAATTTAATTTGTTTGTCAATTTTTCACTTTATTTTATAATAATTTGACCCCAAATAAAGTATTGATTTATTATTTAATAAGATATTTTCATTCTGGCCCAATATGTGGAAAGAGGATTCTAGCTAACAACTACTTATTGATAGTCGTAGTCTCTTAAGTTTTCCACTAAGGCCACTATTGAACTATTTGTTTTCGTTTAGAAGTTTTTGTGTATATTAATTTATTATTGACGTAAGTTAATGTTTCACTACAGTGGCGGTTCGTGATATTGTTTGCAAGGTTGTAACCGACTTACAGACACTTGCTTAATATGGCTTTGGACTAATTTTTGGACGATTCATTACTAAAGCTAGAATAAAATTTTCAATGCATCTGTTATTAATGCCTTTGAGGTGTCATTCAATGACCTTGGTCAAAATGACCAAGACAATAATGGACAATTGACAAAATCTGTAATCACTAAAAATATCCCCCCTTAACCGAGCCTATTCCGCAAAGTGTGTGATATAAAATTATACCTAAACGACTATTAACTTAATCCTAAATAAATGACATAATCCTAAAAGAAGATTAACTTAGATTAAGTATTTACTAGTGCCCAATCTATGGCACCACAAACAGGTACATCGAGTAGAATTATAATTAATTAGTAATTTAGGACCGCACAGGGCGGCAAAATTCAGGGGCGGCAAATTTTTGAAAAAATACCAAAAGCACATGTGAAAAAACCAAATGGGTAAGTAGTATTTTAATTAATTGATTAAAATAAAATAAATTATTTATAAACGTTTTTTTATTATACAACTTTTCCATTTTTGTTGTTCTAATATTGTCTGTTTCGGGGAGCTTCTTTCTAAAATAAATTAAATTAAAATAAAATTATAGAAAAACTGTAACAATTTCTCTAATTTTGCGCTTTTCGTTTGACGATTGACCGACTTAGTAAAAGATGGACACAATTTCAAATTAATTTAGTTTACAATGCAATTTAAAAAACTCTTAATACGACATATTAAAATTTTACAAAATTCAAAAAAATTGAAAAAGCAAGTTTGCTTAAATAATTTACTAAAATACCAATTTTTAAGATGGAAGGTGGAAAGATCTACCAACAACGGAGGTTTTTATGAACGAATGTATACATTTTTTTTTGATTCTTGAAAGAATTGGAAGAATATCTAAAATCAATATTTAAAAATTGCCAAGTTTTCCAACTGTTCAGAGGAAAGGTAGTTTTCCGTTTTGAAAAGAATAAAAAATTATGCTTGCTCTGCAATGACCGAAAAATGACTTCAGGATGTAGCTATCAGAAGCAAGGAACAACAGCGTGGTTTTAAAAAAAATGTTAGGATCGTATTTTCGTATTCAATTAATAATAATCAGAGTATTTTTTTACTCTTACTATTTTTTTTATTTTGTAGTTCGAATCTCGTTAATCTATTCGTGCGTGTCATGTATCGCTTTACATGTGCCTTTTTTGCCCGGACAATTTCAACCAAAAATAGGAGGTACATAACTAGATGCTATAAGAGTTTCAAATACAAAATTTCAACTCTCTACGACTTGCCCTATGTGAGTTATGTGACATACACGACAAAACTAGTCAAAATGGATTCAGGGAAGGTCAAAACGGATATTTCCGTCAAAATCTGAAAACCAAAAAAATCGGGATTACAATACTTCTTTATTTACAAGGAAGTAATGTCTTTCATTTGTAAAAATTCAGGAAAATAAATAAGAGGGGTGGCGGCGGCAACTTGCCAGTAGCTCTTAGACGGCAAGAGTATAAATACGCCACTGGACCACCGCCTTTAATGAAATTAATATGATTACTATTCTACTGACACTCCTTGTATTTAATTCGAAAATTAGGTTACCAACCCAAAAGTAACTTTGATTTACTAATTACTACAAGAGTACAACTCCATGTAGTATGGTGCAATTAGACCCAAACCTCAACATCCAACGTAAAAGTTTCCCTCCGGCTCCAAATTGTTCTATACAGTCCACATATTGTTCGGTAAAAAGTTACACCATTTTAAGCGTTTGGGTTTGGAGAGAAGGGGTGGAGAAATTGGTAAATTAGTTGTTTTTATCATTTTTTCTTAAATATTTCAAAAACTATGCGATTTAGAGCAAAAAGTGTTATATACAAAACTAATCTACATTAAATTGTGAACAAAAATTGTTTTGTGCATTATCTTGCTAAAGTGAACGGTTCCAGAGTTACGGACGGTATAAAAGTAGAAATTTTTCGTATTTTTTAGATTTTTGGAAAAGTGAAATTATTATATAATTTAACCGCTCTTCAGGTTGGGGACAATGTATCTCCAAAGAATGTGACTGGTCATGCTGTTGAAAAACAAGGCAGGCCTGTTTACTTTTCAAACTTACAGAGCCCCAAGTACATCTGACTGCTCTAAAATAGTTGCTCCAAACAAGCCTTCCCTGAAAATAAAACCCCTGTCATGTGAACATGACTGAACACTTAATTTGTTTTAGTTGAGTATGGTACCTGGTTGGAAGGCCCAGAAGAATGTAAACCTGGGTGGAGTGTTTGCTTGGAAATGCTGTATGCGACGAGAGAATTCTAAACTTCCGCTGTAGTCCCTTTTCCATTCATCAACTTGGCTCCTTCAAATCCCTTAACAATTTATACAACTCTTCTTCAAGCTGTCACAAAAGAGACCAGCAATGGACAAAGCATAACAATGGTGACTTTTGAGCAGCCTTTGTACGCTAAAGGTCGTTATATATTAGCAGCAGCACCTGATGACAGCCCATTGAAGTCACTTTTCATTCGACTAGGAGGTTTTCACTTGTTGATGTCCTTTTCGTCAGCGATTGGATTCATCACGTCAGAAAGTGGCTTGGAGGATTTGTACAGTACTGCCTATACCAAAAACAGTGTTCAAGAAATGATAAACAGGAAATTTTACTCACAAAAACTGTGGTTTGAATTCAAAGAAATGATTGAGCTTGTTCGAATGTTTATTAAAGCTGAGAGGAGAGGGGACCTTCCTTCGCCTTCACTGTATCCATCAAATGCTCCCTATTTTCCATGCGCCTGGTCGCTGGTAAGCGTATATACCTACAAGACTCGCTGAAACTTCTCAGCTCAATGAGCACAAAAAACGATTTGTTCGTTAATTGTGGTTATTTCACCATCCAAAGTATTGAAAAGTTTTGGTCTGAAGTCTTGAGTGACATGACCATTGAACAGATATGGAAGAATTTGCAGGTGTGCGCAGCGTCTCTTCAGAGCAGCATGTGGAGCTACGAGAGGCAAGACAGAAAGTAAATTCTAAAAACTTGCAAACTTTTATTTCTAGGCGAAGAACACAATCCGTTTTCTAAAACACCTGAACTCTCTTCCTTATCAATAGGGGTTGTAGCAGATGCAAACGTGAACTGTGATAAAACGTTTGAAGTTGGAACACTAGCTTTGAAAGAGATTGAGAACAAAACATTCAATTGCACTTGAAAAGAAGGTAAGCTGTTAAGTCTCTAGCCTCTATAAGTCTATAACCAAGTCTATGACAATAATAAATTAATAACAACACTGTATGTGTAAACCCTAATACTCTCTTACATCGGATGGTGTGCACAGTAAGAAGTTATGAGAGACTTGAAGAAATATTTCAATTTGAATTATGTGCTTATCCTCCATCCTTCTTTGACAAATCTGGCTTGAACAGGAAGAGAAGCAAATCTTCAAAGGATGTGGTTTTGGTTCCAAATTCAAATGAATCAATCATCTCAGATTCAGAAAAAGTATCCTATATCATTGATGGAGGTCACCTCCTTCACACAGGTTTATATGGGCTAGGCCTGTGGAAGCCTCTTTTTCCTTAAAAATTAGCGCCCCTTGAGACGGTGGTGAAGTTGTCGTTACTTCATGGGTTTATCTAAAATTGCAATTTTAAGTGATAATCTAAATCTAATCTAAAATAAACAAAAATTTTCTACTTTTACACCCTCCGAACTCTGAAACCGTTCACTTTAGCAAGATTATGCATAAGACTATTTTTGTTCACAATGTAATGTAGATTATTTTTGTATGTGGCACTTTTGGCGCTAAATCGCATAGTTTTCGAAATATTTAAGAAAAACTGATAAAAACTACCAATTTACCAACTTCTCCCTCCCTTCCCCCAAAACCCGACATTGAAAATGGTGTAACTTTTTACCAAATTATATGTGGACTATATGGAAATAATTTGGAGTTCGGGCAAAACTTTTACTTTGGATGTTTTTTGGACTAATTGCATCGTACTAATGATAGAAGTAACCAACCACAAGCAAACGAGCATTTGCGAATTTAGAAATATTGGATGATAAATGGGCAATGGATCCAGTGGATAAATCGTCCAGAATCAATCGTCCGGATTCCATTAAAACTAGTTATTACATCCAAACGGTCACCCATTCGATATCGACGTACTGACCATGGTTGCTAATGTTTAACTTAATCAACAACTCAAAGTTAGTCAACGTCGGTTTACTAAAATAATAAGCAGCTATTAAAATTTAAAAAGAGAAATATGGTGCTTGAATAATTGTAACAATCAAATAAATTTAATTGACTACTTGTGGAATCGACGTACTTAATCAAATTTAAAAGTAATTATTCTTTATTTTGTGTGTGATTTTATTAGTGTTTTTATTTTAAATTAAATTACTTCTTTAATGACATCGCATTTAACAAAGTTAATTCTATGCCTCTTCTCTGAGTTATATTAAATCTTCTAATCGTAATTTTCGTTTCTTATATTTTCTTAAAATGGACATTTGCATCATTCAATAACATCTTTTTTCCCTACTTCTGTCATTTAAAATTTAGCATCCTTTCAAGTTTCCATGTTTTTGAAGCCATCATTAATTTATTAGCTTATAAAAAAAAATACAAATGACTCTATAAATTAAAGTAGATCATGGTTAGACTTATATTTTTAACGTAATTCATACCCATTGTTTCTCATTTGTAAGGATTAGTTTAGCTTACTTTATAATATTTTTAATTTAGAATAAAAAGCATTTCCTTAATAAATTACCTATAATGTTTTGTTAACATCAAGTTCGTTTTTCCGGCTTATTTCGTGACTAAAACTTGGAATCACCCAATTTGTTTAAAAGGAACACTTGACAACACAATGTTCTTAACTAGGTGTACGTTTTGATAACTATGATCCATTACAGGACTTAAAAGCTTAACGTCTTTAATATATTTTAAAACTTAGTAGAAGATAATAATAAATTTTAGAAAACCAACAGATCATTTTTAAATAAAATTAACTATATACTGCTTTGGTTGTTTATTGCTTTCAAAATATTCTTTTTTTAATTGCCTTGACTAATGTTAATATCTATTCTTTATTCTTTATTTATATTTGGATAAAATTTATAATTAAAAAAAATTTTTTAATTATTATTAAAAATTTAAAATGTGACTACCCCAATTTGTAAGAGCAGATAATAGCAATATGTATATGGATAATATATAAAGGTGTAAATAACCCTATTGAATAATAAATATTTAAATAATTAATAAATATTAATTGATAATTGGAAACATTCCGTTATTTTGTGTTGATGTGCTAATGTATTAATTATCACCGAACCACAAAACCAAAACGAACTTTCTTTTGTTTCAATTGTCAATTACGAAAACTTCCGGGATTTCTAAAAATTTCAATGAACTTCGACAAGAATTTTAAATAAATTTCTTATCAGCAAAAACTTGCATCTGTTTTGCGTTTAAATTTGAAATATTTAAATTCTTAACAAAGTACAGCTCGCTTTTAAGCGGAATAGCGATTTATTTTAAATGTTCTTAAATATCTTTCCTGTTTCTTTTAAAAAACCATCTGCAACGAGATTCAACTATGCTTCCAAGCATAACTGCTATTAATTTTTTCAATTTTAATGCCAGGTAATCAATCGCTAGATGATCACCAACAAAAGATACGTCCAACGCACTCGTAAATTGTTAAATGCACAATCCCCATCAGTTAAATTTACATATATGAGGAGAAATTAAATTGTTGCAATTAAAAACGTTGACGCAGATTTGAAATTCGATATTTCAGCGTCCGTCCTAGTGATTGTATGGGATTCCTTTTACTCTTTTAGTTTATAGTGTAAAGTAGATATTTATATCTGTCATGATTAGAATATTTGTAAAGTACTGAAGGTGTTTCATACGCTCTCAGATCTGCAACTTCACAAAGAAAATGTTGATATGCATGTTCTATATTTGATTTATTATTACCAACCGGCGGAGGGTTTGGGAGGTATAGTAGTTATTTTTTGTTTGATGTTTTTATTCCCGTAACCGCCCGGATTGAAATTGGAGGAGTTTCAGTTTATAGAAGTAGGCTACAAGAAGGTTAACTTTTGATACTTCAAACATTAAAATTATAACAAAATAAAGTTTTAGATTTTCTTTCGTAATTAATTAAAACAACATTTGATATTTTATTTAAAAAAAATTTTTAATTTGGATATTTAGAATTTTTTTGATAATTACGTTATGTATACTACAGAATTTTATAACAAAATGGTTTTTCTTAACAAAATTTCAGCGGCAACTAGTGAGCTTGAATTTGGTGAAGAACACTTATACAAATTAGGGTATCTAACACTAATTTAAGAAAACACTTTTAGATCAATGCAATCTCAAGTTAGGTTTTCCTCTTGTACGGTCCTGAGTAGGTCTCCATTATGCAATTCTTCTTATTGCTGCACTCTCGCTCTTCCTTATCAGGTGACCCAGTTAACCCATTCTGCTTGGTTTTATCGTTTTGACTATATTTTTATTGTCCATTGCTCTCAGTATTTCCCTGTTTGTCATCGGTCTCTTTTCCTGGACATTATCTCCTACTGGACCCAATGTTTCGCATAATTTTCCTCTCAAAAATTCTCATCTCTTCTTCTTCTCTTTTGCTCAAGCACATCGTTTCACATCGACAACTACACTTTCGATAATTGTCTGTTAGCAAAGTACGCTCTATTTCCTCACCGAATCCTTCCTTCTAATTCCTATTGTCTCTCGTTCCTGTTGCTTATTTCGATTCCCAAGTAGTTAAAATCACACACTTCTTCGTACGCTTTATTGTCGACTTTTAGTTCGAATTTTCTTTCTGTTTCTCTTTTCTGGCACCTCATGTATTTTGTCTTTTGCTGGTTTATTTTTAATCCCATTTTTACTGCCTTTTCTTTTATTTTCTTGACCGTTTCTATTTATTTAGCTTGCAACATTTATCCTTTTCTTCTTAGCTGTTGTCTCCCGTTGGGGCGTAAGGGCTAATAATTGACATGTTCATTTCTTTCATCTTCAGTCTTATATATATGAAAGTCTTCCATAATCCACCGAAATTGCATTATTTTTCTTTATCTTCGTTTTTTTACCATGAAACCCCGGCCGTTTCTTCCCTGCTCAACTTCTCCAGAGTACAACATTGTATACTTATTGCCTGTGTTTTTTTCTATGCCCCCCCCACTCCGGGACAACGAAAAGTACGGAAGATTAACACATTCTTTCGTACCCAAGGTGAACCACCCTCCACCTGCCAACGGGACCTTTAAAGACGCGCAGATTCTTACAGGACACGGAGAATTCGGTAGACACCTCAAACGTCTGGGGAAAGCCGAAGATGGACTGTGTCCCGTGTGTGAGCTTTTGGATGAACCGGTGCGGTGGACAGAATCATGGAGTGCGAGCTGTATAGGGACGAACAAGCGGAGATTAGAGCCTTTCATGGCAATAACCCTTCTGCTAGTTTGGATGAACTATATAGTAAAACACCCCCAGAACTTTTCCACCCCTTCCTGGCCCATAAAATAGATTTTCAGAGATCCCAACTCCCAGACCCTCCCTCCGAGTCAGACTATATGACTCGGATTCTTCTTCAGACCACTCTTCACTCCCGTAAAATTCATAACCCAGGCGGACCCCCCCCCCCTGTCAGGATAACACCAAAGCAACACAAGGAAACCTAATCTTCAGGCTCTCCTGCTTACGGAAAACTGCAGGGATTTCTTCAGTTATAGCAGGCCTTTCCACCCAGGCCTTAAGATGCTTAACTAAATTGAATGGTTTTTGATAATTCTTTAATTTGACTTTTCAGTACGGCTCTGTATTTTACCGAATACAGGGTCTCCAAAAAGAAGGGATGGCAAAAAGGTAAAACTGAGCATCTAAGGCAAGTAGTTATAGACGCGAATCTTAGTTAAAGCTGAAAGATGTCCAAGACGTACCAAGACAGTTTGAAAGCAAAATTAATCAGGACCAAGACCCATGATACAGGGTGGAACAAAACATGAAGTACTATGAAAGAATGAAGCAAAATTTCATTTGCAAAAATTGATAGTGAAAAATTAACACGGTGTACCAAATAAAGGAGAAGCCACTGGACGAAACAAAATAGAAATAGAAGACCCACAAGATCATCAATTGATGAAAGGGTGGAAGGCACTTACCAACCAATGTGGAATTATACAGGATGTACTAAACTTTTGTTAAAATTTTGAAATTTATAGAACCGGCCAATTTGCCGGTTGGTATATTGTTTTTGTAATTCATCTTTTATATATAAATAAAATACTTTATCTGCCTCCCCCCACTTCATCAGATTTCTTGGAGTACTGCAACATCTACGTTGTATCGGCTTAATTCATTTCCAACATCATTCACTTTATCTGGCTTCAGAAGTGTTCTAACATTCCATGTGGCTACCCTAATCGTCTTCTTTCTCTTCTATGAAATTTTCTTATTTTGCCGTTATTGTAATCCCCTTCTACTTGGTCCTTCTTATTTGTTTCTTTTCTTTGGGGTGTCGTCTTCTTTTTACCGTATCTATTATGGGAGCATCTGGGTGAGAAGTTTCAGAAACTCCTTCCTGTCATTTATTTATTTTTTTGTGGTTGGTATGTGTCAGCGTTACTCTTTGGTTCCATTGTGTTGTCTTTTCTATCCCACACGTATATCTTGTCCTGTTTAAATATTTTCTGATATCCTACTCTGACTTTAACTCCGTCTCTCATTTCATTCTTAGCGATAACCCAAATTTTGTTCTGTATGTCCTTCTCCAGGTTTATTAGGTCTTTCAACGGTTTTTCCGTTTAACTTTTCTTTTATTGCCCCAACTCCCGGTTGTTTTCTTTCAGTCCTTTACCGATTACTTTTGTTAATTTCGCGAGCATATCCTTTAGTTGTTTAGTTCATCCATGCTTTTCTCGGAGTGCTCTTTTATTTCTATTTAAATTGGTTACTGAATTGTCTTTCTACTTCTTGTCTTGTCTCTTCCATTTTATGTACAGTAGGGGTCATGAAAATTGATTTGGGAATTATTCCCGAATGCAAGTATAATATTACCTGCATTCTTAATAATAAAGAATAGAAATAGATCAAAAGTAAAATTTTTGGTTTGAAACTCATAAGCTTAAAAATACATTTTCTTTTTCGAACACAATCACAAAGCTAGGTTTATCAAACCGGGGAGTCTGGGGGGTCTGGGGGGTATGGAATACCACCCCAGAACATTAGTGATTGTATGTGTTATTGACTTTTTTGCGCACAATCTCTGGTATACTGGGGGGGGGGTTATTGAAATTTACTTGGAAATTGTTATTTTAATTCGGAAATATTTATCGATGCAATTTCCATGACTGCTACTGTACTCTTTTACGGGTGGGTAGCTATTTGCTGATTCTCTTTCCTGGAAACTCTCGCTCATTTACCTTTGTTAAATTGTTCATGAATTTACTAAATTTAAATGTAGTTCGTCAATAATTTTAATAATTAAAAGTCATAATGTTTGTATCGATTCCGGATTATAATATCTTTATGTTTGTGTCATCTTAAATTTCATACAAACTGCCCACTCGAGTGCGGTTTACTTATTAATCTTCTTAGTAATGCTGCTTGGTAAGTGATTGGTATCTGTATCGGACATTTTACAGTTGAAACATATAGTGCTCGCGTTTGTAATAGCTACTGAGTTAAATTACAGAACACAATGTAGGTTAATACGCTTTCAAATCATTGTGCATTGCGAATGTTTACCCCCCACCTTGACCACCGTTGACTTTTCATGCTTTACTTGTTGCCTTGCTTCATTTATATGCAATTACTTATTTTATCGGATATATTTTGATAATTAGATAAAATTTTGCATCTAGCACCTAATGAAAAAAATTATATTATTCAATGCGCGTAAATTGCTTGCAAATCCACACGCGTTGCACAATATGACTTATTTTCCCACCGGTGAGAAAAATAACTATTAGTCTAAGCATTTAAAAATTACCACGACAATTGGACAATTTAAGCAAAAAATGCAATTTTAAAGTATAAAAAAGCTTGTGAAACACGTGTTGTGTATATTTTAGTTACTCCAGGTTTCACGATCTCCATTCCGGAAGGCTGCTTTAGATTTGATTTTATTATTTAATTACACTACTTCATTTCAGAAACAGTATACATTGTTGCTTTAGGTTTACAATGATATTATAATATTAACACGTGTTAATTTATTAGCAATAGTGAAGAGCACTATTTTTTCTTTTTTGTTTCATTTGAAATTTGCTAAAGCCCACAACGAGAATCCTCCTCCTCTATGAGCTAAGCAAACACAGCCTTAACTGGTGATTTGCGATTAAAGCTGTAAAAAATATAACTGAAAGATTTACATAATTTAATTTTAATGAAAATTTGAAATTTTTAGTTTTATCAAATTTCGTCTGCAATATTTTCAGTGTAGTCAGACTACAATATCCTCAAAGGAGTTTGATTAAAACTGACAAAAATAGGAACCGATAAAAATAAAAACATAGCGACTGACCGACACAAAGGGTCGTAGATCGAAGATATTTTTATTCTGGCAAAATTTGTAAAACGCCTCAAAAATCGATTACCACTCCGCTAGATAGCGTTCTTCGGCCAGCCGTCAAAGATCTCTATGACAATGCCTCTAAACTTCGGTGTAAGTTTCTACTTCTACTCAACATTAGTGTATGATAAACCTATGCTTGAACTATATACCCACTTATTTGAACAAACGGAACGTAACCATAGAAGAGACCCCAACAAAATTAATTTTGAAGTGTTTTTAATTTTTTCAACAATTTCTAATTTGAAATTTAGTTCTCCCAAGCCTGATCAATATAAAGAGAGCGAATGAAATTATTGCATAATTTATTATTGCATACGTCACATCTCTCGGTTTTGAAATGGCGTTTGCATTACAATTCATTGCATCCCAGCACCACATTACATTGCTTCCATGAACTCAGCTAATTTACAATTCCCTACACTAAAAGAAATTAAAATAAATAATAAAATTTATTTTAAAATTTAAAAGTTCAGGTATACCTAATTTATATTAAATTCCTTCTTCTACGTTCGTAATACAATCTGTTAAGAAACATTTTTAACCAAATTTTAATGAATAATTTTTGGTAATTAAGAAAATTGTTATTTTGATTTATTTTATTGAAATTATCCAATTCTACAATACTTTAATATTAATTTTGAAATAATTCTTTTGGATATGCAAATAATTTTTCCCCTATTCTCTATGGTTGTTTCTATTTGATGAATGGAATAAAGATCTTTTTTGTATGATAATTTTATTGTTTTAATGTTGTATATTTCAAAAAATATGAAATTCAAATTCATAAAAAACTAATGTGCACGCTTAACTTCACTCTAAATATAAAAAGATAATATGACTACACACTACATCAGAATATAAGTACGGAATAAACACTAAAAAGTTAGTATAAAAGTATTCTTAAAAATTTCACAAATATTGAAACAATAATATATCGTTTACATAATTATAATAACTGAAAGTTGTCAGATGCTAAGCTGCGGATGATATTCGAAAAGGTATAATTGTATCTTGTATTTTGCTGTTGTAGAATGTAATAATATTTTACATGCACATGTTTTCAATATACAGTAGCGGTCATGGAAATAGCATTGGGAATTATTCCCAAATTAAAAAAATAAATTTCTAATAAAAAAAAATTAAAACCTATATTCTTAATAATAAAGAATAGAAAATAGAATAGAAATAGATAAAAAGTTAAATATTTGGTTTGAAACTCATAAGCTCAAAAATACTTGTCAAAAAGATTTCAACCTCCCCTTGTTTATATTGTGTACGGTTATTATAATTTTATTTGGAATTGTTATTTTAATTCAAAAATATTCATTGATGCAATTTCCATGACTGCTACTGTACATATATACATACATGAAGTTAGCAATTGTTGTTTATTAACAAATTAGACATTAAGCTCTTTGTTTAGAATTTTTTTAATGCAACTAATGCAATGCAACTAAGACATTTCGAAAAGTATACTCAATTCGACTTAAAATTTCTGTTCCGTAACTACCCAACGATCACACCAAGCCAGAAAAAATATCATACTATGAGCCCATATTAAAAGCTATTGGTTTTTTTTTTTCGTTTTTTATTACTTTCAGAAAAAGTATTAAGGCTTGAGAAAATGTTTTGTTCAATGTAAGTGAGTTTTGTTATCTAAAATACTAAGTTTTAATAATTGTGAAAGATTATTTATGCTGACACTTCTAATATTCTTTTTAAGTGTGCTAGAAACCTGCTATTTTTTTAAATCAATATTTGAGAAACGGTTTGAAGTACTTGTCAAGTATAACTCTGAAAATTGTGCTATTCGTTTGTATAAAGAGATTATAGCTTAAGCTATACGGTTCATGATATAGCTAGTTTTTCCCAGATGATTACTGATTAAAAACGAGCATGAATTTACTGAAGTAAAGCCGATTAAAACTTAAAATACGAAATATTATTATATATTTCAAATATTGTCCCATTTTGAGGTTACAATACAGACATAATATACTTTTAGTTTGATTTATTGCTCAAAATTACACAATTAATTTAATTTGTTAATTTTAAATTCTGTTTTTGATTTCACTTAAAACTAAATTTTCATATACTGCTATTATCGATTAATTGGGTAATTAACCAGAGCAGTGGAATGGTGTGATCGCTGGTTAAGTTCCAGAGCGGAAATTCGGAAACTTAGACTTGACAGAATTTTTTGGCTCGGCCTAGATGTAAAAATTGGTTTTATATTTTCGTATACATCTGGCCAATTGACAGAACGTCAAGGTCAAAATAATAAAAACATTAAAAA
Source organism: Cantharis rufa (assembly GCA_947369205.1). Classification (NCBI taxonomy): domain Eukaryota; kingdom Metazoa; phylum Arthropoda; class Insecta; order Coleoptera; family Cantharidae; genus Cantharis; species Cantharis rufa. Next base: position 23,762,405 of record OX376309.1, read on the forward strand.
CAATTGAAAATATGGTTATTTATAATAGTGCAAAACTCGCTTCAACTTTCATTTCCGTGAACACATTGAGCACCTATCAAAAAATATTCACTTGGAGTTTGTATTTATTAGGAAATTTTTTGGACCTGAAGGCTCCTCATCGCATGCAGTTCGGTAATTTGCTTCATAAATAATATTTTGAAAAAATATATTTAAAAAATATTTTGAATATTAAACCCGCGCATCACGGGGACCCCTACCCCCAAAGAAAACCGGATGCGATACTACTGAACGTCTAAGCTAATGTCAATTATTTTCCATCAATTTGTGAATTCCGTTTTCCATTAAGAAGCTGCAAATTATTTTGTCTTTAGTTTTGGAAGTTATTGGAAGTTATGGACATATATCTGTTCTTCGATGATATTACCTCCAATCAATATTTAAAAAAAAATGGAGGTATGGTAATTGAAAAAAAATTTCAACTTTTTTTTGCATTTTCGAGATCACCGTGTTCAGAAACGTAAAGATCTGCAAAAAGTAAAATAAAAATTTCTGTGTCGGTCTGTCGGTCGGTCGGTCTGTCGGTCGGATTTTGTCGATCGATTTGCTTCCGAACCATCCAACCAATTACGACCAAATTTGGTATGGTGGTAGGGTTCACGGTGGAAAGGTGAATATAAGGTTTTCGTCGCGATCTATCAATCAGGAGTGCCACCACAAGAAAATAATACGGGATTTTTAAAAAATATTTTGTCTTGCGATATGTGGTTTTAAAGGCCTTAAAAGGCTTTATCCAGAATAGGTAAAATTAATCTTCTATCTGTCGTCTGTCAAAAATCACAAGTTGTCAAAGTTGAAACTTTAAGAGTGAATAACTCAAGAAGTGCTGAAGGGATACCAAATTTGGTACGTAGGTACATTGATCGTAATGGATATGAGAGCATATGTAATCCTTCGATAGAAATCAGTAATGCAACATGAAAAAAATAAAATTAACTTTTTTGGCAAAAACATGAAAAAAGTTTTTGTCGATCGATTTTCTTCGACATTTCTGCGTCGATTGCAGAAATGTAGAAAACATATAACCTATATTTAAAATTTTACAAAAATATGAAAAACAAAATATAGATAGTATGAAATTAAAATTTACAGGTTGGAGATCGAAAAATTACAAAATAGTGGAAAATATGAAAGTTTAGTAACAAAATTGCATTTTAAAGAATAACTTAAGTTTAACAACAGATAAGCAATTTTGTTCCAAATTCTGGAAAATTGGAAAGAAGAAAAGTAAAATCGATAGTGCAATGTTAAAAGGAAATAGAATATTTTAAAAACGAATCGTTCTAAAAGCTTGGAAATTTGAAAGCAAGAGGAACTGGAAATCCTTGTTGAAAAATTAAATTGGACCAGGTAATGATTGGAAAATTTCGATATGTTGGTAATTCAATGTTCAGGAAAATGAAGCAAGATCATGTGTTTTCCTGGAAAACAAATTTGAATTATAGACGTTGTGAAAATACTACTACCCATCGAACCAAGAAATACTGAGTCAACAAATAGTTCCATATTTGCAGAATAACTATAAGCGACGATAGCGTTTGACTGTTTATATTTTGGTTTGTTATGACAAGTATTATTAAATATTTTCTTTATTCAAATTATGCTTAGATTGAATATCATTTTGGCCGCCATAGCTCATCGCTCGCTCGTGTAGGAATTGGCGCTGCATTAACTCTATTGGGCAAAATTTTGATATTCGTCCGATATATTTCGAGCTCACTAAATATTAGTTCAAATTTTGAACTTATTTACTATAAACCTATAACAGTTTGAATATATTTAAAGTGAAACAAATGAAGCGCAAGTAACCGAAAGCTGTATTCTTAAAGTGAAATTGCATTTTATTTGAATAAACTATGATAATTTTACAAGTTTAGTAAAATTGCATATTATGAAATAAATTTTCTTCTTCCGAAACTTACTTCGATATTTTCACCCAAACGATGTTAAAACACTCAAGCATCGGCATGGCAGGAAAGCTATTACCCAACATCAAATATTACTTTTTAAAATTAATAATTTTAAAACTTTTAAAGCCCAATAAACTGGCATACTTAGTGGAAATGTAAGAACCTGTAAAACAAACAGTCCCGAGTTCGAATCTCTCGTCCGCCATAAATGTAACGGCAATGGCAAAGATTATACTAATTAAAAGTTTTTCATTGTTTGTAATTGAAGAAACTTAAGTTATAATTAAAATTGTTAAAAATGTTACATTCAGAAAATAAATTCAAAAGTAAAACTACATAGATTATCTCAACAGAATGGTATAATAACTAATGTAACTGCTATTTAAAAATTTTGCATTTAGATTCTACATACATACATACGAAATTACTATATATTAAATTGAAAAAACCTTAAAATATCCACATAAATTTTTCTATAAATTTAAATTTAATCTGAAATTACACGCTGTTTTCATAAATCGATACCAACCTAAAATATTTAGAAAATTGCTTTATGTATCGATAACTTGAGTATCCTCGAGTAATAAATTTTTCAATTTTTTAAATAAATAATTTTAATTAATTGATTGTCTTTATTCTATTCTTGTGTTAAATTAAAACATTTAAAAAAATATCGTCACTCTCTGCCGCAATACCTCCAATCACCAGCACACCAAATTTTGTCCGGAGATAGGATGACATAATATTCGTATGTAACAGCCCTAGGGTGCGAAAAATACTCGAGATATTTTTTGCGCTCGAGGGCTGTTTTCAAGATTATTAATCGAGAATAAAAAATTTGCTATGTATTTTAAATTATTTTTATTATGTCAGATTTTTGTCAAGTTTTAATAATTAGCGCCATCTGCCATCTGGATTAAATTAACCTAAATTAGGTTAGGATTTCATTGTTAAACGTAACCCGCAAAACTTTGACAGTGACATTTATATTGTAGTGAAGGGAGAAAGCTATATTAAAAGAAAAAGGAAAGCTGGAATAGCACGATCGACTACCGAGAAGCAAAAATTTAAAAACCCGAAATACACAAAATAAAAGCATCTTTTTACATTGACATTCAATGAGGTATTATTTAGGATAACTTAAAATGTAACAGAAAATTTTTAATCCGAAAATGGAAAAGTTTTATTAAAATGTAGCAAAATTTTACGCATGCGAATTATATTGGTGCCCAAAGGGCGAAATCGAATTACGTATGAATGTGAAAATATAACAAACAGCTAAATTTAGAAGCAAGTTGTACAAAAAAAACAGCACAAAAGCTCTTGAAGATAGACGAAAAAATTTAAATAACCAAAGTAGCTAGTGCGTACGAGTTGGAATAAAGTGTAGCATATATACAAAATGAGAGAAGTATATTTTAATATTAGTGTTTCGAATTTTTAGACAAAATTTAAATTTCGGGAGCTGGAACGTCTCCGCCCGAAACTAAATTTATAAGTGACGTTTGAAGACCGTCCAAGGCTAGTATTCGAATATTGCCCTTGGGAAATATTCGAATATTGCCCTAAGGAAATATTCGAATATTGCCCTAAGGCAGATATGCACAAGCATTTGTCTCCGCTCAGACAGCTTTCTTTGATTAGATTCGTCGTAAATGAGTAAAATATGACCCGAGGTTAATAATCATTTTTGCTTTTTATATTGGTAACCTTAACAAAGATATCGGTAGCCCTGGCAAAGATATCTATATGTATCACCCCCTACCCTAAATCTATATATAAAAGTTTTTTTTAACAAAATCCAATATGAAAATAATTTTTTATTTTTGTACGCCACTGAATTTTTTCCAAAATTTTTATATACGTCACATAATACCGTAAGAAGTCACAAATAAAATTTCTCCAAGATTGGTACAAAGCGCTCCATATATCATGATGGTCTTGTGTTATATAACAGCCTACCAATATCAATGAGACGAGATAACCTGCGTCGTTTCAAGCAGAGTGCACTGGAATTTGTAAAACTAAATAAATAATTTAAATTTTTTCCATCCGGAATACTTTATTTATGTATGTTTATGTATGTTTTAAATTTGTTGTACTTATATGTACAGTTGTACATTTTAATAAATATTATTATTATTATTATTATTACAACAAATTTTTTCGGTCATCTAGCGGATTTTTCGAAAATAAATTTTTGTAAATTACTGACTGTCGATTTACTGATTCTGAAAACATTTTCGAAAAAATTTAACAAACAGCCTAAACTTGGTCGCTACCTAGTGGCAGAACCTTTTACTTATAAAGTAACGTTCCGTCAGTCCGTATGACGATATTATAAAATATTTCCCACCGAACCACCTATTTTTGTATTCTAAAATAAATTGTTACAAGCCCTAAACGCAATTCTTATGCTGCACTCGGTATACAAATCAACATTAACCTAATTTTGACACATATGTCACAAAATTATGACGTTTATTAAAATTTTGAATATATTGTTTTATTTTTGCAAGCCATCTGACAAATTCTTACAAAAAATACATTAAATTAAGATTTCAGTTAATATTTTCTGTAATTTTTCTGACCTGGCCGCCCTGTTACAATTGGCTCGGTTTGTTTTCTCACCAATACTTCTTATACTTTCAAAGCTCCATCGACACACCAAATTTTAGCTGAATCGGTTCAACATTTCCGGAGATACGACGACATTTTCATTTTTTTAAATTTACTTTATTGTGGTGGCCCTGGTAAAAATTTCTCTGGCAAAACCTTATTTTCACCATTCCAGCCCACGAGGCATACGTCCAATAAGTTTGATTGCAATCGACGCAAAAATGCCGAAGAAAATCGATCGACAAAAACTTTTTTCATGTTTTTGCCAAAAAAGTTAATTTTATTTTTTTCATGTTGCATTACTGATTTCTATCGAAGGATTACATATGCTCTCATATCCATTAGGATCAATGTACCTACGTACCAAATTTGGGTAAGATCCCTTCAGCACTTCTTGAGTTATTCACTCTTAAAGTTGGTATTTATCCAGTATTCTGGATAAAGCCTTTTAAGGCCTTTAAAATAACATATCGCAAGACAAAATATTTTTTAAAAATCCCGTATTATTTTCTTGTGGTGGCACTCCTGATTGATAGATCGCGACGAAAACCTTATTTTCACCTTTCCACCGTGAACCCTACCACAATACCAAATTTGGTCGTAATTGGTTGGATGGTTCGGAAGCAAATCGATCGACAAAATTTGACGACCGACAGACAGACCGACACAGAAATTTTTATTTTACTTTTTGCAGATCTTTACGTTTCTGAACACGATGATCTCGAAAATGCAAAAAAAAAAGTTGAAATTTTTTTTCGATTACCATACCTCCAATTTTTTTTTTAAATTGATTGGAGGTAAAAATTAGTAGGTGCTCTTAGCTATTATACTGTAAGTACCTGTATAATTTGAAAAAAAAAATTGTTTTTCATCAAAAAATTTACAAAACTCTAATTGAAATTTATCTGGTTGCTATTTCAAAAACCAAAGATGACCTTTAACATTTCTAGATGTTTAAAAAGCGAAACCAAAAGTACTTCACGAAAAATCGAATAAAATAAATAAAGTAAATAATAACATTGAATTAACAATTTTTTGATTAATATCTAACAAAAACTTTTAAATTCAATTAAAATATATTCAACAAAAATTTTTTTTAAAGTTTGTGGAAGTTGTTTTTAACTGTTATCAATCAATTTGCTTGGCAACCTCGTCATAAGATAAAAATAATATTTACTATAGAGTGTACGGTTTGCTCGTATTAATACAATTCTGCCATGGATTCACAAAAAGAATTATTTTATAATCAAAAATATAACGAGGGCTGCTATAAAGATATCAACGATCATCTGAATGGTTAATTTTTAAATTTATAATTGAAGTGCGAAAAAGCACGAATACGCAGTTTTTACTTTATTGTTCAGCAATTTTTAATTAACAAATCTATTTTCTTAAGATATTCAATATCAAATAAAGTTTATCCCTGATTAAAACTTATTATATCATACTAAAGACATGACAGTTTAGAAATTGCAATATAAGCAGTTGAAAATTATGTTAATTAATTATTTAGTTCGTATAATTTGATTTTCATTTTAATTGCAATATTAAATTGTTACTTCTACTTTACTCTTCTTCGCCATTCTTTTTATTAATTAAATAATTTATTCAGATATCAATGTGTTTTTTTTTAATTCTAGCTTAAATTACATATTAACATATGTTAATGTTATTAACTTAAATTTATTTTTTTATTTGAAAATTAAATTTGCAACGTAAATTTACGTATGGTAATTAAATTAATGATATTTTATACTAAAGTAAGTTTTTTTTTTAATCACGTTTTAAAATTCCCGCATCAAATATAAACCAACGTTTTTATATAACATTTATTTTGATCGACTGGCTCCGCTTTCGAACATCATGAAAACATTACTTCGCGTTAATTAGTCGACGCTTTTAAATCAAATGTTAATTTCCAAAGAGTTTCCATTCAAAAAATTGTTTAACCTAAAACGAAGAATACAGGGCTGTATTACAAACAAAGTTAAAATTCAAATCCAAGTTAAGTTTTACAGAATATTTTCAGCGCCACCTAATCTCGAATACGTGAAAAATTTCGATTTTTTCAATTTTTGCATTAATTTATTTGGGTATACTTATTTTAAAAATGTATTGAAACACAATTTTAAATTGAGTCAGTCCAATGTTTTTTAGAATGCAGATAGCAAATATTTTTAAGCGACGCGATTCTTAAAATTAAGTAGACCGAATTGATGCTGCCATAATTCGATTGTTTACAAAGCGTTACAATTAATTTTGCAACTGACAGTAACTTGGGTTTGTATAAAATTTGACAAAAATTCTTATTATTGAAGTAAAATGAATTCCGATGATTCAGATGATTCTACCCTAATTACAGTGGTAAGTTTTTAAATAATAAATAGGTTTCTATTTGTTCGAAATTTAATTAAAATCAATTTTAGAGTTTCCTTGCCTCCGGGGAATTAAACTCTGGTGCTAGCACTCCACTACAAGAATTACCTTTTGATCAGGTAATGAATTCGAACAACGAATAGGTTTATATTTTTCAAAATTTAATTATTTAGAATTAATTTTAGGATTCCAGTGATTTGAGCGGACTCCATTCTGATTCCAGTATACCTAGTGCAGGGTTGTGCCTAAAGCAGGTAAGAATTCTACAATCGAACTCAAAGCAACGAATACATTTTTATTTCCCCAAATTTAATTAAAATAATAAAATATTTTAGGGTTCCAGTCGTGATTTCGGAGGATTTCATTCCGATCCCAGTACACAAGCACCGGGTTGCATCTGGACCATGTAAGAACTAGACGATCGAATTCGAAAAAACAAATAACTATATATTTTCCAAAATTTAATTAAAAACAATTTTAGGGTTTTAGTGCTTTCGGAGAATTCGGTTCCCACCCCAGTACACTCAGAGTAGGGATGCATCTCGACCACGTAGGAAACAAAGAGGTTTATATTTTCCCAAATTTTATTAAAACTCAATTTTAGAGTTCCAGTGATTTCGGAGGATTCCGTCCCGATTCCAGTATATCCAGCGCCAAGTTGCATTTGAACCATGTAAGAACTTGACTTTCAAATTCGGCACTACGAATAGGTTTCTATTTTTTCTAAATTTAATTAAATTAATTTTAGAGTTCCAGTGATTTTGGAAGATTCCGTCCATCTGGACCAGGTAAGAAATAGATGAAAATATTCGAAACAGCAGAATATATTTTTATTTTCTCCAAATTTAATTAAAATCAATTTTAGGGTTCCAGTGATTTTGAAGAATTTGGTTCCGATTTCAATACACCCACTTCCAGGTTGCATCTGGACCAGGTAAAAACTAGAATAACAAATTCGAAACAGTAAAATAGGTTTTTAGTTTCTTCAAATTTAATTAAAATCAATTTTAGGATTCCAGTAATTTTGGAGAATTTGGTTCCGATCCCAGTACACCCACAACCATTTCGCATCTAGACCATGTAAGAACTATTATTCTTATATTATTTATATTATTATATTAAAATATTATTATATTATACATAATTAAGATTCCGTTCCGATGCCAACACATTCAGCGCCGGGTTGCATCAGGACCATGTAAAAACTAATCCAATTCAAAATATGAATAGGTTTTTAGTTTTCCCAAATTTAATTAATATCAATTTGAGGGTTCCAGTGATTTCGGAGAATTTGGTTCCGAACCCAATACACCCACTACCAGGTTACATCTAGACCATGTTTTTTTGAAATCAAATTGAAATCAATTTTAGAGTTCCGTAGTTGCCGGAAAAATGGGTTCAGGATACCACTACTTATGTTTAATTTATGGCCGGAGCAGTAGAGTCTTACAGCAATTCCAAAAGTGAACAACTGGTATTTGTACCAATCGCTCATCACCGAAACCCAAATACGGATAACGAGGATAATACTGAGTGCTCCATAACAGCCATGATAATAAAAATCATTTCATGAAAAAGACTAGAGACACAAATGTGCATAACTTTTTAAACAACAAATATAATTATGAATATTGCTGTGTTCCAAAATCCTCATTTGATTTTTATGAAATTAATTAATATTAATTTATTGTGTGGCATAATAACTGATTATTGATTAAATAATAAAATGTTTTATCTGCTCCTTCACCCGTAATATGGAAATTAACGCTTTGTCAACGTCCACTCTAAGTATGCAATAAAACACCTAGTTGTTAAATCTTTAGTTTCCTCTTTTACAATTTAATATCCCCACGCTTAATGTATAATTGCACTGAATTTTATGAACAACACGGTAGTGTGACATCAATGGACCCAATCTAGACAGCTACAATGGCCCAAGATGTATTAGGTTTCTTAGATACCACGTGTCGAGACACCGGCATTGTATAATTGTATAATTTGTAATTATCTCCTTTATTTTAAACTTGTAAATATTTTAAATTTTTATGGTTTTCACGTCAACTATTTGAGTTTGCATCGGCTAGGTGGGGAGATCAGGTCTTTTGCCGTTAAGATAGCTGCAGAAGCGGTCAAAGACCGATTTTGTCACCTTAATGTTTGATTTGGAGTGATATTTTGATTAAAGTGATTTTTAATGTGAGTAAATTGTATTTATTAATTTTTGTTTGGAAAGTATTTACTCAATGAATTTGAATTTATATTTTGAAGATTACAAAAAAAAATTTAGAGAATTGTAATTAATTAAATTGGTATTTTTATTAAGTTCGAGACGACTGCATGTGGGTGCGCTTATCATTCGATTTTACTTTCTGATTTTAATAATTGGGTATTTGTTTTTAAGTTAATTTCACATTAAAATTAATTGATTTTAGATTTGGATTAATTTAATTTTTATTGGAGTCTCATGCTCAATAGTGCAGTAGGTTGGTTCGGAGGTTCAGAGCATTTTTATTTTTTTCCCTCTCCTCCCCCAAATCACATACAAATTACGACATAGCAATCTAGCATTCTGAGTGCAAGCCTACTGCTGATGAGGCAAGAACGCATAAAAAGTGAAAATATAAAATTAAAAGTTGCAGTAAGAGTAAGGGCAGGGAGCATTCCAAAACCCTATTGACTAAAACTTGCCTCCCAAGACGTCAGCCGTGAGGTCGGTAGTTGCAATAGCTCAATTATCATAAAAGCCAATTGCCGTAAGGCCAACAGTTGCTGAGATTGTAACATTACTGCTTTTAGAGATGGTGTACACCACATTTTATTATCCAAATCTTACTAAATTAATAAAATATTATAAGTGGCACCATAAAGTTAGGTGTCAAAAATGTTGCACCGGCGATCTCAATATCGTGATCGCAGGTGCAACTAATTTGATTCAACGTTTATTTCAATTTCATAATTATAGTATATTTAAGTTTTTCTTTGACTACTCCTTTTACTTACACTTACACTTTATTCCTGTAAAAAACCAAACTTTCATACGTTTATATCTCGGGTATTCAGTAACAAAGGCTTTTGTAGTCAATAATTCTGAAAAAGTAATAACAAGTACTTTGTCACTTCAAAATAAACCGGTAGGATATATAGTACATATTATGTATCCTCAAACTGTCGGTTTTGCACAATTTTATCCAGGAACCGATTTTCAGTTTTGCGCCAAACCTGCGAATGTTAATACTATATCTAAGTATATGATAAGGAAGTTGCAGGTTGGCTGGGATTTGAAAATCAAACGCTATCTCAGTTTGTCGACGTTTCGGACGCCTTTATGGGTCCATTCTCAAGACTAAGAAAGAGAAAATACAATATGAAACCGACAAAATTCAAAAGTAACGCTTCCAACACAGAAACAAACACCGAAAAAAAAAAAAAAAAAAGATAGCGTTTGATTTGCAAATCCCAGCCAACCTGCAACTTCCTTATCATATATTATTATTTGGGTGAAAATTGTTCTCTTACTATATCTAAGTGCACAAAAAATTTAAATATAAACTTAGGTCCGAAAAATTTGTTTTATTATTAAATTTAAATCTTTTTCTTTGTATTGTCATCAAAAAAAGTAACAAATACGGTGATTTAAAAAGTGATGTCGAAAATCATCTACAACGGAATCGCCCTGATCTAACGAAAACGGGTATTTGCATTGAGCTAAATCGCTGTTCTGTTTATTTCTCTCTATATATGTTTTCCTGCTCTTAGTATTTATCTTTAACCAATATCAATTTTAAAGTATGATTATCCAAAGAAGGCGGTTAAATAAGTGAAAAGCAGGAAACGACCAAAATATAATTTTAATAAATAAATTAAAATTGAGAGAATTGTAAAAATTAAATGAATAACTAAGAAGATCATTGAATTTTAATGAAGTTGGTAAATTTTATGTTGAAATAAAAGACAAAATAAAAGTAAATTATATTGCGGTGTCACAGCTTTGGACGGTTTTTCATAAAGGAATTAAAATTGCATTGATAAATAATTAATTACGAAATTAGATTTAATAAGTTGAATACGGAATAAACGGGAATAAATAATAAGAGAAAAATTAATTAATAATTAATACAGATTTTTAAATTTAAATTTAAATAAAAGTAATCATACCTCAATTTCAAAGTGAAAAACATTACAATACATAATTGTAGATAAATATTTAACACTTAAAGGCATTCTCCAGAACCTTGTGAGGAAAACAGAGTATTGTATACTGCAACATATCACGAACCATAAATTTCGTTTATTGTAGTCATAATTTTGTAAAATAATATTATTTCTTTTTAAAATAAAATTAAATGATTGAACGAACGAATGAAATGCTTTATTCTTTAGCATAAAAGTTAGCTAATTCCGTAGAGTGTATATATAAAATTCGTAGTTTTTCTACTGTAGATTTAATATAATTTTATAGGAGAAATACTTGAAACCAAATTTATTATATTTTAATTCAGTTAAAATTAAAAATCGCCTAGTGAGCGGTAGTTCATGATTAAAACTAAACTTGATAATAATAATTTGCATGTTTTTATTTCAATTTCTTTAATTTTTAAAAAAACTGTTATTTTTTTTAGCTTAATTGTGAAATTACGCTGCGACTTAATTCTTACGGCTGATAAGTTCTGCTGAACCTGATCAGCATTAATTTATAAAAATTGTACGCTGTTAAGCTGTATACTTTTCGATTGATTAAGTACATTACTTTAAATTGGTGTGGCTGAATGAGCCAGAAACTACATAGTATAACAAAAAAAATTATGTTAATATTGATTTATGTTTTGAAATGAGCGGTCAAATGAAATAGGCCGTAAGTAGTTAGTCGTGTTGGTAATACGTAGCCGTATGGATTGAATAAATTAATAGGTAACTCGTGTTAGTGAATAACTAATAAATTAGTTTCTATAAAGCTATGTACCACACTGGAGGTTTAGAAACTCATATCTCATTTCGGAAAAAATTCAGAGTTGTATTTAATTAGTAAGTAATTGCGATTAAAAATTATCAAAAAATATCAATTTTTTTTAATGGCAAACTATAAAAACTTTGGAGCTTTTGATTTTAGTAATCTCGAAAGAGCGATGAGCAAGAAATGCAGAGTGAGAGTATTGATTAAAGGAATGTTTTCTTTCTGCATCGCTTATAGGCACAATCACCACTTATCTCAACTGAGTAGCCGCTAACGTGGGGCGCTTCACGGGTCGTCGCTTGTTGAAAAGCGTTAGCTCGACACCGCCGTCGGCAGACAGTGAAGCTGTCACACTTTACACCCATAAAAACACAATGGGTACTTGCGGCTATGATATATAAAGGTGCTTTCGATATTGCTACCCTTACTTGAAAATTACCTTTTTGGAATTTTTGTAAGCAATTTTCTCTTCTTTAATAAAGCATCTATGAAATGGGCATATAGCTAAAAATGAGTTGCGTTTACGATTATGTTATATTATAAAAATGTTACTCGTAAAATAGTACTCAATTGTGCAAAATATAACAATTCTTTCGATATAGTACCTTTTCATTTTTATATTAAATGTCTCATTTTTAAATTAAAATGAAATCCGTAATATATTTGAAAAACAGACAATAAAACTTATTGTTTATTACTAATTATTATTGAACAAAAACAAAATTCAAAAAGGTTATCTCGTAAGAACAAATATTCACTTTCAGTATAAGCTGATTTTATGTTTAGCGATGACTCTTGATCTGAAAGGAGTTTCTTATAAATCCAATAATAGTATTAAAGAAAAATCTGAAATACATTTAGTAGCTTGGGTGAAGTTTGACAACCGTACGCACACAAGACAAATCGTTACAAAAAGGAGTAAGTTAAAACATATACACGGCCGATCACTGTAATAAAGGATTATAGTTTTTAATGTATTTGCCATATTAATTTCTTCCAAAATATGCCAAGTATACCAAAAGATTTTTAGGTTATTTTGGCGTTATCTATGCGTTAAAGAGAATAGGATAATATCGTCCCTGAAGTGGTTATGCTTATTCGTATTCGATTAGCTTATAATGCGATAATCCAGTCAGCTATTATTTATACTGTGAAATTATTACAAAGCCAAGTCCGCATGATAATCATATCTGCTAAATGCTATCGTAAAAATTCTAATCAGTAATTAGGTTATAAAGATTACTTGACACACCTAACCTCAAAAAAAGAAGCAGTTCCTTGCCAAATCATAATTTCCGAGTGCTACCTTAGGCATTTTCAAGCTAATATTGATAAAAGTATTGGGGAATTTTTATTAAACTTGAACCGAAGTTCTAGGCTAGAAGATATAAATTGTTTTTACTAAAATTACGACTACAAATAAAGCAATGGCGGTTTTCAAGATTTAGAAAATTTATATTTTGGAAATTTGCCAGTAACTACCTTAGTCACAGAAGAGCCGAAATATAATACGTTTTTATTTATTATTTTGATCATCTCACAATGCTATGTGTTTTATGTTACAAGTTTTAATTTCCTTGGATGTATTAGATTCCAAATATTTTAATTTAAACAAATAGTTCTATTTGATTATACGAAATGGTATTTATTCAAGCCTGGTAATTTAAAATGCGCGCATATTTATATGCGAAAGTATATTTTCTTTTAAAAGTGGATAATAAATCGAAACGCAAAATATTTTACTGTATGCCATGTTGTATCCACAAATATAATATTATTTGATTTATTCTTCAATTTTTCGAGTTAAAAAATATAGAAATACTAGGCAGGATGCATTCACCAAGTTTTAGAGAAAATCTTTTTTATACAAAACTTATCAAATAAACTTTTTGTATGAAGTAAAAAATTGTTCTGGTAACTAAACGCAAACCATCAAACATTTTAGTGAAATAAAAGAAATAAAGTAATTTAAATTTAAACTTCAAGGAAGATAAAATTTTTCTAAACTAAAAAATGGCCATTTCACATCAAAAATAATTTATTCGGTATTTAATTTTATCAATCCATATTTTGAATCACAAATATTATTTCATGCAAAGCTAAAAGAGGGTCTAAAAGACCCACTTTGATCGTTTGAGAGTTAAGGTATTTCTATTCAAAAATTTAAAGGCAATTTTGAATATGCCTAAATAGCACTTTATTAAAATTTCTTTCTTGCAAACGTATTTAATGACAAGAGTAACAATGCAGGAATTTAATTTATTTTGTAAGGACATTATTAAAATTTTTAAGAATAACCAAAAAGAAAATTCAGTGTTATTAAACGTGACATTTTTACATATGTATTATGTATGTTTTTCTTTAGTATAAAATATAAATTTAGATTTATTACGAAAAGAAATGAAATCTTAAATTTAATCATTTATTTCAGCCTGGCATTAATAATTTTATTCGAAAAGTTAAGTACCTGATTTTCACTGGTCAAATTTAAATAAAATAATGAATGGAATTCAAATAAAAACAATTTAAGTATTTTAATTGTTACGTAACCCTGCAAAAAATAATGGGAAAATTTTTTTTCAAAATGTGAGATGGGGTAGAAGTAATGACTAGACAAATTAGAAAATATTGTTAAAAAACCTTCACGGTTATAGAAAATTGTGACACCAAAGTGACCACAATCACATTTAAGTGTTCGACATCAAAAAGCTTTACTTGAAAGTAAGATAACAAACAAAAAGCTTTTCAAATTGCTTTCTCTTTTGCTATTCCTTGAATACGTGTTTTATATTTAACATTTCACACCAACAGTGTGAAATTAAACCGAAAGTGAATGCAAAGCATTAATATTTTATATCGCAAGGAACAAATATAATAAAAAAAGTATATTTACTTAATTCGTATAATATTTCATATTTCTCTTTTTAATACTAATTTTCATCTAACAGTGAGATTACTTAATTATTTTTTAATTACTTTTCCCATAATTGCAAAATTGTTATGTATTAATATAATAGAAAAATATAACGAGATACTGCCTTAGCAATAACATAAACTATGTATACGCATATTTAAAAACAATTTACAAACACTATTTACTAAATTAACTCATGAACATATAATATATATTTTTTTATCGCGGGAAACGGACAACTCGGCACCGACGACTCGACACCAACGACTCGGCACCGAGACAGCTCGGTACCAAAAGATCTGATTTTTAAGACCAACAACACTTTTTGAAATCGCTCGCATAACCTCTTAAATCGTATACCAATTTTCTTTATTGTATGTCACTCTGTATTATATTTGAAGTAAGTAAGAGGAAACTAAATAAACTGATATAGCCAATCCTAGAACTTCGACAGGTTTTTCTGCACATTGTCTGAAAACGAGGCTCTCTTTAGATTCCAATCTTATAGAATTACTACATCATGCATGCAAAGGCCTTATGCTGTCACCCCTGGAGGGATTGGAGATCCCAAGCTATCCGATCTGGATTCTATTCACACCTGCAGTTTTTTTATTTCTTTTTCCAGCTTATATATTAATTTTGTAAATAACTAAAGGTATTTATTAATCTAATTTATTGGGCATTATTTTACTTGGAATTCTTTAAAACCTAACATTCGATTTATTTTGGTCATTTACCATTATGTTTTTATCGGAAGAAAGCAATAATCAGATTTTGAATTCTGTGGTATGCTTCCGAATGGGTTTTGAACCAATATTGGTGCAATATTGAGTTTCTATATTGCATTAATATTAGATGAAAATCGGTAGGCAATATTGACTCAACATTACATCAAGTTTCAACCAATATTGGTGCAATATTAATTTCTTATGTTGTGCCAATATTCTGTGCTGCATGGGGTAGATGATTGCTTTGAGGATAAATTGGATAGGAACTGCAATTTATTGAGATGCCGCTGAGTAGATTATTCTTATGCGAACTAGGTTGATAATTTCGGTTTTATGTTTGAAGTCCCTCGGATTTATTGCTTGGCCCATAAAAACTGTAGTTTGTTCATTTTTTATTTTTCTCCATACGTGAAGTCGATTTATCTTCATATCCATAGGGTGGATCACCGCCATAACTCCAGCGGCCAAGGAGGAGACGGTCCTGTACGATTTGAGCATGACCCTGCAGCAGGTTCCATAGCAAGACAAGAGCATAGCTTTGTTGTGTCTTTCCTGGATTTTCCATGCCCAAATCTCGCTCCCATAAGCCATAATTGAGATTATTGCGCCCTTGTAGATTTCGGACATGGAATTCCTCTGGTCGACATCCCAGCTGGCCTTTGCCCTGCTCTGTAACCAGCTGATTAGGTTCGTTGCTTTGGTGCAAGCGTAGTTTATATTGGTCCTGCATATTCAGTTTGGCGTCCAATACCATACCCAGATATTTTTGTTGCTCCACTAGTTTTATTTTCTCTCCATTTAAGTAAACCTTAATGTCAGAATTGATTTTTCGGTCCGGGTAGTGACACATTATTTTTGTCTTCTTGCAGGATAGGCTCAATTTCATTTTGGTACACCAGCTGTTTAATTCGTCCACATTTTTCTGGAGCCCCTGTATGGCCCCCTTTCTTGTTCTAGATTTGATAATTTTTGCCAGGTCGTCTGCGTATGCCTTGGTCCAGATGGTTTCTTCATTTGTTTGATCGTCTAATTCTTGATTTGGTTCCGGGTTTTCGTCAATGTTTTGCAAGTAATCATCCAGCAGGGCGTTCCAACGTGTCGTCCCAAGAACCGAACCCTGCGGGCAGCCCTTGCTACACGTTTTTCCCACTGTTACGTCGCCGGATGTTAAGGTAACTGTTCTTGTTAATAGATAACCTTTTATAATCATTATTAGTCTATTGGGAACCCCTTTCTTGTACAGGGAGTGGAAAAGAGCAGGCCACCACAAATTATCGAATGCTCCCGATATGTCGAAAAATATAGCGGCTGTGTTTCCTTTTAATTTCTTCCTAACAGATTCTTGCCTATTTACTTGTTTGACGTAGTCCTTAAGATTATCCCTGGTGGACTTCCCAGGAATGAAGCCATATTGGTTGCTGGAGTGAAAGGGTTGTCTGGTGTTCGTTAAAATCGGTTTCGTATTATTTTTTCCAATATCTTCCCGAAAGCTGGTAATAATGTTATTGGCCTATAGTTCTTTACGTTTCCATGGTTTTCTTTCGGATCCTTCAGTAATATTTTTAGAACTCCCTCCTGCCATATTTTTGGCCTACCGTCGCAATTTGTAGATGTGATTACATGACAGTTGCTCCTGACACAGTTGGGCCTTGCCAACTAGTCTTGGCCACAATGGTATCCCGTCAAAACGTCTCGGATATTTGGCCACGCGACAGCTGGACGCATACAACAATTGGATGCAGTAATTTGGGTCATTGCGGTCACCGCGGGTTACATACGGATTGCACCGATATAATTACTTAATCTCTTAAAGTGAAAGACTTACCAGTAAGTATTGTTGCATATTGAAAAAATTTCAAAAATTATTATTCCTCATATTCACGCATTAAAGTGACAATAATGATTGTGAAATAATCATTACTCCTACGCCCTGACTTCAAAATGAATATTTCAAATTTGTTATTGGAAGGAGGGGGAAATTCGAACTACTTTGGTAAGAGAGCATCCATAAATTCGTATGGACGACTTTTGAAGGATTTTTTAAGGACGACCGACCCTACGCACCCTCCGCTTAGGTACCATCCGCTCCGGACCGTTTTGACAAACGCTATACATCCCAATATCTGAAAATTTATTAAAGCTCTTGGGAAAGAAAATAGTGCTAATCAACTGAAAATAGAACAATATATCTCAGGAGATATCCCAGTACGCAAAAAAGTGTAGAAAGATACTGCAAATAGAATAAAAGTAGTTGTCAATTTATTATTATGCAAACAGGCTACTTCTGGATTATTTACGAGGAATCGCACACAACTTCCAGTTACAGATTTAAAAGCAAAATGATTTTTTTTTCTTGTGCAAAAAAGTGTTCTAAATTTTATATTAATTTTTAAACAACTTGAAATTAAAGAATATAATTCATCATATTTTTGGCGCCCGACGTGGGACGCTAAAAATTTCCCTTAATTTCAAGTAGTAACTATTACACTTTTTTATAACACTCTGCTGTTTTACTCGGTTACCTGACTTAAATTATTTCTATTTTTCCAAATGGTTATTTGTTAAAAATAAATGTTTATTATACGTATTGTATAAATTATTATATTTTATTTGCATTTTAATTAAACAATTTTGTTTACCTACAATTATATATTCCAATGCTAAATTACAAATGTTTAATTATTTGCTCCACTAATTATGTTAGAGATAAACTGTAAACTTGTTTTTATTAGAGAACAATATAATTCCTCCATATATTTTATTGTATGTAACTTTCCGTTATACGGAAGCTAAACAATCATAAACCTAAAGCTGTTATTTTAATAAAATCAGTACCACTTTGTGTTAAAAAATGTTTTTAAATAATGTTTTTAGTTTCTTGACATATTTTAAAAAGGAAAGCTATAAACAGTATTAGTATAAATAGATGAATTACACAAAACTTCTTCGTGGTTTATCTCTAACATAATTAGAGGAGCAAATATAAACCAATTGAACTATTTTATTAATTAATTAAATCCCAATATTCTATACTAGATATTATGTAATAAATAAACACAAAAATTAATTTTTTGCAGCTGGCATTTAACATTTCACTCGCTGTTGAATTTCGTTACGTCAAGTAATATAATTTCAACTAATGTTATGAGTTTTTGGTTTAATCAAAGTTGATTGTAAATTTGCTAGCAAATTAATTAACCTAAAAAACTTTTTTCAAATATCCACACCACAAAAAGTTAAATTTGTTATTGTGATAATGAAAAACAATGTTTATATTGCACCTTAGCAAAAAATAAGCAGACCGTGTGCTTTCATGTGTATACAAGTGAACTGAATTAAACAATTTAAATAAAAATGTACTTGTTTTACATTACATAATGGATTTTTCTTGCTTTCGAGTTTTTACACCAAATTCGAACTAAACTTACAATAAGATACAAAGTATTGCAAGTTTAGACTGTTTCTGCCAACCGCACCAAAGGACTGAGGTAAGAAACTCTCCAATGCCTGATTCGAATCAACAATTTTTGTTGATTGTTGATAATCGACCAGTGGTATCAACAATCCACTAATGTGGTTTACATTAAACCAAATTTAATTTAATTTAAAAATATTAATAAAAAATTCCTTTTTTTGGATTGACTTTTCCCGGATATTTCCACTGAAATAATCTACCCTTCTCGAAATAAAGTGTATTGCGCTTCTGATAAAATGCAATTTTTACTTAACTTTTTTTAGTTTATATTATATGCTTACCAATTGTATTAATAAAATCAAAATTTGAACAGAAATCATATTATAATTATTTTTTTAATATTAAATTTAATAATACTTAAGTTATAAATTGTTAGTGAAATCGAATATTATTTGCAATTTTGGTTTCAAACATAGTTGAGGGAAATTCACTTAGTGTGACTAGTGACTTACTGTCGCATTTGTGGTTTTCATCACAGATTAAAGTTTATTACGAGTGCTAGAGTTCAATACTAGAATTTAAAGTGATATTACAAACCAAAATGTAAATTTCTAATTAATTTAGTGGTTATTCTAAACTTTATCCATTACAATAATTACACAATAAACTGAAATAATAATAAAGCTAAATATTTAAATAATAATTTAAAAATTATGTAAATAATAAAAATTAAAAATTTGTAACTTTAAGAAAAATCGCATTAATTGTAAAGCATAAACACAATTCGTGACTTTTGTCATGAACCAAATGACTTTTTTTGCAAGTCTAGCATTAGACCTATTCCAGTGTATAATCGCTCTGCATCTTTCTTCATAAATTTTAAAGCAACTTATTTTATTTTTAGATTATTTCCTTTTGCATCGTTAATTGAAATGCCAAGTCGTAGTATTGCAGATATATTTTATTATGCAACCGAACTTGTTTGTATAAAATATTGGCTTTAACATGTCAATCGTTCAATTCCAATAAATTTGTGACGTATTACTGATAAAATATGAAAATATTGCTATTTTAGATTCCTTTCATATAAATACTTTTATTTTGAATATAAAGTATTTTCTATTATAGTTGCAGGGTTAGACTGTAGAACGTTCTATGCGGTCAACCTAATTTTAAATCCTCTTAGAGATGATTTTGAATTCCCAGTGATTAATGATATGACACATAATAAATGACACTTTTATTATATCATTAGCTTTTGCTCTTCTCATGGTAATAATAAATTCAATAAAACGTACAAAGGCAACTTTGACAGCATTTCAACATTCGATTTTTGCATGGTTCAAACTGAGTAACTCGACAAATCTCAATAAAATAGATAAAGTTGTTATTGAAGAATTTTGCTATGCAAATTAATAACGATGTTCTCTTAGAGCAGATAAATCAAAATAAATTATTAAAACATCAGCACAACGATTAACCGTAAAACTTACGACTAAATATCTGTTAAGACACCTGGTAAAGAGAAATCGAGTAGATCGAATACATTTTATTATGAATTTCATAAAATAAATTTTTTAAGTAGGAATTTTTTTACATAATTTGAAAGTACTCGGGAAATACTGGCGAATATTGTAGAATATTTTTGAAGTGCTGGGTTTTTCTTTTTTTATTAGAAAAAAATCGTTTTAGGCGGAAAGAGCCAACTTCACGCCCCCCCTCCCCCCATGGAAATTTAAAAAATTTTTTTAATTTATATGAAGTGCTGGCAAATGCTATAATTTATTTTGAAAATGCTGGGTCCGTTAAATCTTCAGAGGGAAACTTTCTAATACATAGTAATTTTTAAAAGTAATAATAAAAATAGGAAAGGAGAAATAAACTACCATTTCGGCAACCTTTTGATTAAAATCTCATAAATCGCGATGAAACGCGTTAAATCTTCTTCTTCCTTCCTTTCCATAGCCTTGCAATTTTTTTTTGCCTTTTTGAATGCGAAGAACAAATTTCCAGATTTTAATTTACTAATCATAAGATCCGGTACGCAATTTTAAGTTTTGCCTATTTTTCTTTTTTTCTGCCACATTTCAAGTACACGGTCGCCCAAAGCCCAATAAAAGTATAAACATCAACGAGTTCGAGATAAGGACATTAGGTCCTAATACAGGCGGAGTATGCAATGGCAAAAGGTCTTAACAAAATTAAAGTTCTTTTCCAGTCTCCAAATCCAAATTTCTACAAACGCCAGAAAATACAAATCTTCAAAAATTTACCCGTTATATTTAAAAACCGAAATCGTGGCTTGATCCCTATCTAAAATGCATGTAAAATTTTGATTTTTAAATTTCATTTTCTCGAAAACTAATGGATACTCCGCAATAATTGTTTTTTTAATGTTCAGAAAATATGTCCTCTTTCCAATTGTCTATATTATAGACCATTTGACCATTTTCCTATAAACTTGATAGAGAAACGTTAAATTCGTTGGCCCATTTAACCGCCAGTTTCTCAAAATTTTACATACACACCACTCAACACTTCCAAAATTCCAAATATAATTAGTATTTACTAATTATCCAAAATATTATCAATTGTCTAAATTTATTCAATCAATCCAAATATTCGAATTTCGTACAAACTGGGACGACTTCAATTCAAAAATATCCAAACACTTCACTAACAAAAATCAAATTTACTTAATTCACGAAATATTATATCGAAACTCAAAAGTATAAAATTTTCAAATCAAAAATATCGAGAGACAACTTTAATCTCGACCGCTATGCTGGGCTCTCCAAACGGCAAAAGCCTCGTCTTCCCCCAACGCTATCACATACCAACTTCATGGCGAGAAAACGAGAAAATTATTTACAGACTGAAAAACAATTGAAATTTTACAAAATAAACACGACAAGTGTTTTTTTCCAACTACCGAATTTTCCAAGTCTGATTTACCAAAAAATCCAAAATAATACTCTAAATCCTAATTGAGACGCTAAAAACTCCAAATCTTCAATTGCAAATTATTACATTCTTTCAAAAAATCTCTAAAAATATTTAATTTTTTCCGAATTTTGAACAAAATATGATTTTCTTATCAGAAAATTTGATTTCTTTTACTCCTCAATTGTTTTTAACGGAAGTTCATTAATTTCCATTTCCGATTTCTAAATATTACTAAAAAAATTCTAAAAAAACTCCACAAATATGTACCTAACTGTTTTGAGATAAATTACTCACCGATAAAAATAATAGGTGAGTTTTTCATTATCAAAGCTGTAGGAAGCCTATAAATATATCACTTATATTATTTAATATTTAACAGTAAAATTTTTGAAGTTATTTGGAAATGCATTTGCTATTTTTTTAAATTTCAAAATATAATATTGTTTTAATACAATAATTGGAGCAAAGGCGTATTCTAAACTACCTATGCAAGCTTGTTATGGATTTTGTATACATAAATGTGCAACTTTATTGCACTTGATTTAAAGTCTATAGTTGGTAAACAAACACCTTTGCAAACGGCTTTTAGCTCTCTCGTAAGGGCATTAATGCTTTAAAATCGATTATAAGTATCTTTTATTATTTTGATTTAAAAGAGACAATATTGCATCGAATACATTTTACTTGAGTGAAAAATAAATAAATTAAAAAACTGAAGTAATGCAAAATTATTTTTCAAAGTAAAGTTATTTTAAATTCATTGTATCTTGCTCGGAGATTATTTTTTAATTTTTTAAATAAAATGTCAACATCGTCAAGTTGACCGCTCTGTATTTCAATTTTATTAGATATAAAATGATTTTTATATTATTTAAAATTCTGTAAATTATTTCGAGATACCTATTTTATTACAAAATTTTAACAAAGCTCCTAGCAAGATACATTGAAATTACAAAAACTTTAAAAAGTAGTTTTTCATTATTTTAGTATTAGTATTCAATTATTTATTTGTTTTTAATTTAAGTAAAATGTTTTAATTACAGTATTGCATACCTACAAGTAATTGTAAAGCGTTAACGAATTTACACGAAGAGGAGGAAAGCTGAGAGCGCAAAATTCTTCTTCGGAGGTGTCTGTCTAAAAACTCATATGCATTTTTAGATGCCTAAACTGGTACCAATTACAAAATAATTTTTTATATCCGATACTTTTTAAAACTTTTTTGAACTCAATGTATCTTGCTCGGAGCTTAATTTTAAAATTTTTAATAAAATGGATATCTTTAAATAATTTACTGCATTTGCTAGCACTTCGCGAGTGCTTTTAAATAATATAAAGAAAAATTTAATCTTTTTAATAAAATTGAAATAAAAGGTTAATATTTCAATTCTTAATAAAAAAAAGTTCAACCCAGGCACTTTGAAAATAAATTACAGCATTTGTCAGCACTTCGCGAGTACTTTCGAATAAATTTTAAAAATTGAAAAATTTTAAGGTGGGCGTCGAGTTGGCTCTTTCAACACAGCACTTCCAAAATAACAAATTATATTATAACAAATTATCCGCTATTAAAGCTTTAGTAGCATTTTTGAAAAAAAAATTTCGTATTAAGCACTTTACATGTTTCAAATCACTAAGCTGGTGTAATTCGTGTATAAGTTCTGACTTGGTAGTTGAGAGTTGACGTTGTAGACAAGAATCTCGACTTGAGCTAGTTCAAGCCTAGCTTCAGCAACTTTTTCACCCTTTTTTAAAACACGATAATACAATTTGTAATTTAAATTGTATTAAGTTCTGAATAAAAGCTGTCATCACTTTTCCTGTAAGTACAATTTTCTTTACAATTGACCTAAATACTTGGAAAAATTATATAAATGTCGTATAAATACGTCGGCTATTTTCAAAATGTAATTAAATTGAAATTTGTCGCCATACCTAAATAAAATCTTAAAACAACAAAAGTAACAAAATATTGAAAAAAGTCAAGAATATTTTGTTTTCGTGTTAATAAACAACTGTTTTAAATGGTTTTTTATTTTGTATACTACGATACAGTAATGAGGTAAATGATTTAAGGGTGAGTGATTTACAACCCTAGAGGAAACCCAAATGGTATAACACGCGATCGACAAAAGACAACACTTCCTTGTTAATATCCCCAGGTGGAAAAACAAAAATGTCACAAGCAGCGATCATCATTCAGCATACGTTGGTTATCAACTTAACTAAAGTCGAGATGACTTGCTAGATGAATATAATAATGGGGTGGTTTTACGTTTTTTCTCCATAGTCCACAGTTCAAAAGTGTAATTCAATAATTGAATGCTAAACATTTTAATGTGTTAAAAAATATTCTGGATTTCATTTGACGATTTCTGAATATCACCAGACGGTTTCTGAATTATAATTGATGATTTCTGAATTACAATTGACTTTTTCTGAATAGCAGTTGATCTTTTCTGAATTACAACTGCAAAAGGTGTAGTAATTGTTGTCCAAGTAATTATACTTGATTGTAGATTGAAATTGCAAGCTTTAAGTAATACACACCCCAACAATCACAAAATATAAATGTTAGTTCATTTAACGTTAAAATAACGTGAAATTAACTTACGAAAATTAATTTCATGTTATTTTAACATTAAATTAACGCTGCCTTTCTGTTATAGTCAAACTACGATAAATTATAGTTTTTTCTTCTTTGTGGAATTTAGTATACTTAATCAAAAAATTAAAATTTGAAAAATTTTTAAAAAAGCCAAAAACTGAAATTAAAAAAAATTGAAGCTCGTTTTTCTTCAGAACTACAGTTTTTTTTGAAAAATATATGTTTTAAATGTTACTCGCTCTGTAGTACTCTAAATTTCAAAATGGATTTATTACTTTTCGAGATATTAATTTTTGAGTCTTTTCTTCAATTTTCTTTCTTTCTGAAATT
This sequence comes from Cantharis rufa, assembly GCA_947369205.1. Classification (NCBI taxonomy): domain Eukaryota; kingdom Metazoa; phylum Arthropoda; class Insecta; order Coleoptera; family Cantharidae; genus Cantharis; species Cantharis rufa. The sequence continues at coordinate 23,787,241 of OX376309.1, forward strand.
TTCAACTTTCTGAGATTAGATAGTTCAACCCCTAGTATTCCAATTTTAAATTATTTATTTTCCTTCAAAAACCTACAAAGTTGTATTTTTTTATCGGAAAGTATTACTTTCGGTGATCATGAATGAGGCCAAAAGAACAAAAAAAATTTTATATCTGATATCTTAAAAATCTAATTGGGAGAATATGCCAAAATGCCTCATATTTTTTATACTGTAAATTTTAGAATAATTTTATATAAGAACCACCCTCTGTTAGAACGCATTCTGTTGACGGTGCATGTACACGATGTAAATAGTTGCTGCAAGGTGTTTTAATGGGCGGAGCCGGCTGCAGCTGCTTGCAATAGTGCAATAGTAAATATAATATTTCATTTTTTACCCAAAGTTTTTAATGATCCATAAATTTGTACAAATTTATATTATTTTGTAATTTACACCCTAAACTACCATGTTGTTATTAAAAAATTTTTAATTTTGTGGGGGGACACTTTGGCATCTATTCCCCATCTAATCAACATATTAAACATTCGTTTATGCTATAACACGGAAAATTTGTATTCATTACAATATCGCTTAAAATGGAAATTTGGGTTTGGAAAGTTTACTAATATTTCTCGAGATTAATCAAAATATTTTTTTAGGTTTAATCATAAACTAGTAATTATTTAATTTTTATTTTATTTTATTTTATTTGAAAAAATCAAACTTAGATTTTAAAAGATAATAAATATCAAACTGTAACCATTATCGCGTTGGCACCCTATTTATTATTTTTTTATATGGCGCAATAACTAATGTTATCAAGATATTAAAATGAGCTATAAATTAGGTACCGCATTAAATTTTAAAATATTTACCTTATAAACCGCTTTATAATTAAAACAAGGTTTCCGTAATAAGTAATTGATAATTTATATGTTAAAATTTTGAATGAAAAAGTTGAAAAATTTAAATTATAAGAAGATGATATAATTTACTATAATATATCTGTATAAATTACTTACTAATTACTAATATACTTTTTTTTATAAGACGTAATAAAATTAACAAACTTTTTTAATACCACTGAAATTTTTATTCAAATTCGATTACATAAATTTAACTTTAAAAATGAAAAAGTGTAACATTTTTAACGTTGCTTTGTAACCCACATTACCTTTAGTTAAATTCTTAACTAAGTAATTAAAACCATTTATCTTAACGTCTGTAAAAGGCAACTTCAGTTTTATAGCATTATAATAGCGCCATGAATGTCAAACTCAAACTGTCATAGATTAATTTGAAGTTTTGGAATGGATAAACTTTTCCAACAGAATATAATAATTTTAACTCTCATTTCGTTATTAAAAACAAGAAACGTTCGTTTAAATCCAAATGCATATTTTCATTTTACTGAATACCAAAATCATGTTTTTCGTCAAGTCGCCCGTGTAGTCGTACAGATAAAATCTTCATCTTTTAGAAAATAAGTTTTTTTTAGTATTTCGAAAGTATTTAATATTAAATAAACCACCATTCGAAATGTATATTCTTAAGTAGGTACATAAGCCTGCCGCTTAGTAATTAAATTTTAAAATAATTACAATTGGTGGTTGAATTATTAAAAAATAATTTTCTTAGTTCTTAGCTCTTTTAATATCCGCTAAGTAATAATTTTTTCATTTTATGGCCGTAGTTAATTGTTTTAAAAATTTTTACGAAACAAGTTTCAAAAATGAATTAAATTTTAATCAAATTTTAAGTTTCTATTCAACATGGCTATATATTAAATAAATTCTTTGGTTTCATACCAAAGCTCGTCGCTCACTGACGCAATGCAAGACTCGTAACATTACAGTACAATAAACTTTAATTCCATTTAATCGTGCAATATCGAACGAAGAAGATAGAATGATTAAATATGCCTGAAGAAGTCGAGGGAAATTTACATTAGCAACTTGAGTGCAAGTTTTATAACTCTTTTGAGGCTTTTGTTTGATTTCAAGTAGAAGAAAAACTTACTAATAAAAAATTCTACATTTTTCCTAGTTTTACTTATTTTATTTGGCGCCAATGAATACAGCTCTTGACGCCGTGTCGTAAATAGACAAAGCTAGCTATCACGTGTAACATATAATACAGATAAAAAGTAGCTAATTGATGATGACTATAGTAAATTGTGTTATAACTGATAGTAGTAGAAACTTCACGACATTGTTCAAATGGAATGTTTTGAAAATTTTACTGAAGACAAGCTTTAATATAAGGCGTCCTGACAGGGAGCCTTAATATAAATCAAGAGCTATTAATTCCGCATTTTTAAACAAAAAACAGAAAAATTATTTTGAACATTCCAAAGATATAAAACCATTTATATTGGATTTAGAGAGTTTTAATTTAATACTTTTTATATATGTTTCAGCTTTAAGTAATTCTTAACAAGACTAATGAAAACGTAGTAAAAAATCCAGTAAGAAATGCATGTATAAACCGACTAAAGTTGTCGAAACTTATTTAGAAAGTTTTTTTACAACTCTCATCTAACTCGAATTTTTCAGATTATTTTGTAAAAACTTTTAGGATAAATAAGGAAGGAAACAAAATTAGCTTAGCTAGAAAACTAAGAAAAAGTAATATAACATAAAAATCTTTACCTTAATAGGAAGTAACAATTCGTGGGTTTGATTTCCGTTCCATAAGCGGGAATCTTGCGGTAACAATGCGAAATCACATGATAATTTTTCAATCTTTTCTTCCATTAATGAGGGTATTCGGTGTGATAATAAGTCGGATTTATTTTTACTTAAAATATCTACCGTATCCGCTATATTAGTGTAGTTAGTTGTAACTTCCGGGATTAAAACGTCGGTTACGATTTCTAAAGTGGTTTTAAAAGTAGGAGTAAAAGTGCCGTTTTCAAAAATCGGTTTACTGGTGGAAATTATGAAGTCCGTATTTACATACTTTTGAGTTACCGGAGAACCATTCAAAAACGAGCAATTAAATAATAGAAGGAAAACCGTTATGGGGTAATATTTCAGATTCATTTTTCAGTAGGCCTGAACCGCCAGATGAAGCCAACCTGCAAAAAAAAACTTTTGTGAGATATAATTAGGACACAATATATATAAAAAAAATGAAATCATATATCCAGTACTTATACGTAATCAGCACACGTTCGTATTTCCTACTTCCTATTACAGCTATCTTAATATGACAGTTTCCTCTTATTTCTAGAATGGAAAATCTTTTCAATAGAATATTACTTTATAAGCAAACACTACTGTAAATACTCGGAGTTGGAAAAAATCCTTTATATCCTACTTCACAATAACTGACTCATATTACTTGCTAAAATTTTTGTTGTTATATTTGAATTCTTATGGTCGAAGTACGTCAATTATTATTTCGCCAATAAAATGAATAAGAACTAGTAAATGCTAAGCTAAGTCAAATTTAAGTAAATGCTTATTTGTTCTAAGCAAAAAAAGCAAAATTAGTACAATGTCAACCTTATTGCTTTTACTTATTAAGTTGTAAGTGTTCCGTAATGGTTAACAATAGCTTACAAAGGAGTCTCGGAAGAAGAACTGCATGAGAGATAATATACAGGGTGTCCCGGATACATTTTACATAACTTAGATAGAAGACACTTTTCTAAGAAAAATAGTTCCAAAACCTTGAAAGTTAGCCCTCTTTAAAACATTTTTGTTTAAAGAGCGCGAATGTTAAAAAATTCTAACTTTTGTTTGTTTATTTTTTGGATTGGTTTTTCAAAAATATTTACTAAACAAACTTTTTAGTCTGTTCAATTTACTATCCGGAATAGGGCGTCAGATTTTTTTGTAAAATGTTTCGTTTAAAAGATACAGGGTTTTGAAGGAAACCAAGAAAAAAGAAAACTCGAATCTTTCCACATTTCTTTACTTACTTTAATTTATAACTCGAAAGCCTTGACTTTAGACAATGAAAGGTTCGAATCTAGTTTGTAGATTATTTCACGCTTTCTAAAAAAGTACTAAATCATTTTTATTGAAAAATCAATATTTTCCGAACTATGGCCATATGAAGGTGAATTTAGAAAAGAAATTTGTTAAACATTTTTCTTATGAAAGTAATACACCACCGAATTTATTTAAAGTGTATCCGGTGACACCCTGTACATACCTGTAGATATTACAAAAATTTAATATTTTACAATATTTAATATTATAAAAATTTAATCCTATTGTATTTGGCTGAGTTTGGCTAGCGGTGCCTTGGTTATATGCACAAAAATGAAAGTAGCGGTACTTTACCGGCAAAAGTGAAAATTTACAAAGATGGTAGGAAATCTGCGTTTTCGGCTTTAAATTTTTCTTAAAATTAACAGTTTTGTAATTAATAAAAAAAATGTTAACCGTTGATTGTTAACTTGAGTATTAGACACTGAAAATGTATCGCATAAAAAAAATTTCTTGCCTAATGCAATTACAATAATTATATTTAATTAAAATGTTTGCATTAATTATCATTATTGCTTATTGACAAAAACTTAACAAGTCTCAAAATAAATCCTTGTAGAGACACAAGAAAAGTTACTTATTTCGTATATTACAAAATTTATTATTTTTCAACTGAATTAATAGTACTTAATTATATTTATAAAATATTTTAATATAAATTAATTTCTATTTTGTAATTATTTCCCATTAAATTTTTATTTTTAATAAATTACGTATTATTTTAATTTAGGACCCCGTGACAAGTATGCAGGGACCATGAATAAAGTTGTTACACCCCTGAAAAACGTAAATGATATCTCTGTATCTTACGTAGAAGCGTAATTTTGATTCAATAGAGAATTAGAAAGCGCAACATTCCGAGGTAGTGAACCGAGTGAAAGCTTTAATCGTGAACGGAGTAGGCAGCATCTCGAGCACATAAAGATTGCCTGTTTAGAGAGGAAATATTAAAACAAACAACCACGAGCTAAAAAATAACAATGCAGAACTTGAAAACTGCAAAATGAACGGAAAAAGAACTGCAAAGAGATATGATTGCTTTAGGAACAAATAATACGGAAAGAGAAATTGTGGGAAATTATGCAAATATACAAATGCAAGAACACATTGAAGCTCTGAAAATGCAGGCAAAAGTGTACCAAAATATAAAAGGCAGCATATATTATAGGTACATATATCATTAAATAAATGACTGAGATAGATGAAGACGTCAAAGCAGCAACTAAAAAGGTAATTCAGGAAAATTAAGAACGTGTATATTATGATTAGGCGCGTATAAAATAGGAAAAGCAAAAGACAAACAAATCGGATAATCCTTTTGAGGTTGGAAAATAATTTTGGATCAACGGCTAAATGGATAAACAGATATGCTGATAATCCGACAGCCTATTTCGGGATTGTAGATAAACAACAAATATAAAACGTACTTATGTTTTTTATATTATTAGAGTGAAATTATTGTGAAACACAGAAAATACTCTAATAATATAAAAGATATGACAAGTCCATCCGTCCGTCCGTCCGTATGTTTCAAATTCTATTTTGTTAAGCTCAGAAGTCAACTGCGGCCGGCTTTGCCTATCGGGTCGTGTGAGTTTAATAATAGGACCTTAGGACATCAGGGTGGTCTATATGCAATACTTTTACTCCTCCCAATCGTGTAAAAAAAGTTGGGGTGCGACTTGAGTTCAAGTAAAGTATATTTGGCTCTTTAAACCAACTTGCGCTTAACATTTTCCGCATAAATACATATAATTTAAAAACAATAACATTATATTTTTATAAATAAAAGTTACAACATTTTTTTATTATTATGCTTATTGCTGCCTACAGAGAGATGTAGAAAAATCCATCTGTCGCATGGAAAAGTACATCAATAATGCAGAAGAAGAGTGAACAGAAAATCTGGTATGTATCTATTCTTACTGAAGAAACCCTGACCTATTGAATAAAACTATACAATTTTGTTGTTTTATTCTCTTCAGCCCGCGAACAATTATAAAATGTTTCAAATAATCCGACTGATAAAGACATGAAGTATTGATTCAACCTTCATTCTTCAGTCAAACTTGTATACACATACAGAACTGATTTTTTAATTCACAACATGTCACCGAAGGGTACCCAATACCTAAAAATAATTAGGAAGTTACTTGGGTAATAAATCAATGCGGTCTTTAGACCGCACCGTCTGGGCAATCTAAGTTGTTAAACATAATAAAATCGCACGTAACGCACTTCTCATTGGTCAATTTTTTTACAAACTTGAAAATTTTTTTCATTAAAATATTAAAAAAATTTTAAAAATATTATTAATTATTATTGTTATTATTAAATATAATAAAGGGCTATATGTGTATCTATCCTTTCTATCTATTCGTAACGTATTTACCTCCAATTTTTAAACATTATAATAAAAAATAATAATACAATAAACATAATAATTAAATATAATAATGCAATATAAAATCACGCCAATTGATCGGTTTTTAGTATATGCCAACCTAAAAGATCTCTAGTTTCCTGTTACCGAAAAATTAAAAAAAGTGTTTTGTGGCTGATATTTATTTTCATTATTTAAAAATATATACATATGTATGATATTAAGTCAATAATAAATTAATATTATTCTTGGAAATCTCGTGAATCCATTCATGCGCATAGTAGTTAAAGTAGTTCAATAAGTTTTTCGCTAATAATTAAATTCAATGCTGCCGCAAAAATGACCAATACCCTACAATCGGCCCTGTCTACATCAAATTTATCTTTCCATAGTGCATATTCTAACAAACTGTTGGTGTCTCGACAATTAATTATAGTAACCTCTTTGATGTGCTGTGAGTTAAAAATCGCTTTGATATATAGACCGAGATTTACCAAATTTTAAATGTCGTGAAACGCTTTGGTTAAAATGTTTATAGAAATATAAAATTGATATGGAATAAATTAATGTCATACTTCATGCCTATCGGCTAAATTTACCCCACTTTTAAAGTTAATTATTTAAACTGATTATTTACATCTTTTAAATTTTGAACCAAGAGGTCTTTATTTAATACGTGACCGGAATCTGATCTTGTAAGTTCTAACCTGGTACATTTTTGCTAAAATCGATGGCCTACTATTTCTTACATAGTTTTCGTATTATTTCACAATTTCGTTGTTTTCAGTTTAATTTATATATTTAATTTCACATTAAATTTATTATGCGATATTTTTTAAATCTCTGAAGGAATTGCAAATAATATGATTTTAATTGATCAATTAGTCTTCTCTGTTGTTTTACAAAATATTAATACACAAAAATTAAATTTCTTTCAAATATAAAAGTTTTTGTTTAAATAAAAATTTAATTTTGAAATATCGGTACATTGAAAAATTTAAGATTTGCATTAAATAATTTTAATGAAAAGAACTTTGTAAATCAATTGGTTATTATTTTTTTCCAATTACCAATTATATTACAGTGTCTTTAAATTTATGTAAAATTACAAGTAATGATTTATTGACCCCAAGGTGGATAAGTAAAGCATGAAGTTATATAATCTCGCGAACCATATTTGATTATATTTGGCTCGACTGTTAATAAGCAGGGAAGCTACAAAGCGATCTTTATTATATCACAAAATAAATCGTTACATAATTGTAATATAGTTGTCATTGAGCGTGTGCCCTTCATTACACACTTTCACTAACAAACATTTTTTATCTTGTGTACTTTAATTTTAAAAAAATTATAATTAACATCATTTCACCTCTCAGTGCGCAATAAATATTACAAAGCTTATAGGTGACGATAAATTAGTTGCTTCAATAATTAGCCATTTTTAGTAACATTATTATTTATTTTCTCTTAATATTTCCATATTAAAGTTGTTAACGTTTTTAAATTGATATTTCTCTCACAATATCTAAAAACCTGTCTAGACTCGGTTTTATACGAAAATAGAATGTAAAATATTGACTAATTTTGGGTAATAATAAGTAATTACAAAGACTTTATATAGTTCAAGAAAGTATTAACAGATGTCGGTACTAAATTGGAAAAAATATTAAATTGCTTTTTTAATGTAATTCGTGGTTTTTATTGGTGCATCTTCCAGTATAGCGCCCTCTGCTGACTGTTTTATAAAGCACAACAGATGTTTCCAAAACTTCCTAAGGCTTTTTTTAATTCTTTGATTTCTTTTTCCAGACAATATTTTTTGTGAAAAATTGGGAAACACAAAAGTTAGATAACTTTTTTCGGTATTTTCCTCGGTAATACCCTCATACTCATATCTATATATTACTTTCGATTATATGATATAGAGCAGCGGTTTCCAAAGTGATTTTAAGTTAAGAGTCGTTGTTTGGGAGTCGCTGGTGTACAGTTACGATCTAGCGTTTATCTGTGTCGACTGCTAAACCGAGAATCCCGGGGCAGGTTTCATCTACACCAAATAGCATATGAAAGCAGCGGCGTCGTTAGAGGGTGGACCCGGGTCCATATAAAATTAGTAAACAGGGGCATTCTTGTATCAAATAATTAATCTTGCAGCCTGTGAAACAAAAGTGTTTCCAGCATAGCCATTGTTTAAGTACTGCTAGAAATGTTACCTTAAAATTTGAAAGTAAAATTCTAAAGACAGACAAAATAATACGACAAAATTATGAATAAATAGCTAAGGCAGGTGAAAATATCGATTAGGATTGGAATAATGTTATTTTTTCCATGAAATTCTATAATACGGGCTTAATTAATTCTCTCCCGACAATAGACTTCTCCAAACAAGTCTTTACGACTTTTTTGCCCAGGAAATTGCAACTAAAAATAGGAGGTGCAAAACTAGATGCTATAAGAGTCCCAAATTCAAAATTTCAACTTTCTACGACTTTCCGTATTTGAGTTATACGACATATCATACGCATACGACATACGTCACGACAAAACTAGTCAAAATGGGTTCAGGGAACGTCAAAACGGATATTTCGGTCAAAATCTGAAAACCGAATAAAGTCGGGATTACAATACTTCCTTATTTACACGAAGTAAATATACCTAAATCCTATTTATATACAATCAAGTAGACTGCAGGTATTTAATTCTAACAACGCTCTCATAGTTTACAAGAATTTATAAATTAATAACAATAACAGAAATAATAAATTATTTCCAAATAACTGCTTCTTTTAAGTAAAAGACCTCAAAATCCGTTAAGGATAGACTAAGGATGAAACCAATGAGTTGAGAAAAATCTCATTGAAAGGTCGATTAAAGACTTAAACCTGAAAATTTCATGAAAACTTTTTCCTTAATTATATATCGCACCTATAGTTGGAGGATGAATCTGAAACTCAATACGAAATTCAAAATTAACGGCATTTTCTAATTATGAAATTAAAAAACTTTTACGTTAATTACGTTACGTTTTACGTTAACACAACCTAACGTAACGAATTTAATTTTATTTATACATTTTTTTATTCGTTTGATTCGGATCATAACTCTAGTTCTTATGGGATACGCAGTGTAGGCATGTTTTATCCAGGCTTTTATTTATAATTACTATAAGCTGAGATGCATATTGAACAGTTATTATTGATATTTTTAATTTACATCAATAAATTTAATTTAAATATTTATTAAAAATAATTACAAAAAACTGGCATTTTTTAAGATGACATCCAAGAGTCCGACCCCGACTAGAAATTGTAGTTAGGCTTTCCGAAAGATCAATTCGGGCCGAATTAGGCATACCTAACTTAGGCAAACCTAACTCTAACCACGTCAGGGCCACATGAGGCAAAACGAAAAATGGCAAAATGTAATTAGGAAAGTGTTTGGCACTGCCTAACTTCGGCATACCTTTGGAATTCCTAATTTGGGCCTAATCACGGTAGCCAAAGGTTTACCGAAGTTCGGTATTCTAAACTCGGACTTCATTAGGAAAGTGTTTGGCACTGCCCAACTTCGGCGCACCTTTGGAATTCCTAATTTGGGCCTAATCACGGTAGCCAAAGGTTTACCGAAGTTCGATATTCTAAACTCGGATTTCATTAGGAAAGTGTTTGGCACTGCCTAACTTCGGCACACCTTTGGAATTCCTAATTTGGGCCTAATCACGGTGGCCAAAGGTTTACCGAAGTTCGGTATTCTAAACTCGGATTTCATTAGGAAAGTGTTTGGCACTGCCTAACTTCGGCACACCTTTGGAATTCCTAATTTGGGCCTAATCACGGTAGCCAAAGGTTTACCGAAGTTCGGTATTCTAAACTCGGATTTTATTAGGAAAGTGTTTGGCACTGCCTAACTTCGGCACACCTTTGGAATTCCTAATTTGGGCCTAATCACGGTAGCCATAGGTTTACCGAAGTTCGGTATTCTAAACTCGGACTTCATTAGGAAAGTGTTTGGCACTACCTAACTTCGGCACACCTTTGGAATTCCTAATTTGGGCCTAATCACGGTAGCCAAAGGTTTACCGAAGTTCGGTATTCTAAACTCGGATTTCATTAGGAAAGTGTTTGGCACTGCCTAACTTCGGCACACCTTTGGAATTCCTAATTTGGGCCTAATCACTGTAGCCATAGGTTTACCGAAGTTCGGTATTCTAAACTCGGACTTCATTAGGAAAGTGTTTGGCTTTACCTAACTTCGGCACACCTTTGGAATTCCTAATTTGGGCCTAATCACGGTAGCCAAAGGTTTACCGAAGTTCGGTATTCTAAACTCGGATTTCATTAGGAAAGTGTTTGGCACTGCCTAACTTCGGCACACCTTTGGAATTCCTAATTTGGGCCTAATCACGGTAGCCAAAGGTTTACCGAAGTTCGGTATTCTAAACTCGGATTTCATTAGGAAAGTGTTTGGCACTGCCTAACTTCGGCACACCTTTGGAATTCCTAATTTGGGCCTAATCACTGTAGCCATAGGTTTACCGAAGTTCGGTATTCTAAACTCGGACTTCATTAGGAAAGTGTTTGGCACTACCTAACTTCGGCACACCTTTGGAATTCCTAATTTGGGCCTAATCACGGTAGCCATAGGTTTACCGAAGTTCGGTATTCTAAACTCGGACTTCATTAGGAAAGTGTTTGGCACTGCCTAACTTTGGCATACCTTTGGAATTCCTGACTACTATCTTGTGACAGTAACTAAGAGCTTGCCGAAGTGAAGAATGATAGCTATAATCTATGGTTGCCAATTGATGCAAATAGAATACTTTATATCTTAATTCATGTTTTTTTATTTCTAATAGATTTTAAAATTTTAATCTAGATTCAAATTCATTTTTACATTTAAAATTATTTCATTCGTCAATAGAAAAATAAATTATAAATAAAAAGCTAACTCTAACTCAAACCTAACTCTAACCACGTCAGGGCCACATGAGGCAAAACGAAAAATGGCAAAATGTAATTAGGAAAGTGTTTGGCACTGCCTAACTTCGGCATACCTTTGGAATTCCTAATTTGGGCCTAATCACGGTAGCCAAAGGTTTACCGAAGTTCGGTATTCTAAACTCGGACTTCATTAGGAAAGTGTTTGGCACTGCCCAACTTCGGCGCACCTTTGGAATTCCTAATTTGGGCCTAATCACGGTAGCCAAAGGTTTACCGAAGTTCGATATTCTAAACTCGGATTTCATTAGGAAAGTGTTTGGCACTGCCTAACTTCGGCACACCTTTGGAATTCCTAATTTGGGCCTAATCACGGTGGCCAAAGGTTTACCGAAGTTCGGTATTCTAAACTCGGATTTCATTAGGAAAGTGTTTGGCACTGCCTAACTTCGGCACACCTTTGGAATTCCTAATTTGGGCCTAATCACGGTAGCCAAAGGTTTACCGAAGTTCGGTATTCTAAACTCGGATTTTATTAGGAAAGTGTTTGGCACTGCCTAACTTCGGCACACCTTTGGAATTCCTAATTTGGGCCTAATCACGGTAGCCATAGGTTTACCGAAGTTCGGTATTCTAAACTCGGACTTCATTAGGAAAGTGTTTGGCACTACCTAACTTCGGCACACCTTTGGAATTCCTAATTTGGGCCTAATCACGGTAGCCAAAGGTTTACCGAAGTTCGGTATTCTAAACTCGGATTTCATTAGGAAAGTGTTTGGCACTGCCTAACTTCGGCACACCTTTGGAATTCCTAATTTGGGCCTAATCACTGTAGCCATAGGTTTACCGAAGTTCGGTATTCTAAACTCGGACTTCATTAGGAAAGTGTTTGGCTTTACCTAACTTCGGCACACCTTTGGAATTCCTAATTTGGGCCTAATCACGGTAGCCAAAGGTTTACCGAAGTTCGGTATTCTAAACTCGGATTTCATTAGGAAAGTGTTTGGCACTGCCTAACTTCGGCACACCTTTGGAATTCCTAATTTGGGCCTAATCACGGTAGCCAAAGGTTTACCGAAGTTCGGTATTCTAAACTCGGATTTCATTAGGAAAGTGTTTGGCACTGCCTAACTTCGGCACACCTTTGGAATTCCTAATTTGGGCCTAATCACTGTAGCCATAGGTTTACCGAAGTTCGGTATTCTAAACTCGGACTTCATTAGGAAAGTGTTTGGCACTACCTAACTTCGGCACACCTTTGGAATTCCTAATTTGGGCCTAATCACGGTAGCCATAGGTTTACCGAAGTTCGGTATTCTAAACTCGGACTTCATTAGGAAAGTGTTTGGCACTGCCTAACTTTGGCATACCTTTGGAATTCCTGACTACTATCTTGTGACAGTAACTAAGAGCTTGCCGAAGTGAAGAATGATAGCTATAATCTATGGTTGCCAATTGATGCAAATAGAATACTTTATATCTTAATTCATGTTTTTTTATTTCTAATAGATTTTAAAATTTTAATCTAGATTCAAATTCATTTTTACATTTAAAATTATTTCATTCGTCAATAGAAAAATAAATTATAAATAAAAAGTGCTAGTGTAGTGTCTGTGTTCTGAGAAATTTTTATATCTTCTCGTATTACATGAACTATTTTACAACAGTCGAGTCGTTCAGTTGTCCTATATCCATGTGACTTTATTGTTAGTTGCTAACGTCTTTATATCATAGTGAGCGGTTCTCTAGGTTATTATAATTAAAATTATATCAACAATAAATTATATTTGATACCTAATAATTTATTTGTTGTCAAAAATCAACAAAATGTCGGTTGGTTTAATTGAAGCAAAATATCGGTTAGTAACATTTTTAGAAAGTGATTTTTTCGTATTTTTTTCTGAAAATAAATTCCAAAACGAAAATTTTGAGAAAAAGCCGTCGCATTTATTCAATTTTTGAAAAAGTAAGTAAGTAAAATAATAAAAGGTATAAAAATAAATCATAACTTCATAACTAAGCAGCATGAATTATTTTGTAATAAATTTAATAAATATCTTTATATTTCAGGGATATTAATTAAAAGATTTTCAAAATCTGAAGATGATCCGTTGGGTGACAAAGCTGTCAACGATAGTATTTCATCGATACTCAATCATTGTGGTGATTGGAATAGTGGGCTAAATGATAGAAAAAGCAAAAATGTACAAAACAAGAATGACATGAAAGAAATAATGCTAAAGCAGCGTTGACAATTTGCGTGCGTGTTCCACGAATTTACAAATTTTAATTTTCACCATTTGATAATTTTTATATTCGTGGCGAAGGTTTACACGGGTGCGCATATAACAGTTTTAACAGTTAGTGGTGAAAAATTACGATTTATATTTCAGGAATCGTGAAAATTAAAATTTGTAAATTCATGCATCGTGGAACAGGTACGTGATTCACTCACTACCCATGTCAACGCTGCTTAAAATTAAAATTAATTTTAATTTATATTAAACCTTTAATATGGTAAAGTTATTAACATGTGAAATTATTGTAAAAATTATGTATGTTAGAAAAAAGGCGTTAAAACGCTTTTGTATTTACAGTGCGATAATCGATATCCACCCATTTCCCTACTTTTTACGAATTAATTTTAAGAAATTGGAGCTATTGTTGTATTATTGCTATATTTTTTAAGATAATTATTGTATTTGTATTTCTGCCAGGTTTTTAAAATAAATATTAAATCTAGCTCGTGCAATATAATATCGTATTTCTGTTTGTCCTAAAAAAAAAAAAAATTTTTAGATTTAGATTTAGGTGGTCACCTGCAAGTTTGGTTTTCCAAACCACCGCCTAATTAGGAAAGCGAATTCGGGCCACATTAGGTTAAGGTTGTCACCTGCAAGTTTGGTTTTCCAAACCACCGCCTAGTTAGGAATCTTAATTAGGTAGGGACTCGCAACTGCGTTACGTTCGTAATACGGGCCTAATGCGGCTGCCTCACTTGGCCCGAGTTTGAAATTCGGCATGCCTAGTTCGGGCCTAATCACCACCTAACTACAATTTCTACTCGGGACAATCTTTAAAACAGAACTATAATAATGCTTTTTCAAGATAAAGTTTTGAAAATTTTGAAAAACAAATATTTTTGGTAAAATGAAAAATTTATTTTGTATTTTTAAATCTTAATTTTACGAAAGCATCGTTTATTTAAAAATTCAATAAATACGTCATTGCATTAATTAGTTTGGATTATCGAGCAATATACTGCAATACGTTTTTTATTAATATTACGAGGATACTTTATTTTATTCGCAATTATTTTTCAATAACGGTAAATTCTTTGATAATTTTGAAACATTTGTCGAATATTTGCTAATATAAAAATATTTTATATGCAAATTTAATCATTTGCAATAAATCATTTGAACGCAGTAATTCTCAATACTACAATTCCATGTACTGTAGTTTAATTAAAATACATATAATTTATTGTTCATTCTGTTATATTTGAAAAAGCAGTCGGGGCAAAAAAAAAGCAAAAGTTTTTATTTCGAATCTTACACTACATGTATTACCGGATTACTTTACGACCACAGTAGTAGTTTGTCTGTTGCGATATTTCGCAAAAAATTATTTCAGTCATTAGTAAAGCTACCTGTTATACAAACTATGTAAGACTACAAAACTACAGCTTCCAAAAACATCATGTGATTGTAACATATTTTTTGCCAAGAATAGTTTTGTCCGTCTAATTTCATTATCTTGTTTGAAGACAGGTCAATTTGATTGATTTTCTTTCTTAACCAAACAATCTTTAACGAATTATCATCAGAATCATAGTAAGAAAAATTTTTGCAAAAAGTCTGATTTCGCTTAACGACTGAGACATACTATCTAATTCGACTTGGCTGAATGAGCAAGAAATCGTAGCCAGCAACTGAATAAAAACAAGAATTTCTGAGGCAAAATTGAAATTTTCGTAATAAGTAAAATGAGATAAACGATTTTGATTTAAAAAAAACTGTAATTGTCATCTTTAATTTGATGATTAATCTATAAAACACAATAACTTCCAATTACTCCGTAATATACAAAAATAAAATATTAAATTAATATGAAAAGTTTAAATGTTGTTGTTTCTTGTTCCTTTTTTAAAAATAAGCTTTCCTATATAATATTATCCCTAAACATTTCGTTTGAAGTGAATGACTATATTACTTTATATCTGCATGATTTAATCTGATACGATAAAATCAACCAAGTAAGAAAATGTAACAAAATTCAAACACCAAAAAATAAATTTAAGTTCTGCCTTGCAGATTTAGATATCCAAAGAAGTAAATGACACGTGCATTCAAAATTCATCAAGCAGTTAATAAAAGAAGTAATTTATGTAGAGAAAAATTCGAATTATAAATTAATGCCAAGTTCAAATGCTGTCACTTATTCCGTATCTATGAGAATGATCGTTTCTTGATTTGTAGTAGATATCAAGGAGTAAAGCAAATGCATGGTGGTGGAATTAATGTATCACTCACTTTGCCGATTCTACAAACTCTCTTTATGCCAAACAATATGTCATTTGAAACATTATTCTTTTCCACTTGATTTGTTACCGCTGATAAATTATTTGATTTTTTTATTTATTCGGTTGAGAAAAAACACTTATTGTTCAAATTTCATAGTAAACGTTCTAAATATGGAACTGCGTAGTCTCTCCGAAGAAAAAATTTAATATTATTTAAAATTCAAATTTTTATCTGACTACTCATCATTCGGTCATGGAATTTATTCTACATCACTGCGGAAGTAATACATTGTGTTTATATACACCTAATTCAATTCAACATAAAAATATACAAAAAAAATATTAAAAAATTGAAAATGCCAGAAAATTGATGTCCAAATATCATAATTGCAATCCCTATAATGAGCGTTCAAAACCAACCCTGTTTTCTGTTATCAAAAAATTTTAAATCTATTCAAAAACCGAGTCTGGGACTTTTCGAAGTGGGAACCCTTTAAAATGCTGCTCTATAAGTCTTGGAACTGTTCCATTAACAATATCATGCTTCTTTGTGACTTGTATTTCAATGCTTTCTCCAGGAGCGACAACGAATGAGTTGTTCGATCTAACTGCTACCACCATCATCTGCAGATTCTCCTTGATTGGCAGACTAATGGTTGCTTACCAGATTCGTTTCGAAACTTTAGGTTTTGCTTATATTATTATGTTAACTCATTTATTTTATAATTAAACTTATTCTCAAAACTGTTCACAAGCTTTGCTACTAGGAAATAAACCACAAGAAGAGTGTGAGTGAAAGTTAACAAGGTTTTCGAAAAAACAGATCATCAACCGATGCAATCTTTATTATCCGTCAAATAATGGAAAAGTCAATAAAATTCCGCGTACCCACTTTCATGTGTTTTATTGACCTGACTAAGGCTTTTGATGAATAAAACTAGACGACGTCCTAAGAATACTTGAAATGAAAAGGGTTCACAGCAATATAATAAATATATACGTAATAAATACAAAAAAATATTTTATACATTAAAATTTAATACAGTTTGCTGATGAATGTTACAACAATTAAATTCATCTCAATTTAATAGGGAATACAAAGTCAAAAATAATCTGAATAATTACGAAAAATACTGGTTTTCTCAGAAAATGTTTATATACAAATTCTTTTACAGGAATATCACTGCAAGTGATTGTAACAAATGAAGTACAATTTTTAAAAAATAGAAATAGAGGCGGTTATTGACCCAGTAGTTACCACAACCAACTACTAATTCTAATGAACAATTTTTGTTTTATAAAGTTTCCGTAAACCTAATTAGGTGATGGTAATATTTTGACAACCTTTATAAAACCAAAATTATTTATTGCAATATTAAGGTAATCGGTTCTAAAAAGCTCTCCGTACTTTGATGGGCACGTAAAAACGATGTCCTCCTAGAATTAATGATTTCCATCATCAATTATTAAACAGGGACACAGGCACATTCCCTCAACCGGTGTAAAAAACCGTAGGGTTTAAATTCTGATACATGTTTATCAGAGAAAGGAACCGATTGTCCTGCAGTAGACAGGAAAGTCAGAAAAAAAAAGCTCTAGTTGTTCCCACGAAAGATGAAGCTGACGTCAGAACTATCTGAATGAAATATTGGATGAATAGGTGTGTTATCGGTCTTAAATAAAAGCAAATAAAATTTTCCGATGATCCGGTTTCTTTAATGGCCCATTTTATTTGTTTTCATTAAACCGCTGATCCAATATTTCGTTCAGATAGTTCTGACGTCAGCTTCATCTTTCATGGGAACAACTATAAATACCAGGTTATCTAATTTCAATTATTCTTAACTGACGGGCACCCCCAAACTTATAGAAATGTTTGAGGGTGTAGAACACTGCTTTACAGATTTTTTGTATTCGCCATCACTTTGATTGACCTCTTTTTTTTATCAGGGAATATCCAGTTTTAGATCTTTTCGGCTATCTTTCCTCGAACATTCTATTAAAGTGCATTTTTCGAAAATAAGAAGAAAAATGATAATATAAACACGACATTGGACAATATTGCAGATAGTCTTAAAACAAGTGTTAGGTTGTAAAAGAAAATAAATGGAAATCGTTAAATAGCTTATAAACAAATTGAAAAAATGGGAAAAATTTTGGCCTATGTTCATAGGGAACATGGCGCAAGCTATTGAAACTAGCTCAAAATGCAATTTAAAACTAGGTCGAATTGGCTCGGATTTTGTTTACTTTAAGGCCACATAAAATAAAAAATATCATTTTCTGCTAAAACTACATAAGAAAACTAATAAGAAGAGAAGATCTAGAAACATCAGACGGAACGCCCACCGATTGAAAATTAAATGGATGAAGCAATAAACGAAGAAATCATAGAAGCAACCAAGAAGTTAAAAACCGAAAAATATCCAGTACAGATGAAATTATATGAGAAATGGTTAAAAATGCAAGAAAAAATTACATGTCTAAATCAGCAAACTAATAAAGCAGATATTTAAATTTTTAAATAACATTTTATTCTGAAAAATCACAATAATTTGATTTCTGGTCTCCTTAGTACAGCCCTGAAATCAGAACTCGCTCTCGCTCGCATAAAAACATAATTACTTATCAATGCACAACTTATTTTTATTTATTTTTTTAATGAAGTACAGTGTATAAGCTTCCAATTGAGCCCACATGGAAGATTCTATCACATTCCGTTATTTTTAGAGTTGGTCAAAAAAGACTAAAAACGCATTTTTCGTGTTTTTATCCTTACAAAAGAATTTGACGTGTTAGAACAATTTTGAAAACAGATTTGTTGAAAAATGTCGTCCTGTGTAATGTGTATGTTTTTCTTGTTATTGCTCTGTCGCACCCTTGCGACAAAAGTGACAGTCAAAAAAGTAAGTTTGTTAGAAATAGGGGAAACTATTTCCAACTAAAGAAAAGTTAACAAATTTATGGTCTTCATGTTTTGATGTTCAATAGAGTAATATTTACGGAAATTATTATTGGTAATAACTAATAACTGAAAAATCAAGTATTTTGGAGACAATCAAGGAGACTATCAAAATATTTTTCCAAAGGCCATACACTCCTACTTAAAAAAGACGTTGACGGGCCGGATTAAAGCTCTTTGCGGGCCAGAGTTGACCGGTGGGCCGCACTTTGCCCACCTCTAAACTAATCCAGCCAGTTATGCAATTAAATTCAATTAGACATTTGTTAAACTAAAAGTCTACCTACTTGATGTCAATATCATCATAAAATCATAATAAATAAAATATTTTTTGAAAATTTCTGAACTAAAGACTTCTTATATTTCGTCATACCCGAATCCCATAAGTTCTTGAATTTGGGTTATTCTTTCTTGGGTTGGTTTCTTGGGTTTTTGGTTTTTAAGCTTACAAATACCTGTCAAATGTCAAAAATAATAATTATATTGTTATATAAGCATACTTCTTCTTTTTCAGCCTTTTCTGTTCACTGTACTCCGAAGGAAAAGTTTCAGCATTTAGACTTCACGGTTACTTAATCCGAATTGGAAAATGCCTGTAAACCTGCTTTTTTAGTTGATCGCGGAGACCGCCGACTTTACGTGCTCTCCGAAGCACGGAAACGATCATATGAAAGTTTTACGCTCTCCCCGGATTCGAACCGAGAACCTTAGAGTCAGCAGTTATTCGGCTAACTTACTAAACTAATGACCGTCTTATATAAACATTCGAGTTATTTAATTTCTAGCAAACATTTGTATTTATTGTGTCCTGGTTTTTTAGATCCTTCTGTACAAATAAAGATTTAATAAAAAAACTTTTTTCTTTCTTGCCGGTATGAGTTTACATATAAATTTTTTTTATTTGCTTGCTAACGTTTTTAGACGAATTTGACACCTGAAAGATTTTTTGATTGAATGAGTTTTTAGATAACTTCTTAAAACTTCATCGTTTGCAATTTTTTTAGCCAACTTTCGCACTCAAAAAGTTTTTAGTCCATTAAAAATGTATTTACGGGAAAATTCCTGGCCGCTAATTTCACATGTAAAAAGATTTTTGCTCCTTACGAGTTCTGAGAATTGAATGAGGTAAATGTTATGCATAAAATGGAAAAGTTAAACTGCACCATACGCATTCATATCTAATCTATTTGAGATATCTTCCAACTTTTAATTTCAAAATCTAGAAAATGTTCCATATAAACTACTGTAATCAATGTTTTTAATATTCAAATTGATAATCTTAATACATAAAATCCCAGCACTCTGCTGTTGCTCCTCTTCCAGCGTATCATTTTTTGGGGAAAAAGAAACACTCTGATTGGTCGAATTTTTTTACCAACCAAAAAATATATTAAACCACCGCCGGTACTCCCCCTGGGACGAGTTGCACATCAATCGAGTTTTCAACCAATCGGGTCTAGATGCCCGTCCGTGGACGGGCTTTCCAGCTAGTTCAATATATAAATCTTTAACTATAATCATCTAAATCAATCAACTTCGTAAAAAATTATCCATTTTATGTCCAAATTTAGGACATTCCAAATTTAAAAAGTCATAAATTTACTAAACTTAAATTAATCAAATTTATTCTCCAAATAAAAAAATCGCAAAACCAAACTCGCGAACAAACTTTGTTGCAAAAAGCCTGGTTCTCACCACTCACCATTGCGACCTTAACTGGTTAGAGGGAAAACCAGCAAATACAAATTTTAAAAAATAAAATTTTTACGAAAAAGTACAAAATTCCCAAATCAAATATTAAAATCTTCAATGAAGGATTTTGGAACATGACAATATATAACTAAAATTTGATCACTACATGGATTGTTACTACTCTATTATAATCTCTAATGAGATCTAATAAAATCGAAGGATTTTATTGAGATCCCCTGGTTGTAACTTTTGGTTGTAATTGTTAGTGTGGGATATTATAAGATGGAACCAAAGAAAAGAGTACGGAATGCTCACGTTAACAGGATGGACAACAGCCGGCACGTATAGCGAGGGATGGAAAAGTGAAGGGTCGGAGAGAGGTAGAAGGATTATTGGCAGTCGATATCGCAAGATCCAACAGAGTAAACAATTAACGCCGGAAAGTTCAAACCGTAGGTAGGCTTAAATTTAGAGAAAGAAGAATTGCAAGGAAATTCTCATTACATTCCCATTAAAAAAATATGTTCCAATGTAATACTCCATTGCTATAATTTAGGAACGTAAGCCTTTCATTACGTTTTAGAAAATGAATCGTGAAGAGTAATTGGTGAGGTGCACAGCTACAAAAAGAGGTATATTAAATATAATGTAAATAAGAAAATTAAAAATATTGTCTGTGTGAGGGAAATTTTTTAAATTAAATTAGTTCGAGTGTGGATATGTATGCTGTATTAATCATAATGTTATGAAGCTTAGAGAAATTTTGAATAAAAATTTAAAAGAAACTTCATATTTTAAAACTAGAAAAGTTTTGTCGATGTTCTTAAAAAATGTTTGGTAAAAAGTTAAACTGCTAAGAGATAATAATTTAACAATTATGCGTTGATTTTTATCTAAAATTATTAGACCTTTTCATTTTGAACAAGTTAAAGCACGTTTGCGTCAACTTGTCATTCCATTGAGATAGTGATTACATCTTCCAATTTTCGTTTCCTTGTCATTCACTTGCAGCATCCAAAGAGAATTATTTAAGAAAATATTGTCTCAATGTATGCACGTTATCTTATCTCAAATTTATGTCGTGCCACATTTTCATCTACATCATACTTTATATTAAAATGAGATTAGTCTAATGTATTTATGAAATTAGAACTGAGATTAATAATTCTCATTTCTTAACATAATCAGGAACATAAAATATAATCAAATTGCTACTGAAGCGAAACGTCTTCTATATCGTTTTCCCATTTATCAAATTTCATATTAATAACTTGAGGTTTTTTCATAGAGCAATGTATTCGTAGTAAACAAGTTTAAATTTTAATTAACTTTATTCTACATACCTAGTGTGTCATAATAACTTGCTACTTAATTAGCACTTTGATTTTCAACTTATAAAAGTTTGTTACGTGTATCTGAAACTTCCATTTTAACTGAAAGTATATGCAAGTGTCATATTTCAAAGAGAAATTTAATTTTAATGCCATTACATTTTAAGCACTTAATTTAATTACTTCAATGAAATAGTAACTTCAATTTTACAAAATATTAACTACCTGAATGACATTCAATTATGACATCGTTATAGACGACTAAATTAAATTGACTAAATAGAAACAAATAATAACATTCTACTACCTCTACATAATGTAATACAGTCGGTTCTTCCGCCAACCATTGACTTTTTAACATCGTTATGCTTTACTTTGCAAAGTTCCAAAATAATCTAGTAATTAAGGTATTTGTACTCGAAAATTTCATTTTTTTGCTTAAAACTTAAGGCCCCAAGATAACAATCATAAATTTGTAAAAAGAGGTATCAAATATAACAAAATCCTGAATTGACCGTTCATTGTAAATCTTATATCCAAAATTTGTCATATCAAAGTAGACAAATTTTGTCGTAAAAATATTAATCGAGTTTCCGAGATATCGCGCTTTTTGTAAAACTTAAATTTTTTCTAAAAACAACAGTTTTCAAATAGTTTTTTTTTTTCGATTTACTGACGCAAAAATCTTTTACAGACAACAGTCCAGTCAATTTAGATCAATTTTCGGCAAAAAACACAATAATCGCTCAAGATCTGAATTTTGGTTACATGTTTATTACGACTTCCCGTTATTTATACTAAAAGTCCCCGTCGAAATCTGTAGTGCTCAAGGCGCCATCTTGGGAAAAAAGGTACGTTTTTTCAGTTTTTTCCCTATATCTTTGCAAATTTTGCTGATGCAAAAAAATATTTCAAATAAAAATTGTAGTGTATTAAATTTACTTCAAAAAAGTTAATTTACATTTTTTTTGTATCTCCAATGCTTTAGCTGTAATCCGACGTTATATACAGAAGAAAGTCTTTTTGCAGCTTCATGACCTGTAAAATTCATAAATAAATGCCAAATTATTAAATTCATTGAAAATTATTGTGGTAGTATTTCTAAGATATGTAAAAGTTGATCTGCAGAATGTTCTGGAATCTGATCTGCTGGAAGAGGTGGGCCATCCAGGCCGGTATTGTCAAAGTCGTCGTCAGAGCCGGAGTTACCATATGTGCGAACTGTGCCTTTGCACAGGGCGGCAAATTTTCGTATTTTCACTTGTGAAATTTTGGATATTATTTTATATCTTTGTTGCTTCTGTTTATTCGGGCGCCCCGTTTGTTTTTCCATCATCTATCCAACAGTTCCAACAATTTATTCCTATGAAAGCCATGAAATGACGGCCACGCTAATTTTAAAAAAATTTTGCCTGCGGCGCACAGTGGGGTTTTTGACTTTAAAAGCTGGCCTAAATTCAAAAAATTAAATGTTACTTAGCCGCGGCGGTGAGCTTTTCTCGTTACCTCGCCCGTTAAGGGCGTCATAGTCTAAAACTCGCACAGGGCGGCAAATTGGATAGCGCCAGCCCTGGTCGTCGTATTTAAATTGGATGGAAGGCGTGTTCAAAGGTTCATCAGAAAACTCCCTTTCAGCAGAACTCTATTCTTCAAAATCGAAATTTCTGTACAAGTTCAAACACACGATACCTTGACAATATTCACCTTACAATACCCACAATATGAAGTACATCCATTCTTACAATTCCACAGAATCCACCACCAAAACGCTGTATTCAAAGCGGCAACCATAATTGAAAACGGTGCGTGTAATGCTGGATGAGCAAGTAATGTTGCCATCTTTAGTTTTTGAGAAGACTTCTTTTGTTTCCTCGTTCCATTCAATTTTTCGATTTTCTCTTTTGTTACTGGTTGTGTATATGCTGTATATGCGCGGCCTAACGTATAACGCGGATAACGTAGCCTAAAAACGTTACATCGGATTTTCCGAATTGATATTGTAAAGCATTGACTGCAACTCCATATTTTTCTAGTTTTTCGAACAAAATCCTCAAGTGTTCCATTGTTTTTGATGCTACCATGATGTCGTCTAAGTATGCGAATACGAAATAGAATTTTCGCAGAATTTCTCTTATAAACCTTTGATATGTTTGTGCGGCATTTCCTAATCCAAAGCACATCAATATTAATTCACATAATCCAAATGGTGATATTATCGCTGTCTTTTTTATATCTCAGGATTTACGGGAATTTGGTGAAATGCTTTAACCGAATCTATTGTTGAGAAAAACTTTTTATCGTGTAATATGTGGCAAAAGTCTTCAATGTGAGGAAATAGTTAGTGAATTCAATAATCTGAAATCTCCATCATTGTTTTTCTTAAGAGCTAAATGTAGTGGTGAGGACCAACTGTTTTTAGAGGGACTTACGATTCCGAGTTCCAGTATGACTTCAAACTCTTTCTTTACAATTGGCAGTTGTTGCCACGGTGTTCGTTATCGTGGGAAATTTCATTAGCAATGCATGGAATCTATTGGTATCCGATATAGTTTTTATTGTTTATTAACAATATATTAGTCTTGTCTATTAATTTTCTGTTCCTTAAATCGACTAATAATCCAAAGTTTGGTGACCCCGACGTAATATATCCTTTTGAAACCGCCACAAAATTATAGATACTTTTCTAACCCCAGATGTCAAGAGATTTTCCATATCCACGCCATTTCTGGACTTACTGATATTAATACGAAACGAGTGTTGTTGAACGGCTGCAGCCGTTCCGACTGATTACCGTACGGAAAAGGGAAACAACACTAGATTTGGTTGCTCTTGAAGACGGGTCCATTGAAGTATAATTTTTATATAAACCGTAATAGTTTACTTAAACCATTTAACTTCGAAAATCAATAATTATTCTATTTACTGAAAGTTTGGAAATTGTTGATTAGCTTGTCAATTGTACTTTTTAATTGTAATTGTACTTGTATATACAATAATGCAAGAATTTTGTATCAAGGACAGTTGCAGAAATATAGACGTACTTGTGCCTGCGATAGTACAAAAACTTACTATTACGGTTGATTATGATTAGCATTTTTCTATTAAAACTCACTTTAGTTTATGTAAAACTTGTTTTCTGCTTATTTCGGTCTATAACTCTCTTATGGTAGTAAAGTAGATAACGGTGGATCAAGTTATTTTCACAATAAACCCAACAGGCGTATTGTATAATTTTGCTAAAAATACCTCACATCGAAATCTTTTGGTTGGCCTTGGGGCATACAAAATTTGTTTCATATAATGAAATATTAATGAAACTTAAAGCAAGTCCCACACTATTTTCCATTTGATTTATACAGTGCGTTTAATAAATTGTAACAATTTTTGAGAACCCTTTGTCATACTTTGCTCCGGTGCGCTTATGGGTATCTTAAGTATTAGTTACAACAGCAGCTTATAATAAAACGTGTATAAGGTTGAAACTTGTGAATTTGCGAAGTACTTCGATAAATAATTTCTCTTTATTATATTGCTGTCTTATTGTTCTTAAATTAGAAGCAAACTTGTTGTTTCATTGAGAGAGAAAATAAACATTTTGTAATTCATGCTTTTTGTTCTACGTTTCAAACAATTATAGAGCTGGTTGCAAAGTCATTATCAGGGCCTTAATTTCACTTTTATTAAATTGCTAAACAAGACCTATTTTAGGTGTGGTGAGAATAAAAAAATCCTTAGGGAATAAGTATTTTTATTACAAAACTTATTTTCTTCCCTCTAAGTTTTATTGCTACTTAATGCTTTTCTTCAATTTCAAAATATATACGTATATGTATTTTTAAAAGTTGAAAACATGAAATAACTAACCTTTGTTTAAATTTTATAAGTTCTTCTATTGATTTTTTTTTATTAATTTAATTGAATTTTTGTGGTCAAAATAAAACCCTGGATTCGTTATTTCGCTTGATTGTTGCTGAAGTTTTAAATAGCAGCGTTTCGTTAATAACCGGGGGTGTAGTGTAATTGAATAATATATTATTTATTTCAATCTTAAAAGTAATACAACCAGCGATTTACATACATATAGAACAGGTGTAGACAAATGGTCGATGTTTTTAGGTCGATCAAAAGTTTTTTCAAATTTTAAATAGCTTTAAAATCATAAACACGTAATTAATGTCTTCAAATATATATTGTGCCAATCTTGACTAGGTCAGTCAATGACTATGCTGTTTGTCGCAATTTGTTTTTTTAATTTTTAATTAATAACCAATGTTGTATGTATACAAATACTTCATTAAAAAACAAATTTTATTTTGGAAAAGTAAAGAAATAAGGTGAAAAATCCTGAATGAATGATACTTAAGGTGAGAGATATTTTTCTTGTACGATTATACTTAAATATTATAAAGAATTATACGAACATCTTTCAATAATCAAAATCCCACAAAAGATTTTCTGTTTGAAATACGATATTCAAGAGACTCTTATGTCTCAATAACATGCCTGTAAATTGGGTGACTAATATCATTCCTATCAATTTATTAAAAAATATTATGAATTTTGTAAAAAAAAAATTGAAAAGTAATTGAAGAGAAATAAGTTAGGGAAACTGGAATATTACATAAAGTAATAATAGCGTAATACGAGTGCATAGCTATTATTACAATCTATAGCTGCCTACGTCATACGCCAAATTTTGGAACAAATTTGTTTAAAAATATTTTTAGGATTTTTCTGAGGAAATCCTCGGATACGTCAACCTTATTATTTGGAACGTACCACTTTTCTGCCATTGTGACATCATTGGAAATTTTTTTAATTGGTTACTCTTATTTTTCTTTACAGATTTGGATAAAGTAAAATTTTGCGAATATTAAAAAATGCACATATTGCACAAATGCAATATATATCATACATTTTTGAAACTTTGGGATTGATTATAATGTTTTCCATTTTCATACTCAGAAAATTATGCTCTATCCAAATCCGTAAAAAAAATGAAAGTTGCCATTTGAAAAAATTTTCGATGACGTCACAGTTCAAAAATAAAACAGGGTGAAAATGTCATGATGACAGAAAAGAGTGACATTTAGACATTTAAACAAATAAGATTGAAGTGTCCGAGGATTTTCAGAAAAAATTTCTGTAAAAAATGTTATCGAATTTGTTCCAAACTTTACGAGCTGTGAGTATTGAGTTCGAATTTCACACTTCAACTGCGGTAATCTAATTCCCAATTTATTTTTTTAAATTACACACCCTATAGCCTATAATGTTTTACATTTGAATTTTATTTTACATGTCACTTTTTAAACTTCATACAATTATATTTCAAAGATGAAAGAGTTAATTAAAAATTGTAGTTTCGTTTCAAATTTTTCAACAAAATTTAAAAATAGGTTTAATCAAAACCATTTATTTTCTTTTGATCTGAAAAATATTTATATTATTATATAACTTGTTTATTATTATTTATAGAAAAGAAAATAATATTTTTTTTGTGTTCGATATTTTTACATTTTCTTCAACTTATCAACTTAAGGCGATCCTTTATAAATATTGTTAGTAATATACAGCTACACCCCTTTTAATGATAGCGCTAACGAGTATTTACTCATTATTGTATGCTTATATGTAATTATTATATTTATATAAAAATTGTAATTTTGAGTTGTTATAACAAATACACCTTAATTTGATTCAAATGCCAAAAAATGTTTGTTTAGTATTTAGCCAGTGGCGAATCTACAGGGAAACAAGGGAAAGTTAGGACGATGGGGCACCGCCGCCTTTCTAAACCAGAATATTATATTGTCCCAAGTAGAAATTTTTAAGAAATAAACAATGTAAAAAGTCTTTAGAAGAAGAAATTATTACCATATATCGATCGACACCAAGTGAGTATACCCCAAGTGCAAACCTCTAACCCAAGATTGTTAAGACTATAAACATAGGAATATTTATAATTTTGGTATTCGAATATTCATTGAACAATTTATTCGGATATTCAAGTTATTTGAATAGTTTAATTATTTCATTATTCGAATTATCAAATCATTCGAATATTCAAATATTCATATTATTTTCGAATATTCATATTATTCAAATATTCAACTAAACAAAAAATATTCCAAGTAAATTCGTTATTGCCGAATTTTTCTTAATAGTAATACAGTCAACTCTCTTTAAATCAAATTCTCATAATGCAATAAAATTAGTTCGAATAACAGAAAATTTGAATTAGAGAGAAAGTTAGAAAAATCCTATTAGGTGGCACATGGCAAATAAATAATTCGATTTACAAAAAAATTTTAAATTAAGGGGGGAGTTTTGATTTTAATAAAGTTGACTATATTCAAATATTCAAAATTCTTAGCCTTGATTTTACTAATTAAATCTATTGCTTATTCAAATATTCAAATTATTTGAATAATAAGGCAATTCGAATATTCAGATTATTCGAATATTCAAGTTATTTGATTATTCAAATTGCTTCCACGAGATATTAGTCGTATTTGACTATTTGAATATTCAGATATTCGAATTTGATTTGCAGCCTTACTTTAGGCCCTTGTGCAACAAAATTATTGTCAGCTCTTTCAGTTCATGATATAAAGTGGATAATTATGAAAGGATTAATCATTTCACAAAAATGAGATTCACTTTTTTCGAGTACCATCTTTGGCGAATTCGGGCTATCTTCGGGCATATTTTTAGCAAATAATCGTTCGTCAAAACGGCGCGGAAGAAGACTGTGAGAATGAATACTCTCACTGAAATGA
Source organism: Cantharis rufa (assembly GCA_947369205.1). NCBI lineage: Eukaryota > Metazoa > Arthropoda > Insecta > Coleoptera > Cantharidae > Cantharis > Cantharis rufa. The sequence continues at coordinate 23,815,839 of OX376309.1, forward strand.
GAGCGCTCAGAACAATAACTGGTAGAACACTCTTGGACAGGGCTCCGAGTCGAGAGATCTGACAACAGTACAAAATACAAGATATTGTAAAATTCATAAAGACCCGCCGCAAGGAATGGAACGCGCATATAGACAGAATGGAAGACGAACGTCTCCCAAAATTAATAAGAAATGGTAAACCCACCGGAAGAAGACTCCCCGGTAAACCGCCAAAACGATGAGCGGAAAGTTGGGTGTCACCGTCAATTGAATCACCACCAAAATGAGGTCGCAATTAGAAATACAGGCAGTGCCTAATTTTAAGATGAAGAAAACGGTTTTGGAACGTCGGTTTTAACGACCGCAACCCGGTCTAGGAAATTTTAACGCGGCCATTTGAAGGCAGAGAGGCTTGAACGCAGAGACGTTTGAACGCAAGGATGTTTGACCGCGAGGACGTTTAAACGCGAAGACGTTCGCACACGAGAAATTAGATGCAATTGACCCCCTTTTATTACATTTAACCTTTTATTCAAGAAATCATCCGATATAATTATTATTCGACGAATCGATATTCGATTCGCATTCGAGAAATCTCGGGATATTGATATTTTCATTGTCTTTCTAGGACGAAACAAAGTTTACCGGGTCAGGACGTATGTAAAAGGACAAGTAGTAAATTGCGCCAACGGTTGGTGGGGTAGCCAACGGTCAATATCTCGAGATTTCTCGAATGCGAATCGAATATCGATTCGTCGAATAATAATTATATCGGATGATTTCTTGAGTAAAAGATTAAATATAATAAAAGGGGGGTCAATTGCATCTAATTTCTCGCGTTCAAACGTCTCTGTGTTCAAACGGCCGCGTTCAAACGGCCACGTTCAAATGTCCGGCTCCGACCGCAACCACGGCAAATCACGGATTCAACCTTAAAACTAGTTTTACGTTGGTCTAAATAAAAACTTTTTATCAAATACTAGTTCAACGGCAAACACTAAGAGTATATCTAAGCACAGCTGCCGGTAACAGAATACCCGTGAAGATCCCTAAAAATGCATAGAAAATTTTGATTTTTAAATGCCGTTTTCTCATGAATAATCCACAATTCTGTATTTTTAAATTTTCAAAAAATTGTGCTCTTTCCAATAGTCTTTAGGAGAAAGTTAAATTCGTAGGCCCATTTAACTGACAGTTCCCCAATTAAAAAATCAAAATGTATATGCCTTTCAATGTTTCCCACACGTAAACTTTTAAAGGTAAATATTACATGCTGTCGCAGATTTTTTTATAGAAAATTTAATTTTCTATATAAGTAATGCAATCATTTTTTAAACGTAAAAAACTTGATCGTTTGACCATTAAATGCGATTTCAGAAATTTATTTAAACTTCGTTTCGGATTGAAACTGACAGTGAAATACAGGCTCCTACACTTTTTTTTAACACAAATGCAGATTCAGAAACAAGGTTTGTGTATTTTTCCTATAAATTTTTTTATTAATTAAGAACCTTTTCTTGTTCAAAACAAAATACATTTACAGGTTTAATTATGCACCGGGGATACGGTAATAATTTTATTGATTTGATTATGGATTGAAATTGAAAGTTTTAAATGCACATCTATTACAGCAAACTGCAAGCCGCCTGATTAGGAAATAATGAGCAGTCCCAAACATTTCCACCAGAATATTTTGGAGTTTTATTAGTAGTACATCTTCCAACTATCAGTCCGTGTTAACATTAAAAATTACGTTTTTTGTACATAATAAATGAAAAAGGAAATAAAGAAAAATATATTATCTGATGTGAAAGAATTTAAGATAATAAGAATTAGATGAAAAAACGGAAGTGTTAAAGATGAAGAATTGTAATGAAGTACACGTGCAATTGGAAGTAAAATGTATAATCAATTTGAATTACAAAACAAAATTTCAGAAAAAAATGCAAAATATTCCAAGTGTGGAAAAGTAGAATTTTAAAAAAATACCACAAAAACAAGAAGTTTAAGAACTAGGAAGAGAAGCAACAAAACAACGACAATAGTATTAGGACAATTAATACAAGTGAACTTTTTAAAATAACCCTTACAATGACATTCATTAATGGACCAAATCAACAAAACAATGATATCAATCGATATAATTTCAGAAGGAATAATTACTAGAAATTACAAAAGAAAAGTAAATTTTAAAGGAAGGGGATGTCGTAATGACCGAGTATTAGAATGGAGATGGTTTAAGATGAGAATGAAATGTCAATGTAACGGAAGTTTTGAAGTGGACAGTTAAATGAAGAATAAATTTTTATGTTGAATTTCTTTTAATTTAATGGTTTGTTACAAAATTCAATGATTTATTGATAAAAAAAATAATTGAGGGGGAAAATGCTATGTTCGCTGTATTGGAGAAGTAAGCAAATACACGAGTTACTTGCTATCCAAAGCAAGTTGTTTGGATTGGTAATAAAATAGAATAAAATATAAAGAAGTGTATATAATGTTGAGAATATGTACAAACACAAATATAATATTAATTAAAGGAAAGTGTTGGATTTAATTTTGCTAAAGTAAATTTTGCGAAATGCAACCCCTGCGATAAAGTAAACACGACGATATAAATGTGTATTATATTTACTAGAGAGAACAAAAAATTTATAAACGATATTATTGTCTACTATCCACATCTTCCCATGACTAGTGCAAACTAAAATTTTGAGAAAATTGTGTTTAGTGTTTGTAAATAAAATTTTTAATTGTTTGGTTTCTGTAATTTATAGACAAATCGTTTTTACATTCAAGATCGTAAATGTAAACAAGTACCTAAAGCTTAACGTGAAATTTGAACCAAGGCACAAATCGGCAACCAGAAAGTTTTGACCTTGACCTTGCTATGCGAAGGCAGTAAACATTAAATTACCTACATATCTAATATCTAAATTTTTTTAAATTATACAAAAATACATATATTTATTTCGAATCAAATTTTTGGTTTGCACTTAAATATTTATTTAAAACATAATATACAAAATAATATTTAATGTAAATAAACTTGAATAAATTTTGAATTTTAAATATTTATTTAATATAATATTTTAATAAACACTTTTCTATTTTATTTAGATTACTTGAATGGTATCAATAACCAATATTTCCACGATATTCACTTTTTGATTTTTATAATTGGTTCTTAAACAGATTAAAAAATTTTTGTACCCTAGAATATGATTGCCAAAATTAAAATTAACTTTTTTGAATTGGTATTGGAGCTTAAAATAATTTAAGCTAAACAAATTTATTTAGAAATTACTTTTCTAATTAATGTTATGAAAACTTTAATTGACCTATATTATACGTACGTCCTACAAAATTGAGCTATAGCTTAAGATTCTTGAAATAAGAAAATTCAAGGGCTGAGCTTATCACCTCAATTTTTCCTAAGAAAACGTAAACACAACGAAAGAGGTTTTAAGCTGTAAGATTTTGTGTTTTGGTTTTATATCTTAAAAAGCCTTTGCAGATATTGTTTATTAGTCGTAGAATTATAAGTATTCTTTAATGCCTTCAACGTCATAAAATGACAAGTAATTTAATATTTGAAAATTGTAAAAAGTATTGGAAAAATTCATTCGTTTCTAAAAGCAGAAATCTTGGAATAATTGAAATATGTGTCGATGAGATGACAGCATAATTATTAAGCCGTACTTGAAATTTCGTAAACAAATTTCAAAATTTCCGATATTAGCATTTTCAGTTACTTTTGAATTTTGAATGTTGGAAAATCATTATCATTCAACGTTATTGTTGGTCAATGTAAACATTTTATTTTGAAAAGTGTGAAAAGTGTGCAACTTTTTAGGTTCAATTAAATAAAGCGATTATATTGTGAAATATAAAAAATACCGTGCCTTTTAGTATATTACGGTTCAATATTTAAATAATTATCAGAATTATTAAAAATAAATTCGACTTACCGTATCACGCAGTTAGGATGCTGATATGCACGCATTGACAGAATCGTTAGGACTGCCACAAAATTTTCTTTCAACTGTTGAAGTTTCCCTTACAGTTTTCCATTTATATGGAGCCAACGCAGAATCAGAAGGAAATCGGGATTCTGCGCTAAAAGTAGATTTCATGGACCAACGTTTTGTGGCGCTCTTTACAACAACAAAGATCCATAGCCTGGGCCCAAAGTAATCTGTAACTTTTCTAACTTAATAAAAAAAATTCTCGAATAACTTTTAATACGCAATTATTATAAAAAGAATAGATTAGTACCATAACTTAAGACGCCTTAGGATTAATTTTAATCGAAAAAACGCTTATTAACAGTGCAGGTTTTTAAAAAATTAATTTTCTATTTTAAAAATAAAATTTTAATTTGCTTTGTAATTTACCTTTGTAAAATTGAAAATCTTTTCAAAACTCAAAAATCAATAAATAAAATTTATTGCAAAAAAAACATTTTCACATATTTATTTTTTAAAAAATTTTACAGAACGTGAATTATAGATTTTCATATGAATTATATAACACTTGATAAGAGCTTCCGCAATAATGTAAACTTAAGTGCATAAACCTTTCATGTGTAAGAAATGTGTAATTTGTATTTAATAAAACGTGTAAAAGAATCTCTAAAATTTCAACCGGAGTATGACGAATAAGAAATTACAAAAAATTAACGAAAACAAAAAAGGGCTGTCATATTATTATTTCGACGATGCTTGCAAAGAAAATTGAACTTAAAAATGTTAAAGTAGTAATTCAATTTTGGTATAGAAGGGTGAAACGTTGGGTGTTTATATTTTAATTACGCTTTTGAAACAACCACTACCCGAGAACACAAATTATAAGATTAAAGGTATAATACATTTTTTGTAAATTTTTCCGCCTGTTTACACGTTGAAGCGAAGAGGGTGGTAAACACAATTTTTATTAAGGGTAATTTGATTTGAACCCAAAATTACACTTTTCAATTTTTACCACCGCATGACTTCGGGAATTAATTTGAATCGATCATTGCAATACCAGTCACTTCAATATGTTTAAAGGGTAATTAACCACACACCTGCAGATGTCTACAACCGACTTTTACAGGCCATGAAGCTCATATCCAATGCTATAAATTTTAAAAATATCAACGTAGTAGCAGGTTACATCTAAAATATAGCAATTACTTTGTTCTATGTAAGACTTACATATTATCTGCTTGGACAAATTAAACTGAAACATGAAAGCTAAAAATTCACTACAAACCTTTAACTTAAACAAATGTTTGCTTCTGAAGCCATAGAGACTAAATGGAATATATACAAAAATTATAAGGATTATAAAAGAAGCAGATGAAGAAGAACAGTTAAGCGAGTTAAAATTTAATGTAGGATTAAAATTTTCAATAATTAAAAAGCATTATTATTCAACTTAAGGCAGTGTTCGGGTCGAGAATTTTTTGCATATTTTTAAAGTTTAGGCAGTGAAGAATATATCTTCTAGAGAAAATTTTAAAATTCCAGTAATTTATGTAGTTATAGCTATTTTAGTGACGCACTGTAAACCCTTCAAGCCGGAGCTTTATTACAAAACTACATTTTTCGACCTTGTTGACATGATATCTCAAGCTTTGTTTGACCGAATTAGTTCAAATTTAGTACCAACCTTTAATATATATCTGCCTATCGCCCCTACCACTTTTGTACCAAAATATTTTTCTAACTATTTTAAATAATTAAAAATTATGGAGAAAATCGGGTCAAAAACTGTTTTTTGATTTCAGACAGCTGTTAACGACATTCTTACTAATAATGAATCTTTTTTGTAATTTTGATTCAGATGACCAGAAGGGTTGCAATCGTGTCAGCCAGCACAGCCCACTTTTATTTTATACTCAACTTTACTACCTGATAAGTCGCTTAATTTTAATTTTATTTGTTCAAAAATTTTTTTGTAGATTGTCAAAATATCAATAAATATGTTGTAAAAAACACTAGAACACTGCCTTAAGTCATACGAATATTTTATTGAGTATGGAGATTTTTAATCGAGATCAGGGGCGGATGGGTCATAAGACGAACCGGGAAATTTTCCGGTGGGCCGGTTGTTCAGAGGAACGCAGGGCCGGTGGCCGAAATACAGCTTTTCTAATAAGAAGAGCGTCTGTACTGTCAGGGTCCGCTGTACGGGCCGGTCAACCCGGACATTTGTCCTGGGCGGCAAATCTAAAGAGCGGCAATTTGGCTGTTGACGTGACAAATTGAAATATTAATGAAATTCCCCTAGACGCCACAAAAAGATCAAAAAAGCTAAAATCAAAAAGCCCACTAACCCCATAAGAGGGCAGAAACTTGTGTTTTTATCCGGGGCGGCGTAAAAGCTAGAGCAACCCCTGGTACTGTAGGTTATTAATTTCTAAACATAAAAGAATGTTTTTCAGATAGTAAATGTAATCTGATTCAAAAATCTGTAATCAACATATGCTCTATTTAATTTTAAAGGAAAAATGCGTAACACCCTGTAAATGTATATTTTAGCCATATCCGGAAATTAAAAAAGGGCCGACAAATATTATTTCCCGGGCCGCTAAGATGTTGCCCATCCGCCCCTGCCCTGATCGAGATAATGTAAAAATATATGATTAAGGGATTTTATAGAAAATTAAATCAAAAAATAATTTTTTAATTGAAACCTTGATGCCCAACGCTGCGTATACGCCGATCCAATGGGATTGGTATCCTATTAAGTTATCAGACTTGGGAGATCCTGACCGCCCATGTCAATATAAAATTAATCAAGAATTTCTTTGATGGTGGAGGTTTCGATTCGATAAAAACTAATAGCAGCAGGATACTATTTTAAATATATTCTACAATTTCAAAATAAAACTTTTTTCGACTTTCATATTTTCATTTCATATTTTCGGTTATGTCAACACCACAAATAAAAAAAACAATAGCGTACTACCTCAAAGATCCTCTACAACCTGGTCCTTCCATGAAAAAGATGGGAATATAAAAGAACTCAACTTAAAAAATCTTTAGACAGCAAAAATGTTATAAGAATTATTATCAAAATTTCAGAAAAACTTCAGGTTTTCCGTTACGACCGAAACATTAGGAAAACTAAACGAGATGTTACTCCGCTTTATACGGAAGAAGACCAATGACAGGCGGAGCCTGCAAAAAAGAAGAGTAGAACCGAAAAACCTTACGCATCGGTTTGATCACTTTTGAACAGCTATTAACTAAGTTATGATATTTAATATTGTTAATATAGTGACACTAAAAACTGGCCAAAATTCTGAAACACACCAAATGAGTTCAAAATATGCTCTGCATTTCAGAAAAAATAATAAAAAAAATTACATTTTTGTAGTTCAATTTGGTAGTTCTGTGGGGGTGCAAATCAAAATAAGAGAATCAAGTTTTGAAATATTATGTCAGAATTTGACCCAAAAATTGATGGAGAAATAATAAAAAAAAATTATTATCGCTGTATTGGAGCTATTTTCGAAGGGTTGAAATAAAACTAACTTAGTAAAATTCTAAAACTTTGAATTCGAATTCGAGAAAAATTACGAGGTGTTATTTTATAATGGTAATTCATTTAAATTGCAGGGGACTAGTTTCGACCACATACACTGAAAAAAATGTATTGCAATTTTTCCTATAATTCTAGAAAAATTCACGATAATTTCTAAACAGAATAGAGATATGTTACAGTTGTCGTTAAACAACGAGGAACTAAATAATCTTATATTTTTTGTAGTAAATGCTTTGAATTTTCTTTTGCAGAATAAGTGCTACAATCGAATTCTGTAAATTTTTAGTAAATTGTTCAACTCTTTTTTAAAAATTTAAAGAAGTTGTTAAAGAAAGAAAGAAAGTACTACAAAATATTTACTCGAAATTTGCAGAATTCTTTTTTCATTGAAATTATATGAATTGATTTTTAAAAACGAATTAAATATAAAAGTTATACAGGACAAAATCAAAAATTGACACAGTTAATAAGAATTCATTAATGTGAATCAATGAGTAATAAATTAATTATTAGCTGTGTAAATTTTTAGGTTTTGTCCTGTATAACTTTCATATTTCATTTATTTTTGAAAAACAATTCACATAATTTAAATTTCAATTCAAATGTTGTATGTGACCGAAATTAATCACTAATAATAATAATAATAATACAAAGTACGAGAGAGTGCAATTTAATTAAATTTTTTTATGCGTAATGCCATAATACAGTAGTACTCTTATAACATCAAATTTCAGATTTTTATCTGGTCCCCCACCAGAGATATTTAGTACCAAAAATTGCCGTTTTGTTAAATTTTCAAACTTGGAAAACTTTTAAAATAAAAGGGGAAATCTTAGACTTGATATTTGGTGTGTGCATTCATCGTTACCATTCTAGTTACCATTTCTTTGTAAAAAAAAATTGAACATTGAGATTTTTTCCCTTCATGCATAAACTTCCCTTTAAAAATGGCACTTTCTTAAAACACCTGATAAAAATTGAGGCTGCAATTTTAATCTTTAGGATTGCTTTTAAATAAAAATATGTAAAGAGCGATATTGTAGTCTGTTTCTTTTCAAACAATTTCATGTTTTTCCCATCTCGATAGGACAAATAAGAGCTGAAATATTTCAGTTGCCGTAAACTCTTAACATTGCAAAAAAAGCCGCGCATTGCAAAGCAAATATGGCCCTCACACAAAAACAAAGGACAATATAATTTAAATTAATGGTCATTTAGCAGTGGCGGCTTGTCATAAAGGGCACAGGGGCACGTGCCCTCCCATCCCAAAACCAAAAACAAGCACTATCTTAAAATAATTATCAAAAAAATAAATTTTATATTTTAAAAACTACTTCTTTTATTTTGTGCCCTCCCACTGGAAAATGTCACAAGCCGCCACTGTCATTTAGTACTACTAACATGTTAAAATTTTTTCACAGAAAAATCAATTTTTTTTAGAATGGTTAAACGACAAGCTTGGACCGCTTGTAATGGAATGACCCTGTATGTAAAGGCATTAAATATATATATGTAAAAGTTAGCAGACTAATTTTTTTATTACTGGTTGTTTTTATCATTATAACCAATAAAATATTACAACTTGACAATAAATTGGCAAAAGTGCCAATTGGATATTTAGGCATGTAACACAATTTCATTCAAGTTTTCAATTTCGGTCAAGTTTTTATTTTATATTGCATGTGTTTAATGAATAAAATCTTACCTTTTAAATAGTGCAACTTCACATTTTATTTCAAGCGTATTATGGTCATCAAGAAATAATTATACAATTTATATTTCTAAACCTTTGGGAAATTGTCTCCCATTTTCATCATTTTGATATTAAAAAATATGGAATCGTTAGGTCTTGAAAAGTCTCTGTGTTTTAACGTTCGGTCGCTTCTGGTTTCTAAAAAAATAATTATTACATTTTTGAAAAATTTTAGATTTTGATTTTTGAAAAGAAAAAAGTTTGATTTTTTTGGAGACTGACGTTGGTCCGATAAACCGGACTCATGTAGCCATTCTGAACTCAATAGTTTTAGTCCCTTTCGGGGACCGCTTCCCAAGTGTATGAGAGTCCTAAATACTTCACTATTCGTCTACTTGGCATTAACAGGTACATTTAACAAAATGTTTTTTTAATTTTTATGTTGGGATTTAGTTAAATCTAGTCTTGTTGACGGCTCGACAATACGATTTATTGAAAACTTAACCAATTAACTAAGTTTTAAGCAATGAAAATCTACGGAGAAAAAAATTAGTTATTTGATATTTCTTTTTTACTTCAGACGTAAAACAACTTTTCTTACCCAACTGCAGGTCATGCATTTAAAGAAAAATGCAATGTTTCACAATTTCAAACTATTCACTTGCACAGCACTGGAGAGAAAATTTCACTAACCTGACTAGCTGCTAAAACCCCTGAAGTTGGACCTACCTACAATAATAAAGAAAATTTTTGTTAGTTATCATTGCAAACGAGAAAAATTTTTGTCAAATTACCTTTATCACTGTAGTCCTTTCGCCTTATTCCTAGTGGCCAAGATAGCTTCTTCATTGTTCCTTCCAATAAACTTAAGTCACTCACAAACCCGAACACTTCACATTTATTTTCACTTGATTATTAAAACAAAGTTATTCGCGATTATTAACAAAGACTAGGAATTTCCGTACCATCACTTTAGAGGCCTTACAAACAAATGACTGATGTTATGAATCTTAGTAGCACTGCGCGTCATAATTCGTATGTCATTTTTTTTGTTTCCTGTTTGAAATTTTAATCGATTATTGTCTATAAAGTTCACCACTCTAGGCCGGCAGTCGTGCATTTTTGTTGTCTTCATTTTCAAATTAACAAAATAAAATATAATTATTTTAGACATTTTTGTGCAGATACAATTTTCTAACAGTGTACATCTTTTCATTTGCTGACAAATTTTCGCAACTTTTTGAAATTTTTGGGAAAATCCCAGATCGGTTTTATAATTGAAGGGCTTATTGTTATAAAATGATAAGCCACAAATGCATAAATTACAGTACAATGAATTTAAACTTGAGAAAATGTGCAACATCTCGGTGTTTGCTAGATAATTACATTGTATTGTCGCGTCATCATCATTGCAATATTTTTGTAATACTTCGGTAGTGGCTTGTCATTATAATTCACAATCAATTGGGCTTAAAATCTCAAAAAGTATGAAATGTGGCTTATCATTTTATAACAATAAGCCCTTCAATTTTTGTTCTGAGATTTTGATTAGTTTTCAAATGTCATATTTAGACACTTAATTTTTTTTAGATTGCCACCTGTAAAACGCAAAAGTTAAATAATTCAGTACTTAGGCCTACAAGAAATTAAAAAACTTACCTTATTATTGACAATATAATAATATAAACCAAAGCTTCATAATCACCGACTTAAATGTTTCATAAACCACGCAACGCTTAAAAGAATGTTTTCTTTTTTTAATGTTTTTCACCGACGGGTCGAAGCTTGACAGAAATGGAACCCTTAGCATATTTCCGACGTCAGAGGTCGCAATTGTAATTAGTAATAGAAATAAATCGAAATTATATGATCACAATAAGACATTTTTTAAAAGTTGCGTGGTTTTGGAACTTTTAAGTCGGTGATTTTGACACTTTGATTTATATTGTTATGTTGTCAATAATGACGTAAGTTTATAAATTTCTTATTGATGTAAATATACTTAAAATTGAATTTATGAGTTACAGGTGGCAATCTAAAAAAAATTAAGTGTCAAATATGACATTTGAAAACTAATTAAAATCGCAGAACAAACATAATGAAACCGATCTGGGATTTTCTCAAAATTTACAAAAAGTTGCGAAAACTCGTCAGCAAATGAGAAGATTTACACTGTTAGGTAATTTATTTACAAAAAAATGTCAAAAATGACAAAGTACCTGTACGATTTTTATCAGTTTTAATTATATTTTATTTTATTAATTTGAAAATTAAGATAACAAAAACGGAACTTCATAGCTAATAATCGATTAAAATTGCAAACAGGAAACAAAAAAAGTGACAGACGAATTATGACGCGCAGTGCCACTAGGACTCATATCAGTCATTCGTTTGTAAGGCCTCTAAAGTAATGGTATGGAGACAATTCATACAACATTTGTGCGTGACAACGGGAGTGTAATGTGCCGAGTTCGAATTATCGTGAAAAGCTTGATGGAAGCTTTGTTAATAATCGCGAATAACTTTGTTTTAACACTCAAGTGAAAAGAATGTCAAAGTGTACGGGTTTGTGAGTGACTTAAGTTCATTGGAAGGAACAAAGAAGAAGCTCTCTTGGCCACTAGGAATAAAGCAAAAGGACTACAGTGATAAAGGTAATTTGACGAAAATTGTTCTCGTTTGCAATGATAACTAACAAAAATTTTCTTTATTATTGTAGGTAGGTCCAACTTCAGGGGTTTTAGCAGCTAGTCAGGTTAGTGAAATTTTCTCTCCAGTGCTGTGCAAGTGAATAGTTTGAAATTGTGAAAAATTGCATTTTTCTTTAAATGCATGACCTGCAGTTGGGTAAGAAAAGTTCTTTTACGTCTGAAGTAAAAAATAAATAACAAATAGGGTAAGGTTGCCAAAGTCGTACCACCGCTTAAGTCGTACCTCTTAAATATTAGGCGTAATACCAAAGAAGATATACCTAATAGGAACAAGAAGCGACACTCTCGGCGGTTCCTTTGTTGTTTAACAGGCCATTTTATTTGACCTTGAAACACGTCGCCATATTGTTGGTGAGACTGCGCAATTAAAATGCGGAAATTTTAAATTAAAAATTGCATGATGTTATTTGCAATTTTTAAATAATACTTCGTTGCTATTTTCTTTTTCATCATTATTTGTAATAAATAAGTTGTTGAAGTGATAAGTACTAACAGTATCATTTATAGACCTATTAATTTCACATTTTCTATATTGGCAAATGAAAGATATACCATAAAAAGTGCCGGAGCGCGGGTCCAAATTTATACTAAACCGATGACCGCAAAACATTAACCAATTAAATTGGTTCCTATTAGGTTTATATTCTTTGGTAATACCACACCAACTGCATCCCTTCCGGCAAAACGAGTTACTCGTCCTAGACCCTAAAACAATATGGTTGGCCAGGGAGTAACTCATTTTGCCGGAAGGGGCGCAGTTGGTGTGATATTACGCCTAATATTTAAGAGGTGCGACTTAAGCGGTGCGGTGGTACGATTTTGGCAACCTTACCCCAACTAATCTTTTTCTCCGTAGGCTTTCATTGCTTAAAACTTGGTTAATTTGTTAAGTTTTCAATAAATCGCATTGTCGAGCCGTCAACAAGGCTAGATTTAAATAAATTCCAACATAAAAATTAACAAAACATTTATTAAATGTACCTGTTAATGCCAAGCAGACGAATAGTGAAGTATTTAAGACTCCCATACACTTGGGAAGCGGTCTCTGAAAGGGACTAAAACTATGGAGTTCAGAATGGCCACTTGAGTCCGGTTTATCGGACCAACGTCAGTCTCTAAGAAAATCAAACTTTTTTCTTTTCAAAAATCAAATTCGAAAGTTTTTCGAAAATGTAATATTTTTTAGGAACCAGAAATGACCTAACGTTAAAACCGAGTGACCTTTCAAGACCTGACCTATCCATATCTTTTTATATCAAAATGATGATGGGGTGCCAACTTCACCAAGGTTTACAAATCATCAAATTTAGTATCCATTTAAAATAACATCGACAAATGTATGACCCCAGTATCAATTTTCTTAGCGGTGTAGCCGGGAATTTTAACCCCCATCTTTGCGGTGGCCGGACACTTCACTTCCGGACATTTCGCACCCGGACACTTCGCTAGCAGGACATTTCGCTACTAGGACATTTCGCACCCGAAAATTTTGCACCCGGGGACATTTCGCTACCTGATTTCGCTACCACTTTTAACATATTTGGATATTTAGCATTATTGGAATTATTTTTATGTTTAAAAAATAAAAAAATTTTTATTTTTAAAAATTTTAAAAAAATTTCTTTTTTCAATTTAGCCACCTTGCTAGTAGCACCTATTTGAGTTCTGGGTTAACATTTATTAAAAAACAATGAATAATAATTTGCAAAACATCATCGATTGGTAGCAATCGAATCGTATCGAAACGTTGCTTCAAACTTATGATCCAGAAGAAACAAGAAAATCTTCACTTTTTTTGTGGAATTGCTCATAATTTAAAAAATTTTTAGTTATTTAAAATAAAGATTTTTAAAATAATTTTAATTTATTGTTGTTAATTTAAATATTTTATTACTTAATTTTGTTTTGGTACTGAATACGGACCTGACCCCTGTTAATTTGAAACCACTTTTTGCATATTATTATTCATTGTTTTTTAATAAATTAATGTTAACCCAGAACTCAAATAGGTGCTACTAGCAAGGGGGCTAATTTGAAAAAAAAAAATTTTTAATTTTTAAGAATAAAAAAAATTTAATTTTTTAAACAAAAAAATAATTCCAATAATGCTAAATATCCAAATATGCTAAAAGTGGTTTCAAATTTCCTAGTTAATTTTTATTTTTCCTAGTGAAATTTTACCCCCAGTAAACTCTAATTTTTCGCGGTTGGTAAAATTTCACTGGGACAAATATTCCCGATTACAGCGGCGCCGCCGGCCTTACGTGCCTTTCGAAGCACGGAGACGATCATAAAAAATTTTAGGCCCTTTCCGGATTCGAACCGGCTACCTTAGAATCAGTAATTATTCGACTAACATACTAGGCTAATGATTGTCTCCGACTCTCCCCTAGGCTCTGGGAAAATAATCCTTTCCATTCCTCAAAATTATGGAAAAATTATTAAAAATAGTTGGGGGAGCGTCCCACGTAAACGGTGGGTGATGGAGGAAAACGGGGTTATATTCGTATTCAGGAGGTCATTTTACATAAAAAAAACAGCAGGAATGGCAGGGCGGCCGATTTTCATACCGACCAGTGTTATCATGAAATCGACGACAATTTTGAGTTTGTTTGATGTTTTCGGCTACAAAACCCACCGTGTAGATCCCTGATATAGATGATCTTTTTTTGGAAATTTTTGGAAATACGATTGATTATTTTGGAAGCATAAAAATCATCCTGCACGCTGCTGCTCCTGCTACAGCGTGTCATTTTTTGTTGAAAAAAGAAACACTCTGATTGGTCGGTTTTACCAACCGAAAAATATATTAAAGTAAATTTAGGACTAAAAATATTTGAGAGAAAAAATAATGAATAATTAGAATAATTAAAAAAACACGTTATAAAAAAAATAATTAAAATTTAGTAATCCTAAATATTGTTTGGTTAGAAAAAAAAACAAAGAGGAGAATTGAAAACCAAAGGGAAAGAGAGAGTAACAGCAATTAGTGAAGAGATCCACCTGTCAAGCTATATATAAAAATTAAAAAGCCGGAAAGCTTTTTTTTGGTTAAAAAAAAATGTATAACCGGATAATCGGATCAACGAATAATTAAAATTGGCAATATTAGGAAACTGTTGTTTTTATTTCGATCGCTAAAATGGAGATTCGCCGATCGATGTTAGGAATTTTTTAATTAATACCGCTAAAATAGAGAGATATAAGTATATTTATAATTATTTAAATTAGTAATAAAATTTATTTCTATAGTAATTATTTATTTAATAATTCGGTTTTCAATTTTGCATTAAAAAACCTTTGGAAAGATTCTTCTAACCGTGGTTACTTAACCAACAAGTTAATCAGAGCTAGTAGAACCGGCCCTAGGCTCTAAATCTCTAAATCAAATCTTAATCGGGGATGGACAGCATCTACAATGGATAAAATTTTAATGCTGAATTCGGTATCATAGTAAATTTTCAAACTGAACTAATTTTTGTCCAAACGACACTTATCCTATTTCTTTTAAACTGAACTGTTGCGATTTAATAATTATGTGATCAATTTTTTTGCCAATGTTACCATACAGTTAATTCACAATTTTCTATACGGATTTAAAACGTAAAAATATATACAGGGTGTCCCCGGATGCACTTTACATATCTTGGGTGGTGATAGAGGACACTTTTCTAAGAACTTATTTCTTATTTATTTAAGAATTTATTTTTTTTTTTTTGTAGCTGCCTTGTTTATTATTTTCTGTGAAATGGTCTGGCTTTTAAAAAAAATTTGCTAGACAAAAGTTGTAGTCCATTAAATTTAAAAGATACAGGGTCTTGAAAAAAAACAAAAAAAAAGTTTAAATTTTTCAACATTTTTAACTTACTTTAATTCATAGCTCGAAATCCGTTGATTTTAGACGGAAAAGGTTTAAATGTAGTTTGTAGATTATTTCACGCTCTTTAAAAATGCACTAAGCCATTTTTACTGAAATTCAATATTTTCGGGGATATGGCCACGTGAAGGTGGAAATTGAAAAAAATGCTTTAAAGAGGCGTAACCCTCGAAGGTTTCAATTTAGAAAAAAATTTTTGTTACATATTGTTCTTAGAAAAGTGTCCTCTATCACCACCCAAGTTATGTAAAGTGTATCCGGGGACACTCTGTATATATCTAAATGTTTCTATAGTGCTGTACTTTAAAATTTCAAGAGAAACTGAAATTGGCAGATAATTTAGCTTTTTTGTTTTACTACTACTTTTAATATTTTTCATTTTGTTTATTAAAATTTTTTAAATATCGTTTCGAGCTGTATATTATATATTATAACTTATCATTTAGAAAATTGAATTTTTTCAATGCCTGTTTACAGTATATAACTCATTAAAATCTATCTAAAATTTGGATTACATCTAGCATTTGCATATTATTAACATCGTTAGAATGAAGTAATATAGATATTAATATATTTATTTATTTTATTAGATAAGTATGTTAATTTATTAAGTAATCCAGCGAGATAACTTCTAGATCAAAAGGGTTGAAATTTGGATCTAGGAGGAAATAACTTTTTCTCTGCTCTTGTAGGTACCACATCATGCACTTAGTATATTTTACGAAATGTGTAATAACTTAATTATTAAAATTATTTCAAATTATACATTAACATTACATAATTATATAGCAAACGAAAATGTAAATATTTTAAAAATCAATTAAAATATCTTTTAATAAAGTGAATCTTTTTAAAACGGCATAAGCTTTTCACCTGCAAGAAAAATTTAATTATTCGATTGAAATATTTACAAATCAAGTTTAAATAAAATTTGAAGCACTCTTTAAGCTCTTTTAACTTTGAAAACTTATAAATTATAATCAAGTTCTATTACAACCTTAAAACTTTGATTAAAACTTAAATTGAGTCTTGAAAGAAAGAATTTAGGTAAAACAATTTACAAGGAATACTTTTACTTGTTGCCTTTCAACATAAAATTTAAATTGATCAAAGCATTGTTTATCACAAAATATAAAAATATTGTTTCAAGTTTGGGAAATTTAAAAAGTTTGAAATCTGCACTTGACTTGATCTCGTTTATCTACGTTATTAATTTGTGCTACTCAGTTTTTTAAACAAGTAGGTACGCGCTAAAGAAGTGTAAAACACACAAACTGAAATATTCTTCGATATTTCAGCACGGTATTATAATAAAAAATTTGAGAATTACTTATTCTCCAATAAAAAAATTGTATGCTAAATGAGAAATTAAAAGCGAAATTTTAATTTCGTTTTATACATATTTTATAATTTTATGTAACTTTTTAAAATGTATTAATTACATTATAAACTCTTATTGGGTATACATTTTACGAAATAAACCTTTTCTTAAATTTTTAAAGGAGTCATATAGAAGAGCACTTACATTTCAAACATTAATTTGTACGAAAGAAAATTATACAAACATTTGTATCCCAGTTTGATGACTATCCAGGCCGGGCCGGGTGTCTGCCAGACTTGGCCCCCAATTATCATTCCCTAGTTCTACCAGAGATGGCTCAAGGCTGGCGTACAAGACTGGGCCAAGCTTGGGATACAAGATCGGGCCTAACTTGAGATACAAGATTGGGCCAAGTTTGAAATACAAAATTGGGCCAAGCTTCGAAAACAAGCTTGGCCCAGTCGTGTCTGCCAGGCATGGCCCCCAATTATCATTCCATAGTTCTACCAGAGATGGCCTAAGGCTGGCGTACAAGACTGGGCCAAGCTTGGGAAACAAGATCGGGCCTAACTTGAAATACAGGATTGGCCCAGTAGTGTTCACCAGGCTTAGTCCCCAGTTATCATTTCCTAGTTATATTCCTAGTAATTATTTGAAGAATCGTCTATAATTTCTTCATTACTTTCATCACTTAGTTGAAATGAATTATTTTGAGAATTAATTTGATTATCACTACTTGAACCTAAACTACCGATTTCACTCAAATTATTTTTATCACTTTGAACAAATTGAATTTCACCGTTGACATTTAAACGACTCTGTTCGTGAAGAAGTGCATCAGCGTTTTGTAAAAGACGAAATATTTTTAAGTTATGATAAGATTTCGACATTGTTGTTGTTAGTAGCCGCGAGACATAAGAAAAATAACACTCGGAAAAGTAGTTGAAAAAACATCCGATAGGATCTCTGTTCGCTGTGATACTGCGAACTGGGTCCTAGCTAGGGCTACAGTGACTTTATAGAGACAGTGGCGACAAACGATGTCCGACTTTTGATTGGCTACAATGTTTTTGATTATATATAGCTTAAGGCAGAATAAAAATTAATTTTTTTACATTATTGGTGCATTTTATTAACATGAAAAATTGAAAATCTTTTAATTTAAAGCATATGCCATTCTAGAGCATATATTTTTTGCTTGAATTTGCAACATCCTGGGCCGAATAAGGGGATTTTGCAACATCCAGGACCGATTTAGAGGCTCGTGTCGTCACTCTCTCTATAAAGTCACTGTAGCTAGGGCCAACATTGGAGGGCCAGAGCTGGGTAACTAGCTTTGGTTCAAGCCTGGGCCAACATTGGAGGACCACAGCTGGGTTTCCCGGTCCTGGACCTTAGCTAGGGCGAACATTAGAAAACCAGAGTTGGGTTCACTAGTTTTGGCTCAATCCCGGGCCAACATTGGAGAATCAGAGCTAAATTTCCCAGTCCTGGGCCTTAGTTAGGGCCAACATTGGGAAGCCAGATCTGGGTTGCCCAGTCCTGTCCCGTGCTTGGCCCTGTGGTCAGAGCCTGGAGGTTCCTATATGGGATATTATTATTTAACAGCGTTACATTCATGTCCAATTAAGCTCTCCCATTCGGGACTTACAAAATTCTTTTTGGGAGGGGGATTAGTCGTCATCAAATTACAATTAAAATAATTCAAGTCCGTTCCGTTTCTCACAACATGGGATGTGTCTTCGCTTCCTTGACTATTGATCTCCATCTCGTACGATTGCCACAAGCCTGTTAGACCGGGAGATAGTGACAGAAAATTCTAAGTCATTTTTTACAAGTGTGGCCACCCTTTAAGAGTCAAATTAGGTAATTAACGAAAAAAAACAAAAAAATTACCTCTTTTGTTGAAAACAAAAGAGGTCATAACGTTGGTCGTCGGGGCGTAATGGCAGGGTATTAAACTTAAAACTAAAAAATAACTAAATGTGACCGATACGGCGTCGCGTCGCCTTACCGCAGTTCACTTCAAATTGTTCTGTTTCGCCTGCAGGAGTTTTTATTTTGACTGTTGTTTTCTCCAATGTCATCCCAACTAATCTGATCAGCTTTGTCGGTACCTTCATCTCTTTCTAGCTTTTTGGCGGCATTTTGGCTGTTTACGTGAAATGAAATATTAACAAAATTCCCCGAGACACCACAAAAAGATCAAAGTGTCTTGGGCTGCGTAAAGGCTAGAGCGGTCCCTGCTGCCACACCTCTTCTAGTTCTTTCTTATGCCTTTTTCTTTTTTGTCATTAATTGTGGATCTTCCCTTCCAGAATCCGTATTGGTTACCGTTAAGGTCACCATGATCAATTATCTTGATTGTTAATCTGGATAAGATGAGTCGCTTATACAGTTTTCCCATCATGTTGTCAAGTAAGCATATTAAAGCGCGTATTACATTATCACATTTTGGTCACATTTTCGTTCAACTTTCTTGTCAAATGTTTGACGAAAAGTTGAACCAAAGTTTGATGAAAATTTTTGGGTGGGGATATGTTTGTGGTGAAACTGGCAACTAAACCTAGAAATGTGCCTAGGTTGGCACAAGCGTAGCTTTGCAGCAATGCGCATGATTATTCAAAAGTTTGATGGAAAAGTTGAACGAAAGTGTGACACGCGCTACTTTTTGTTTGACCAAAGTTTGACGAAAATGTGATAATGTAATACAGCTTAATTTTTTTTGTCAAACATTTGACAAGAAAGTTGAACGAAAATGTGATAATGTAATACGCGCTTAAGCATATAAGCTACGAACAGGGCCGGATAAACCATGGGTGCACAGTGGCGTAGCTAGAGCTTTTGCCGCCCGGGGCGGTCTGATAAGTTGCCGCCCCCTACCAAAAGAATTTTACTTAAATTAAAAAAATGAAAAGCAAAAAAAAAAAAAAGGTTATCGAGGTGTTCGTAATCAAACATTTAACATGCTCTTGCATTATTCAAATGTGCCGCCCGGGGCGATCCGCCCCCCCTAGTTACGCCACTGTGGGTGCAATAGAACCGCCGCACCCAGCGCCAAAGTTTAGAAGGCGCCAAAATTGAGATTTTTTTAATTGTTGTGATTCCAAGGTACTGCATCTTTCACTAATTTTATTATTTATGATGGAATACAGACTGAAACGCTGATTTTCTGACCTTTTTATGATTTTTTTAATCCAGAATTAAAATCTTTTAATTTAAAAAATTAAAATTAAAATCAGAAAAAAAAATATTATTGTAAATTGTCTTTGGCAACTCTTATTGGAATGAAGCGATGTAAACAATTTTCAGATTTTCTGGAATTAATTCTAAATTGGTATTATCGAAAGGTAGGATAACTACACAGAGAAAAAGATCAAATAAAGCTTTTGTTAAATAGTGGCAATTAAATAATTTCTTTTGATGGTAACAAATTATTTGTATTGAAATAAACCAGGTATTTGATTCAAAAGTTGTAAGTTAAATTCAAATAAAGCTAAAGTAGATTCAAACAAGCTAAAGTAGATTCAAATAAATATTCGGCAAAAAAATATATTTCTAATTTTCAAAGAAACCTTTTTCTCTGTGTAGAGACACAAAGTATAATATAATTTTAATATCCTTATTATCTATTAAGGGTGGATAAATATCAATAATAAATTATATGATATAATTACTAGTATATGATAATTGCTAAAATTAAAATCAAATAAGTCTGTTTGATCAAAAGTCGGATCCGTGAAAACAATAACAAGATTAATATCACAATATAATTACATAAATATTACATATCAAAGCAAAGACGAGGTAGATCAAGTCAAGATTACAATAAATTCAAGAGAGAGTAATCAATATTCAATTAACGTGTCAAGACTTGCAGCAGTCGATAACATCAGTTCACATCTATTAAAAGCTAAGATTAAATATTTTCAATTTAACCCTAAAAAATTGCAATAACCGCCATAGAAATCAATATCTGCAAGTAAAACTGCATTGCCCACATTAGTTCTAAAATAATATTTTATGACCAACAAAACCATTGGTTTAGTACTCAAATGGACCACAAAAATCTACAAATTCCAACAAATAGTAGCAGCAGTAATACATAAATCAGCTAACCAATTGTATATAAAAGTGATAAGCCTATATGTGCTCTCATGACAGAGCGAGAATAAATCAAGTGATTCAGCCTCAAAGACACGAAAACTATCACAAAATATTCCAAATGTTAAAAAGAAATATGAGAAATATGCATTCATCTTGCATTCTCCAAAACACAACCAATAGAATTCCAAACTAACCACAAGAAGAGGTTGAGAACAAACAAAACAAATTTGATGTTCTCGTTTTTATCGTGGTCAATATTATATCTAAATCTACACCAAGGTTGGATCCTTGAAGAAGGTTCGATCAGTGTCGTCATTCGCTGGATTGGAAGTCATCGGGTGTGGATGAGATCGTGCCATCTACAGAAGATATTATTTTTGCAGCAATCGTAATGCGAGCGACATAGAGCCCATGGAGCGATCTTTTGATTCTTGTAATAAAAATGGTGCGAGGGTAACTTATATAATTGTTGTCTTGCTGTCAGTTGGAGTAGTGTTGAGGTGTCCGCTACAGCCTCCATATAAATGCAAAGAGCTTTTGAACTGGCTTTTTCCTGCAGCAATTCCTGGCATTGTTTTTGTGTTAACGCTTGAGGATTTGAGTCTTCAACTCTAGATTCCCGTGTAACTTACTTTTGTGTGATTGGACGGAGTTATATTGTCGCATACTAATCTATGTCAACTTTTAATCAGAGTAGATAGAAAACTTATCTTCCAGTTGGAAGATACTATCGTGTTTTTAGTAGTAAATAAATGATGTTAAGTTGCGGACTTACATTTATATTTTGGTTTATTTACTGGGTATTATAAAATATTTGCTCAGGCTTACCTCGGCCCTCGAATACCGTCAGAGTTTAGCCATGGATGTGTATAGGGTCGTTTTTTCAAAAATAAGTGCTTCTGCACTTGGTAAGCAAAATCCACTTTTTGGACAGCCTATCCTCGGCACCGAGAAGGTTAAAGATTTACGTTTTAAGATTTATCGTTGATCGTTGTTCTAAATTGAAACTAATAGTATGCGGCGACTTTAATGTACCAAAGGGTAAATGGGCAATCGATGGTATTAACATTGTACAATCTGAAAACACTTGCAGAAAAACTCAAACGATCACCTACTGTATGTCGTTCCAGAATATGTTTCAATGCAATCGTACACCCAATAATCTAGGAATACTATTCGATTTACTTTTTGCTAATATTGCAAATTGCCGAAAATGATGATCAGTTGTGTGAATCCCTTCATCATAAGGTTTACTGATTCAATATCCCAATAGGTCGTTCTTCGCATACCAATATGTTGGTTGAAAACATGGTTTTTAATTTTAAAGCAACTGATTTTTCCATGATTAATGACTGTATTCAGCAGGTTCGATGGCCGAGTAAATTTATTTCTAATTTAATTTTTTTTAAATTACATCAGGTTAGGCAGGGGGGTGGTACTTTATTTGAAGTAATTTATATTTGACAATATCTGGCAAGTTTCAAGAAAATACCTTTGATTGAGTTGAGCAATGTCACCGTCCGCAAGCCATATGTAGCCTTCACTTCCGAAAAGAAACCCATTGAAATGATAAAGGAGCAAAAATCTTGTCCAAGGCAATCTTTAGTAGATAAAAGATATTGGGGATGATGGAATGGAAATAATACTCTCGAACACATATGTATATTTAAAAAAATTTTTTAAACTTGTTGTAATGTGGGCATGGGCGTACCCAGTGGGGGGCAGGGAGGGGCAGCTGCCCCTCCCTGGATCCTTCCTGTCTTCCATATATTTAGCTGGTTAATTATGTGCCTATGCCAGGTTAATTATTTATCAATAGAAAATTCCTGATTTGCCCCCCCCTAGGCCAAAAGCTGGGTACGCCCATGAATGTAGGCTTGTACCCATACTTACCTGTTTTTGTCTAACCGATGCCACCTTTTATTGTACATGGCGTTTTTTCAAGATTACCTGTTTTTGTACTAACTTTGCATTTATTATCGTTTTTTTTTGAGTTGGTTATTGCGGTCTCACACACTCACTATTGTCTTGACATCTACTCATCCTATTGGAGGGAATGCTACTATTTCTAACTGTGACTTCAGTCACACCATGTACATCACATGTTGGGGATTTTGTATTTTTATATCTTTGAAAATTTGTCAGATGTGATATTTTATATTTTCGACAAATTGTTATCTTATTTCGACATTATTTGTTGTTATATTGAAAACTCGTTTTGAATTTTAACTTACATGTTTTACTTTTTTAAACTTTTGTATTTTATACTAATGTTGACTTGGTTGATGTGTCACTTGACAAAGCACCTGTGGTATCTTCCCTCCGATAAAACTTACATTAATACGCCAAAGACAACCTCCACCTTTAACTGCGAGGTGAGTGTATCCGTGAGATTTATATGCATCTCTTTTGTAGTCCTGAAAATGGTCTAATAGACCGAAACGTCGACCAACAGTTTATTTGTTTTTATTACCGGCACCGGCGTTCCATCACCCCAATATCCTTTATCTACTAAAGATTGCCTTGGACAAGATTTTTGCTCCTTTAACATTAAAAGTAATTCAAAAATGAATGCTCAATGCTTTTAACATAAGGGCAAAACGATACAATATGGAGATCTCCACAGAAAAGATCAAATAAAACAATAGAACGGAAATTTAATGGAAGAAACCATGTTCCAGGTTCGAAAAGCGTCAATAGTCTCAGGCTGCTTAAGGGACATTTGGTTGAAATACAAACAACTTGAACATCACATAACCCAAGAAAATTGGACAAAACTGTGGAAAATTTACGAAAAAATTCTTAGCAAGCTCAATTTTAGTAATAAACTTCAATTATTCTGTCGTTTTCAAGTCCCTTCGTAAAATTTTAAAATTAATACTACTATATGTTATATGGGCATATATGTATATAAGGAATATTTGACGATTGTTGTACGGCCAAAATTTAATTTTTTTAAATTTTGAAAAATTTTTTCCCGTTTTTTCCACATTTTATGTAAAGCTAAAACCACAAAAAAATTACCACTTATAAGTCTTTAGTGCCTCGACAACATATTCGAATATCATTCAATTTGCAATAATACTTTCCGAGAAAATAATTGTTTAAAAAATTTGGAAAAAAAAATTTCTAAAAAACTAGCAACATTTAGGATCTAATATTTTGGAAAATGTAATGGTGCTTCGAGAGGAACCTCAAAACAAAAATGAGCCAAATTGGTGTAAAGGCCATTTCCCCATGCTTGTCCCGGCTATAGCCTTTGCGTTCTTACGCAAAAAAATCTTTTAAGACTATTTTATAAAAAAATAACATTTAGAGCTAGGAATAGAGAATGTAATAAAAGCAAGTAAATATGTTACACGAAATTTAAAGGTGAAATACTTTATCCTGGTTAGGCAAATTTATTAACATTCACAAAAATATTTAACTTAATTTTATTATTTTATTCAGATCTTGTCCTAAACCTAAATTAGACTTCACTTGTTACAACCTAACTTTCATTTCCACCCACGATCTCTTTAAGTAGATGTTACACAACCAACTACTTAGTCTTATCAAATTGATAAAAACCCGTATTTGTATAAATTCCGCAACTGGCAAGGAGGACGAATTTGTATAACTTCTATTGTCATAGATAACTTGCTGAGTCACTTTCTTGAACAAATAAAAGATTATTGAAAATATGTGTCGATTATATTCCTTTGTGTTTTCAGTCCTGTAGTTAGCCAGGTTTCGTTGTCGTCAGCATAGCCTTTCTGGTCTTGTAATAGCACATCTAGTGAACCTGCACACAAAGATAAATAAATTCCTTTTAATTTGTTCAATTTAAGTTAAATTAATATGGAAATTATTTTATAAAAAATTAACTTACATACTATACTTATATTTCAAGCGTTTTATAAAATTATATTATAAAACTTACTGTAATGACTTTCATGTTCATGTTCGTCATCAAAAGGCACTCCTGCAGTTAAAAAAAGATTATGTAAAACTGAGCAAGCATAAATAATTTTTGCTGCTTTTGTCGGATGATAACGTAAAGTCCTATGCTGCTGTAAGCACCTAAATCGTTGTTTTAATACCCCTAGTGTTTTCTCCATACAGTTTCTTGCCAAAGTATGTGCTTTATTGTAATTATCCTCTGGTGAGTTTTCACCAGCATTTAAGATAGGCGTCATTAACCAAGGCTGCAAGGGATATCCGGAATCTCCTAAAATGTAATTATATAAATATTAAAACTCAGTCACTTTAAAAATAAATAACTGCAACATAATAATGCATTTTATTTAATGATGAAAAAGCCTGTTTTCGTCTCTCATCTGCGTTAGGAAATAAACTACTCTTTTTAAAGCCTGTATTGGACTACACAATTTTGTGCAGAACAAAAGAATCGCATGACGTAGATACCCTAAACACGTTTCTGAGCAAAATTGTGTAGGAATTTGATTGCGAAATTGTGTTTAACTTAACTTGGGCTTAACTTTGCAATTTTGTAAGCACACATACTTTATTTCGCAGTAGATTTTATGCTTCATTGTGATTCTTTCAAATTTCGTATTATAATAATAGATATGTCCGTAAAATATGTGAGTAACAAAGATTTTTTGGTTAAAAAATCTTCCCACAAAGAAGTTAAAAGGCTGTCAAAATATAGGAACATAATTTTAAAATTAAAAAATTAATCAGCATATAAAAAATTTATTTTTCAGGATTGGCTGAATCTTTAAATATTTCTTATCGTAAAAAAAAATTAATCAGGGAAATCAAGAAAATTGAAAAAAATATAATATATAATATGGAGAAGGACGTACGTTTTTATTTACTTTTTACTATTTATTTTTCACGAAAACTGAAAAGGGTCTGAAACTTTCAGGATATTAAATTGTCGACAATATACACCAATCATGAAATTTTTAATAAAATATTGTTGGAAGCTCTGTGACCTAAACGATTTTTACTAACTTGTGATTAGTTATCAATTTATTCTACCTAATATCCAAGAAGATCCTAAAGTATCTGCTGCATGTTTTTCTTCCAACAATCTCCTCACTGCACATAATTCCCAAATTTCACAATCATGCGTAGAGCCTGGAAATCGAGCATTGCAGTTTATAATTCGCAAATCGGAATCACAAACCTGTTTATAAAAAAAAAGATTACATTTGATTTGAATTTTATCTTTTCAGGAACACACTTACAAATTGTACATTTAGACTATAAAAACCATTCTGGTTATGATATGTGATTCCAGGTCGAATTGGGTCTTCACTAGACGGAGCAATAATATGGATATGCGAGCCAACGACAACGCCTAATACCCCAGGGAATTGAAATTTATCCATAAACCTGTAAAGGAACACAAATAAAAAATTCCTACTTTGCTATCTATTTAAAATGAATGCTCGACATGTAACCACTATCCACTAGTAATACCAACCCTGCTTTAATGCGGTTCATTGAATCTTCAGTCTGTGGAAAAACTATCCAATGCGGCATTAAATGTTCGGTGATAAGATCACTTATTTGAGTAATACAACGGCTGATCGCAGGTTGTGATAATCCTAAATTGAAATGATTACCGGAGCGATATTGGTAGCCACCTTTTAAATAGAAATTTACAGCAGTGAGTATCTATATTTCAAGAATTTAAAATAATTAAGTTTACAAATTTGACTACATATATTTATCTACCTTTAATTCTAAAGGTATCGCAGTGGCTCTTCTTTTTTTTGGAGAATTCGGTCTTATTTCCTCAATTAAAAACCTCATCATATTTTTGGTTAATTTAAACAGAGACCTAAATTCTTCATCTGGGAGATCGAATGGATTGCTCCTGTCACGTATTCTACGTCGAGCAATTTTTAGTCTATTTCTAAAAATAAATCAATAGTAATTTAAATTTAAAGTACATTATTATTTGAACAGGTAAATAACCGTGTACTGCATAATAATCCAGAATGATTTGATACAGGATGAATTTCGAGGTTAAGGTTCGATTATTTCAAACTCACGAATTTTTATTTCAGCAACTTTAAATCTATATAGTACTTACTTCTCTAATAAATTTCTTATATGTAATTCTATATGAGTTCCTAAAAAGTCATTCATATTTGAGCTTAAAATTAGACCACAAAATTTTAATAAATGTCAAAACAATAACCATTGACGGATCCCCAGTGGCGGCTCGTAATTTGCTATAATAAATGGGCTACAACTACAAATGTGAGGAACCAAATTTGAAACCTAAAACTTAGCCCTTGGATGTCAGTAACTTCTTTCCTTCTAACTTTTTTCCTACAATTGAATGGTGTAATCAGTGTTTCAATTTTCTTAAAAATTCAAACAAATTATGAAAATAACTGAAAAATTTTTTACTATTTTTTATTATTGCATCAAAAAGTACATGTAAAAACAAAAAAAATGAGCACCGGAAGAACTCTGTAGGATGATTTTTCACCATAGAATTTATTTTTGAAGAAAAACAGTTTTCGACTGAAAAACTGAATATCTCAAAAACTTCTCGATTTCATCAAAATTGAATCATTGTTGCGAAAATAAAAATAAAAAAAAAAAATCGTCTTTTCGTATTTTTCACGAAAATTTTGAAGTAATTTTAAAAAGTGACTCTTATGAAAGTTGTAGATTTTTCTATGATCTACAACTTTTCTGTATGACATTTTTTGATAGAACATCAAGTTTCGCCGAAACACCCGTTCAACCCCCCCTCCAAGTTAAGCCTATACCACCCCCAATAATTTATATTATTATAATTTATAAGCCACTTTAAGTACTATTTTCAATGATAAAAGTTCTGTCTACAAAATTAATAAATACTCAAAATTTAATTTTCCTGTACAAAATAGACATAATAAAACACAGAGGTATATTTTGTATTTATTAGTTAAAAATAGTTTTACAAAACAGAGAATTCGAACAACGGCCAAATCGGCAACAATAATCATAAATCATAAATAATCATAAACAATAATTGAATATAATGCTTTACATTTAAATTACATATTGGTAAGCTTTCCGTTTTTCGTATGCATTTATCTACATATTGAAGTGATATTTTCTATGTTCAAATTTTTCAATTGGGTTTATCAAAAAAAAAAAATAAACTTCATAAAATTTTTGCCCGGCTATATTTTGCAAAGAATCCAAAAAAAATCCAGAATACCAATGTAACTCTTTAAATCAAAAACTCAATTTTTTTTTTGATTTAATAACAAAATAATCAATATAAATGAGAAATTCAATTTATAAATAATTCGTTCACATACGAACGGTATCGAACTTATTTCCGCTTTCTTCTTAATTTTAATATTTTATGTTATAAACTTTATGAATCAATCAATAATTATAGTTCTCCAAATCTAACTAAACTTTATCTCTTCAATCTTCAATTTTATTCTTATCGCTAATTATCCAATTTTATTAATTTAGTAATTATCATCCAAATTTTTCCTTAACCATTTCAAAATCAAACAATCAAAATTACCTACTTTTAAAACACAATTTTATCAAACTCAGGAGATACAAAATTTTACTGTCCTCCTCGCAGCCATTTTGGCAAAAAGCCTATTTTATCAAAATATTCGTGCCAACTTACAATTTTGTTGGCGCGCACACATGCAATTCAAAATATTTACTATTTTACAAATTATTTACAAAATTAAAATTCAATTTCCAAAAATAAAAATAATTAAAATATTCAAAAAAGCAAAAAATCGGATATACTATACTCAAAAAAATAAAAATAATCAAAATTTATAACTTCAAATTCAAAATTCAAAAAAATTGGATTTTGAAACACGACAATATATAGCTGTCCAGGCTCTAAGACATTTGAACGCGGCTGTTTGAACGCAGAAACGTTTGAACACGGGGACGTTTGAATGCAGGGTTGTGTAAACGCTAGAAATGTGATGAAATTGCACCCCCCTTATTATATTTAAATATAATAATAATATTGTTGCACCACTGTTTAACATGGGGATTAATATGGAATGTTTAAACAGGTTAATAAGTGCAACAATTCTCCATTACCCCTGAGTCCATAAATTAAGCAAAAACGATTTTTGTCATTTTTGACTCCTTCTTCTCCCACGTAAGGGTTCGTAAAATAACTGATAGTCTATAGATGGTCACCTATATAGTTATATAGGTGGATCCGAGATTTGCCATGGTTTCATTTGTCAAAACCGACCCTTTGCTTCGGGCCGTTTGGACAAACGCCATACTTGCTAAAAATATCCCTCTAGACCAGTTACTACTCGATAAAGTGTGCTACCAGGAAGGGGGTGGATCTCCATCGATGTGAACTCAAATAACGCCGTGATTTTTTTCAGGGGGGAGTGCAATTGCATCTAATTTCTCACGTTTAAACGTCCCTGGGTTCAAACGTCTCTGCATTCAAACGGGCGGGTTCAACCGGCCGCGTTCAATTGACTCCGATTGTATATACTAAAGAATGAACTAGTTATTCAAATATTGGCCACCCTATAATGTGCTTTAATTTTTCTGTAAATAAAAAAAAAGTCAAAATGTTGGAGTATCGACATATGTATAGGGAGAGTAACATTAAAAAATAATGTTTATTTATTCATATTTTGATGTCATTTCTGGAACAGTATACACTGTGAAAAAGGATTTTTAGCAGAAAATTTGTTGCGACAACAAAAAATTTGTTATAACAGCAAAAAAAAACTCAATTGAGGATATAGCTACTAATAGCTCTGTTAGAGCAACAAATCATTTTTCCCAGTATAGTGACTGGAACAATATAGTGAGTATATTTTTAAGAATTGACTTGTTAATTATGGCTACAATGTCATTGTTGAAGTAATAGTAGAGGACATCTTCTTTTAACTGCCATTTCCAGCCTTCAGTAACCATCAAACTCATGCTTCTGTGCTCCATCACAATCCCTTTTCATGATGACTCCTGTAATAAAAGTTTTTTTTTGTGTTAAGTATGTGTCTTTTGTTAGATTATAAAATATATACTGACCAGAGGAGTATAGAGTATAGTATAGTATCAGTATATGTAGATCCAAATATATGTATTACTGTTACATCTTTAGGCAGGTTTTCAAATTTCCAATCCCTCACGGCAGTTTTCCATCCAACTTTCAGGGGTTTAAAAACTGAGAAAAAAAGAGAGCTATTAAAACAACTACATTATCATCAAATAGTTTACTTACTTGCAGAGTAAGATGCCATCTGTGTCCGTCAACAAAAAGTACGATTGGTTTAACAATACCATTTGATTTTAAATAAGGTAAATACTGATTTGATATAGATTCAAAAAATACTTCTGAATTTATCCACCCACTATCTGAACGTCCTAGAACCCAATCTTCTGGAACAGATTCCAGTAAGACTTTAGCACTATCTCATCAAACCAACTTTCAATGCCCTCCTCGGTGTCATGGTAGTTTCATTTAAATAACGTACATCTCGATTGTTTTCAATTAAAAAAATTTTACAGATTGATTTTTTAGATTTTACAGATTGTTTTTCTGAACTGGAAAACCTTTTTTATCCATTACTAAAATCCACTTCATAAAAACAATTTCCTCTTCTTTGGAAAGCTTGGTGGGAGGTTCCATTTTTCTTTCAACGGGAAATTTCCAGTGAGTTTCCTTATTAATGCGCTGCGAGAAACATGAAATTCTTCTGAAGCTTGTTTTCGGCTCATGCCATTCTTCACAGCTTTGATGGCTTTTTGCATATTCTCATCAGAATACGACAAAAATTTCTTTTGGTTTCTTCTTCCAAGACTAATTATAAAATTAACAGTTATTTTCATCCAAATTAACGATTTTTTAAGGGGGTGACCATTACTAAAATCCACCATGCTCATTGCTGTTATGTCAGCAAAACAGAATTTTTTTTTTTAATCTGGAATAAGGAAAATACATTGAATTATGAGATAAAAAAACATATTCTTTGCAAAAAAACATACGTTTTAGAATACGAAGTAGTTTTTGAATTTTTCTTCGTCGTCGTCGTCTTTCTTGAAACCTTTTTACGTGTAGGTTGTGAGGAAGATAGACCTTGTTCCACTTGTGGTTCGAGAACATCACTAACCTTTGCCTTTCGTTTCTTTGATGCCAACTCCTTCGGTAATGGAGCTACAATATCTGCTAAATTTTCTTAGTTATATTCATATAAATACTAAAATTATTATATTACTAACCTTAAAATGTTTTGGTATCGGTTTTCATGTCGATTTTTGGGAGGTAACGGCCGGAAAAACAAGTTCCTCAAAATGAGAATTGCTCGTAGAAAAATCTGTAAGAGAAAGGGAAGACGGGACATGGGAGGTTCCATGTTAAATTGTATGCGGGTGGCGTTCCGGCGAACGTAACTGAAGAAAAACTTTTACAACGGATCATGGAACAAGTGGACAAAGTAGTTTGTGCGAAGTTTGGACCAAATTTTATTTTTATAGAATTCAGGTCTCACATGAAAACGATGTGATGTGAAAAGAAACCATCCAAGTCGACTGGGTGAAACTTCATAGCACATGGAATTACAAAATTTTAAAATCCACTTGTGACAAAAAAGGCACTGATAGAGAACTTCTTAACAACATGGCAATCCAGATGGAACGCAAGTCGTAAGAGCAGATTGATACGCCCTTAAATTCCGAAAATCAAGATTTGGTACAGCAGAATCCATGAAGAATCAAACTACAAATTAGCTCAACTGCATCAGGTCATGGCTGTTTCAAAGACTCTTATAAAAAATCTAACAAAGCGACAGTCTTATTGCTGTTTGTAGTATCTACTAATGTAGAAAACGGTTTCGTTACAGAAACATAATAGAAAACGGTTTCATTACAGAAACCGTTTTTCTTCGACATTATCGTAGCCAGAGTAAAAAAATTTAAAGTTGATAACGAGAAGTTGTGGGTTGGCCTTTCTACCAAATTAATATCCAACGAATATTGGGACCGAAAAAAGGAATTGCAACATTGGGACTTGGTTGCGAAGTAACAGAAGAAGATAACAAATCAGGAATTTAAAAAAATCCATTTCAAATATGGCAAATCAAGCAGATAAATGTGATTATGACGAAAACTCAACATTGAACACCCAATGCGAATGGGAAAACAAAGAAGAACAAAATCTTATGGAGTATTATGAAGAAAAGCTTCTATTTTCTTCTAGAAAATTTTGGTTGCTACAAGCATCTTTGCTTGTGGGATGGACGTTGGTAATATCAATACTGTGATCAATTACAATATGCCAGCTGATGCAGACTCATATTAATTTGCATGGTGTATTTCGTGCGGGTCGTTTTGACACCGTAGCAACTGCTGTCACATTTGTCGCCAACGAGGAAGAAACCACAATATTGAACTATGTCCAAACGAAGTTTCAGGTGAAAATTAATAAATTTACATAAATTTTTTGTATTTTGATAAAATAAATTTTGTATTGAAGTAGATTTTTTGTTTAGTTTTGCGAGGGCAAAAACTGACCCTTCGCTCCGGGCCGTTTTGACAAAGGCCATGCTAAAAATGACCCTCTAGACCGGTACTACTCAGCTAAGTGTGCTACCAGGAAGAGGGTGGATCTCCCTCATTCGCTTGTTGTAAATGTAATTCCAGATGCGCAAAATTTGGCATAAACTCTGTATTATGTACACCCTTAATTTTATCTACCCTTAACCTCCTACTAGCAACATAAGTATGACATAAGTAGGTATTAGTAGACGACCCATTGTTAAATGGGTGCGAGCACAGTTTACATTTTGGATTGCAAAATAATATGCAGATATTTTGGAGCAAAATTTACATTACCCCGTATTTGTGTAGTAGTCTTGAATGGGACAGTTAGGTACTTATTAATTGCTCATAACATATTTTACAATTATGTACCATTCACTCTCTTCAAAATTTCACCAGCATTGTATTCGCTCTTTGCTATTCGGTGGCGTAGCTAGTTTCTGCCGCCCGGGGCAGTCCCTAAATTTCACGCCTCATTTCTACCCAGATTTTGCGCCCAACACATATGTTACTCATTAAATTATTTAGTACAAAGAATAACGAATAAATTCCAATAATAATAGAAAAGGAGAAATAATTATTTTCTCCTTCAAAATTCATCGCTATTATTTATAGTCTTATTATCCATAATAAAAACAAAATAATTTAAAAATATGAACATCCAAAAGAAAGTAATTATGCCCTTTAAATTCGATATTTTAAACTATGTATATAAAAATATAAAAATTACACCGAACCGTTATTACTACAATTATAAATATGTAGTCGTTATCTTAACCCTACACTGCGCATTATATCAAATCTGATACAACTAAATTAAAATCTTATTTAAATAAATACTACAAATTTTTAACGTTTCTTCAGTTATGTGGCAGATTAGCTACCACTTTATGCAAATGCACATAAGTTGAAATTTGCGTGGGCGGACACAGGCGCCTAATAATCGCAAATAAAAGTGCAGTGCAATACAAATTATGCTTATTAAAGTTGTAAGTATATTTGATATATAATTATTTTATATAAAAATATGTATTAATTTATGTATAAATTTATGTAAATTTTTTTTTTAATAACTATATTGCTAATATCAACAATCAGAATTTTCTCATCATCATCAACAATCAATTTTCATGAATTTTTTCACTATGTATTAGATATGATAGAATTGATTTTTTTGAAATAAAATGTGTTTCTTGAGAGAATAATTTTTTTAAATATTTTTACCAATAACTCATGATAATTTTACGCATAAAAATATTTTTTTTAACAAAAACAAGAAAATCGCGCAGTGTAGGATTAAAATCAAAAGTTAAAAAAAGGTTAAAATCAAAAACTATTAGTATTCAACTAAAAAATTGTCCTTAAAAACTTTTATATAATCACTATTCACATATATGCTCCATGAATCTCAGTATTTTGCTGGTGCTCTCCTTCAAGATGATTTTGCTGGTAATTGGTGTTAGTAGCCTGACGCGCAAACCAAAATTGTTTTCATAGCCGATTTTAGTTGCTGTTTGCGTGTTGCATTACTACACCCACCTCGCACGTCGTCTTTCAACTGGTTTCTTGCTCTCAGGAAGTGGTGGTGTCAGAATTTCATGTACGTCAACATGACCATTGTACAGTGTACCGGTGAAGCAAAATATTTTGTAACAATTGAATGTTAATAAACGACACCTAAGCGTTTAGTAACGTCAACATAAAGATCATTTATCCGGTTCATCTCTTCCGCAACCTTCTCACGATTTTCTAAGTTAAGTCTTTCTCTCTCAAATCCGAGATACGACCGTAATAATCAGCCTTCGCAGAAACTATCCTACCCAAATTAAAAAAATATGGCGCAAACCCAGTCACTTCATGAGTTGCAGAACTTAATTCATGAGCAATTTTGTGGATTTCCACATTCCATGATCATTTTTTTCTTCTTAAAAATAAGTTCCCATTTTAAAATGGAAAACAAGCAACACCTTAATTTTACACAGTAAAAAAGTGTTCCATTCTTGTCACATCTCAGCTACACACTTATAAATAAACTTCAACAATAACTGAATTTATAGATGAAAATAGAATTGGAATAATTACAGACAAAAGAATCTTATTCGCTTTCGACTTCAGTATTTTTTTCTTTTACTTCTTTTTTTTTCTTTTTTGGAATGCACTTCTTCTACCGCGTCAATTGCAACTCCGTTACCTTCCGTTTCAACATCTCTCTTCTTTTTCTTATTCTTTTATACATTTGTAAACGATTCGTCAAGAACTTCATACACAATTTCTTTAGCTTGTTCAACTGTTTTTCGCTTTATTTTCTTTTTCTTTTCACTTTGGGTAGCTTCCAACGAATTATCAGTTGCGACAATTGCAGATGTATCAAAACTTGTATTGCTGAGTTTTCGTTTCTTTGATGATCATCTTCATCATCATTCTCCTCCTTTTCCTTTTTCACTTTATCTTCCTTAATCGCTAGTTGCTTTTAAATCATCGAATTTAACAACTTCCTGGGCGTATTTTCATTAAGTTTGCCATATTTGTCTAGCTGTCCTGTTCTTAGTAACCTTTTTTTACTAGCAAAAGTCCCAACCTCCACTAGCGTAAATACACATCGCTTACCATGAGAACCCGTTCGACTTTGGCTAAGACTTCATGGTTACAATAGGCAACGGACCCGAACAATTGGACGACCGGTAAACTGCGCGATGGGTAAACCGGGCGACGACGGGTAAATTGGGAGACGATGAACTGGTAGCTACTGTACTCAACTAACTACTCTAAATTATAGGCTTTCAAAAAAGAAAATCATTATGAT
This sequence comes from Cantharis rufa, assembly GCA_947369205.1. Taxonomy (NCBI): domain Eukaryota; kingdom Metazoa; phylum Arthropoda; class Insecta; order Coleoptera; family Cantharidae; genus Cantharis; species Cantharis rufa. The sequence continues at coordinate 23,851,386 of OX376309.1, forward strand.
ATATTTATATGATATAGGTAATTTCCTATAACATACCTAGTAACTAACTTACGTAACTACATTTTCCGGATCACCGAAAGACTCTTCGTCTTCCTTTTTGCGCAATTAAACTGTCCACCCTTGCAAAGGTGAAGACAAAAATGAGACACAAATTTCTCATTTAGCAATAATTTAGTTAGTTCTTTCCTAACCGATTAAAGCTGCTGCGGTAAAGCTTCGAGATTAAGCTCTGTTATACAATTTGTTAAAGACATAATAAAAATTATTTGACCCACCGATAGGTTAAATTCAAAATACTCATTGCAACTTTTGCAAATTGCCAACAATGTCAACGTCATCAATTTTTGCATAATATAATTTTTTTTGCATAAATAAAGATATACGCGTATTTAAAAATAGCAATCTTTCTTTCCGATCGTTCAGTGTCTTTAAAATTTATACAAAATATATCTTCCTGTTCGGCAGTACCACAAAGACCTTCTCTTCGTACAGCCTGCAAGGTCCAAACAAAAAACCGAATAACAGTTGAAATAGCTAAAGAAATTGTTTTTGAAGTTTTGGACGAATCGTTTACAACCATAGATAAGAAAAAGAAAAAGAAGCAAGATGTTGAAACGGAAGGTAACGGAGTTGCAATTGAGGCGGTAGAAGAAGTGCATTCCAAAAAAGAAAAAAAAAGAAGTAAAAGAAAAACAAGCTGAAGCCGAAAGCGAATAATTTTCTTTTGTATATAATTATTGCAGTTCTATTTTCCATCTATAAATTCAGTTTTATTGTTGAAGTTTTTTATAAGTGTGTCGCTGAGATGTGACAAGAATGGAACACTTTTTCTGTGTAAAATTAAGGTGTACCTTGTTTCCATTTTAAAATTTGAACTTATTTTTAAGAAAAAAAAAATGATCGTAGAACATGGGATGTGGAAATCCAGAAAATTGCTCGTGAATTAAGATCTGCAACTCATGAAGTGACTGGGTTTGCGCCATATTTTTTTAATTTGGGTAGGATAGTTCTTGTGAAGGCTGATTATTAAGGTCGTATCTCGGATTTGAGAGAGAAAGACTTAACTTTAGAAAATCGTGAGAAGGTTGCGGAAGAGATGAACCGGCTAAATGATCTTTATGTTGACGTTACTAAACGCTTAGGCGTCGTTTATTAACATTAAATTGTTACAAAAGACTTCGCTTTACCCGTACACTGTACAATGGTCATGTTGACATACATGAAAATCTAACACTACCACTTCCTGAGAGCAAGAAACCAGTTAAAAGACGACATGCGAGGTGGGTGTAGTAATGCAACACGCAAACAGCAACTAAAATCGGCTATGAAAACAATTTTGGTTTGCGCGTCAGGTTGCTAACACCAATTACCAGCAAAATCATCCTGAAAATCATTTTGCACCAGCAAAATACTGAGGTTCGTAGAGCAGCTCAAAATCATTATGAAGCAATCCACCTGCGGTTCAAGAAGATATATGGCAACGTCAATAGGCAATAAAAATTTGTGCAGCATGGAGTATCAAGTAGAAATCAGTTATGAAACAGATACATGTATAACCAACCATAGGTTTAATGAATTCTGAGTGGCAATACTGTGGAGCTCTTAAATGAAAAAACAAAACACTTGATATGGGCTGTAATGGTGGTAAGGTAAAGTGCAATTGTTCCAACCTCCACTGGAGCTTCTTTATAGTTTAAAAATGTTGCTGCACGAAGAGATCAATGGTCTAAATCGAAGTACTGCAAACACAGGAAAAGTATTTTATTTGTAGTGAGACCCAGTGGGAGAAGCCGAGTCTCTTTTTCAAAATTTATTCTTTTATTATTAATTAAAAAAAAAATTATTAAATTAATAAAAAGAAGCCGGTTTATGAGCAATTCGCAGAAATACAATTAGTAATCCAAATTTTAACTGATTCGGAATGCCTTCAAAAATGGGAAATATTTGATAATGAATATTTTGAATTAACTGCGAAAATTTGGTCATATTTAAAAGAAATGCATGTAAAATTAAATCCACCATTAAAATTAAAGAATCTCAAAATTTCAATTTAAAGTTACCTACCATCAACTTTCCGGTATTTGACGGAAAATTCGATGATTGCTAGGATTTCGAGATACGTCCATATCCCTGGTGGACGATAATGGCTGATTGTCTGACGTGCAAAAATTTCCAAAAAAAAACATACTAAGCTCCCCTAACAGGAAAATATGACGGGCCCAGGATAGGGCCAGGCTTGGTCCGACTTTGTAGAAGTCCTGGCCAAGTCTGGCCCGTCATACTTTCCTGTTAGAGTCGTTGAAACTAACTAATTCAAATTGACTGGAAACTTTAATTGGAGAGGTTCAAAAGCAAAAGAATAATGGTGCAAAACCATGCATTTCATTTCAAAAATCAAAAATTTGCACGCGTTAGATTCATTAGGAAAAATTACTTCAAGTCAATGAAGCACACTTATAGTGCACATTGTAACTTCCAAGTTGGATTCGAATACTAAAAGATTATGGCACGAATTCGAAACCAAAAATGAAGTTCCATATTTGGAAGATTGAAATATATTTAAAAAAATGCTATGTGAAATATTGAAATCCATGAAGCCAAATCGGGATTCCGAGAATCATTTACTAAGTTCGGTATGAGTCGATTCATTCGGCACAGAACCCATCGTTATTTCACAAATAATGCAAAATAACGATGTGATTACAGTAAATTTTTTTTTTTTTCCAAAAAAATAACAATTAGAAATTTCATTTCTGCGTGAAAATCTACACGTGAAAATTATGTGCGTGAAGTCAGCCCCGTCAGTTTTGAAAATTGAAAAACTGTATAACATAACTTTATGAAACAGCTAAAACGCTAGCCTCTTTAATTTTTGGGACTTTCCCAAAAAGGTTGGTCATTAGAAGTTGCGAGATCTAAAATACATGGTCAAATTTTCGGGCACAACAAAAAGTGGTATATTTGGTATAAACCAGCATTTTACCAACCAACGTTTGACCCTTGTTTCTTGTGTTTACTTGGCAATTTTTTTGCACCAGCAGATGATGAATGAATCCAATATAATTTCAATTTTTTAAATTATCGAAAATGGCGGGGCTAACTTCTATCGATAAAATGGTTTTGGTCCAAAACTTTTTTATTTCTTAAAATAAAATTTTGCGATTTGTACACATCGAGTAGTATCTAATATAATTTTGATTTTTAGAATCATCAAAAATGGCGGGCTAATTTCTACCCCAAACTTAACAATTTCTATAAAATCTAAAGTAAATAAAAGAAAATATAAAAAATACGACACAACATGGCACACATCGGGAACAATATTCAGTTTTCCAATTTTTTTTGTCATAATTTGGCAATTTGCAAATTACTATCGAATGCAAAATTGGCATTTATTACGAACTTGCATAAATCGTTCCCAATGACCCTAAACTGGGATCCCTAGGACCCACTTGACCCTCAACTATAAATGTAAATATTAATATTTGCAGATCATACAAATATTAAGGGGAAAAGACTGAATATTGATATTGAAAAATTAAAAGAGGCTGGATTGCATCTGTAAGCATCTTTTTACAAATTTTTACTCAGTTGACGACAGTAAATATATGTACATCCAATTATTATGAAAAAAAAATGGTTCCCAAAATACATCTGTATAGCCTGACGGAAGATTTTTTCCGAGGTCTGTCATTTTGCTGTTTTTCTAGTTATCAATTTTTTCTCCCATCGTTATATCTTTCTCCCAATTTATAGTTGTTAGATGCAAAAATTTGCAAATCAAATAAAATGTTTTCTTGCTCAAATATGGAATACAAATGTTGTTCTCATTTTGGAATTCAGTACACTCACGTAAAGTTCTTACTCCATGCTGGTATCCGAGCAATTATCTATCTATCCAAAATGCCACATAAACAGCTAACTAACTCTTCAGTTTTCGGAGTTCGGCTTTTGAATGTGATTCAGTTTCTACTGATGAGTGTTTCGTTCATAAACTTTTTCTTCAGTAAATATTGACGTCACTGCGCTACCTGAGAACATACTGAAATATCGGTAACTTAGATCAAGATTCGCTCTCGTTGTTCTAAGACCATCTGCAATATGATTCATGACCTTTCCTTGTACTGGCTTTTTTTTCCTTCCTTGCATTGATTCTTTACTACTTGCTTCCTTTTTCAATTTTTATTTAAATGCGTCGAATATCACGTCTAGTGCATATGTAATCAACTGTGGAAGTGGTATTTCGAAGTTTAGATTTACTGGTACATATCTTTATAATATGATACCTTAAAATATATTTGGTCGAAATTTTTAATGGCTTTGATATTATAAAATGTGCTTTGTAAATCTGAAGAAATATTAAATTTCTTTTGAACAGGTCAAATTAATATTGATTTATAATAAATATTGATTTTTCAGAATGAATTAAAAGATGAGAAACTGAAGAATTGCCGTCGTACAGACGTCGTAAGTGGGACGATATCAGAACGTGCTCTATCTATATATTTTAAACGGCCAAAAAGACGTTAGTGGAGTACTCAAGTTAAGGACAGGATATAGTGCAAATTTATGCGGCAATTTAAATTTGAATATAAATAACAAAAATATGTTGCAATTATTTTTGTAGCCAAGAAATTTTATGTTACTTGAAATATTTTTAATTAAATTGAATGTAATGTTTTTTCATATCTATGAGTAAAATTTAACAACAGATTTAAATGACGGAAAGCAAAATGTGCTGATTGCAGATAGAAACAGGTTGGAAAATTAATAATTAATCCTAGACATTTAAACCAGATCGGCACGAGAAAATGGAAGAAAGTTCGGAGGAATCAAAAACAGCGATAGTAAAGAAATTAACAATCATTCGACGAAAAAGTTAGTAGGATCGAAGGGGGAGGAGGAAGAAGAAGCTAACGTGACTGAATCTAAAGAAGCAATTGATTTGCAAGTTAAGGAATCTCAACAATCGAAAACGACACCGTGGATATTGAAGAGCTAGTCAATGCCGTCTCTAAAATCCGCCATTTTTTACAAATTGAGCCAATTGGAGAGCTTCTTTTGACTTCGACAGCAGGAATTAAAGAAAAATACATTTGTAGCGAAGCGTCCTCAATTTTGAGTTTTGTACATAATCGAAGAGCCGTTGATAGTGCTGGATTTGATGTGCATAAAATTACCTTAATGGACTTGTTTGGGAAGTAGAAAATCATGAAGTGTGTGCTTATATTAAGCGCTCGAAATTAGGCAGACCAACTTTTCTTGATAATAAAAAGAAAAAACCATGTAGTGAAGAGAAAGAAGTTGAAAAGGAAGAGGATGACGGAGAACCACATGAGGTGTTCGATTAAATTCAAAAACCTTTCATACTTGTGACCGATCTGAACACTGCAATAAGGTGGGAAATCTTCCTATAACATCACAAACTGAACCCACTGTAAGTGAAGAAATCGTAAAAGCTTTTATTTAATTTTATTGAGTTCTTTCCTTGAGTTGATAATGGAATTGTTTGTTAAACTGGAAATTGACAGTATTAATCAAGATAAGCCTTCCCCTAATATAAAAGATAGCGGCCGTTTAGTGGCCTCTAAAATTGAGTTGAAGTTGGGTACTTTAATTGATGTGCAAAGTAATAATCTATCTTCACCTCTTAGTTCCTATTAAAACCTCTCGTTCGGATATTGGCAAATCTAGTGAGTGAGTGTCGAATCTCAAAGTGTCGTAACGGAAACTAAAAAGTTGTTTGAAGATTTTGTTGTTGATAACAATGTTAAACAACCAATAAATATATTTAATGTTTTTGTAAAGAATAATACCGCAGAGAAGAATCGGTTGTTAAAGTTGCATCAGTTGAAAAAGAAACACTTTATTCTAGCAGTAGAACCAAACCATTCAACAAATTTTTTGTCCTAGAAGTCTCATAGTCAAGCCACTTAGTGTTAATTTTAAGAAATCCGAACTTGAAAGTGCAGCATCTAGCAAAAAGTTACAGAAACAAACTGCTGATAGAAAAATTCCGAGCTTCAGGAAAAATATAATTCAGAAACATTTGAAATAAAAACTTGTTTGTCGTAAATTGTCCACACATCTACCCGATGAGGAAGAAATTGGACCTTCAGAAGCATTATCAGGTGAAGAATTTATTTCGCAGAATCCTAAAAACAATGTGGATGTTGATAAATTACCCGAAAATGTGGAAGTAGTAGAAAAATTGAAACTACCACTCCTACAAAGCTTTGTACTGATAGACAAGTTACAAAAACTGAATAATAATTAAAAGAAACAACGTCTATGGAAGTGTGTGCGGGACTTCATTCACTCCTGAAGAATTTACAAAAGCTTCAAATTTGTAAAGTTGAAGTTTTATTAGCAGTAAAAACTTAGAAATTGTAGACACTGGTAATTACAGATCGGTAGAATTTTGTCTCATGAATTCCCAAGAATCGGGCTTCAATTTCTCACCTTTCAATTTACTGAAAAATCAAGCAGTCCCTATATTGATGTTAACAAAATTGTGCCAATGAAGCAATCACATTTAGAAAATAATTTGGAACTTTGATAAACAAAAAAATTAAATCTAATGACAAATTACAGATACAACCTGAAATTATTAAAAGTAGTACACAACAAATTGGCCTAACTGAAATGAAAAGGATCCGAAAAATTTTAAATTGTGATGCTATGTTGTTTACCCTTTACTTAAAAGTCTAATGACCCCAGTAGCTCGAAGCCCAAAATAAAAATCTCAAAAATAATGCAGCATACAATAATTTCGAATTTTCGATGAAAAATTGATAGCATTTTTTTTTAAGTGAAAATTTAGAATTTTAATACATATATTAGAAATCGCCCATTTCCAATATATTAAGAGGTTAAACATTAACACCCCTCTATTTCGACATTAAAGACAAAAGTGAAATTATAAATACCTGTTCATCATAAAAAAGTACCCATCTTCTTCTACATCACACAATATTTTATTCGATTCAAATATATTTTATTAAATAAATTCACTTTGACTTCATTACCACTTCCTTCCAGTAAAGCATCTTCGGATGATTCAATGCTTTGTCTTGAGTTGATACTTGGAGGATTTCTTCAATATTTCTACCAGATTTAATTAATTTTGTATTTAAAATTAAATCAATTAGAAAAATTTTTTGGGCCACTTTGCAGGTCTGAAATTGTCTACAGATTGTATTTTTGATTAAATATCTTAATTTATCAAATTATGTTCAGACTTCTCTAAATGCTGATACTGATATTTTTTGCATCTTTCTTCGATGATTCTTGATTTTGCGATTTTTTTGTCTCACCAAATATTTTATTCTCTGATGCTGTACATCCAAATTTATCAGTTGCATCCAACGGTCGGTCCATCGAATAAATCATCAGGTACCGATTTTTACTCTGTATCCATGCAAGTGTTCCTATTTGAAGCTTCTGCTGATTATTCAGGTTCTTGTAACTTCTCTACTAGTGTCTTTGGGTTGCTCATCAATCAATATGAATCTTTTGTGATTTCAACTGCAATTACTACACATTTTTTAACTAAATTTTTATTATGAGATGGTTGTGCTCTGTCGTACGGTCAGAACTTGGAACTCATGATTGTTTTTTGGCCAACTGCTTTATGAGTGTGGTAGTTTCACTTTTTCCATTACTTCCACATTTTTCGGTAATTTAGTAACATCTATATTGTCTTTATGATTCTGCGAAATATATTCTTCACCTGATAATACTTCGGAAGGTGCAATTTCTTTCTCGTCAAGTAGATACTATGTCGACAGCTTGCGACAAACGATTTTTTATTTCAAATGTTTCTGAATCATATTTTTCCTGCAGTTCTGAATTTTGCGATAAGCAGTCTGTTTCTGCAACCTTTTTGCTCGATTTTGCACTTTTAAATTCAGGTGTCTTAAAATTGACACTAGGTGTCTTGACTTATGAAACTTCCAGAAAAAAAAATCGTTGGATGATTTGGTTCTACTGCTAGAACAAAGTGTTTCTTTTTCATATGATGCAACTTAAACAACCCATTCTTTTCCGCCGTATTAATTTTTTACAAAAACACTAAATATAGTTATTAGCTGTTTATCATTATTACCAACAATAAAGTCTTCAAGCAATTTTTTCAGTTTCCGTTACAATACTTTGAGATTCGACACTCACTCACTAGATTTGCCAATATCCTAACGAGAGCTTTTAATAGAACTAAGAAGTGAAGATAAATTATAACTTCGCACATCAATTAAATTATCCAAATTAAACTCAATTTTAGAAGCTACTATACTGTCGCTATCTTTTGCATTAGTGGAAGGCTTATCTTAATTAATACTGCCAATTTCCAGTTTAACAATCAATTCCAGTACCAACTCAAGTAAAGAACTCAAGAAAATTAAACAAAAACTCCAACGATTTTTTCATTTCCAGTGGGTTCAGTTTGTGATGTTATATAAAAATTTCCCACCTTATTGTCGTGTCCAGAACGTTTACAAGTATGACAGGTTTTTAAATTTAATGGGACACCTCATCTAGCTCTTCGTCACCGGCATCCTCTTCATCTTCTTTCTCTTCACTATATGGTTTTTTCATTTTATTACCAAGTAAAGTTGGTCTAACTATTTTCGAGCGCTTAATATGAGCAAACACTTCATTATTTTCTAACTCCGAAACAAGCCTATTTAGGTAATTTGCATGCACATCAAATCCAGCACTATCAACGGCTTTTCGATTAGGTACAAAAATCAAAATTGAGGACGCTTCGCTACAAATGTATTTTCCTTTAATTCCCGCTGTCGAAGTCAAAAGAAACTCTCCAATTGGCTTAATTTGTAAAAAAAAATGCCGGATTTTAGAGGCGGCATCGACTTGCTCTTTAAAATGCACAGTATCATTTTCAACTATTGAGATTCCTTAACTTGCAAATCAATTGCTTCGCTCGAATTAGTCTCTTTAGTTTCTTCATCCTCCTCGCCGTCGGATTCTACCAACTTTTTCGTTGAATGATTGTTACTTACTTTCGCTATTTGATTCCTCCGAACTTTCTTCCATTTTCTCGTGCCGATCTGGTTTAAATGAATCCAAATTTGATTCAGTTTCGCCCGTGTCTATGATTAATTTTCATTTTCCAACCTGTTGCTATTTTCGTCTAGCACAGTTTCTCTTCCGTCATGTGAATAACAATAAAGCAAAAGCATAATATACATAAAGAGGCCTCGGTCGTATTTGTACAAAAAAGTTGGCAGTGATTAAACATTAAATAAAATTATATATTGATCCTAGTTAGAATTAGTAACTATTGATTGTATTGATGTCAGTTAATGCAATATTATATAAAAATTTATTTTAGAAGGAAAGTCCTCCCAGTCCGGGTCGTTTACTGTACTTGGAAGAGCTGTTTGCCTTTGAGAACAGCTGCGGAATGTATTTCCCCTCTGTTCCCCAGGTTTTCGAAAACCATACATACACAGATTTCCTCATATAAAACGGTTTCACGCGGGACCTGCGAGTTTGGGTCTTTTACCGTATTTGGGAGAGCTATTTTCATTTGAGAGCAGCTGCGGCTCTCCCCTTTATGTCCCAGGTTTTCGAAAACCATCTATACACAGATTTCCTAGTATAAAACGGTTGCATTCGGGTCCTCCCAGTTTGGGTCTTTTACTGCATTTAGGAGAATTGTTTACCTTTGAAAGCAGCTGCAAAAAGTATTTACCACTCTGTGTCCCAGATTTTGGAAAACCATCTATACATAAATTTATATTTTTTATTTGTGAGAACTGTTTGCCTTTGAAAGAAACTGCGGCATATATTTCCCCTAGATGCGTGCCAGGTTTTCGAAAACCATCTATGCACAGATTTCCTAGTAGAAAACGGTTGCACACGGGTCTTCCCAGTTTTTGTATTTTCCTGTATTTGGAAGATCTGTTTTTCTCATTTTAAATTTAAAATAATATTAAACACAACTGTGTTGATTTAACGTGCCATAAGGCATCCCTAACACGAAGCCAAAAACTGGTGAGAAATTTGATAAGTTAAACTACCAAATAATAATTATTTTGTATTCTTTGATGTTCTCTACATAACCCTACTTCAATTACCATAATGTGCGTTCAAAGTTAACTGTAACACCTCTACCACATATTATTTCCGTTTTAATAAATAAAACGAGATTAACGGTAACTGCAGTGTTCCCAATATTTTTAAATACAAATATATTTTTCTATTTTCATTTTCATTTTCTACTATGACCTAAAGCTCGAGATAGATCTGTGGGCTGTGAGGAAGGCAACGGGAAACCACCCCATTAATTATTTCTAAGAGAATCCTAATGGTTTCGTTCAATGTACTGCGAGTGAACCATTTGGATCACGATTGCTTCGTCATGAGGATGCGACTGGAGAGAGAGATCGATGTGATATTTTTAAGTGACAGACTCCTGACTAGAAACTAACACTTACGACATGTATGGCATTTCTGACCAAAAATTGGCATATTGTTACCTGGATCTGTCACCTAAGAATCCTCAAATCAAATCCCTCGGTCAAAGTCAAATCTCGGCTATACATTTTGCCAAAGGAATAAACTATCAAGATCACATAAGATAAGGATAAAAAAGGAATATTGGGCGTAGTGGATCCAAATCAAACAAATATTTTTCAAACTGTCGCCAACGAGGAAGAAACCACAATATTGAACTATGTCCAAACGAAGTTTCAGGTGAAAATTAATAAATTTACCTAAATTTTTTGTATTTTGATAAAATAAATTTTGTATTGAATTTGATTTTTTGTTTAGTTTTGCGAGGGCAAAAACTGACCCTTCGCTCCGGGCCGTTTTGACAAAGGCCATACTAAAAATGTCCCTCTAGACCGGTACTACTAAGCAAAGTGTGCTACCAGGAAGAGGGTGGATCTCCCTCATTCACTTGTTGTAAATGTAATTCCAGATGCGCATAATTTGGCATAAACTCTGTATTATGTACACCCTTAATTTTATCTACCCTTAACCTCCTACTAGCAACATAAGTATGACATAAGTAGGTATTAGTAGACGACCCATTGTTAAATGGGTGCGAGCACAGTTTACATTTTTGATTGCAAAATAATATGCAGATATTTTGGAGCGAAATTTACATTACCCCGTATTTGTGTAGTAGTCTTGAATGGGACAGTTAGGTACTTATTAATTGCTCATAACATATTTTACAATTATTTACCATTCACTCTCTTTAAAATTCCACCAGCATTATATTCGCTCTTTGCTATTCGGTGGCGTAGCTAGTTTCTGCCGCCCGGGGCAGTCCCTAAATTTCACGCCTCATTTCTACCCAGATTTTGCGCCCAACACATATGTTACTCATTAAATTATTTAGTACAAAGAATAGCGAATAAATTCCAATAATAATAGAAAAGGAGAAATAATTATTTTTTCCTTCAAAATTCATCGCTATTATTTATAGTCTTATTATCCATAATAAAAACAAAATAATTTAAAAATATGAACATGCACAAAGAAAGTAATTATGCCCTTTAAATTCGATATTTTAAACTATGTATATAAAAAATATAAAAATTACACCGAATCGTTATTACTACAATTATAAATATGTAGTCGTTATCTTAACCCTACACTGAGCATTATATCAAATCTGATACAACTAAATTAAAATCTTATTTAAATAATAACTACAAATTTTTAACGTTTCTTCAGTTATGTGGCAGATTAGCTACCACTTTATGCAAATGCACATAAGTTGAAATTTGCGTGGGCGGACACAAGCGCCAAATAAAAGTGCAGTGCAATACAAATTATGCTTATTAAAGTTGTAAGTATATTTGATATATAATTATTTTATATAAAAATATGTATTAATTTATGTATAAATTTATGTAATTCTTTTTTTTTAATAACTATATTGCTAATATCAACAATCAGAATTTTCTCATCATCATCAACAATCAATTTTCATAAACTTTTTCACTATGTATTAGATATGATAGAATTGATTTTTTTGAAATAAAATGTGTTTCTTGAGAGAATAATTTTTTAAAATATTTTTACCATGAACTCATGATAATTTTACGCATAAAAATATTTTTTTTAACAAAAACAAGAAAATCGCGCAGTGTAGGGTTAAAATCAAAAGTTAAAAAAAGGTTAAAATCAAAAACTATTAGTATTCAACTAAAAAATTGTCCTTAAAAACTTTTATATAATCACTATTCACATATATGCTCCATGAATCTCAGTATTTTGCTGGTGCTCTCCTTCAAGATGATTTTGCTGGTAATTGGTGTTAGTAGCCTGACGCGCAAACCAAAATTGTTTTCATAGCCGATTTTAGTTGCTGTTTGCGTGTTGCATTACTACACCCACCTCGCACGTCGTCTTTCAACTGGTTTCTTGCTCTCAGGAAGTGGTGGTGTCAGAATTTCATGTACGTCAACATGACCATTGTACAGTGTACCGGTGAAGCAAAATATTTTGTAACAATTGAATGTTAATAAACGACACCTAAGCGTTTAGTAACGTCAACATAAAGATCATTTATCCGGTTCATCTCTTCCGCAACCTTCTCACGATTTTCTAAGTTAAGTCTTTCTCTCTCAAATCCGAGATACGACCGTAATAATCAGCCTTCGCAGAAACTATCCTACCCAAATTAAAAAAATATGGCGCAAACCCAGTCACTTCATGAGTTGCAGAACTTAATTCATGAGCAATTTTGTGGATTTCCACATTCCATGATCATTTTTTTCTTCTTAAAAATAAGTTCCCATTTTAAAATGGAAAACAAGCAACACCTTAATTTTACACAGTAAAAAAGTGTTCCATTCTTGTCACATCTCAGCTACACACTTATAAATAAACTTCAACAATAACTGAATTTATAGATGAAAATAGAATTGGAATAATTACAGACAAAAGAATCTTATTCGCTTTCGACTTCAGTATTTTTTTCTTTTACTTCTTTTTTTTTCTTTTTTGGAATGCACTTCTTCTACCGCGTCAATTGCAACTCCGTTACCTTCCGTTTCAACATCTCTCTTCTTTTTCTTATTCTTTTATACATTTGTAAACGATTCGTCAAGAACTTCATACACAATTTCTTTAGCTTGTTCAACTGTTTTTCGCTTTATTTTCTTTTTCTTTTCACTTTGGGTAGCTTCCAACGAATTATCAGTTGCGACAATTGCAGATGTATCAAAACTTGTATTGCTGAGTTTTCGTTTCTTTGATGATCATCTTCATCATCATTCTCCTCCTTTTCCTTTTTCACTTTATCTTCCTTAATCGCTAGTTGCTTTTAAATCATCGAATTTAACAACTTCCTGGGCGTATTTTCATTAAGTTTGCCATATTTGTCTAGCTGTCCTGTTCTTAGTAACCTTTTTTTACTAGCAAAAGTCCCAACCTCCACTAGCGTAAATACACATCGCTTACCATGAGAACCCGTTCGACTTTGGCTAAGACTTCATGGTTACAATAGGCAACGGACCCGAACAATTGGACGACCGGTAAACTGCGCGATGGGTAAACCGGGCGACGACGGGTAAATTGGGAGACGATGAACTGGTAGCTACTGTACTCAACTAACTACTCTAAATTATAGGCTTTCAAAAAAGAAAATCATTATGATATATTTATATGATATAGGTAATTTCCTATAACATACCTAGTAACTAACTTACGTAACTACATTTTCCGGATCACCGAAAGACTCTTCGTCTTCCTTTTTGCGCAATTAAACTGTCCACCCTTGCAAAGGTGAAGACAAAAATGAGACACAAATTTCTCATTTAGCAATAATTTAGTTAGTTCTTTCCTAACCGATTAAAGCTGCTGCGGTAAAGCTTCGAGATTAAGCTCTGTTATACAATTTGTTAAAGACATAATAAAAATTATTTGACCCACCGATAGGTTAAATTCAAAATACTCATTGCAACTTTTGCAAATTGCCAACAATGTCAACGTCATCAATTTTTGCATAATATAATTTTTTTTGCATAAATAAAGATATACGCGTATTTAAAAATAGCAATCTTTCTTTCCGATCGTTCAGTGTCTTTAAAATTTATACAAAATATATCTTCCTGTTCGGCAGTACCACAAAGACCTTCTCTTCGTACAGCCTGCAAGGTCCAAACAAAAAACCGAATAACAGTTGAAATAGCTAAAGAAATTGTTTTTGAAGTTTTGGACGAATCGTTTACAACCATAGATAAGAAAAAGAAAAAGAAGCAAGATGTTGAAACGGAAGGTAACGGAGTTGCAATTGAGGCGGTAGAAGAAGTGCATTCCAAAAAAGAAAAAAAAAGAAGTAAAAGAAAAACAAGCTGAAGCCGAAAGCGAATAATTTTCTTTTGTATATAATTATTGCAGTTCTATTTTCCATCTATAAATTCAGTTTTATTGTTGAAGTTTTTTATAAGTGTGTCGCTGAGATGTGACAAGAATGGAACACTTTTTCTGTGTAAAATTAAGGTGTACCTTGTTTCCATTTTAAAATTTGAACTTATTTTTAAGAAAAAAAAAATGATCGTAGAACATGGGATGTGGAAATCCAGAAAATTGCTCGTGAATTAAGATCTGCAACTCATGAAGTGACTGGGTTTGCGCCATATTTTTTTAATTTGGGTAGGATAGTTCTTGTGAAGGCTGATTATTAAGGTCGTATCTCGGATTTGAGAGAGAAAGACTTAACTTTAGAAAATCGTGAGAAGGTTGCGGAAGAGATGAACCGGCTAAATGATCTTTATGTTGACGTTACTAAACGCTTAGGCGTCGTTTATTAACATTAAATTGTTACAAAAGACTTCGCTTTACCCGTACACTGTACAATGGTCATGTTGACATACATGAAAATCTAACACTACCACTTCCTGAGAGCAAGAAACCAGTTAAAAGACGACATGCGAGGTGGGTGTAGTAATGCAACACGCAAACAGCAACTAAAATCGGCTATGAAAACAATTTTGGTTTGCGCGTCAGGTTGCTAACACCAATTACCAGCAAAATCATCCTGAAAATCATTTTGCACCAGCAAAATACTGAGGTTCGTAGAGCAGCTCAAAATCATTATGAAGCAATCCACCTGCGGTTCAAGAAGATATATGGCAACGTCAATAGGCAATAAAAATTTGTGCAGCATGGAGTATCAAGTAGAAATCAGTTATGAAACAGATACATGTATAACCAACCATAGGTTTAATGAATTCTGAGTGGCAATACTGTGGAGCTCTTAAATGAAAAAACAAAACACTTGATATGGGCTGTAATGGTGGTAAGGTAAAGTGCAATTGTTCCAACCTCCACTGGAGCTTCTTTATAGTTTAAAAATGTTGCTGCACGAAGAGATCAATGGTCTAAATCGAAGTACTGCAAACACAGGAAAAGTATTTTATTTGTAGTGAGACCCAGTGGGAGAAGCCGAGTCTCTTTTTCAAAATTTATTCTTTTATTATTAATTAAAAAAAAAATTATTAAATTAATAAAAAGAAGCCGGTTTATGAGCAATTCGCAGAAATACAATTAGTAATCCAAATTTTAACTGATTCGGAATGCCTTCAAAAATGGGAAATATTTGATAATGAATATTTTGAATTAACTGCGAAAATTTGGTCATATTTAAAAGAAATGCATGTAAAATTAAATCCACCATTAAAATTAAAGAATCTCAAAATTTCAATTTAAAGTTACCTACCATCAACTTTCCGGTATTTGACGGAAAATTCGATGATTGCTAGGATTTCGAGATACGTCCATATCCCTGGTGGACGATAATGGCTGATTGTCTGACGTGCAAAAATTTCCAAAAAAAAACATACTAAGCTCCCCTAACAGGAAAATATGACGGGCCCAGGATAGGGCCAGGCTTGGTCCGACTTTGTAGAAGTCCTGGCCAAGTCTGGCCCGTCATACTTTCCTGTTAGAGTCGTTGAAACTAACTAATTCAAATTGACTGGAAACTTTAATTGGAGAGGTTCAAAAGCAAAAGAATAATGGTGCAAAACCATGCATTTCATTTCAAAAATCAAAAATTTGCACGCGTTAGATTCATTAGGAAAAATTACTTCAAGTCAATGAAGCACACTTATAGTGCACATTGTAACTTCCAAGTTGGATTCGAATACTAAAAGATTATGGCACGAATTCGAAACCAAAAATGAAGTTCCATATTTGGAAGATTGAAATATATTTAAAAAAATGCTATGTGAAATATTGAAATCCATGAAGCCAAATCGGGATTCCGAGAATCATTTACTAAGTTCGGTATGAGTCGATTCATTCGGCACAGAACCCATCGTTATTTCACAAATAATGCAAAATAACGATGTGATTACAGTAAATTTATTTTTTTTTCCAAAAAAATAACAATTAGAAATTTCATTTCTGCGTGAAAATCTACACGTGAAAATTATGTGCGAGAAGTCAGCCCCGTCAGTTTTGAAAATTGAAAAGCTGTATAACATAACTTTATGAAACAGCTAAAACGCTAGCCTCTTTAATTTTTGGGACTTTCCCAAAAAGGTTGGTCATTAGAAGTTGCGAGATCTAAAATACATGGTCAAATTTTCGGGCACAACAAAAAGTGGTATATTTGGTATAAACCAGCATTTTACCAACCAACGTTTGACCCTTGTTTCTTGTGTTTACTTGGCAATTTTTTTGCACCAGCAGATGATGAATGAATCCAATATAATTTCAATTTTTTAAATTATCGAAAATGGCGGGGCTAACTTCTATCGATAAAATGGTTTTGGTCCAAAACTTTTTTATTTCTTAAAATAAAATTTTGCGATTTGTACACATCGAGTAGTATCTAATATAATTTTGATTTTTAGAATCATCAAAAATGGCGGGCTAATTTCTACCCCAAACTTAACAATTTCTATAAAATCTAAAGTAAATAAAAGAAAATATAAAAAATACGACACAACATGGCACACATCGGGAACAATATTCAGTTTTCCAATTTTTTTTGTCATAATTTGGCAATTTGCAAATTACTATCGAATGCAAAATTGGCATTTATTACGAACTTGCATAAATCGTTCCCAATGACCCTAAACTGGGATCCCTAGGACCCACTTGACCCTCAACTATAAATGTAAATATTAATATTTGCAGATCATACAAATATTAAGGGGAAAAGACTGAATATTGATATTGAAAAATTAAAAGAGGCTGGATTGCATCTGTAAGCATCTTTTTACAAATTTTTACTCAGTTGACGACAGTAAATATATGTACATCCAATTATTATGAAAAAAAAATGGTTCCCAAAATACATCTGTATAGCCTGACGGAAGATTTTTTCCGAGGTCTGTCATTTTGCTGTTTTTCTAGTTATCAATTTTTTCTCCCATCGTTATATCTTTCTCCCAATTTATAGTTGTTAGATGCAAAAATTTGCAAATCAAATAAAATGTTTTCTTGCTCAAATATGGAATACAAATGTTGTTCTCATTTTGGAATTCAGTACACTCACGTAAAGTTCTTACTCCATGCTGGTATCCGAGCAATTATCTATCTATCCAAAATGCCACATAAACAGCTAACTAACTCTTCAGTTTTCGGAGTTCGGCTTTTGAATGTGATTCAGTTTCTACTGATGAGTGTTTCGTTCATAAACTTTTTCTTCAGTAAATATTGACGTCACTGCGCTACCTGAGAACATACTGAAATATCGGTAACTTAGATCAAGATTCGCTCTCGTTGTTCTAAGACCATCTGCAATATGATTCATGACCTTTCCTTGTACTGGCTTTTTTTTCCTTCCTTGCATTGATTCTTTACTACTTGCTTCCTTTTTCAATTTTTATTTAAATGCGTCGAATATCACGTCTAGTGCATATGTAATCAACTGTGGAAGTGGTATTTCGAAGTTTAGATTTACTGGTACATATCTTTATAATATGATACCTTAAAATATATTTGGTCGAAATTTTTAATGGCTTTGATATTATAAAATGTGCTTTGTAAATCTGAAGAAATATTAAATTTCTTTTGAACAGGTCAAATTAATATTGATTTATAATAAATATTGATTTTTCAGAATGAATTAAAAGATGAGAAACTGAAGAATTGCCGTCGTACAGACGTCGTAAGTGGGACGATATCAGAACGTGCTCTATCTATATATTTTAAACGGCCAAAAAGACGTTAGTGGAGTACTCAAGTTAAGGACAGGATATAGTGCAAATTTATGCGGCAATTTAAATTTGAATATAAATAACAAAAATATGTTGCAATTATTTTTGTAGCCAAGAAATTTTATGTTACTTGAAATATTTTTAATTAAATTGAATGTAATGTTTTTTCATATCTATGAGTAAAATTTAACAACAGATTTAAATGACGGAAAGCAAAATGTGCTGATTGCAGATAGAAACAGGTTGGAAAATTAATAATTAATCCTAGACATTTAAACCAGATCGGCACGAGAAAATGGAAGAAAGTTCGGAGGAATCAAAAACAGCGATAGTAAAGAAATTAACAATCATTCGACGAAAAAGTTAGTAGGATCGAAGGGGGAGGAGGAAGAAGAAGCTAACGTGACTGAATCTAAAGAAGCAATTGATTTGCAAGTTAAGGAATCTCAACAATCGAAAACGACACCGTGGATATTGAAGAGCTAGTCAATGCCGTCTCTAAAATCCGCCATTTTTTACAAATTGAGCCAATTGGAGAGCTTCTTTTGACTTCGACAGCAGGAATTAAAGAAAAATACATTTGTAGCGAAGCGTCCTCAATTTTGAGTTTTGTACATAATCGAAGAGCCGTTGATAGTGCTGGATTTGATGTGCATAAAATTACCTTAATGGACTTGTTTGGGAAGTAGAAAATCATGAAGTGTGTGCTTATATTAAGCGCTCGAAATTAGGCAGACCAACTTTTCTTGATAATAAAAAGAAAAAACCATGTAGTGAAGAGAAAGAAGTTGAAAAGGAAGAGGATGACGGAGAACCACATGAGGTGTTCGATTAAATTCAAAAACCTTTCATACTTGTGACCGATCTGAACACTGCAATAAGGTGGGAAATCTTCCTATAACATCACAAACTGAACCCACTGTAAGTGAAGAAATCGTAAAAGCTTTTATTTAATTTTATTGAGTTCTTTCCTTGAGTTGATAATGGAATTGTTTGTTAAACTGGAAATTGACAGTATTAATCAAGATAAGCCTTCCCCTAATATAAAAGATAGCGGCCGTTTAGTGGCCTCTAAAATTGAGTTGAAGTTGGGTACTTTAATTGATGTGCAAAGTAATAATCTATCTTCACCTCTTAGTTCCTATTAAAACCTCTCGTTCGGATATTGGCAAATCTAGTGAGTGAGTGTCGAATCTCAAAGTGTCGTAACGGAAACTAAAAAGTTGTTTGAAGATTTTGTTGTTGATAACAATGTTAAACAACCAATAAATATATTTAATGTTTTTGTAAAGAATAATACCGCAGAGAAGAATCGGTTGTTAAAGTTGCATCAGTTGAAAAAGAAACACTTTATTCTAGCAGTAGAACCAAACCATTCAACAAATTTTTTGTCCTAGAAGTCTCATAGTCAAGCCACTTAGTGTTAATTTTAAGAAATCCGAACTTGAAAGTGCAGCATCTAGCAAAAAGTTACAGAAACAAACTGCTGATAGAAAAATTCCGAGCTTCAGGAAAAATATAATTCAGAAACATTTGAAATAAAAACTTGTTTGTCGTAAATTGTCCACACATCTACCCGATGAGGAAGAAATTGGACCTTCAGAAGCATTATCAGGTGAAGAATTTATTTCGCAGAATCCTAAAAACAATGTGGATGTTGATAAATTACCCGAAAATGTGGAAGTAGTAGAAAAATTGAAACTACCACTCCTACAAAGCTTTGTACTGATAGACAAGTTACAAAAACTGAATAATAATTAAAAGAAACAACGTCTATGGAAGTGTGTGCGGGACTTCATTCACTCCTGAAGAATTTACAAAAGCT
Organism: Cantharis rufa; assembly: GCA_947369205.1. Taxonomy (NCBI): domain Eukaryota; kingdom Metazoa; phylum Arthropoda; class Insecta; order Coleoptera; family Cantharidae; genus Cantharis; species Cantharis rufa. The sequence goes on from OX376309.1 coordinate 23,871,369, forward strand.
TCAAATTTGTAAAGTTGAAGTTTTATTAGCAGTAAAAACTTAGAAATTGTAGACACTGGTAATTACAGATCGGTAGAATTTTGTCTCATGAATTCCCAAGAATCGGGCTTCAATTTCTCACCTTTCAATTTACTGAAAAATCAAGCAGTCCCTATATTGATGTTAACAAAATTGTGCCAATGAAGCAATCACATTTAGAAAATAATTTGGAACTTTGATAAACAAAAAAATTAAATCTAATGACAAATTACAGATACAACCTGAAATTATTAAAAGTAGTACACAACAAATTGGCCTAACTGAAATGAAAAGGATCCGAAAAATTTTAAATTGTGATGCTATGTTGTTTACCCTTTACTTAAAAGTCTAATGACCCCAGTAGCTCGAAGCCCAAAATAAAAATCTCAAAAATAATGCAGCATACAATAATTTCGAATTTTCGATGAAAAATTGATAGCATTTTTTTTTAAGTGAAAATTTAGAATTTTAATACATATATTAGAAATCGCCCATTTCCAATATATTAAGAGGTTAAACATTAACACCCCTCTATTTCGACATTAAAGACAAAAGTGAAATTATAAATACCTGTTCATCATAAAAAAGTACCCATCTTCTTCTACATCACACAATATTTTATTCGATTCAAATATATTTTATTAAATAAATTCACTTTGACTTCATTACCACTTCCTTCCAGTAAAGCATCTTCGGATGATTCAATGCTTTGTCTTGAGTTGATACTTGGAGGATTTCTTCAATATTTCTACCAGATTTAATTAATTTTGTATTTAAAATTAAATCAATTAGAAAAATTTTTTGGGCCACTTTGCAGGTCTGAAATTGTCTACAGATTGTATTTTTGATTAAATATCTTAATTTATCAAATTATGTTCAGACTTCTCTAAATGCTGATACTGATATTTTTTGCATCTTTCTTCGATGATTCTTGATTTTGCGATTTTTTTGTCTCACCAAATATTTTATTCTCTGATGCTGTACATCCAAATTTATCAGTTGCATCCAACGGTCGGTCCATCGAATAAATCATCAGGTACCGATTTTTACTCTGTATCCATGCAAGTGTTCCTATTTGAAGCTTCTGCTGATTATTCAGGTTCTTGTAACTTCTCTACTAGTGTCTTTGGGTTGCTCATCAATCAATATGAATCTTTTGTGATTTCAACTGCAATTACTACACATTTTTTAACTAAATTTTTATTATGAGATGGTTGTGCTCTGTCGTACGGTCAGAACTTGGAACTCATGATTGTTTTTTGGCCAACTGCTTTATGAGTGTGGTAGTTTCACTTTTTCCATTACTTCCACATTTTTCGGTAATTTAGTAACATCTATATTGTCTTTATGATTCTGCGAAATATATTCTTCACCTGATAATACTTCGGAAGGTGCAATTTCTTTCTCGTCAAGTAGATACTATGTCGACAGCTTGCGACAAACGATTTTTTATTTCAAATGTTTCTGAATCATATTTTTCCTGCAGTTCTGAATTTTGCGATAAGCAGTCTGTTTCTGCAACCTTTTTGCTCGATTTTGCACTTTTAAATTCAGGTGTCTTAAAATTGACACTAGGTGTCTTGACTTATGAAACTTCCAGAAAAAAAAATCGTTGGATGATTTGGTTCTACTGCTAGAACAAAGTGTTTCTTTTTCATATGATGCAACTTAAACAACCCATTCTTTTCCGCCGTATTAATTTTTTACAAAAACACTAAATATAGTTATTAGCTGTTTATCATTATTACCAACAATAAAGTCTTCAAGCAATTTTTTCAGTTTCCGTTACAATACTTTGAGATTCGACACTCACTCACTAGATTTGCCAATATCCTAACGAGAGCTTTTAATAGAACTAAGAAGTGAAGATAAATTATAACTTCGCACATCAATTAAATTATCCAAATTAAACTCAATTTTAGAAGCTACTATACTGTCGCTATCTTTTGCATTAGTGGAAGGCTTATCTTAATTAATACTGCCAATTTCCAGTTTAACAATCAATTCCAGTACCAACTCAAGTAAAGAACTCAAGAAAATTAAACAAAAACTCCAACGATTTTTTCATTTCCAGTGGGTTCAGTTTGTGATGTTATATAAAAATTTCCCACCTTATTGTCGTGTCCAGAACGTTTACAAGTATGACAGGTTTTTAAATTTAATGGGACACCTCATCTAGCTCTTCGTCACCGGCATCCTCTTCATCTTCTTTCTCTTCACTATATGGTTTTTTCATTTTATTACCAAGTAAAGTTGGTCTAACTATTTTCGAGCGCTTAATATGAGCAAACACTTCATTATTTTCTAACTCCGAAACAAGCCTATTTAGGTAATTTGCATGCACATCAAATCCAGCACTATCAACGGCTTTTCGATTAGGTACAAAAATCAAAATTGAGGACGCTTCGCTACAAATGTATTTTCCTTTAATTCCCGCTGTCGAAGTCAAAAGAAACTCTCCAATTGGCTTAATTTGTAAAAAAAAATGCCGGATTTTAGAGGCGGCATCGACTTGCTCTTTAAAATGCACAGTATCATTTTCAACTATTGAGATTCCTTAACTTGCAAATCAATTGCTTCGCTCGAATTAGTCTCTTTAGTTTCTTCATCCTCCTCGCCGTCGGATTCTACCAACTTTTTCGTTGAATGATTGTTACTTACTTTCGCTATTTGATTCCTCCGAACTTTCTTCCATTTTCTCGTGCCGATCTGGTTTAAATGAATCCAAATTTGATTCAGTTTCGCCCGTGTCTATGATTAATTTTCATTTTCCAACCTGTTGCTATTTTCGTCTAGCACAGTTTCTCTTCCGTCATGTGAATAACAATAAAGCAAAAGCATAATATACATAAAGAGGCCTCGGTCGTATTTGTACAAAAAAGTTGGCAGTGATTAAACATTAAATAAAATTATATATTGATCCTAGTTAGAATTAGTAACTATTGATTGTATTGATGTCAGTTAATGCAATATTATATAAAAATTTATTTTAGAAGGAAAGTCCTCCCAGTCCGGGTCGTTTACTGTACTTGGAAGAGCTGTTTGCCTTTGAGAACAGCTGCGGAATGTATTTCCCCTCTGTTCCCCAGGTTTTCGAAAACCATACATACACAGATTTCCTCATATAAAACGGTTTCACGCGGGACCTGCGAGTTTGGGTCTTTTACCGTATTTGGGAGAGCTATTTTCATTTGAGAGCAGCTGCGGCTCTCCCCTTTATGTCCCAGGTTTTCGAAAACCATCTATACACAGATTTCCTAGTATAAAACGGTTGCATTCGGGTCCTCCCAGTTTGGGTCTTTTACTGCATTTAGGAGAATTGTTTACCTTTGAAAGCAGCTGCAAAAAGTATTTACCACTCTGTGTCCCAGATTTTGGAAAACCATCTATACATAAATTTATATTTTTTATTTGTGAGAACTGTTTGCCTTTGAAAGAAACTGCGGCATATATTTCCCCTAGATGCGTGCCAGGTTTTCGAAAACCATCTATGCACAGATTTCCTAGTAGAAAACGGTTGCACACGGGTCTTCCCAGTTTTTGTATTTTCCTGTATTTGGAAGATCTGTTTTTCTCATTTTAAATTTAAAATAATATTAAACACAACTGTGTTGATTTAACGTGCCATAAGGCATCCCTAACACGAAGCCAAAAACTGGTGAGAAATTTGATAAGTTAAACTACCAAATAATAATTATTTTGTATTCTTTGATGTTCTCTACATAACCCTACTTCAATTACCATAATGTGCGTTCAAAGTTAACTGTAACACCTCTACCACATATTATTTCCGTTTTAATAAATAAAACGAGATTAACGGTAACTGCAGTGTTCCCAATATTTTTAAATACAAATATATTTTTCTATTTTCATTTTCATTTTCTACTATGACCTAAAGCTCGAGATAGATCTGTGGGCTGTGAGGAAGGCAACGGGAAACCACCCCATTAATTATTTCTAAGAGAATCCTAATGGTTTCGTTCAATGTACTGCGAGTGAACCATTTGGATCACGATTGCTTCGTCATGAGGATGCGACTGGAGAGAGAGATCGATGTGATATTTTTAAGTGACAGACTCCTGACTAGAAACTAACACTTACGACATGTATGGCATTTCTGACCAAAAATTGGCATATTGTTACCTGGATCTGTCACCTAAGAATCCTCAAATCAAATCCCTCGGTCAAAGTCAAATCTCGGCTATACATTTTGCCAAAGGAATAAACTATCAAGATCACATAAGATAAGGATAAAAAAGGAATATTGGGCGTAGTGGATCCAAATCAAACAAATATTTTTCAAACTGTCGCCAACGAGGAAGAAACCACAATATTGAACTATGTCCAAACGAAGTTTCAGGTGAAAATTAATAAATTTACCTAAATTTTTTGTATTTTGATAAAATAAATTTTGTATTGAATTTGATTTTTTGTTTAGTTTTGCGAGGGCAAAAACTGACCCTTCGCTCCGGGCCGTTTTGACAAAGGCCATACTAAAAATGTCCCTCTAGACCGGTACTACTAAGCAAAGTGTGCTACCAGGAAGAGGGTGGATCTCCCTCATTCACTTGTTGTAAATGTAATTCCAGATGCGCATAATTTGGCATAAACTCTGTATTATGTACACCCTTAATTTTATCTACCCTTAACCTCCTACTAGCAACATAAGTATGACATAAGTAGGTATTAGTAGACGACCCATTGTTAAATGGGTGCGAGCACAGTTTACATTTTTGATTGCAAAATAATATGCAGATATTTTGGAGCGAAATTTACATTACCCCGTATTTGTGTAGTAGTCTTGAATGGGACAGTTAGGTACTTATTAATTGCTCATAACATATTTTACAATTATTTACCATTCACTCTCTTTAAAATTCCACCAGCATTATATTCGCTCTTTGCTATTCGGTGGCGTAGCTAGTTTCTGCCGCCCGGGGCAGTCCCTAAATTTCACGCCTCATTTCTACCCAGATTTTGCGCCCAACACATATGTTACTCATTAAATTATTTAGTACAAAGAATAGCGAATAAATTCCAATAATAATAGAAAAGGAGAAATAATTATTTTTTCCTTCAAAATTCATCGCTATTATTTATAGTCTTATTATCCATAATAAAAACAAAATAATTTAAAAATATGAACATGCACAAAGAAAGTAATTATGCCCTTTAAATTCGATATTTTAAACTATGTATATAAAAAATATAAAAATTACACCGAATCGTTATTACTACAATTATAAATATGTAGTCGTTATCTTAACCCTACACTGAGCATTATATCAAATCTGATACAACTAAATTAAAATCTTATTTAAATAATAACTACAAATTTTTAACGTTTCTTCAGTTATGTGGCAGATTAGCTACCACTTTATGCAAATGCACATAAGTTGAAATTTGCGTGGGCGGACACAAGCGCCAAATAAAAGTGCAGTGCAATACAAATTATGCTTATTAAAGTTGTAAGTATATTTGATATATAATTATTTTATATAAAAATATGTATTAATTTATGTATAAATTTATGTAATTCTTTTTTTTTAATAACTATATTGCTAATATCAACAATCAGAATTTTCTCATCATCATCAACAATCAATTTTCATAAACTTTTTCACTATGTATTAGATATGATAGAATTGATTTTTTTGAAATAAAATGTGTTTCTTGAGAGAATAATTTTTTAAAATATTTTTACCATGAACTCATGATAATTTTACGCATAAAAATATTTTTTTTAACAAAAACAAGAAAATCGCGCAGTGTAGGGTTAAAATCAAAAGTTAAAAAAAGGTTAAAATCAAAAACTATTAGTATTCAACTAAAAAATTGTCCTTAAAAACTTTTATATAATCACTATTCACATATATGCTCCATGAATCTCAGTATTTTGCTGGTGCTCTCCTTCAAGATGATTTTGCTGGTAATTGGTGTTAGTAGCCTGACGCGCAAACCAAAATTGTTTTCATAGCCGATTTTAGTTGCTGTTTGCGTGTTGCATTACTACACCCACCTCGCACGTCGTCTTTCAACTGGTTTCTTGCTCTCAGGAAGTGGTGGTGTCAGAATTTCATGTACGTCAACATGACCATTGTACAGTGTACCGGTGAAGCAAAATATTTTGTAACAATTGAATGTTAATAAACGACACCTAAGCGTTTAGTAACGTCAACATAAAGATCATTTATCCGGTTCATCTCTTCCGCAACCTTCTCACGATTTTCTAAGTTAAGTCTTTCTCTCTCAAATCCGAGATACGACCGTAATAATCAGCCTTCGCAGAAACTATCCTACCCAAATTAAAAAAATATGGCGCAAACCCAGTCACTTCATGAGTTGCAGAACTTAATTCATGAGCAATTTTGTGGATTTCCACATTCCATGTTCCATGATCATTTCTTTCTTCTTAAAAATAAGTTCCCATTTTAAAATGGAAAACAAGTAACACCTTAATTTTACACAGTAAAAAAGTGTTCCATTCTTGTCACATCTCAGCGATACACTTATAAAAAAACTTCAACAATAACTGAATTTATAGATGAAAATAGAAATGGAATAATTACAGACAAAAGAATCTTATTCGCTTTCGACTTCAGCTTTTTTTTCTTTTACTTCTTTTTTTTTCTTTTTTGGAATGCACTTTTTCCACCGCGTCAATTGCAACTCCGTTACCTTCCGTTTCAACACCTCTCTTTTTTTTCTTGTTCTTATATACCTTTGTAAACGATTCGTCAAGAACTTCATACACAATTTCTTTAGCTAGTTCAACTGTTTTTCGCTTTATTTTCTTTTTCTTTTCACTTTGGGTAGCTTCCAACGAATTATTAGTTGCGACAATTGCAGATGTATCAAAACTTGTATTGCTGAGTTTTCGTTTCTTTGATGGTCATCTTCATCATCATTCTCCTCCTTTTCCTTTTTCACTTTATCTTCCTTAATCGCTAGTTGCTTTTAAATCATCGAATTTAACCACTTCCTGGGCGTATTTTCATTAAGTTTGCCATATTTGTCTAGCTGTCCTGTTCTTAGTAACCTTTTTTTACTAGCAAAAGTCCCAACCTCCACTAGCGTGAATACACATCGCTTACCATGAGAACCCGTTCGACTTTGGCTAAGACTTCATGGTTACAATAGGCAACGGACCCGAAGAATTGGACGACCGGTAAACTGCGCGATGGGTAAACCGGGCGACGACGGGTAAATTGGGAGACGATGAACTGGTAGCTACTGTACTCAACTAACTACTCTAAATTATAGGCTTTCAAAAAAGAAAATCATTATGATATATTTATATGATATAGGTAATTTCCTATAACATACCTAGTAACTAACTTACGTAACTACATTTTCCGGATCACCGAAAGACTCTTCGTCTTCCTTTTTGCGCAATTAAACTGTCCACCCTTGCAAAGGTGAAGACAAAAATGAGACACAAATTTCTCATTTAGCAATAATTTAGTTAGTTCTTTCCTAACCGATTAAAGCTGCTGCGGTAAAGCTTCGAGATTAAGCTCTGTTATACAATTTGTTAAAGACATAATAAAAATTATTTGACCCACCGATAGGTTAAATTCAAAATACTCATTGCAACTTTTGCAAATTGCCAACAATGTCAACGTCATCAATTTTTGCATAATATAATTTTTTTTGCATAAATAAAGATATACGCGTATTTAAAAATAGCAATCTTTCTTTCCGATCGTTCAGTGTCTTTAAAATTTATACAAAATATATCTTCCTGTTCGGCAGTACCACAAAGACCTTCTCTTCGTACAGCCTGCAAGGTCCAAACAAAAAACCGAATAACAGTTGAAATAGCTAAAGAAATTGTTTTTGAAGTTTTGGACGAATCGTTTACAACCATAGATAAGAAAAAGAAAAAGAAGCAAGATGTTGAAACGGAAGGTAACGGAGTTGCAATTGAGGCGGTAGAAGAAGTGCATTCCAAAAAAGAAAAAAAAAGAAGTAAAAGAAAAACAAGCTGAAGCCGAAAGCGAATAATTTTCTTTAGTATATAATTATTGCAGTTCTATTTTCCATCTATAAATTCAGTTTTATTGTTGAAGTTTTTTATAAGTGTGTCGCTGAGATGTGACAAGAATGGAACACTTTTTCTGTGTAAAATTAAGGTGTACCTTGTTTCCATTTTAAAATTTGAACTTATTTTTAAGAAAAAAAAATGATCGTAGAACATGGGATGTGGAAATCCAGAAAATTGCTCGTGAATTAAGATCTGCAACTCATGAAGTGACTGGGTTTGCGCCATATTTTCTTAATTTGGGTAAGATAGTTCTTGTGAAGGCTGATTATTAAGGTCGTATCTCGGATTTGAGAGAGAAAGACTTAACTTTAGAAAATCGTGAGAAGGTTGCGGAAGAGATGAACAGGCTAAATGATCTTTATGTTGACGTTACTAAACGCTTAGGCGTCGTTTATTAACATTAAATTGTTACAAAAGACTTCGCTTTACCCGTACACTGTACAATGGTCATGTTGACATACATGAAAATCTAACACTACCACTTCCTGAGAGCAAGAAACCAGTTAAAAGACGACATGCGAGGTGGGTGTAGTAATGCAACACGCAAACAGCAACTAAAATCGGCTATGAAAACAATTTTGGTTTGCGCGTCAGGTTGCTAACACCAATTACCAGCAAAATCATCCTGAAGGAGAGCACCAGCAAAATACTGAGGTTCGTAGAGCAGCTCAAAATCATTATGAAGCAATCCACCTGGGGTTCGAGAAGATATATGGACACGTCAATAGGCAATAAAAATTTGTGCAGCATGGAGTAGCAGAAATCAGTTATGAAACAGATACATGTATAACCAACCATAGGTTTAATGAATTCTGAGTGGCAATACTGTGGAGCTCCTAAATGAAAAAACAAAACACTTGATATGGGCTGTAATGGTGGTAAGGTAAAGTGCAATTGTTCCAACCTCCACTGGAGCTTCTTTATAGTTTAAAAATGTTGCTGCACGAAGAGATCAATGGTCTAAATCGAAGTACTGCAAACACAGGAAAAGTATTTTATTTGTAGTGAGACCCAGTGGGAGAAGCCGAGTCTCTTTTTCAAAATTTAGTTTTATTATTAATTTAAAAAAAAATTATTAAATTAATAAAAAGAAGCCGGTTTATGAGCAATTCGCAGAAATACAATTAGTAATCCAAATTTTAACTGATTCGGAAGGCCTTCAAAAATGGGAAATATTTGATAATGAATATTTTGAATTAACTGCGAAAATTTGGTCATATTTAAAAGAAATGCATGTAAAATTAAATCCACCATTAAAATTAAAGAATCTCAAAATTTCAATTTAAAGTTACCTACCATCAACTTTCCGGTATTTGACGGAAAATTCGATGATTGCTAGGATTTCGAGATACGTCCATATCCCTGGTGGACGATAATGGCTGATTGTCTGACGTGCAAAAATTTCCAAAAAAAAACATACTAAGCTCCCCTAACAGGAAAATATGACGGGCCCAGGATAGGGCCAGGCTTGGTCCGACTTTGTAGAAGTCCTGGCCAAGTCTGGCCCGTCATACTTTCCTGTTAGAGTCGTTGAAACTAACTAATTCAAATTGACTGGAAACTTTAATTGGAGAGGTTCAAAAGCAAAAGAATAATGGTGCAAAACCATGCATTTCATTTCAAAAATCAAAAATTTGCACGCGTTAGATTCATTAGGAAAAATTACTTCAAGTCAATGAAGCACACTTATAGTGCACATTGTAACTTCCAAGTTGGATTCGAATACTAAAAGATTATGGCACGAATTCGAAACCAAAAATGAAGTTCCATATTTGGAAGATTGAAATATATTTAAAAAAATGCTATGTGAAATATTGAAATCCATGAAGCCAAATCGGGATTCCGAGAATCATTTACTAAGTTCGGTATGAGTCGATTCATTCGGCACAGAACCCATCGTTATTTCACAAATAATGCAAAATAACGATGTGATTACAGTAAATTTATTTTTTTTTCCAAAAAAATAACAATTAGAAATTTCATTTCTGCGTGAAAATCTACACGTGAAAATTATGTGCGAGAAGTCAGCCCCGTCAGTTTTGAAAATTGAAAAGCTGTATAACATAACTTTATGAAACAGCTAAAACGCTAGCCTCTTTAATTTTTGGGACTTTCCCAAAAAGGTTGGTCATTAGAAGTTGCGAGATCTAAAATACATGGTCAAATTTTCGGGCACAACAAAAAGTGGTATATTTGGTATAAACCAGCATTTTACCAACCAACGTTTGACCCTTGTTTCTTGTATTTACTTGGCAATTTTTTTGCACCAGCAGAAAATGAATGAATCCAATATAATTTCAATTTTTTAAATTATCGAAAATGGCGGGGCTAACTTCTATCGATAAAATAGTTTTGGTCCAAAACTTTTTTATTTATTAAAATAAAATTTTGCGATTTGTACACATCGAGTAGTATCTAATATAATTTTGATTTTTAGAATCATCAAAAATGGCGGGCTAATTTCTACCCCAAACTTAACAATTTCTATAAAATCTAAAGTAAATAAAAGAAAATATAAAAAATACGACACAACATGGCACACATCGGGAACAATATTCAGTTTTCCAATTTTTTTTGTCATAATTTGGCAATTTGCAAATTACTATCGAATGCAAAATTGGCATTTATTACGAACTTGCATAAATCGTTCCCAATGACCCTAAACTGGGATCCCTAGGACCCACTCGACCCTCAACTATAAATGTAAATATTAATATTTGCAGATCATACAAATATTAGGGGGAAAAGACTGAATATTGATATTGAAAAATTAAAAGAGGCTGGATTGCATCTGTAAGCATCTTTTTACAAATTTTTACCCAGTTGACGACAGTAAATATATGTACATCCAATTATTATGAAAAAAAATGGTTCCCAAAATACATCTGTATAGCCTGACGGAAGATTTTTTCCGAGCTCTGTCATTTTGCTATTTTTCTAGTTATCAATTTTTTCTCCCATCTTTATATCTTTCTCCCAATTTATAGTTGTTAGATGCAAAAATTTGAAAATCAAATAAAATGTTTTCTTGCTCAAATATGGAATACAAATGTTGTTCTCATTTTGGAATTCAGTACACTCACGTAAAGCTCTTACTCCATGCTGGTATCCGAGCAATTATCTATCTATCTATCTATCCAAAATGCCACATAAACAGCTAACTAACTCTTCAGTTTTCGGAGTTCGGCTTTTGAATGTGATTCAGTTTCTACTGATGAGTGTTTCGTTCATAAACTTTTTCTTCAGTAAATATTGACGTCACTGCGCTACCTGAAAACATACTGAAATATCGGTAACTTAAATCAAGATTCGCTCTCGTTGTTCTAAAACCATCTGCAATATGATTCATGACCTTTCCTTGTACTGTTTTTTTTTTCTTCCTTGCATTGATTCTTTACTACTTGCTTCCTTTTTCAATTTTTATTTAAATGCGTCGAATATCACGTCTAGTGCATATGTAATCAACTGTGGAAGTGGTATTTCGAAGTTTAGATTTACTGGTACATATGTTTATAATATGATACCTTAAAATATATTTGGTCGAAATTTTTAATGGCTTTGATATTATAAAATGTGCTTTGTAAATCTGAAGGAATATTAAATTTCTTTTGAACAGGTCAAATTAATACTGATTTATAATAAATATTGATTTTTCAGAATGAATTAAAAGATGAGAAACTGAAGAATTGCCGTCGTACAGACGTCGTAAGTGGGACGATATCAGAACGTGCTCTATCTACATATTTTAAACGGCCAAAAAGACGTTTGTAATATAATGTTCTACATGTGGTTCAAACACACGCTAGTGGAGTACTCAAGTTAAGGACAGGATATAGTGCAAATTTATGCGGCAATTTAAATTTGAATATAAATAACAAAAATATGTTGCAATTATTTTTGTAGCCAAGAAATTTTATGTTACTTGAAATATTTTTAATTAAATTGAATGTAATGTTTTTTCATATCTATGAGTAAAATTTAACAACAGATTTAAATGACGGAAAGCAAAATGTGCTGATTGCAGATAGAAACAGGTTGGAAAATTAATAATTAATCCTAGACATTTAAACCAGATCGGCACGAGAAAATGGAAGAAAGTTCGAAGGAATCAAAAACAGCGATAGTAAAGAAATTAACAATCATTCGACGAAAAAGTTAGTAGGATCGAAGGGGGAGGAGGAAGAAGAAGCTAACGTGACTGAATCTAAAGAAGCAATTGATTTGCAAGTTAAGGAATCTCAACAATCGAAAACGACACCGTGGATATTGAAGAGCTAGTCAATGCCGTCTCTAAAATCCGCCATTTTTTACAAATTGAGCCAATTGGAGAGCTTCTTTTGACTTCGACAGCAGGAATTAAAGAAAAATACATTTGTAGCGAAGCGTCCTCAATTTTGAGTTTTGTACATAATCGAAGAGCCGTTGATAGTGCTGGATTTGATGTGCATAAAATTACCTTAATGGACTTGTTTGGGAAGTAGAAAATCATGAAGTGTGTGCTTATATTAGGCGCTCGAAATTAGGCAGACCAACTTTTCTTGATAATAAAAAGAAAAAACCATGTAGTGAAGAGAAAGAAGTTGAAAAGGAAGAGGATGACGAAGAACCACATGAGGTGTTCGATTAAATTCAAAAACCTTTCATACTTGTGAACGATCTGAACACTGCAATAAGGTGGGAAATCTTCCTATAACATCACAAACTGAACCCACTGTAAGTGAAGAAATCGTAAAAGCTTTTATTTAATTTTATTGAGTTCTTTCCTTGAGTTGATAATGGAATTGTTTGTTAAACTGGAAATTGACAGTATTAATCAAGATAAGCCTTCCCCTAATATAAAAGATAGCGGCCGTTTAGTGGCCTCTAAAATTGAGTTGAAGTTGGGTACTTTAATTGATGTGCAAAGTAATAATCTATCTTCACCTCTTAGTTCCTATTAAAACCTCTCGTTCGGATATTGGCAAATCTAGTGAGTGAGTGTCGAATCTCAAAGTGTCGTAACGGAAACTAAAAAGTTGTTTGAAGACTTTGTTGTTGATAACAATGTTAAACAACCAATAAATATATTTAATGTTTTTGTAAAGAATAATACGGCAGAGAAGAATCGGTTGTTAAAGTTGCATCAGTTGAAAAAGAAACACTTTATTCTAGCAGTAGAACCAAACCATTCAACAAATTTTTTGTCCTAGAAGTCTCATAGTCAAGCCACTTAGTGTTAATTTTAAGAAATCCGAACTTGAAAGTGCAGCATCTAGCAAAAAAGTTACAGAAACAAACTGCTGATCGAAAAATTCCGAGCCTCAGGAAAAATATAATTCAGAAACATTTGAAATAAAAACTTGTTTGTCTTAAATTGTCCACACATCTACCCGATGAGGAAGAAATTGGACCTTCAGAAGCATTATCAGGTGAAGAATTTATTTCGCAGAATCCTAAAAACAATGTAGATGTTGATAAATTACCCGAAAATGTGGAAGTAGTAGAAAAATTGATACTGCCACACCTACAAAGTTTTGTACTGATAGACAAGTTACAAAAACTGAATAATAATTAAAAGAACCAACGTCTATGGAAGTGTGTGGGGGACTTCATTCACTCCTGAAGAATCTACAATAGCTTCAAATTTGAAAAGTTGAAGTTTTATTAGCGGTAAAAACTTAGAAATTGTAGACACTGATAATTACAGATCGGTAGAATTTTGTCTCATGAATTCCCAAGAATCGGGCTTCAATTTCTCACCTTTCAATTTTCTGAAAAATCAAGCAGTCCCTATATTGATGTTAACAAAATTGTGCCAATGAAGCAATCACATTTAGAAAATAATTTGGAACTTTGATAAACAAAAAAATTAAATCTAATGACAAATTACAGATACAACCTGAAATTATTAAAAGTAGTACACAACAAATTGGCCTAACTGAAATGAAAAGGATCCGAAAAATTTTAAATTGTGATGCTATGTTGTTTACCCTTTACTTAAAAGTCTAATGACCCCAGTAGCTCGAAGCCCAAAATAAAAATCTCAAAAATAATGCAGCATACAATAATTTCGAATTTTCGATGAAAAATTGATAGCATTTTTTTTTAAGTGAACATTTAGAATTTTAATACAAATATTAGAAATCGCCCATTTCCAATATATTAAGAGGTTAAACATTAACACCCCTCTATTTCGACATTAAAGACAAAAGCGAAATTATAAATACCTGTTCATCATAAAAAAGTACCCATCTTCTTCTACATCACACAATATTTTATTCGATTCAAATATATTGTTTTAAATAAATTCACTTTGACTTCATTACCACTTCCTTCCAGTAAAGCATCTTCGGATGATTCAATGCTTTGTCTTGAGTTGATACTTGGGGGATTTCTTCAATATTTCTACCAGATTTAATTAATTTTGTATTTAAAATTAAATCAATTAGAAAAATTTTTTGGGCCATTTTGTAGGTCTGAAATTGTCTACAGATTGTATTTTTGATTAAATATCTTAATTTATCAAATTATGTTCAGACTTCTCTAAATGCTGATGCTGATATTTTTTGCATCTTTCTTCGATCATTCTTGATTTTGTGATTTTTTTGTCTCACCAAATATTTTATTCTCTGATGCTGTACATCCAAATTTAACAGTTGCATCAAACGGTCGGTCCATCGAATAAATCATCAGGTACTGATTTTTACTCTGTATCCATGCAAGTGTTCCTATTTGAAGCTTCTGCTGATTATTCAGGTTCTTGTAACTTCTCTACTAGTGTCTTTGGGTTGCTTATCAATCAATATGAATCTTCTGTGATTTCATCTGCGATGACTACACATTTTTTAACTAAATTTTTATTAGGAGATGGTTGCTCTGTCGTACGGTCAGAACTTGGAATTTCATGATTGTTTTTTGGCCAAGGGTGTGGTAGTTTCACTTTTTCCATTACTTCCACATTTTTCCGTAATTTATTAACATCTACATTGTCTTTATGATTCTGCGAAATACATTTTTCATCTGATAATACTTCGGAAGGTGCAATTTCTTTCTCGTCAAGGAGATACTATGTCGACAGCTTGCGACAAACGATTTTTTATTTCAAATGTTTCTGAATCGTATTTTTCCTGTAGTTCTGAATTTTGCGATAAGCAGTCTGTTTCTGCAACCTTTTTGCTCGATTTTGCACTTTTAAATTCAGGTGTCTTAAAATTGACACTACGTGTCTTGACTTATGAAACTTCCAGAAAAAAAAATCGTTAACTGATTTGGTTCTACTGCTAGAACAAAGTGTTTCTTTTTCATATGATGCAACTTAAACAACCCATTCTTTTCCGCCGTATTAATTTTTTACAAAAACACTAAATATAGTTATTAGCTGTTTATCATTATTACCAGCAATAAAGTCTTCAAGCAATTTTTTCAGTTTCCGTTACAATACTTTGAGATTCGACACTCACTCACTAGATTTGCCAATATCCCAACGAGGGCTTTTAATAGAACTAAGAAGTGAAGATAAATTATAACTTCGCACATCAATTAAATTATCCAAATTAAACTCAATTTTAGAAGCTACTAAACTGTCGCTATCTTTTGCATTAGTGGAAGGCTTATCTTAATTAATACTGCCAATTTCCAGTTTAACAATCAATTCCAGTACCAACTCAAGTAAAGAACTCAAGAAAATTAAACAAAAACTCCAACGATTTTTTCATTTCCAGTGGGTTCAGTTTGTGATGTTATATAAAAATTTCCCACCTTATTGTCGTGTCCAGAACGTTTACAAGTATGACAGGTTTTTAAATTTAATGGGACACCTCATCTAGCTCTTCGTCACCGGCATCCTCTTCATCTTCTTTCTCTTCACTATATGGTTTTTTCATTTTATTACCAAGTAAAGTTGGTCTAACTATTTTCGAGCGCTTAATATAAGCAAACACTTCATTATTTTCTAACTCCGAAACAAGCCTATTTAGGTAATTTGCATGCACATCAAATCCAGCACTATCAACGGCTTTTCGATTAGGTACAAAACTCAAAATTGAGGACGCTTCGCTACAAATGTATTTTCCTTTAATTCCCGCTGTCGAAGTCAAAAGAAACTTTCCAATTGGCTTAATTTGTAAAAAAGTGCCGGATTTTAGAGGCGGCATCGACTTGCTCTTTAAAATGCACAGTATCATTTTCAACTATTGAGATTCCTTAACTTTCAAATCAATTGCTTCGCTCGATTTAGTCTCTTTAGTTTCTTCATCCTCCTCGCCGTCGGATTCTACCAACTTTTTCGTTGAATGATTGTTACTTACTTTCGCTATTTGATTCCTCCGAACTTTCTTCCATTTTCTCGTGCCGATCTGGTTTAAATGAATCCAAATTTGATTCAGTTTCGCCCGTGTCTATGATTAATTTTCATTTTCCAACCTGTTGCTATCTTCGTCTAGCACAGTTTCTCTTCCGTCATGTGAATAACAATAAAGCAAAAGCATAATATACATAAATAGGCCTCGGTCGTATTTGTACAAAAAAGTTGGCGGTGATTCAACATTAAATAAAATTATATATTGATCCTAGTTAGAATTAGTGACTATTGATTGTATTGATGTCAGTTAATGCAATATTATATAAAAATTTATTTCTGAAGGAAAGTCCTCCCAGTTCGGGTCGTTTACTGTACTTGGAAGAGCTGTTTGCCTTTGAGAACAGCTGCGGAATGTACCCGCTCTTTCTATCCCAAATTTTCGAAAACCATCTATACACAGATTTCCTAGTAGATAACGGTTGCGCATGGGTCTTCCCGGTTCGGATCTTTTACTGCATTTGGGAGAGCTGCTTGCATTTAAAATCAGCTGCGGCATGTATTTCCCCTCTGTGCCGCAGGTTTTCGAAAACCATATATACACAGATTTCCTCATATAAAACGGTTTCACGCGGAACCTGTGAGTTTGGGTCTTTTACCGTATTTGGGAGAGCTATTTTCATTTGAGAGCAGCTGCGGCTCTCCCCTCTGTGTCAAAGGTTTTCGAAAACCATCTATACACAGATTTCCTAGTAGAAAACGGTTGCACTCGGGTCCTCCCAGTTTGGTCTTTTACTGCATTTGTAAGAGCAGTTTGCCTTTGAGAACAGCTGCAGAAAGTACCCGCTTTTTGTATCCCAAATTTTCGAAAACCATCTATACACAGATTTCCTAGTAGAAAACGGTTGCGCATGGTTTCTCCTATTTCGGGTCTTTTACTGCATTTGGGAGAGATGTTTGCCTTTAAAATCAGCTGCGGCATGTATTTAATCCCCTCTGTGCCCCAGATTTTCGAAAACCATATATACACAGATTTCCTCATATAAAACGGTTTCACGCGGGACCTGCGAGTTTGGGTCTTTTACCGTATTTGGGAGAGCTATTTTCATTTGAGAGCAGCTGCGGCTCTCCCCTCTGTGTCCCAGGTTTTCGAAAACCATCTATGCATAGATTTCCTAGTAGAAAACGGTTGCACACGGGTCTTCCCAGTTTTTGTATTTTCTTGTATTTGGAAGATCTGTTTTATTTTAAAATGGTAGATTCAATATCGCTTTAAATATTAGACACAACAATGTTGATTTAACGTGCCATAAGGCATCCCTAACACGAAGCCAAGAAGACCATCTAAGAAGCCATCTATCAATTTTGATTGGGGTGCAAGCCCCTCTTTACGCCTTTTAAGAACCTAGCCGCTTTTCCAACCAGGTATGCAGGCTGATGACCTAGTTGAAGGTAATACAACTAACACTTTCAAAGCCTAACCCGAAGACCCAGCTCTCTTGCTCACATTTGCCACCACGGGCTCGGCGAAGATGCCGGATGGACGAGAAACGAGCTTCTCAGGGCAACCAGTCTCCCGCAGTATCAGTTTTTATTAAGGCCACACTGGTCACACCCTACATGTGGATTTACCAAATCTTTAAGTTCTAAATGACGAAATAAATTAAAACATGCTCTATACCCACTATTAACCCGTACCGCGTACCATTTTGTAATGGTACAAATTTCTTCCAGAAAAACTAAAATATTCCACTCACAAAATTTAACCCCACCATCAAGGGTACATGTTGAGAAAATAAAATTAATCAAAGCCGACATATTGATATTACAAATTCACCAAAAATATAGGGGGCTAAATTTTGGAAACCGAGTATACCAAAAAATAACAAGTAGAGGGAAGTTAGTTAATCCCCAGAGAGGGGGTTTTCTTTTCAACAAAAAAATTTTTTTTTGAATTTAAAATGTAACATTTTATCAAAAAACATTAATCAGGATTTAATTCAGATTTAAATCAGGCATTAATTTAGAATTTTTTTTAAATATAATATGTATCTGGATATGTAAAATTTTATTTCAAATACCTTTCGGCGTTTCAGGTTTTCATAGGCCGGCCAATCATTCTTTTTCTGGTTGTTCTGGCCAACCACTTGGCCCTCACGCGCATATCTTATTTAATTTCATGTGCATTTTATCACAATCCATCTTTAGTTGGATTTAATTTTAAAGCAAAAGAATAAAAACCATGCATTTTATTTCAAAAATCAAAAATTTTCACGCGTTAGATTCATTAAGAAAAATTACTTCAAGTCAGTGAAGCACACTTTTAGTGCACATTGTAACTTCCAAGTTGGATTCGAATGCTAAAAGATTATGGCACGAATTCGAAACCAAAAATGAAGTTCCATATTTGGAAGATTGAAATATATTTTAAAAAATGCTATGTGAAATATTGAAATCCATGAAGCCAAATCGGGATTCCGAGAATCATTTACTAAGTTCGGTATGAGTCGATTCATTCGGCACAGAACCCATCGTTATTTCACAAATAATGCAAAATAACGATGTGATTACAGTAAATTTTTTTTTTTTTTTCCAAAAAAATAAAAATTAGAAATTTCATTTCTGCGTGAAAATCTACACGTGAAAATTATGTGCGTGAAGTCAGCCCCGTCAGTTTTGAAAATTGAAAAACTGTATAACATAACTTTATGAAACAGCTAAAACGCTAGCCTCTTTAATTTTTGGGACTTTCCCAAAAAGGTTGGTCATTAGAAGTTGCGAGATCTAAAATACATGGTCAAATTTTCGGGCACAACAAAAAGTGGTATATTTGGTATAAACCAGCATTTTACCAACCAACGTTTGACCCTTCTTTCTTGTGTTTACTTGGCAATTTTTTTGCACCAGCAGAAAATGAATGAATCCAATATAATTTCAATATTTTAAATTATCGAAAATGGCGGGGCTAACTTCTATCGATAAAATGGTTTTGGTTACACATCGAGTAGTATCTAATATAATTTTGATTTTTAGAATCATCAAAAATGGCAGGCTAATTTCTACCCCAAACTTAACAATTTCTATAAAATCTAAAATAAATAAAAGAAAATATAAAAAATACGACACAACATGGCACACATCGGGAACAATATTCAGTTTTCCAATTTTTTTTTGTCATAATTTGGCAATTTGCAAATTACTATCGAATGCAAAATTGGCATTTATTACGAACTTGCATAAATCGTTCCCAATGACCCCAAACTGGGATCCCTAGGACCCACTTGACCCTCAACTACAAATGTAAATATTATTATTTGCAGATCATACAAATATTAGGGGGAAAAGACCCAAATATTGAAAAATTAAAAGAGGCTGGATTGCATCTGTAAGCATCTTTTTACAAATTTTTACCCAGTTGACGACAGTAAATATATGTACATCCAATTATTATGAAAAAAAAAATGGTTCCCAAAATACATCTGTATAGCCTGACGGAAGACTTTTTCCGAGGTCTGTCATTTTGCTGTTTTTCTAGTTATCAATTTTTTCTCCCATCTTTATATCTTTCTCCCAATTTATAGTTGTTAGATGCAAAAATTTGCAAATCAAATAAAATGTTTTCTTGCTCAAATATAAAATACAAATGTTGTTCTCATTTTGGAATTCAGTACACTCACGTAAAGCTCTTACTCTATGCTGGTATCCGAGCAATTATCTATCTATCTATCTATCTATCCAAAATGCCACATAAACAGGTTACTAACTCTTCAGTTTTCGGAGTTCGGCTTTTGACTGTGATTCAGTTTCTACTGATGAGTGTTTCGTTCATAAACTTTTTCTTCAGTAAATATTGACGTCACTGCGCTACCTGAAAACATACTGAAATATCGGTAACTTAGATCAAGATTCGCTCTCGTTGTTGTAAGACCATCTGCAATATGATTCATGACCTTTCCTTGTACTGGTTTGAGTTTCGTGCCCGCTTCCTTGCATTGATTCTTTACTACTTGCTTCCTTTTTCAATTTTTATTTAAATGCGTCGAATATCACGTCTAGTGCATATGTAATCAACTGTGGAAGTGGTATTTCGAAGTTTAGATTTACAGGTACATATCTTTATAATATGATACCTTAAAATATATTTGGTCGAAATTTTTAATGGCTTTGATATTATAAAATGTGCTTTGTAAATCTGAAGAAATATTAAATTTCTTTTGAACAGGTCAAATTAATATTGATTTATAATAAATATTGATTTTTCAGAATGAATTAAAAGATGAGAAACTGAAGAATTGCCGTCGTACAGACGTCGTAAGTGGGACGATATCAGAACGTGCTCTATCTATATATTTTAAACGGCCAAAAAGACGTTAGTGGAGTACTCAAGTTAAGGACAGGATATAGTGCAAATTTATGCGGCAATTTAAATTTGAATATAAATAACAAAAATATGTTGCAATTATTTTTGTAGCCGAGAAATTTTATGTTAATTGAAATATTTTTAATTAAATTGAATGTAATGTTTTTTCATATCTATGAGTAAAATTTAATAACAGATTTAAATGACGGAAAGCAAAATGTGCTGATTGCAGATTGAAACAGGTTGGAAAATTAAAAATGAATCCTAGACATTTAAACCAGATCGGCACGAGAAAATGGAAGAAAGTTCGGAGGAATCAAAAACAGCGATAGTAAAGAAATTAACAATCATTCGAAGAAAAAGTTAGTAGGATCGAAGGGGGAGGAGGAAGAAGAAGCTAACGTGACTGAATCTAAAGAAGCAATTGATTTGCAAGTTAAGGAATCTCAACAATCGAAAACGACACCGTGGATATTGAAGAGCTAGTCAATGCCGTCTCTAAAATCCGCCATTTTTTACAAATTGAGCCAATTGGAGAGCTTCTTTTGACTTCGACAGCAGGAATTAAAGAAAAATACATTTGTAGCGAAGCGTCCTCAATTTTGAGTTTTGTACATAATCGAAGAGCCGTTGATAGTGCTGGATTTGATGTGCATAAAATTACCTTAATGGACTTGTTTGGGAAGTAGAAAATCATGAAGTGTGTGCTTATATTAAGCGCTCGAAATTAGGCAGACCAACTTTTCTTGATAATAAAAAGAAAAAACCATGTAGTGAAGAGAAAGAAGTTGAAAAGGAAGAGGATGACGGAGAACCACATGAGGTGTTCGATTAAATTCAAAAACCTTTCATACTTGTGACCGATCTGAACACTGCAATAAGGTGGGAAATCTTCCTATAACATCACAAACTGAACCCACTGTAAGTGAAGAAATCGTAAAAGCTTTTATTTAATTTTATTGAGTTCTTTCCTTGAGTTGATAATGGAATTGTTTGTTAAACTGGAAATTGACAGTATTAATCAAGATAAGCCTTCCCCTAATATAAAAGATAGCGGCCGTTTAGTGGCCTCTAAAATTGAGTTGAAGTTGGGTACTTTAATTGATGTGCAAAGTAATAATCTATCTTCACCTCTTAGTTCCTATTAAAACCTCTCGTTCGGATATTGGCAAATCTAGTGAGTGAGTGTCGAATCTCAAAGTGTCGTAACGGAAACTAAAAAGTTGTTTGAAGACTTTGTTGTTGATAACAATGTTAAACAACCAATAAATATATTTAATGTTTTTGTAAAGAATAATACGGCAGAGAAGAATCGGTTGTTAAAGTTGCATCAGTTGAAAAAGAAACACTTTATTCTAGCAGTAGAACCAAACCATTCAACAAATTTTTTGTCCTAGAAGTCTCATAGTCAAGCCACTTAGTGTTAATTTTAAGAAATCCGAACTTGAAAGTGCAGCATCTAGCAAAAAGTTACAGAAACAAACTGCTGATCGAAAAATTCCGAGCCTCAGGAAAAATATAATTCAGAAACATTTGAAATAAAAACTTGTTTGTCTCAAATTGTCCACACATCTACCTAATTTCTGTGGAAGAAATTGGACCTTCACAAGCATTATCAGGTGAAGAATCTATTTCGCAGAATCCTAAAAACAATGTGGATGTTGATAAATTACCCGAAAATGTGGAAGTAGTAGAAAAATTGAAACTACCACTCCTACAAAGCTTTGTACTGATAAACAAGTTACAAAAACTGAATAATAATTAAAAGAACCAATGTCTATGGAAGTGTGTGCGGGACTTCATTCACTCCTGAAGAATTTACAAAAGCTTCAAATTTGTAAAGTTGAAGTTTTATTAGCAGTAAAAACTTAGAAATTGTAGACACTGATAATTACAGATCGGTAGAATTTTGTCTCATGAATTCCCAAGAATCGGGCTTCAATTTCTCACCTTTCAATTTTCTGAAAAATCAAGCAGTCCCTATATTGATGTTAACAAAATTGTGCCAATGAAGCAATCACATTTAGAAAATAATTTGGAACCTTGATAAACAAAAAAATTAAATCTAATGACAAATTACAGATACAACCTGAAATTATTAAAAGTAGTACACAACAAATTGGCCTAACTGAAATGAAAATGATCCGAAAAATTTTAAATTGTGATGCTATGTTGTTTACCCTTTACTTAAAAGTCTAATGACCCCAGTAGCTAGAAGCCCAAAATAAAAATCTCAAAAATAATGCATGCATACAATAATTTCGAATTTTCGATCAAAAATTGATCGTATTTTTTTAAAGTGAAAATTTAGAATTTTTAGACAAATATTAGAAATCGCCCATTTCCAAGGGGTTAAACATTAAAACCCCTCTATTTCGACATTATAGACAAAAGTGAAATTATAAATACCTGTTCATCATAAAAAAAGTACCCATCTTCTGCTACATCACACAATATTTTTTTCGATTCAAATATATTTTTTCAAATAAATTCACTTTGGCTTCATTACCACTTCCTTCAATTCAATGCTTTTCAATGCTGATTCAATGCTTTGTTGTGAAATGATATTTCTTTGGGGATTTCTTCAATATTTCTACCAGATTTAATTAATTTTGTATTTAAAAAAAAATCAATCAAGCAGGTCTGGAATTGCCTTCAGATTGTATTTCTGATTAAATATCTTTACTTACCAAATTATGTTCAGGCTTCTCTAAATGCTGATGCTGATATTTTTTGCATCTTTCTTCAATGATTCTTGACTTTGCGATTTTTTTGTTTCACCAAACATTTTATTCGCTGATGGTTGACATTCAAATTTATCTGTTGCATCCAATGGTCTATCGAATAACTCATCAGGTACTGATTTTTACTCCGTATCCATTCAAGTGTTCCTATTTGAAGCTTCTGCTAATTCTTCAGTTTCCTCGCCCACATTTAAATATTTATTCAGATTCTTGTAACTTCTCTACTAGTGTCTTTGGGTTGCTCATCAATCAATATGAATCTTTTGTGATTTCAACTGCAATTACTACACATTTTTTAACTAAATTTTTATTATGAGATGGTTGTGCTCTGTCGTACGGTCAGAACTTGGATCTTCATGATTGTTTTTTGGCCACCTGCTTTACAAGTGTGGTAGTTTCACTTTTTCCATTACTTCCACATTTTTCGGTAATTTAGTAACATCTACATTGTCTTTATGATTCTGCGAAATATATTCTTCACCTGATAATACTTCGGAAGGTGCAATTTCTTTCTCGTCAAGTAGATACTATGTCGACAACTTGCGACAAACGATTTTTTATTTCAAATGTTTCTGAATCATATTTTTTCTGTAGTTCTGAATTTTGCGATAAGCAGTCTGTTTCTGCAACCTTTTTGCTCGATTTTGCACTTTTAAATTCAGGTGTCTTAAAATTGACACTACGTGTCTTGACTTATGAAACTTCCAGAAAAAAAAATCGTTAAATGATTTGGTTCTACTGCTAGAACAAAGTGTTTCTTTTTCATATGATGCAACTTAAACAACCCATTCTTTTCCGCCGTATTAATTTTTTACAAAAACACTAAATATAGTTATTAGCTGTTTATCATTATTACCAGCAATAAAGTCTTCAAGCAATTTTTTCAGTTTCCGTTACAATACTTTGAGATTCGACACTCACTCACTAGATTTGCCAATATCCCAACGAGAGCTTTTAATAGAACTAAGAAGTGAAGATAAATTATAACTTCGCACATCAATTAAATTATCCAAATTAAACTCAATTTTAGAAGCTACTAAACTGTCGCTATCTTTTGCATTAGTGGAAGGCTTATCTGAATTAATACTGTCAATTTCCAGTTTAACAATCAATTCCAGTACCAACTCAAGTAAAGAACTCAAGAAAATTAAACAAAAACTCCAACGATTTTTTCATTTCCAGTGGGTTCAGTTTGTGATGTTATATAAAAATTTCCCACTTTATTGTCGTGTCCAGAACGTTTACAAGTATGACAGGTTTTTAAATTTAATGGGACACCTCATCTAGCTCTTCGTCACCGGCATCCTCTTCATCTTCTTTCTCTTCACTATATGGTTTTTTCATTTTATTACCAAGTAAAGTTGGTCTAACTATTTTCGAGCGCTTAATATGAGCAAACACTTCATTATTTTCTAACTCCGAAACAAGCCTATTTAGGTAATTTGCATGCACATCAAATCCAGCACTATCAACGGCTTTTCGATTAGGTACAAAACTCAAAATTGAGGACGCTTCGCTACAAATGTATTTTCCTTTAATTCCCGCTGTCGAAGTCAAAAGAAACTCTCCAATTAGCTTAATTTGTAAAAAAAATGCCGGATTTTAGAGGCGGCATCAACTTGCTCTTTAAAATGCACAGTATCATTTTCAACTATTGAGATTCCTTAACTTTCAAATCAATTGTATCGCTCGATTTAGTCTCTTTATTTCTTCATCCTCCTCGCCGTCGGATTCTACCAACTTTTTCGTTGAATGATTGTTACTTACTTTCGTTATTTGATTCATCCGAACTTTCTTCCATTTTCTCGTGCCGATCTGGTTTAAATGAATCCAAATTTGATTCAGTTTCGCCCGTGTCTATGATTAATTTTCATTTTCCAACCTGTTGCTATCTTCGTCTAGCACAGTTTCTCTTCCGTCATGTGAATAACAATAAAGCAAAAGCATAATATACATTAACAGGCCTCGGTCGTAGTTGTACAAAAAAGTTGGCGGTGATTCAACATTAAATAAAATTATATATTGATCCTAGTTAGAATTAGTGACTATTGATTGTATTGATATCAGTTAATGCAATATTATATAAAAATTTATTTAGAAGGAAAGTCCTCCCAGTTCGGGTCGTTTACTGTACTTGAAGAGCTGTTTGCCTTTGAGAACAGCTGCGGAATGTACCCGCTCTTTCTATCCCAAATTTTCGAAAACCATCTATACACAGATTTCCTAGTAGATATAACGGTTGCGAATGGGTCTTCCCAGTTCGGGTCTTTTACAGCATTTGGGAGAGCTGTTTGCCTTTAAAATCAGCTGCGGCATGTATTTCCCCTCTGTGCCCCAGGTTTTCGAAAACCATACATAGAAAGATTTCCTCATATAAAACGGTTTCACCAGGGACCTGCGAGTTTGGGTCTCGTGAGTTTGGGTAAATTTTTTACTGTGTAGAATACTACATTAAATTGATAACTTCCCATCTAGTACACTCGGTATCAAACTTTATTTTATATTTCCTTGAATAACTTTTCATTTAATTATTTTCCTTTCCAAGCTTATTATCAACACAACAAATCTTCATCCAAACTTTACTCATCTCTATCTCAAATTTCAAATTAAATTATTACTAAACTTCCAAATCAAGATAATCAAAATTACTTAATTACTCAAGTTAACCCTGTTGCAAATGCCCAATATAATTCATATATATCCTAACAAAAATGTCTTCACATTTATACTGGGTCTTGTTGGGGTCATTGGGATATGTTGGAAATCAGTTAGTAGTGTTGTTGGTGACGGCAAAAGTGTTTTCGTTCAAGTTTATTTTGTGTGCCGTTTATTTAAAAATGTGCAAAGCTGTAGGCAAATTGATGATTATAGTAAGTACTAATATACTTAAAAAAAATCATTAATTAATTGATAGATTTCACTTAAAAAAGTACCATTCGTTTATTTTGAGAAACGTTCTTGAAGAGTGCTCTATTTTTTTATTTCATTCTAAACTTTTCAATTTTAGGGCAGCATGGCAATAAGGTTTTTGCTTATACCAGGTTCCATCAAGAGCGAATCACGAATGTCGCAGAAAACAAAGACTTAAAAATATTTGATCACACAAACCTGGAGAAGTCGTATCAAGTTCGATTTTGATAGGGGGTATATTTTCGAGCCAATGTAATTTATCTGGGAGGTTAGTATCTATTTTTTTAATCCAATAGGCAGTTTCTATGATTTGTAATAGATTTCATTGATAACAATAATCTTTGTTGCAAGATTCATGGTACACCACTGTTCAAAGCTCAGGCGCAGAAGTTTGATAGCTAACGGTTACTATAATGGTGACACTACCAATACAAATCATAATTTTCTTTTAAATTTAAATTTTAAGCTCTAAAAATGTAGTACGACGACCTATTTTTCAAAAAAATTGACCTAAAAATTATCACTTAATTTTTATGGTTTAAAGTGTATTTTATGACCATAATAATCAATAAAATTTTATTACTGCAGGTTCAAAATAAGTTGCTAAAAATTTTACCTACTAAATTAGTTTTGTATTTTATTGTTAATTTTGTAATATTGTTAGCGAGAAAAATATCTACCCTGTTTAATATTTATTTGTATTATTTTGTATTAATGTGCGTGCATTGCATTACGATAATATACGATCTGCTGCAATTTCCCAACATGTTTTTTGTTGGTTTATGTTGGGAATTCCCGTGACAAAAACCTAAAATAGCCCAACAGTTTTTTTATGTTGGGCTTTGTTGGGCATTTGCACCAGGGAAATTAAACACCTTTTTTATTCTCAAAATACAAACTTTAATCAAAAAATACTAAAAAGAAAACTAAAAGTTATCCGTATACTCAATCAGCCATATTGGCAGAAAAGTCTCAATCGTGCCGCCAAGTTTTACAACTCGCGACAAAATAATAAGAATAAGTATAAATAATAAGAATAATAAATAATAAATAATAAGAATATAATAATATTTTATTATTTTAATAATAAAATAATAAGAGCGGTAATGGGGTAACTATCCCCACCCTCCACATGACCGATTAAAAACCAACAAAATCTACTATATTTTGTTAAAATTAGAAAACTATAACTAAATTCTCATCAAAATATGTAAATCTATTTACCCTTCCCTAGGCTCATTTAGCCCATCATGAACTTCACCAGGATCCGCTCTTAAAAATAATTGTTTTTAAAATTCCACAGCAGGTGAGTAATTTTGAATACAATTATAGTCTGTTAGGCTTTAAAATATATTTCTACTTTTAAATATATTTTTCGGGGCTAAATATTAGTATTAGGGAGGGAGTTCTAACCTCGGTCAATGTAATAAAATAAATAATTTATAAACATAAACAAAAAATGTATAATTCCACCCATTAAATATTTTAAAGGACTAACCTTTACCTCTGCAAACCTTCGCCTATTCAAAATTGGTGCAACATCGTTCTCTTCCTAGCTTTACTCATCGGCTAACTGATCAATGCAAATTTTGGGTTCAGAAAATCATAATTTCCATTCCATCACAATATCGGCAGCACATTTCCATTCCAATTTCGTACTATAAATTAAACTTATATTAAAAATTTTTTATTTAAAATTTAGTTAACTGGGTGAATGTAAACTGGGCCAAAATTAGAAAATGGTAAACTGGGCCAAAAGCACTTTTAACTAAAATTATGAAAGTAGTAAACTGGGCCAAAGTCAGTTTTGGCTAAAATTTTGCAATTAGTAAACTGGGGCCAAAGACAAATTTAAAGTAAAAAAAAGAGATGCAGGCAGGGAGTGCCGGTGTAAATTCTTTTTTGATATTATTTTTAAAAAATATCAGAAACTAACACTAACCTACCGATGAATCTACAGAACTCGCTAAAGGTGGAACTCTAAAAGGGTGAAACTCATTTCAGGGTGAATCCGAAAATGCGGGGTGTGAAGGGAATCCAGCCTAAAAACAAGTTTTGCATTTGTAAAATATAATTAGTGTCAGGGCTTTGTTGGCATTTAATTATAAAAATCCCAGAACTATTTTTTATGGTGGACTAAACAAAAAATTAAAATTAAAATAAAAAACTCGAATAAATGTGTATCGATAAAATTCCAATTCGAACAAAAGCTCATTCGAATAGATGTTAAATCGAACAGCTGCTATTCGAACAAATGTTGTTAAATAAAATTTCAGATACGCTGACGTGTATCGGTTTTTGATTTTCAAACCCCATACTACAATTTTTCAATCAATAATTTTTGCTTTAGGATCTATTTAAAATTTGCTTTTGGCCCAACTTACCATTTTTAAAATTTTAGAAAAATTTGCCTTTGGTTCAATTTACCACTTTCAGGTAGTTTTTTGGCCCAGTTTACATTACCCCTATAATACAGTTCTTCAAGCTCGAGACAATATTTTCAACAATTAAAACAAAAAACGTAAACCTACATTAATAAAAAAATTTGTGTAACTTACAATAAATTATAAGTCACAGTGGAACATTGCAAGTGTTATCGTGTTGGGGTACCGTCAACTTCAATTTGTGTGATTCCCAGTTATACTCTATTATAAAATTATTGGTACGGTATTTTCGATTCCATGTTCCACTGTGGGTTGTTGTATACGTTGAGACAGCAAAAATCGACTACCAATTTCACTTTGATGGTTTCGAGTAGGTACAATTCACTAAAATTTAAAAACTTAGTATATTAAAGATTGACTGATTTAAAAACTTAAAATAACTGATAATTGAACACTTAATGTTTAGACCCGTGACATATACAGACATACCGATGTCAACTTTTTTTATGTCCGACAACCTTGAGCCAACTTATTTTATGAGAATAAAATTTAGCAAACCCATATAAATCATGGGCATCATATACCCATATAGTACCTTTATTATACATCGATGAAATTTCGACACCTCCTACGTAAACTATCGTAACCCACAAAATACCGATTTTTAGTTTTTTGAAGAAATTGATTGTATAATCTAAATGTTGCCCAAGAAAAAAGTTAACAATACATATTAAAGTTACATTTAAACAAAATACATCGACATCTAACTTAAGAGCACACATTACAAACTTTAAAGTGACCTGTAAAATTAAGATTTTGAACATACGATAGTCTACGTAGGAGGTGTCGATTTATCTGTAATATTTTTCGTGACGAAGAGATGAAGCTAGGCTTCGGTAAAAATTAAAAGTAAACTTTACTTACCCTTGATTACTATTTGCTATCCCTGCTAATTGAGACCCATTTTATAGGTGAATACTGCCTACGCCATTGAATGAAACTGCAAAAAATTAAGTATCAATAAATACCTATTAATTTTATAAAAACAACAAAACGAATTTCTTGTATTGGAAAATTCAAAATTAACCAATTTTTAGGTGGTAAAAAATATTAATAAAAAAAACCGTTAAAACCATGACTTGCCTAGTCACTGGTAGAATTATAACCCTACTTTTCAACAATTAAAAATCTACAACATCTATGATTAAAATAGGACTTCTAGCAGGTCAATAATAGAGCATGTCAAAAAAGCACAAAATGTTAATTACCTTGTATCAAGTTAATTATATTTTACATTGATCATTAAAATACAATTCTAAAATATTACAACGAACGTAACACGCCAACTAATATTTCTGCAAACGGCCATTAAAATAACGAGATTGTAAAAAGTAACCAAATAAATCACTAGAAACCAGTGGTTAAAAACCAGTGGAATGCAATGAAAAAAATTATTCATCAGAAAATCTAGAAATTCTGTTAAGTATTATAATCTACCGTAATATTGAGTTTCGGAATTTTAAATCTAAAGGTTGGTTTATGACACTTCTTCGTCTAGTCCGATTTTGTTTTCTAGTGATAAATTGAATTCAAATTTTAAACAAATAGAAGATGGTTACAACCATATAAATCCGTGCATAATACACAATTTTTATTTTTGAGAATTTTGGTTTTGTTTTAAATTATTTATCAAGAATAAATAAAATAAAGAATAAAATTTATAAGAAAAAATGCTTATTAATTTTTTTTATTTTGTCGCACCGTTACCAAGATATAGATGACAATATTTTTTCCTTTTTACCGAGTCTTGTTTAAGCCGCTCTCAGTCAAAAAGGGTGCGCTAAAATAAAAAAACGTATAGAAACAAAATTGAAGACAATGAAATTTGCAACAAAAAATGTTAAGAAGGTTTTGCTGTAAAATGTACTTTTATATGCTAAAAAACGGCTTCAAAACCGGCAATTTACATTGTTAACATAGAAGTGGGCGAAACTTTTCGTTACTCACTGTACATCGCAATTTTACATTGAAAATTTTATTTCAGTACCAGGGACGGATGGGCAACATCTTAGCGGCCCAGGAAATAACATTTGTCGGCCCTTTTTTAATTTCCGGATATGGCTAAAATATACATTTACAGGGTGTTACGCATTTTTCCTTTTAAAATTAAATAGAGCATAGGTTTATTACAGATTTTTGAATCAGATTACATTTACTATCCAAAAAATATAGTTTTATGTTTAGAAATTAATAACCCACAGTACAAACCCTCTCCTTATTAGACGTATACTTTCAGCCACCGGCCCTGCGGACCTCTGAACAACCGGCCCACCGGGAAATATCCCAGTTCGTCTTATGGCCCATCCGCCCCTGTGTGTAATTATCACATCTATCTACCACACATGGAAAGCCATCAGTGGGATAGGGGTTACACTTTTACACTAGACATTATGATTAGCCTATTCAAATGAAGAAACTATGCACCACCACTAGTAAAATAATTGTATATGTTACGGTCAATGATGACAACTCGGCCATTAACGTCAATGGCCGGACAATGACGTTAATGTCTTGCTTAACTGGACATTGACGTTAACGTCCGGCCAATAACGTCATTAACCGTGCATTTTGAGCGATGACATTCAAAATTTCATATGTGGTTGTTACATCATTGTCCGGGCAATGACGTCATTGCCCAATACAGAGTGGGTGTCGCGCCAGCAAACAAATTTGTAATTCGAAATGCCATGGATCACTCTCATGCCAGAATAAAAATGATTAATTTAAAAAATTTAATTTGATTATTTTTTAATTTATAATTATTTTTTAAATTTTTGGTAATTTTTATTATTTTTGTTAATAAATAATTATAATACATTAGAATGCAATGCATGCAACACACGTAAATCTCACTTGACTGTCAGTTGACTGTCTAATTCAAATCGCCAATTTGCTGTTTCTTATAGTATTTATTCTATAAATTGTCATTGTCCAATCCGTTTTGGTCAATAACGTCATTGACCGGCCAAAGACGTAAATATTACAATCAGATGAAAATATTTTTGTCCACCGCTAACTGGCAATCACGTCAATGGCCAGACAATGACGTTAATGGTCAACATAAATGGGCATTAACGTCATTGTCAGGTCATTGACGTCAACGCCCGATTTACATCATTGACCGTAACATATACAGTAGAACCTCGATAATTCGGATTCAATTCCAGTGAAAAAGAAAATTATTATCTGATAATAAAAAACTTTAAAAAATAAAAATAATTCAAATAACGAATTATATGCTAAAAGTGGTAGCAAAATGGGGATCTGTCAGGGAATTACACCCAAGAATTGAGCCTTGACACCTACACTATTGGAAAGAGGACAATTTTCTGTGTATAATAAAAAAAGAAATTTTGCGGATTATCCATTAGTTTTCGAGAAAACAGCTTTTGAAAATCAAAATTTTACATGCATTTTAGATAGGGAAATTCATTAACATAAAAGTTGTATTGACGGTGCGTGCGTTCTGATATAGTCTTAGTGTTAGCAGTCACACGCGATTGTGACATTGTGGGATGTACATCGGGTGTATTACGCAATATTATGCAATAATTTAAAAAATAAACGCAGAACTCGTTTTTAGGTTAGAATCTCGAGTGCCTTGGTTGCGTTCGTCAAAACGGCGCGTAGCGCCCGGAGCGGAGGGGACCGGAGCGGAGGGTAGCGGAGCGTCGGTTTTAGCTCGCTAAAAACATCCCTCTAGGTCGCACCACCACGCCAAAGGTGCAACTCGAAAGGGGTGAAACTCGTAAGGTGTGAAACTCGTTAGCAACGGTCGGTGTGCTCCCGACCGGTGGTCGACAACAACTGAATACAAGTGCTCCGCCCATCAATAAGACTATATCAGAACGCACGCACCGTCAGTAGAACTCGGGAGCGGATCAATTCCCTATGTAAAATGAATGTAAAATTTTGATTTTCAAATGCCGTTTTCTCGAAAACTACTGGATAATCCTCATCGAAGTGCGGTCTCAAAATGCTCAGAAAATTGTCCTCTTTCTAATAGAAAAAAAATCAAAGCCCAATTCGTGGGTGTAATTAAGTGACAGTAACCGCAAAATGTCCCCGGTAGCGAAATGTCCGGGAGCGAAATGTCCGGGAGCGAAATGTCCGGGAGCGAAATGTCCGGGTGCTAAATGTCCCGGAGCGAAGTGTCCGGTCACCCCTACGGTTGTCGCTCTGTGCTTAAATTAAAGCTAATTACATTTTCTATAACATCTTTCGTTATAATTTTACCCGTAAAATGAGTATTTTGCCTCGATATCAGGGTCGAAAATTAACCAAATCTTAAAATTTGACTTTTTTGGAAAAAATTGTCAATTTTTGGAAGGCTGTGTCTCGGTAAGTATTAAACCTACAGAGCTCGTTTTGATCTCAAATCGTAGCAATTTTAGTCCGCTTTAAAAACGTATAGAAAATATTTCTTAAAGAAAACGCATAGTTTAGGATTTATATTGAAAAACCCAAAAAAGTGCGAAAATTTAGCGGTTTTTCGAGTACTGCAAAGTTAGCACAGGTCTTTCGAAACTACAAATTTGGATATACACTACTGATGGTAGTCCTAAGAACATATTACAAAATGGGAACTAGCCGTTTGTTTGCGATTTTAGAGATGATACCGGGTGAATGTAAACTGGGCCAATTGTAAACTGGGCCAAATTTTAAAAATGGTAAACTGGGCCAAAGGCACTTTTAACTAAAATTATGAAAGTAGTAAACCGGGCCAAAGACAAAATTAAGGTAAAAAAAAGGGTGCAAGCAGGGTATGCCGGTGTGAATTCTTTTTTGATATTATTTTAAAAAAATATCAGAAACTAACTGTAATTTATCGATGCATCTACATCCTCGCGGTCGATCTACCTTTTCGGGCATATTTTTTATGGTGGATCTGTGTATTGCCATGGTTGTCTTTGTCAAATTCGACTCTGCGCTATCTTGCACTCCGGTCCTTTCCGCTCCGGGCGCTTCGGTCCCCTCCGATTCGGGCGCTCCGAGCCGTTTTGACAAAGACTAGATTCATTAAAAATATCCCTGACGGCCGAAAGAACTCGAAAAAGGTGAAACTCGTTTCAGGGTGGATCCGAAAGCGCGGGGTGCGAAGGGAATCCACCCTAAAAACAAATTTTGCATTTGTAAAATATAATTAGTGTCAGGGATTTGTTGGCATTTAATTATAAAAACCGCAGAACTATTTTTTATGGTGGATCCGTGTATTGCCATGGTATTGCCATGCCATGACAATACTAAACCATGACAATGACAATACCATGACAAGACTAAACAAAAAATAAAAATAATATAAATTCATATTTATATTTTAGTAAAATTTGCGTTTGGCCCAGTTTACCATTTTTAAAATTTTAGAAAAATTTGTCTTTGGCCCAGTTTACCACTTTCAGGTAGTTTTTTGGCCCAGTTTACATTACCCCTATTATATACTTTATATTGGTTTCACCTTTCCACGGCAAAACTTAAAAAGTCAAAATTGACCCAGTTGGCGATATCCAATCGAGCTGAAATGTTGCACATCGATTCGTCCCTGATGACAATACACTTTACAAAAAAATTTTTTTTTAATTTTCACATTTTCCGGAAAAAAAAGTAAAAAAAAATTAATATTTATGGCCGTTCCCCACGGAGATTAATAATTTAGGAGCGACATCTGATAAGCACGAATTAATTCAATTTAAATTTGCGAATGTTTTAATAAAGGATTTATAGTGAAAAACTTGTTTTTACGGGTTTATTTTTTTAGTGTTAAATATGACTGGCCTATTAAATCAAAAGCACATTTTAAAAGTATAAAAACTACATTATTTACTACTACTTCAAAGTAGTAAAAAAAAAGTAGAGATTTTTAAACTTAAAACTAAAATTTCTTGGCGTATTGAAGAACCTTTACGCGAATTTTAAAATTTCGGTGAAAACGGTTGGTTTCCCAAAAAAATTTATTCGACCAAAGTTGTAGTTCATTAAATTCCCTATCCGGTTTGGGCCGTAAGTTTCTTGTAAGACGTTTCGTTTAAGAGATAAGGAGTTAGCAAGAAAAGTAACAAAAATAAAACCTGAAATTTTTTAACATTTTTTCCTTTAATTTAATTTATAACTCGAAATCTGTTGATTCTAGACGATAAAGGGTTATAACTAAATTTGTTTATAAGCGAATGATCGTTAAAAAAGTTCTAATCCATTAAACTTAAAAAATCAATAATATCGGAGCTATGGTCGTTTGAAATCAGAAATTCAAAAAATTGGTTTAAAGGGAGATACCCCCCAAGGGTTTGGACTTGGATAAAAATTTTATTTGAAAATTTGTCTTAGAAAAGTGTCCTTTATCACCACCTCACAGGTGGTAGACTTTGGCAATTAAAA
The DNA here is from genome assembly GCA_947369205.1 of Cantharis rufa. Taxonomy (NCBI): domain Eukaryota; kingdom Metazoa; phylum Arthropoda; class Insecta; order Coleoptera; family Cantharidae; genus Cantharis; species Cantharis rufa. The sequence goes on from OX376309.1 coordinate 23,906,539, forward strand.
ACGTTTAAACGCTATTTTCTCAGAAACGGTTACTGATAACACTTAAAAAAAACAAGCGTTTGCTTAATTTTAGTGTTCTTTCAACCTACCAAAGCTTGTCCGGAACCTAGAGTTACACTTGAACGGTGTTTCGTAAGTGTTAAAAATCGACTAACATAATGGTATTTTATACGCTCATGAAAATTTGTACAAATTATTTAACGTAAAAATGCACTAATACATCTAACATTCTTTATTTGATTTCTTACAGTTAATCCACTAATTCTTGCGAGTGGATTCGTGTGTTTAAAGCACACGAACTAAATAAAGTTGAAAAAAACGTTGTGGCTATGTTGGAAAAAGTGAACTGTTTATTGCGTGACATTAATGTGGTTACAGGTACTCGACCGCCTCCTAAATCTGACCTAAAATATTTAGGTACCGAAGATATCTTCAGCAACCTGACTAAATTGGTTAAGGACACTATTGTTCACATAAACGAGTTAGGGATCTATGGAGGAAAAATCGCAATCATATGCCACTTAATCCAATTTGAACGCCTAAGAAAAAATTGTCAAGATGCACTATTTGCGACTATCATCGATAGCGTAATCACCCAATATGTGATTGCGCAAAGAATTTTTGAAAAAACTTTAGATAATTTTTCTCCAATTCAGCAAATTTACCAGTGTTCTGCCAATCAATTGATTGAGTTATTTAACATATTGGATGAGTACAGATTAAAAAGTAAACAACCCTTGTGTGGAATCATTTTCGTACAAAGACGTTTTACTGCAAAAATTTTGTACCACATTTTTTTGGAATTAGCACAAATAGATTCGCGATTTAATTATTTGAAACCAAATTTTGTGGTAGGTTTCAACAGTAACCCTTTTATTGATAGTTGCGAGAGTTTGTACAACTCCAAAATACAAAAGAAGGTTGTGGATCAATTTCATAATAAAGATATTAATTTGCTGATAGCTTCGAACTTCTTGGAAGAAGGAATCGATATTCCTTTGTGCTCACTTGTAATCAAGTATGATAAACCAACGGATTACCGATCTTACATGCAGTCTAAGGGACGTGCCAGACATAAGGAGAGTTTTTATGGTATTTTGGTTAGCAATAAAGAAAAGGGTGCCTTTCTATCAAAATTCGAAACTTTCAAAAATGTAGAAAATTTATTAAACGAGGTAAGTGCACTTGATTTTTTGTAATAATTAATTGTAGTTATAAGTGATTCGGAGTTAATTTAGGTTTGAGAAGTTCTAAACCAAACGGCGGCAACGTATTTTCATTTTGTCGCCATTTTATATTTTACACTTTATTTGTGGAACTCAAGTGAGTCACTTGGTAACCCGCGGGTCATAGGTTGCCGACGCCTGTTCTAAACTTCCAAACTATACAGTTCTGCGGAGATGTTGCTCGGAGTTTTACATTTTTTACTTTTTTTGACTTGCAAAGTTTTGGTATTTGATGCCTTAAAGTTTAAGATATTAAAAACCGCACTGAGCACATAAAAAAATGTTTTGATCTTTTTAGATTATTTTGTAACTTTACGAATTTGCAGTTTCTTATTGGCAAAACTGATAATCGGCAAGGGCCTACAAACGAAAACATCAACGATTTTTATCAAGAATACGATTTTCAACCGTATTTTACAAACGGACCTGGTTCAGCTGTAATCACTATAACATCTGCAATTTCGTTACTGTGCAGGTATTGCTCATCACTTCTTTCCGACAAGTACACTACATACGCCCCACTTTGGTACTTGAACGAATCTGGCGAATCCGATAAATATCAAGTAGTCATTGAATTGCCCACAGTTTGTCCAATCGTGGAGCCCATTAAGGTAATTTAAGTTTCCGAAATTCTATTTGTTGTTTAATAAGTTTCATATTAGGGTCCCTTTATGCCGTCTAAAAAGATGGCTAAACGTGCAGCCGCACTAGTGGCTTGCAAATTGCTGCATAAAATTGGCGAAATTGATGATAATCTGATGCCAAAATCGTACGAAGCACTAGGCGAAGACGTGTCTCATTTTTTCAGTCATTGGCCCGAAGTGGAGGAAACGGTTTCGGGTATTCGCAAGAAAACACGAGTGCATTTGCTGAAGGTGGATTTTGTTAACTAAGTCTTCCGTTTTACGGCAAAAGTTTGTTTTTTAGATACCTGATTTGCTAATGGGAAAAATTCAGCAAAATAAAACTTTATATTTGCATATCATAGAATTTCAACCCAAGGTTTCGGACGACAGTTTGAACAATCCAGACTTCAAAGTTTTGTACGATATGTACAAATCTTCCAGGTGTTTTGGACTATTGACTTGTGAAAAGTTACCACAACTTTGCAAATTTTCCTTGTTTGTTTCGATGGGTGAAATTGTGGTGAACTTCAGCGTTAATAAAGAAACCTTGGTTTTAAGTGCAGCGGAAATTTTGCAATTGAGAGTTTTTCATACTTTAATTTTCAAAGATGTTTTGAAAGTTTTGACAACCTTCCTAGTATTTGATAACTCGGAAAGTGCGGATGGAATTTTGGTGGTGCCAATCAAGAAGAACGTAAACTACAGCATAGATTTTGAAGTAACAGAAAATCATTCGAGGTTTTTTTCAATCTACTTATTTAATCCCATTAATGTTGTAAATTTATTTATTTATTTATTTACGGGTATACCAGTTTACATAAAAATACAAAACATTTTACATAGAAAGTGTTAATTAACAGAACTTGGTGGTGTAAGTTAACCACCAAGCATAATATCAATATTCCACATTATACATCGCTTGAACTCTTGAAATGACGGATGGAACAAATCAAACTTTCCGATTTTCTGTAGTCTGTTGACAAGACGGATCATTCTTGAAATGGGGCTGTGAAGGCCATAATTCGTCCTATACTGACATGAAACAAAGAGGTTCTTATGTCTAGTGTCATGCAGGGAAACAAATGGTTGGAAACTATTTGTCAAGCGTTGGCAGGAAAATCCACCATTGATCAGGCGATAAGTAAAACATAGGTCAGCGACCGAGCGTCTGTATTCCAACGACTGTGTGTTAAAGGAATTAAACAGTTGGAACTAGAGAAATTTTCTGCTGTATAACCAAGTTTAAAGTTGAAATATTTGAGAAATTTTCGCTCCACCGATGCCAATCTACCAATAGAAGTATGGTAAAAAGGAGACCATACACACGACGCGTACTCCAATTGCGATCTCACGAGAGAGAAGTAGAGAATTTTGACTGTATTAGCCGAAAAGTATTTACTTTGTCTGTGAATGAACCCAAGAGTGCGAAGTGCCTTGCCACATATTTTAGCAATGTGGCTGTTATAAGTTAAGCCAGTGTCTAGGCAAACGCCCAAGTCATCGATCTCCGAGACACGATTAAGAATCTTTCCATTAATAGAGTAATCAAAGGCATTGAAACTATGCTTGGAGTACGATATCACTGAGCACTTATTAAAATTTAAGTTCAGGTTGTTGTTCTGACACCACAGATTAAGATTATCAAGATCCATTTGCAATAAATAACAATCATGCTTTGATTTAATTGCTTTGTAAATCTTAAGGTCATCGGCAAACAATAGATAATTGCAGTACTTAATAAACTGGCCAATGTCGTTAATGAACAACAAAAACAGTATCGGACCACAGTGAGAGCCCTGTGGAACACCTGACAACACTGAAATATCAATCGAGAGAAAACCATTTATGCGCACTTTCTGTTTGCGGTTCCTTAGATAGCTACCAAGCCATCGGATTATCATTGGTCCAAATCCTAAAGAGGTAATTTTAGAAAGAAGAGAAGCGTGTGATACACGATCAAACGCCTTGGAAAAATCAGTATATACAGCGTCCACGTGCATGTGATCTTCGAATGACTCTACGATATCGGTAACAAAAGACAGCAGGTTCGTAGTAGTCGAACGACCAGGAAAAAACCCATGTTGGTTAGCCACTATATAGTTCTTGCTAGCATCCATCAGTTGAACTGAAACCAAACTATCCAGTATCTTGGGTATAGTAGATTGGATTGAAATACCCCTGTAGTTTTTGATGTCACCTCGGTTACCTTTTTTAAAGATGGGAGTTATGAAACTCTTTTTCCAAATACTTGGAAAACGACCACTGGACAGCGATAATTCAAACAACTTGAAAATTGGAACCGACAACGCATATTGACACCTTTTCACAAAGTAGGCAGCAATTCCATCTGGCCCACAGTTAAAATTGTCAGGCAATTTTGCAATGGCCTCAAAAACATCTTCCACTGTGATTTCAAATGATTTACGGTTAATGACATCGCTCGAGACATACCTGGAGTTGGTGGCATCATCGCTCGAGTACACATTAGAAAATTCCTTAGCAAATAAATCGACGCATTCTTGACCAGAGGAACAAGCTTCATCACCAAGAAACATGGAAGTTGGATATCCATTGACCTTCTTGCAGTCATCAATATACCGCCAGAATGTCCGAGGATTAGCAGTAATTTCTTCTTCGATGCTGTCGATGTAACTACGATGAAGAATTAAGTTGAGTTTCTTTGCACGATCACGAATTTCGCAAAACTTTTGGTAATATTCATAATGACGAGTTTCTTTGAATTTCTTATGTAAAATCTTCTTTTCTGTTACTAGGTTGATCAACTCCTTAGAGAACCACTTGGGATACTTTGAGACCACTACCCTTTTACGGGATACATAGGTATTGATGATGGACCACAACATTTCATAAAAGTAATCAACATTGTCATCGACATCCTTGCATTGTGATAGCTTGGACCAATCGATTTCCAGCAAGCGATTATTAATTTCATTAAAATCGGCTGATCTATAATCAAGGATATGATCAACAGGTTCTAGATTTGATTGCGATGAATTAATACCCTTGATACTGACTGTGTAAGCAGTATGATGAATTGAAGTGTTTGATAATAGGTCACTAGCCACAGATACAGACATATCATCGATATTGGTAAAGACAAGATCAAGCATAACACCTCGACTGTTAGGTATTTTGTTCAATTGTTCTAGATTGTGTAACGACATGCAATCACCAATCAATTGAGCCTTCTTACATACGTTTCCACAACTTATCAAATGAGTGCTATCTCTAAATCCATTAGCCTTTGGAAGGTTAAAGTCGCCACAAACAACAAATTTCGAATCGGGAAAATGATCCACAATATCATCAACAAGACCACAAAATTCATCGTAGGCTTCGATACCCGAATCAGGAGGTAAATATACAGAGCCTAAAATAAGGTTGCCAATTCTTAAAAAAAGGGCTTCGACAGTTTTCACCGTATCGATTCGAATACAATGTAAGTCTTTGCGAACAGCAACAAGTATACCTCCACCCCTTGCTTTCGTACTGGAGTTAATTGAACGGTCACAACGAAAAATATTATAGTTAAAAAACTTCAGTTCACTGTAAATACTTACAACAGTTAGCAGGAACTGTACAATTGTAACCGATTTCAATATAAATAAACTATTGAATCTCCTTGTATGTTGAACAAAACATTTAGAAATTATATCTTTGTTTAATTTTTTTACGGTTTTTTTTACGTATTTTTCATGTAGTATACAACGTTATTATAGCGGACCAAAATTTGAAGATCTGATATTGGCCAATTGTTTGTTGGTTTACCAGTATTAGTTATACCTACTAACTAAGTTTACCAGCCCAGTATTTAAAAGTATATAAAAGTAATTGCCAACTAATATCCAAAATTTGAAAAAATTTTATTTTACAATGTGCAATTCAACAATTGTGACGATGATACACTTTATTAGCTCCAGAACAAAGTATAAAAAATTTAAAATAACTAAATTTGACAATACAATTATTGCAACCACTTTCAATGAAAATAAACTATATTAAAACTTATTTATTGCATTTGAATTTTATTTTATCGTTTTTCAAATTTAAAATTAATTTATTGTAAAAATTTGATGATTAGTAATTATTTTGAATTGTTGTTCGCGCCAACAATTTTGTGTTAGTATGGAAATTTGTTGTAACTAGGCCCTTGCCTTTCACGTTGACCGGAGTGGTCGCATTTTTTTTATTGATTATTTAGTGAACAAAAGTTTTGATTTGCAGTGAGTAAATTTTTTATTATTAATTTGGTTTTTATTTGGCAGTATTTGGTTGATTTGGATTGGATAAAATGTTTAGAAGCAATTATAAAATTTTGGATATTAATTATTTATAATTAAGAGTTCCATATTTGTAAAAAAATTAAGCGTATGGATCATCTCAATATATTCTCGTTTAATTTTTTTTTGCTACAGAATTTTCAAATGGAATACAACGGTAAAGCAGTTGCAAAAATTATAGAACTGATATTGGCCAATTGTTGGTTTATCCGTATTTTGCCAGAAATAGTAATACCCGTAATAGTTACACCTACTAGCTAAGTTTAACAGCCCAGACCAACAGACCACAAATTTAAGACTAATATTGGCCAATTGCGAGTTTACCCGTATTTTGCGTGGAACAGTAATGCCCATTACTCATTTTTACAAACCCAGCATTAGGATATTATATTAATAGCTATATATTATAGCGGATCAATAATGAAAGAACTGATATTGGCCAATTATTAGTTTACCCGTATTTTGCCAGATATAGTAATACCTGTAATAGTTATACCTATTAGCCATTTTTACAAACCCAGAATTAGTATATTATTTTAATAGGTACCTATATATTATAGCGGATCAATAATGAAAGAGCTGATATTGGCCAATTGTTGATTTAGCCGTATTTTGCAAGATGAGTAATACCTGTAACAGTAATACCATTGTTTATATATATTGTTTATGATATATATAAACAATGGTAATACCTATTGCCCATTTTTACAAACCCAGAATTAAAATCTATATATTACAGCGGATCAATAATGAAAGAACTGACATTGGCCAATTGTTGATTTACCCATATTTTGCCAGATGGCAATTTACCACCTGTAAATATTACCTGTAACAGTAATACCTATTACCCATTTTTACAAACCCAGAATTAGTATATTATATTAATAGCTATATATTATACCGGATCAATAATAAATGAACTGATATTGGCCAATTGTCAAGCGCAAAACAAAACTTTTCAGACTACATTTATGCACTAATTCCGATTAACGCAAAGTCGCAAACGATATTATGCCAACAATTATTCTACTACCAAGAACGCCAACCGTATTTTCCAATCGAATGCCTTTATCCACCACAATATTATTATCGTCACCAACAATTGTATCCAAAAATCAAGATTATACTATGGAAATTGAGAAAACAGAAACGAACTGCCGCCGATCGACAAAAATAAAAATTAAAGATAAAAATAAATTCAAATGTTGTCGAAATAATTTGATAAAATTGCTAGCCGCAGTTGAGTATCCTAAACTTTTAATGCAATTATTAACCGATCGGCACGAATTTTCAAAATACTTAAAAGCCAACATTATGAGATACAACAATATTTTCGCATTTGCATCGATCGGTGCCAACATCAATCTACCTCAAGAGTGCGGATCCTCCATGTACGTAATAACGGGTCTTATTTATCACAAAATTGGCGATACTGATTTGAGTAATCGGCAGCCGAAATTAGGCAACTATACTTCATAGATTCAGCCGCAGCCAATCTTCATCGTTTAAATTACGAAGGTAACATGAATTTAAAAACTGCATTGATAAATGCGATAGACAAATTGATGAGAACAACTAATCCGTTTGCGAAATTGTATCGTTTTCTTAAATAAGTCAAAATGGAGGAGCGAGAAAAAATGGTCAACGAAGGAAACGTTTTTCCCGGCATTACTTTGAAAATTCATTAAAAAAATGCCGTAAATCGTAATAGACACCGATTCGTTTTAAAATGATACGAAGAAAATCGCCAATAGCTGATCCACTTTGTTATCCCATATTATTTTGGGATGGGAAACGAATTTACAATTGAACATTAATGAGAATAAGCACGAACGAATTCATCATTTATAACGCTCTGTCGATTATAAATACTTTCAGTCCGATACAAAGTGCCGCCAAATTAACGCAACAATATTTTGTCGACAGTCACGTGCGTATAGAAGGCGAAAGATTAGATTTCATAAAACAAAATCAGACCGCTTTGAGAGGTCACCAATACAGCGGATTATTAAATTATGTGAAAAATGTTGCCGATAGTCGAGAGAGCAAAATCGGTCGTGTTGTTATTTTGCCATCATCATTTGCCGGAAGTCCTCGAGCCATGCCACAACATTACCAAGGCGCCATGACCACCGTTACAAAATACGGACGACCAAAATTGTTCATCACATTTAGGTGCAATCCAAATTGGAAAGAAATTGTAGAAAACGTGAAACCTTACGATAAGGCGGAAAATCGATGCGATATCGTTTGCAGAGTTTTCCGGCTAAAATTTAACATTTTGCTCCAAGACATTTGGATTCGAAAAATATTTGGTCAACCCATCGCCCACGTGTACACCATCGAATTTTAGAAATACGGTTTACTACGCCCACACATTTTGCTGACGTTGAGTGGCGAAGATAAATTTAGAGAACTCGAACACATCGACAAATTTATATCTGCCGAAATTCCAAACGACAAAAAAGATCCCGAATTATACGAAATGGTAACGAAAAACATGATTCATGGTCCGTGCGAAACATTAAATCCATTTAAATAAATTTAAAAAGGCTACCGTTTTAACTGTTTGGTAAGGTTAGTGCAGACCACAACGAGTTTTTTGTCATAATTTGTACTAAAAATATTCGCTCTAAACAATACATTTAATTGGCTATAAACAGTAAAAGAAAAATGATCCAAAAAGAGCTATCCAAGCATACCAAGAGCGCAGAAGCTTGGATTAGTAAGCCAAACGGGCTTACCAGAAGATTACCAACGCCGGGCAAAAGACTCGAGGCTTAAGATACAACCCCGTCTTCGCTAAGTCTCATCGGGGAGTAGGCCGAAGCAATATCGTCCGATAAATGGTTAGTCATGAACACGATCTGCTAGAGATGTGCCATGGCAAATTGTTAAAAATCATGATATAGAAAGGACCAGTCAGGAACAATAATGCCAACTGGCACTTAGAAAATTCGTTGTGGTTCACTAAGTCGCCAATTAAAAACCATTTTTAGGGCTTTGGCTGAAAAAACAGCAGAAATGACGGAGTTACAATGAAAACAGTTCACTGTTCGGACCTGCCCCAACATTTAGCCATATCACTAACAGGTAATATAAAACATTAAAGCAAAATTTACTGCAAATTAATACAAAAATTTTGCAATTTCGGGATACACAATTATTGCCAATACTGTTCGCTCCTAAGTGCGGATACAGTCGGTTAAACTGCAAAGCATATTGAAATGAGCTGTTCCAGGACCTTAACCCAAGAGGGAAAACCTATCGGTGCATCCTCGATGAACGAAATCATGGAACCAAGCAATAATATGACCCCACCTTTCAAGCTACCTATCATTTTGGAGAAATTTGAAAGTGCTCCACCAGGTACCACAAAAGAAAGCAAACTGCTGCCGTTCCTAATAATCGCAGTTGAGAGGAAAAGAGACACCAAACTGCAAGCTGTATAAACGTATTCAACCACGGTGGCCCCCCATTAGTTCAGTTTCTCCACCCCCTTTTTTGCAACCCATACCCACGAACCAACAATGAGTATAATTTAGGGTCAGATACAAGAAACGTGACCCCAAACATTTTAATGCAACTACTAATAATAACTAAGGAAGAAAGAACAATACAGGCAGAACTAAGATCCATAGCAAAATCTGAAAAAGGTAAAGGCAAAGAAGCAAAAGTAGCATACAAGAAGATCTTTATAGAGGGAGTGCGTTGGAACTGGAATATACACGAGAGAAGAATAGTCGAACACAATTCAAGCCCAGAGACAAAAAACTAGCAAAGAGTGATACCGGACGGAAACAATCAATGAGGACAATGGCGAGACAGGGAATAAATGAGTTGGATAAGGAAAGAAAACTGCGAAAAAGAGAAGGACATACAAAAAATGACGTATTTGTTGCAAATTGGAATGTTAGGGGAATCTATGAGGGGGCATGATAAAGCAAGTAATAAAAATTATGAAAGAATATAAAATAGATTTATTGGCAATGCAAGAAACTAAACACAAAGAAACAGGTATTTTTGAGGAAGGAAATTTTTTATGAGCAGTGGACTTAATAGGAGACTAGGTACGGGATTCATTGTAAGTGAACGATTCAAGGCAAATGTCATAAATTTTAAACCAATATCGGACAGAATGTGTTACATAAGACTAAGAAACAAATTTCAAAAAATAAGCATCATTAATATACATGCACTAACTGAAGAAAAACACATAGAACAGAAAGAGGACTTCTATGATACACTAGATAAAGAGCTCGCAGAGATTCCAAGTTATGATATGAAGATGATAATTGGTGATTTTAATGCCAAAATAGGAAGAGAGGAGGCTTTTCAACCAACAATTGGAAAATTTAGTTTACATGAAGTATCTAATGAAAATGGTGGTTTTCTGATCGATTTTGCAGTGGAACACAACATGAAGATAATGAGCACGCACTACGAACACAAAGACATTCACAAAGGAACATGGATGACACCTGATGGAAGAACATTAAACCAAATTGACCATGTTTTAAATTTAGACAACCGATACCAACAATTACAGATCAGAAGAAAATAAAAACTAATAAGCTGAAAAAAGTATATTTTAACGAAAAAACAACACGAGAGAGTTATGCAGAAGCAATCGAAGAGATGACAAGAAAAGTAGAATCATCTGTAAATATAGAAGAAAAAGAGGAGGCAATCACAAAAATAATCAAGGAAGTAGTGTCTCAAAAATCGATGCATATAAAACATAAGAGGAAAGAATGGTATGACTCAGAGTGCGAACATGAAATAAAAGAACGAGAAAAATACAGGAGAATTATGCTACAGACAAACACAGAAGAAAGCAGATACAGACATAGACTACAAAGAAAAAAATGCAAAAATGTAATTAGAGAAAAGAAAAGAAAACACACTATAGACAGATTAGAAGAAATCGAAGAAAAATACAGAAGCAAAGAATTGAAAAATTTCTATCAAGGGGTAAAAAGAGTAAAGAAAGGTTTCCAGTCAAAACCAATAATGTTTAAAGATAAAGAAGGAAATTTGATTGGAAATCGTGAAGAAATGCTGGAGAGAAGGGCGGAATATTTCGAGGAACTACTCAACAAAAGAACAAGTCAAATAGTTGAAGAAGCACCAAAGACTGAGGAAATAAAAAAAGTAGCACAAGATGTACCAACTCCGACGATAGAGGACATCGAAAAAATAATCAAAAGCTTAAAAAATAGCCGAAGTGCTGGTGAAGATGGAATCCAAGCCGAGATGATCAAATATGGTGGACACGAACTGATTCAACTAATATACGAATTGATTAGTGAAATATGGGCCAAAGAAGAAATGCCAAATTCTTGGAGGAAAGCTATAATATGCCCGTTGCACAAGAAGGGCAACAAAGAAAATTGTGAAAACTATAGAGGCATAGCATTATTAAATGTAAGTTATAAAATACTCGCCATATGCATAAAAGACAAACTAAGCAAATATTCGGAAAAGCTTTTAGGAGAGTACCAGAGTGGCTTCAAGAAAGGCAGGTCGGTGATAGATCAAATATACGTTCTCAATGAAATCCAGGCCGCAAGTCACAAACACAAACTAGAAACGCATGTGCTATTTGTGGATTTCAAACAAGCGTACGACAGTGTTAATAGAATAATAGCGCTCTTACAGGCGCTACTGGACTTTGAAATTCCTACAAAGATAGTGCGACTGGTAGAAATGACGCTGCAAAGAACAGAAAATAGAGTAAAAGTAAATGGAGTACTGTCGAGAGCTTTTAATGTTGAACAAGGATTAAGGCAGGGTGATCCACTCTCGGCAGTGTTATTTAATTTAGCTCTTGAGAAGTCATTACGAAAAGGAGGAATAAACAGACAGGCCACTATACTACACAATAGACACCAATATCTCGCCTTTGCGGATGACATTACAGTGCTGACGAGAACGAATAAAGAACTACAAAATGTTATCGCAAAGATCATCACAGCAGCACGGAAGCTAGGCTTGGTAGTGAATGAACAGAAGACAAAATATATGGTGTGGAACGATGAACCATTCGAAGGAGACAGATACTTGCATGTTAAAATAAGTCAAAACAAAAAGTATAAATTTGAACAAGTGGAATCCTTCACATACCTAGGTACCGTAGTGGGTAGGAAACCAGACACCAGCAGAGAAATAACAGCGCGAATTTCTGCAGGAAACAAAAGTGCCTTTGCATTGAAGACAATTCTGTTGGGAAAGATGTTTTCCAGATCAACAAAGTTGAGAGTATATAAAACATTAATAAGACCTGTGGTGACCTATGCCTGTGACGTTTGGACACTAGAAAATCAGGATGTAATAAGATTGAAGGTCTGGGAAAGAAAGATCCTCAGAAGAATATTTGGTGGTACATACGTCAATGGAAGATGGCAGAGAAGAAACAACCACGAAGTATACGAATTATACGACAGTGCTAATATCATCGGAGTACTGAAGGCACAAAGAATAAGATGGTTAGGACACGTGATAAGAATGGATAAAGAAAGAATACCAAATAAAGTATGGAACGCAGAAATGGGCGGAAGAAGAAGAAGAGGAAGACCACGCACGCAGTGGAAGCAAGAGGTGAAAGAAGATCTGCATACTATGCGCGTCGAGAGATGGATGGAGGTAGCAATGGACAGAAGAAGATGGGCAAAAATTGCCAATCAAGCCATGGGCCTTCTAGGCCTGTAGAGTTTTACTATATATATATATACTAATAATAATCTAACCCAAAATTTTTATTCCTATTATCCGCTCAACTGATTGTTAATTATATTTTTGTCAACTTTGTATGTTAGATACATCATGTCCATTACATGTCCTTTGAAGGAATAAAAAAAATAACAATAACAAATCGATTATTTAAAATAAATAAATCCAGGAAAATGGGCTTTTCGGTCGTCAACATAGTGTTCTATAAGTCAGAATTATAGTAAATCATCTTGACTTTGGCCAAGTAAATCTTTCTACCAAGCATGGCATTTCATACAAAGAACGAAATTTATTCTCTCTCCACATTTCTAGTAATGCAAAACAAAAATAAATTTAAAAATTGGGAATACTTTGAATACACTTTCAGATAATTAATTATTAATAACAAAACGTATTGCAAGTCGAAAAAAGCTGTTGAAGCTATTTCGAGGTAAAAAAATCAAGCCTTTGTCAACAGCAATTATATATTATGATAATGTAATTTTCTCGATTCCAAATTCTGAAACCATCCAACTATAAGAAAAATACTAATCGTTCCCAGTATGGTCGGCTAATTTTTAAATTTCAAATTTCTGAAATTTCTTTTTTCAAAAAATTAAAATAATTTTCAAAACCAATTTTTCAAAAATATAATTTCCAAAATAATCCTTGTATTTTAAAAATTCAATTTCATGGAAACTTTAATAAATACACAGTAAAAAACTTGTTGTCAATTTAACAACAGTTGTTGGATTGTACGGGACACCACCAGTGCTGCCAGAACGTGGGTAAATTGTACCCCTTCCCAGGCTACGTTGTGTGCGGTATGAGTACGAACCCACACCGCACACAATGTGGCGATACATATTGATGTGTCGTGATCAACAGAGACACATCTTGTATCTTGTGTCACATCAGAGACAAGTGTCTCTATCTCTGTCAATCCCGACACATCGATATGTATTGCTACGTTGTGTGCGGTGTGGGTGTGTGCCTTGTTGTCATTTTAATGGCAGCACTGGACACCACATCTAGTAGTAATAATACTTAATGAAATTTGATCTTAAATGCAGGTGTTTCATTATATTAACTACCTACGTGATTTTTATAAATCAACATAAATTGAGATATGTTACTAGAATATACAATCATTTTAACTACTAGATGTTGTGGCTCATATAATCCAACAACTGTTGTTAAATTGACAACAAATTTTTTACTGTATAGAATACTACATTAAATTGATAACTTCCCATCTAGTACACTCGGTATCAAACTTTATTTTATATTTCCTCGAATAACTTTTCATTTAATTATTTTCCTTTCCAAGCTTATTATCAACACAACAAATCTTCATCCAAACTTTACTCATCTCTATCTCAAATTTCAAATTAAATTATTACTAAACTTCCAAATCAAGATAATCAAAATTACTTAATTATTCAAGTTAACCCTGTTGCAAATGCCCAATATAATTCATATAAAATTAGAACTTCAATATAACAAGTTAGTTAAAACGAATAAAATGCAATAATTATATTTGAGCTTTCAGCGAAGGTTATCGCTATCATCAGAAATTATATTTCAATAAAATTTCATTATTATTATTTCAAAATTACATAATTCATATATGTATATCCCAACAAAAATGTCTTCAAATTTATACTGGGTCTTGTTGGGGTCATTGGGATATGTTGGAAATCAGTTAGTAGTGTTGTTGGTGATGGCAAAAGTGTTTTCGTTCAAGTTTATTTTGTGTGCCGTTTATTTAAAAATGTACAAAGCTGTAGGCAAATTGATGATTATGGTAAGTACTTATATACTTAAAAAAAATCATTAATTAATTGATAGATTTCACTTAAAAAAGTACCATTCGTTTATTTTGAGAAACGTTCTTGAAGAGTGCTCTATTTTTTTATTTCATTCTAAACTTTTCAATTTTAGGGCAGCATGGCAATAAGGTTTTTGCATATGCCAGGTTCCATCAAGACTTAACAAAGACTTAAAAATATTTGATCACACAAACCTGGAGAAGTCGTATCAAGTTCGATTTTGATAGGGGGTATATTTTCGAGCCAATGTAATTTATCTGGGAGGTTAGTATCTATTTTTTTAATCCAATAGGCAGTTTCTATGATTTGTAATAGATTTCATTGATAACAATAATCTTTGTTGCAAGATTCACGGTACACCACTGTTCAAAGCTCAGGCGCAGAAGTTTGATAGCTAACGGTTACTATAATGGTGACACTTCCAATACAAATCATAATTTTCTTTTAAATTTAAATTTTAAGCTCTAAAAATGTAGTACGACGACCTATTTTTCAAACAAAATTGACCTAAAAATTGTCACCTAATTTTTATGGTTTAAAGTGTATTTTATGACCATAATCAATAAAATTTTATTACTGCGGGTTCAAAATAAGTTGCTCAAAATTTTACCTACTAAATTAGTTTTGTATTTTATTGTTAATTTTGTAATTAATTTTGTAATATTGGTAGCGAGAAAAATATCTACCCTGTTTAATATTTATTTGTATTATTTTGTATTAATGTGCGTGCATTGCATTACGATAATATTAGAGATTTTGTAGATTTCTTGAATTATTTGTGTTGTAAATAGTGGTATTTTTTTACCAAATAAAATTATTATTATTATTTTTCCGCTTATTTTTTGTTGAGAAAATCCAACAATTTTCAATATAAGGGAATATTTATGTTGGAATTGACTGGGTTTTCCCAACTTCGAGTATTGTTTTTGTTGGGCTCTGTTGGGAATTGTGTTGGGATCTGCTGTAATTTCCCAACATGTTTTTTGTTGGTTTATGTTGGGAATTCCCGTGACAAAAACCTAAAATAGCCCAACAGTTTTTTTATGTTGGGCTTTGTTGGGCATTTGTACCAGGGAAATTAAACACCTTCTTTATTCTCAAAATACAAACTTTAATCAAAAAACACTAAAAAGAAAACTAAAAGTTATCCGTATACTCAATCAGCCATATTGGCAGAAAAGTCTCAATCGTGCCGCCAAGTTTTACAACTCGCGACAAATACAAATTTATTAAATATTTCATAACAAATACTAAATACTTCCTAACTTTGTTCAACAACCCCCCACCACACCAAAAATATGACTACCAAATTCACCAAAATTCATTTTGAGAACATTTAAAAAAAAAATTATAAATGAATAAAAATTAGTCTTATTCCGGTGTACAATAATAAAATAATAAGAGCGGTAACGGGGTAACTATCCCCACCCTCCACATGACCGATTAAAAACCAACAAAATCTACTATATTTTGTTAAAATTAGAAAACTATAACTAAATTCTCATCAAAATATGTAAATCTATTTACCCTTCCCTAGGCTCATTTAGCCCATCCATGAACTTCACCAGGATCCGCTCTTAAAAATAATTGTTTTTAAAATTCCACAGCAGGTGAGTAATTTTGAATACAATTATAGTCTGTTTGGCTTTAAAATATATTTCTACTTTTAAATATATTTTTCGGGGCTAAATATTAGTATTAGGGAGGGAGTTCTAACCTCGGTCAATGTATTAAAATAAATAATTTATAAACATAAACAAAAAATGTATAATTCCACCCATTAAATATTTTAAAGGACTAACCTTTACCTCTGCAAACCTTCGCCTATCCAAAATTGGTGCAACATCATTCTCTTCGTAGCTTTACTCATCGGCCAACTGATCAATGCAAATTTCGGGTTCAGAAAATCATAATTTCCATTCCATCACAATATCGGCAGCACATTTCCATTCCAATCTCGTACTATAAATTAAACTTATATTAAAAATTTTTTATTTTTTTATTTAAAATTTAGTTAACTGGGTGAATGTAAACTGGGCCAAATTTAAAAAATAGTAAACTGGGCCAAAGGCACTTTTAACTAAAATTATGAAAGTAGTAAACTGGGCCAAAGTCATTTTTGGCTAAAATTTTGCAAGTAGTAAACTGGGCCAAAGACAGTATTAAAGTAAAAAAAAAGAGATGCAGGCAGGGAGTGCCGGTGTAAATTCTACATTCTACATCCTCGCGCTCGATCTACCTTTTCGCACATATTTTTTATGGTAGATCCCCTCCGCTCCGAGCCGTATAAAAAATATCCCTGAAAGCCGAAAGAACTCGCTAAAGGTGAAACTCATTTCAGGGTGGATCCGAAAATGCGGGGTGTGAAGGGAATCCACCCTAAAAACAAGTTTTGCATTTGTAAAATATAATTAGTGTCAGGGCTTTGTTGGCATATAATTATAAAAACCCCAGAACTATTTTTTATGGTGGACTAAACAAAAAATTAAAATTAAAATAAAAAACTCGAACAAATGTGTATCGATAAAATTCCAATTCGAACAAAAGCTCATTCGAATAGATGTTAAATCGAACAACTGCTATTCGAACAAACCCTCGCGGTTTTTCAAATACCGCAAAGTTCCAACATATTTACGATATAAATACTGAAAAATTACTGTAATACTGCAGTTATTATAGCCAGTTTCTGTGCTGGATTATTACCGTAAAATTACAAAATAAATTCGGAATATATATTGCAAAAGAAGAGGAGTATTATGGCATTTTTACAGTATGAAAATTAAAAATATACCGTATATTTATAGTTTTTTTACGGCACTATTACAGTAAAAAATCGATAAGGTAGATCCCTACAATTGTATACCGACAAAATACCGAAATTATGCTGCTCATAATTTTTTTCTTAATATTATACATTGTCATTATTATTTTTAATGAGGTGAATGAATCAATTGCGTTAATATTATTATCATTATTATTATTATAGTAATTTAATATTTTACATTATTATTTTTTTTTAATTATAAATTAAACGGTTCATCTTGATTGTTTGGATCGAGTTCATTACTTCCATTTCTCGAGGAGCGATCATTTTTTAAAGTGTTGCCGATCCACAGCTTCATATTCAAAGCAGCGTTATTTCCTTTGGTGTTGTCAAGTTTTTTAATTTTTTGCATAGCTAAACATAAATCTGAAAGGAAAAAAAATTCATCTTGATTAATTTTCAGTAGTAATCATTTTTAATGGAAATTGTAATAATTTTAGTAAAAGTGAGGGCTCATTATTATTCACATTTGTCTGCTCAAGTGACATAAAATTTTTGATTTCTTGATAATTTTACAGATATCTTTTTTTCCAAATTGGAAAAGCTCAATTTTTAATACCTTAAAATATATTGAGCAGAGATATAAATAAATAACTAGTAGATATCATGTTCGTGCAAATAAAATATTTGAATATCCTGATCTCCAGCTTCCAATAATTACAGTAATTTAAATTTATTCCTGTTATTTTTTTCAAGTTATCCATTATCTTTCTTATGTTGATGAATGTAAAACGTACTGTTTATAAATTTCAATTTCCAAAAATTGATTGATAATAGATAACTTAAAAATTATCAACGCTATCGAAATATTTTAACAAAAACTTAACCTTTTACAGTTGTTCAAAATATTAACAAATAAAAATTAAACAATAAAATAAAACAAACAAAATTAATTTGCAAACAATTGATTAAAAAGATGTATTTTAGCAATTCGAATTAAAACTTTCGCTTAAATTATAATCGCTCTTATAATTAATAAGTCAAAACTTTTAATTGTCTGAAATCGTTCTTTAATCAGAGAGTACATGAATAAAAGGTTACTTTATGAACCTAAAATGCAACTATTATTGTGATATTATCTTTGCTATACATAGATTGTGTATGAATCAACCAAAAAATATTTTAAGTTTTTCAACTTACTTATTATTTGTAAAACATCGGACTCTTGTACAACTTCCCAGTCTGGACGTCTTTTATTAGGTCTTAAAATTAATTTGTTACGACGTTCAATCGGCCATACACTTAAAATAATTCTTCGGGCTCGAGTGGACATCCTAGGGGCATTACATGCATTTGTGCAATCAGTATAATTCATCTTGAATCCGGGCATTATTTCAACCTAATATAAAATTTAAAAGATTTATCATTAATGTAATTGTAATAAAAATTTAAATATATACTATGTCATCAATAATTATTAAAAATTATTACTTGTCTGTTTGCATCCGGGTTCAAAATGAATTCGTCCTCATGTTCCGTGTGATGATTAACATTATTGTTGTTATTCTGATGATTATTGTTGTTATTCTGATGATTATTGTTGTTATTCTGATAATTATTGTTGTTATTCTGATGATTATCGTTGTTATTATTCGCATGATCATTTGTAATAGAAACTTTTTTTTTGTTCTCATATTTAAATAAAAACTTAGTTTCTGTAATAACTGGTGTGCCTTCACTAGAGAAAATTAAACAATATTTCCCCAGCATAATGTCTTGTTAGTTCTGTACGTGTTGATAAATCAGCAGTCCACTATAACCTAAAAAAAAAGTATGCTTTTTATAAAACGTTTTTAAAATTGCATCGAAGTTGATTTGTCTAATAAGTTATTCACATATCACTAGAACATTATTATATTATTATATTACATAGGCTACGTAAAACCAAAGATACTAAATACTTAAAGATATCAAATGCTATACAAATTTATATGTACCTTAAATCTCCCCCATAAGTAGATGGCGACACTCGTTTTGGGTGACAACTTTTAATAATTTTTTGAAATGTCGGTAATTATTTAATCGTGCGAGGTTTTCGTTAGTTTGCCATAGATGTCGCAAATATAAGCCGAGACCAATTTTTGCTATTATCTTATTATATCCGTTTAAGAACGGCAAAATTTCAGTATATCATCAGTATTATTATCGTAAAAATACCGCTATACTTCAAAAAAATTCCGGTATTTCTACAGTGTATCATTTGTTTTTTTTCGGTTGAAGTTTGGAATTTTTTCGGTAAATTTCTCGTATTAATATAGTATTTATACATCAAAAATACCATAAAAAAACTGGCCTTTTTAACCAAAGTATTACCGTATTATTTCGGAATAATCACGGTAATATTGTGGTATTGGCATTTATACCGAAAAATTACGGTATTCTCGAAACCGCGAGGGAATGTTGTTGAATAAAATTTCGGATACACTGACGTGTATCGGTTTTTGATTTTCAAGCCCCATACTACAATTTTTCAATCAATAATTTTTGCTTTAGGATCAGTTTACCATTTTCAAAATTTTGGTAAAATTTGCTTTTGGCCCAACTTACCATTTTTAAAATTTTAGAAAAATTTGCCTTTGGTTCAATTTACCACTTTCAGGTAGTTTTTTGGCCCAGTTTACATTACCCCTATAATACAGTTCTTCGAGCTCGAGACAAGATTTTCAACAATTAAAACATAAAACGTAAACCTACATTAATAAAAAAATTTGTGTAACTTACAATAAATTATAAGTCACAGTGGAACATTGCAAGTGTTATCGTGTTGAGGTACCGTCAACTTCAATTTGTGTGATTCCCAGTTATACTCTATTATAAAATTATTGGTACGGTATTTTCGATTCCATGTTCCACTGTGGGTTGTTGTATACGCTGAGACAGCAAAAATCGACTACCAATTTCACTTTGATGGTTTCGAGTAGGTACAATTCACTAAAATTTAAAAACTTAGTATATTAAAGATTGACTGATTTAAAAACTTAAATTAACTGATAATTGAACACTTAATGTTTAGACCCGTGACATATACAGGCATACCGATGTCAACTTTTTTTATGTCCGACAACCTTGAGCCAACTTATTTTATGAGAATAAAATTTAGCAAACCCATATAAATCATGGGCATCATATACCCATATAGTACC
This sequence comes from Cantharis rufa, assembly GCA_947369205.1. NCBI lineage: Eukaryota > Metazoa > Arthropoda > Insecta > Coleoptera > Cantharidae > Cantharis > Cantharis rufa. The sequence continues at coordinate 23,927,202 of OX376309.1, forward strand.
TTTATTATACATCGATGAAATTTCGACACCTCCTACGTAAACTATCGTAACCCACAAAATACCGATTTTTAGTTTTTTGAAAAAATTGATTGTATAATCTAAATGTTGCCCAAGAAAAAAGTTAACAATACATATTAAAGTTACATTTAAATTTCAACAAAATACATCGACATCTAACTTAAGAGCACACATTACAAACTTTAAAGTGACCTCCTGTAAAATTAAGATTTTGAACATACGATAGCCTACGTAGGAGGTGTCGATTTATCTGTAATATTTTTCGTAACGAAGAGATGAAGCTAGGCTTCGGTAAAAATTAAAAGTAAACTTTACTTACCCTTGATTACTATTTGCTATCCCTGCTAATTGAGACCCATTTTATAGGTGAATACTGCCTACGCCATTGAATGAAACTGCAAAAAATTAAGTATCAATAAATACCTATTAATTTTATAAAAACAACAAAATGAATTTCTTGTATTGGAAAATTCAAAATTAACCAATTTTTAGGTGGTAAAAAATATTAATAAAAAAACCGTTAAAACCATGACTTGCCTAGTCACTGGTAGAATTATAACCCTACTTTTCAACAATTAAAAATCTACAACATCTATGATTAAAATAGGACTTCTAGCAGGTCAATAATAGAGCATGTCAAAAAAGCACAAAATGTTAATTACCTTGTATCAAGTTAATTATATTTTACATTGATCATTAAAATATAATTCTAAAATATTACAACGAACGTTAACACGCCAACTAATATTTCTGCAAACGGCCATTAAAATAACGAGATTGTAAAAAGTAACCAAATAAATCACCAGAAACCAGTGGTTAAAAACCAGTGGAATGCAATGAAAAAAATTATTCATCAGAAAATCTAGAAATTCTGTTAAGTATTATAATCTACCGTAATATTGAGTTTCGGAATTTTAAATCTAAAAGTTAGTTTATGACACTTCTTCGTCTAGTCCGATTTTGTTTTCTAGTGATAAATTGAATTCAAATTTTAAACAAATAGAAGATGGTTTACAACCATATAAATCCGTGCATAATACACAATTTTTATTTTTGAAATTTTGGTTTTGTTTTAAATTATTTATCAAGTTTTGACCTTGCAAATTGGTAACCTTGCGACAACCAGTGGAGAAAACAAAGCTTTTATTTTTAATAAAATTCAATAATTTGCAAATAGAGTATTTTTTTGTGTAAGAAATTAATTTCCCTGGTGGAAATATTTCTCTGCAGAAGTCTGAGAAACTCTGCAAAAAGTCTAAATTGAATAAAATTGATTATTAGCTGGAGGTATCACCCCCAACCCCTACCCCCTCTCGCCGGGTGTGTTCTTTAGTAAACATATAATTATGTACATCGCAATTTTTAAAAAACATTATTTTAATTTGTGAAACAAATACAAAAAGTTATGACATAACACCTCAAGTTTCGATTTTTAATAATAAATTAAAAATACCCAAAAATTTTCAGAAAATGTGTCAAGTAGATGTACAAATGTATTTAAATTTAAATGTAACATCGCGTTTGCATATTTTTAATTTAAATTATTTCAAGAATTTGAAACTTGCTGAATCGCGTCTACAGAAATTTAAATATTTAGATAACTACGATGAAGGTTATATCATGTTTGTATTATAAGTCTCAAGCAGATTATATTTCGCTACGTGATTTCCTTCCACAAGTTTAAATAAATAAATAAAATGTCGAATTTTAATAATTTTAATTTAAATAATTAATACGAATAAAAATAATTCAACTGGTTATCAACTACTATTTATGGCTAAAAAGACATTTTGCCGAGGGGCCCAGGTCCTTAAAATTTTTTTTATAAAAACAGAAAAAATCACTTTGATGAAATAGAGGAGACCCGATTTTCTCTCGATGACCCTGAGTAATTGTCTAAGTTAATTTTTTTTAATTTAAAAAGTTTAGGTTAGAGACTTCAATTTTCACTCTCAAAAACGGGTGTGCTAAATTGAAAATTTTATTTCAGTACCAGGGACGGATGGGCAACATCTTAGCGGCCCGGGAAATAATATTTGTCGGCCCTTTTTTAATTTCCGGATATGGCTAAAATGTACATTTACAGGGTGTTACGCATTTTTTCTCCTTATTAGACGTATACTTTCAGCCACCGGCCCTGCGGACCTCTGAACAACCGGCCCACCGGGAAATTTCCCGGTTCGTCTGGCCCATCCGCCCCTGTGTGTAATTATCACATCTATCTACCACACATGGAAAGCCATCAGTGGGATAGGGGTTACACTTTTACACTAGACATTATGATTAGCCTATTCAAATGAAGAAACTATGCACCACCACTAGTAAAATAATTGTATATGTTACGGTCAATGATGACAACTCGGCCATTAACGTCAATGGCCGGACAATGACGTTAATGTCCTGCTTAACTGGACATTGACGTTAACGTCCGGCCAATAACGTCATTAACCGTACATTTTGAGCGATGTTGACATTCAAAATTTCATATGTGGTTGTTACATCATTGTCCGGGCAATGACGTCATTGCCCAATACAAAGTGGGCGTCGCGTCAGCAAACAAATTTGTAATTCGAAATGCCATGGATAACTCTCATGCCAGAATAAAAATGATTAATTTAAAAAATTTAATTTGATTATTTTTTAATTTATAATTATTTTTTAAATTTTTGGTAATTTTTATTATTTTTGTTAATAAATAATTATAATACATTAGAATGCAATGCATGCAACACACGTAAATCTCACTTGTCAGTTGACTGTCTAATTCAAATCGCCAATTTGCTGTTTCTTATAGTATTTATTCTATAAATTGTCATTGTCCAATCCGTTTTGGTCAATAACGTCATTGACCGGCCAAAGACGTAAATATTACAATCAGATGAAAATATTTTTGTCCACCGCTAACTGGCAATCACGTCAATGGCCAGACAATGACGTTAATGGTCAACATAAATGGGCATTAACGTCATTGTCAGGTCATTGACGTCAACGCCCGATTTACATCATTGACCGTAACATATACAGTAGAACCTCGATAATTCGGATTCATTTCCAGTGAAAAAGAAAATTATTATCTGATAATCGTATATATTTTCGTCTTTGTATACTTATGAATTATAAACGGTTTTAGCAAGTTTTCATTGTGTTTAAGACGTCAAACGGCCCTTTTTTTTGTTCTTTTTGATAATCCGGATGGGCTTCGGTCGCACAAGCATTTTTACTCTCATGATTTGTCTTTACTGCAGGAATGACCGCTCGTGTATGCACTAATCTATTATCTATGGGTGTATGCTTACCTATTCCGTTCACAGTTTTTGTAACGTAAGCTTTTTAAGCGCGATTTTCGAAGCAGTGTCAACTGCGACTGCGATTATTAATTATATAAATATTATATTTATGTAATTTCTATCAAAAACCTTATATGTTATGCCCTGATCACTCAGGTCTTTTTATTAAGATTATTTTTAATTCAGTGCCATTATTTAAAAATGTAACTATAGGATTTTTCAAATCCGACTTGAAGTTTGTTGGCACTCCTAGATGTTGGCACTCCTGAGTGTTGGCGTCCTAGGCGTTGGCGTTGGCGCGTTGGCACTGTTGAGTGACTAGTCATTTATCCTAACTGTGAAGTTCAAACCACTTTGTATTAATAAAAAAAACTAGTAATTGTTAAAACTACAAGTTTTTACATTTTTGTTTTGTGAATGTGTGTGCTGTGAATATTGAGAGGTGAGTCACAAAGCATTTTTTGTACACTAGTTTTCCTTTTACTAGATTTCTTCGGATTTCCCCCTGAATTACATTATGATTTTCTTTCGAAAATAATGAATAATAAAAGGTCATCGCCGTGTTCCCAAGATCTCATAATTTCCTCAAGTTTCATCCCTCGGATTTTTTCAGATTTCCCTTCACTTGTACACCAAATATTACCAGCGATTCCCCCCTTGGTGCCTACTTAATAAGAAAGGGGTAACGTAAACTCCGCACCAAGAAATGTAAACGCCGCTGCGAACAAAATGGTCTCCACTTGGCCAACCTACTTTGTAATAATTATGATTTTTGGAATTTAAGAACGGGTTTATTAAATAAAAATGCACCAATGGAAACTGAATTTTTTGTAAATGATACCAAATTTTGTCCTTAATTTTATTGCCTTGTCGCGACTCCATTTTAATAATTTTTGTTAGTAATTAAAATTCTTAATTTCTTTTTTGGTATAAACTTTTAATTTTTGATATATAAGCAAAATTTCCAATTGATATTTTTTAATAAAATTGTATCCAACGTTGGGGCTTCGTTGGAGCTTCTTTTATTCCGGTCGTTTGAACCTTGACCCGCGGAGCTATTCGCGAAGGTTTTGGGAGGGCTACAGACATGTTACTCCATAAGTAGTATTTTGGGGTAAAATTGGTGTCATATGTTTGAGCTTCGTTTGAGCCTTGCTGAGCTTCCAGTAAATTCATCATTGTAATTTAATATTTTTCCAAGTTACGGGTGTTTTAAAATTTGTTCACTGTTTTTTTGTTCACCAATTTTAACAAATAAAATTTCTCCTAAGAATTTTCAGAGAAATGTTAATTATTCCACTTAATAAATGTAAATTCAATTATAAAATATTGGTGTAAAATTGAATGTCAATTATATCTTTGTTTGAAATTCTATTAAAGTTAATCTTTTTTAATAAATATTCTATTGAATAATTTTGTCAATTTTTTTTTAACGGGTTTTTTTAAGTTTATGGTGACTCATTAATTCCTCCTTAAATAAATACTTTTGTTCTTCGCAAGTCAACTGTCCACATTTGTCCTCCGAACGAAATTTTTTCTTCCTGGTAGCACACTTGGCCGAGTAGGACTGGATCTTTTTTAGCAAAGTATGGCGTTTGTCAAAACGGCCCGGAGCGAAAGAGACCGGATCGGAGGGTGCGAAGAATCAGTTTTGACAAATGCAACCACGGCAAATCTCGGATCCACCCTAAAATCTTTTTGTACAATTTACAGAAAATCAAGTTTATAATTTTGATCTTTTAAAATTAATCCCGTACTTATCGTAAGGGTACATTTGCGCAATTTACATTTCAGATTACTGGCGACATTTTTGCATGGAGAGCAGTTTACAATTATTTTTTTTTATACCTGCTAAATTTGCGCAGTTCACATTGTTTATTCTGGCGCAGGTGTCCGCCCGAACCAATAAAATTCTATTAATAATGCAGATGCTTTGATCTGATTATTATTTTCTGAGTGAAATGTCCAATTTACTCACACAGCCAAGATGCATCAAGCATCAAACTAATCATCAAACTAATCAAACTAATCTAAATCTTCAAATAATTGAAATTGTATTTTTTTGTAAAAACCTTTGTTTGGAAAATTTGAAGAAAAATACGTATCAATTTGGCGCCCAACGTGGGACGCCGAAATAAATTTTTCAATAGACCAAATTCCACATCACCACAACCGACAAAAAAATAATAATTTAAAAAAAATTATAAAATGACAATATTGTTAACAAATTATTTTTTTTATAATTTATTTATTAATTATTATTTTGTATTTTCATTTGTATTTTCACGAATTTGTGGTTGCTACTGCCAATATCCATTTTCATCATTTTTTGGGGAATATATTACAATAATTTTAACATTGAGACAACAGTTTGATTGGTCCTGAAGAGGCCTACAATAAAGTTGGGCAAAACGTCGGCCATAACAACAAATTGTTTTATTTATTGATCCCGAATCCAATAACCCAAAAACATATCTAGTTATTAATGATTAATAAGCAATTATGGGAATTCCCTAGAAATAGACTGAGGAAATGAATTAATTTCGAATTGTTGATATTAAATTTGGTAACAGTGAGCGACGAGAGGGGAATCACTGGTAAAATTTGTTGCTTGTGAAGGAAAATCTCAGGAAATCTGAGATATCTTAGGAAATCTAAAACATTGCAAATGGAAATCTGGTGTACAAAAATATACCTTGTGACTCGCCCCTCGGTGAGCGACTTTTGAAAATTGTATTATTTTAACATTAAAATTTTGACTTTATTGACTAGAAAAATGGCCGATTCCACAGATTCGGACAATGAAGATGATATACTTGTCGAAGCTCGAAACTACCAAATTAAGCTAATGGAAGTAGCTATCCAAAAAAATACAATAATATATTTACCAACCGGATCGGGTAAAACTTTCATAGCTGTCATGGTGATGAAACAGTTATGCGAAGAATTACTGAACAAGTAAGATTTATTACTGTGCTATTTAAATCAAATCCGTTTCGTTCTTCTTTTTTTTTTCATAGACCATTTAATTTGGGTGGAAAAATTTGTGTTATGGTAGTTAATACAGTGACATTAGTCGATCAGCATGTGAGTTATTTGAGACGTTTCACACCGTTTAACGTTGGAAGATACAGTGGTGATATGAACGTGGATTTTTGGTCATCACAAACATGGCAAGAGGAATTCAATCAAAATCAGGTTCTAGTCATGACATCTCAACTATTATTGAATATTATTGAAGCTTCAATTTTAAGTAAGACTTTTTATAAATTATTTGTGTTTTAATATTGTTAGAATATTTCGATAGGCTTAAATCGTGTGCGTTTATTGGTGTTTGACGAATGTCACCATGGAGTTAGTGATCACTCCATGAGGCAAATTATGTTGAACTTTGAGCGCTTGACTACGCCTCCTCGTGTGCTAGGATTGACAGCAACATTGCTGAATAGGAACTGTAAACCACATCAAGTGGTAAACGAAGTAAGAGAACTGGAGACAACCTATCACAGTACTGTCGCAACAGTCGATGAGCTAAAACACGTTCTAGGGTGAGTCATTTGTATTTTTAACACCGGCATTTTTAAAATATCATTTATACAAAAAAAATACTTGGAGCTACATGTAACTTATAACTGTGTAACTTTGCGGCTTGTCGAGACATTATTATGAAAATGATCTGGTAGTCTAACGAGGGGAACCGCTCAAATGTAACTCGAGCATCGGGACTAGCTTTGGTATAGGTAGAAAGAGCACTAAAATTAAGCAAACACCTTATTTTAAGTACTATACTATAAGCAACCGTTTTTTTTGCCCTATTTTTTTTTTATCTTGTATGACGTGGGTTTAAGGAATATAATGACCCTTTAAAAATAGGGTGAAAATGAAAATATAGGAGGTTTTAGATTTGAATGAAACCAATGGTAAAATACTTCATTTTATAGCCAATAATACATATAATTTTTTTCGAAGCGATCACTTATAATATTTTCTAGAGTGGGTCATCCCCCAAAATTTTAAAACCTGTATAAAGCATCCTTAACGTCATCACATTTTTTTGATGAAAATTAATGTTGCAGAGGTAAAAACTGGAAATTATGTGTTTTTATTTTGCCTGTGTTGTCATTTTGGAATTGTCATTTCCTCGATTTAGTACCCGTTTCGACATTTCGTACCCGGACACTTCGCTACCCGGACATTTTGCTACCGGGACATTTCGCACCCGGACACTTCGCTACCAGGACATTTCGCTACCGGGGCACTTCGCTACTAGGACATTTCGCTACCACTACCACAAATATTATTCATTATTTGAATTATTTTTATTATTTAAAATTTTTTTCTTTTTTTCAATTTGGCCACCCCTTGCTAGTAGCACCTATTTAATTTCTGGATTAACATTCATTAAAAAATAATGAATAATAATATGCAAAAATTGATGATGATGATTTTCCACAAGAAATTGCTTCGTACTTTGAAACATATTATATTGGATGCGAGAGAGGTCGTGGTCAACATAGGAGAAGAATTGAACCTATGTTTCCCGTTTTCTTATGGAATGTACACACGCGGGCTTTGAATGGCCACGTACCAACAACAATGTAGAAGGTTTCTACAATACTTTAAAAAGTTCAGTTACAAATGTTAATCCAAACCTGTGGTCTCCAATAACAGCTATAAAAACGGAAGAGAGTTTAAGCAGCGCAAAAATTGTTCAACATAACCGCGGAGTTGTCCCAACGAAAAAGCGATACCGAGATATGAATCAACGCATCGAAACGTTGCTTCAAACTTCTGATCCAGAAGATAAGCTTTACTTTCTTCGTAGAATTGCTAATAATTTAGAATAATTTAAAACATTTTTAGTTATTTTAAATAAATATTTTTTAAATTATTTTAATTGTTATTAATTTTTAATTAGTTAATTTTGTTTTATTTAATTTTACTATTGAAATAAAATTTGCCATTTTGCTAAACCAAATAGGGATCTGACCCCTATTGTTTTTGATACCACTTTTTGCATAATATTATTAATTATTTTATAATAAATGTTAACCCAGAACTCGAATAGGTGCTACTAGCAAGGAATGTCTAAATTGAAAAAAAAAAACTTTAAAAAATAAAAATAATTCAAATAACGAATTATATGCTAAAAGTGGTAGCGAAATGTCCCCGGTAGCGAAATGTCCGGGAGCGAAATGTCCGGGTGCTAAATGTCCCGGAGCGAAGTGTCCGGTCACCCCTACGGTTGTCGCTCTGTGCTTAAATTGAAGCTAATTACATTTTCTATAACATCTTTCGTTATAATTTTACCCGTAAAATGAGTATTTTGCCTCGATATCAGGGTCGAAAATTAACCAAATCTTAAAATTTGACTTTTTTGGAAAAAATTGTCAATTTTTGGAAGGCTGTGTCTCGGTAAGTATTAAACCTACAGAGCTCGTTTTGATCTCAAATCGTAGCAATTTTAGTCCGCTTTAAAAACGTATAGAAAATATTTCTTAAAGAAAACGCATAGTTTAGGATTTATATTGAAAAACCCAAAAAAGTGCGAAAATTTAGCGGTTTTTCGAGTACTGCAAAGTTAGCACAGGTCTTTCGAAACTACAAATTTGGATATACACTACTGATGGTAGTCCTAAGAACATATTACAAAATAGGAACTAGCCGTTTGTTTGCGATTTTAGAGATGATACCGGGTGAATGTAAACTGGGCCAATTGTAAACTGGGCCAAATTTTAAAAATGGTAAACTGGGCCAAAGGCACTTTTAACTAAAATTATGAAAGTAGTAAACTGGGCCAAAGACAAAATTAAGGTAAAAAAAGGGGTGCAAGTAGGGTATGCCGGTGTGAATTCTTTTTTGATATTATTTTAAAAAAATATCAGAAACTAACTGTAATACTACCTTTTCGGGCATATTTTTTATGGTGGATCTGTGTATTGCCATGGTTGTCTTTGTCAAATTCGACTCTGCGCTATCTTGCACTCCGGTCCTTTCCGCTCCGGGCGCTTCGGTCCCTTCCAATTCGGGCGCTCCGAGCCGTTTTGACAAAGATTCATTAAAAATATCTCTGACGGCCGAAAGAACTCGAAAAAGGTGAAACTCGTTTCAGGGTGGATCCGAAAGTGTGGGGTGCGAAGGGAATCCACTCTAAAAACAAATTTTGCATTTGTAAAATATAATTAGTGTCAGGGATTTGTTGGCATTTAATTATAAAAACCGCAGAACTAATTTTTTATGTTGGATCGGTGTATTGCCATGGTATTGCCATGCCATGACAATACTGAACCATGACAATGACAATACCATGGCAAGACTAAACAAAAAATAAAAATAAAAATCATATAAATTCATATTTATATTTTAGTAAAATCTGTTTTTGGCCCAGTTTACCATTTTCAAAATTTAAGTAAAATTTGCGTTTGGCCCAGTTTACCATTTTTGAAATTTTAGAAAAATGTGCCTTTGGCCCAGTTTACCACTTTCAGGTAGTTTTTTGGCCCAGTTTACATTATCCCTATTATACGTTATATTGGTTTCACCTTTCCACGGCAAAACTTAAAAAGTCAAAATTGACCCAGTTGGCGATATCCAATCGAGCTGAAATGTTGCACATCGATTCATCCCTGATGACAATACACTTTACAAAAAAAAAATTTTTAATTTTCACATTTTCCGGGAAAAAAAAGTAAAAAAAAATTAATTTTTATGGCCCTTTCCCACGGAGATTAATAATTTAGGAGCGACATCTGATAAGCACGAATTAATTCAATTTAAATTTGCGAATGTTTTAATAAAGGATTTATAGTGAAAAACTTGTTTTTACGGGTTTATTTTTTTAGTGTTAAATATGACTGGCCTATTAAAACATTTTAAAAGTATAAAAACTACATTATTTACTACAACTACTTCAAAGTAGTAAAAAAAAGTAGGGATTTTTAAACTTAAAACTAAAATGTCTTAGCGTATTAAAGAAGCTTTACGCGAATTTTAAAATTTCTGTGAAAACGGTTGGTTTCCCAAAAAAATTTATTTGACCAAAGTTGTAGTTCATTAAATTCCCTATCCGGTTTGGGCCGTAAGTTTCTTGTAAGACGTTTCGTTTAAGAGATAAGGAGTTAGCAAGAAAAGTAACAAAAATAAAACCTGAAATTTTTTAACATTTTTTTCTTTAATTTAATTTATAACTCGAAATCTGTTGATTCTAGACGATAAAGGGTTATAACTAAATTTGTTGATAAGCGAATGATCGTTAAAAAAGTTCTAAGCCATTAAACTTAAAAAATCAATAATATCGGAGCTATGGTCGTTTGAAATCAGAAATTCAAAAAATTGGTTTAAAGGGAGATACCCCCCAAGGGTTTGGACTTGGATAAAAATTTTATTTGAAAATTTGTCTTAGAAAAGTGTCCTTTATCACCACCTCAAAGGTGGTAGACTTTGGCAATTAAAAACGTTTAAACGCTATTTTCTCAGAAACGGTTGCTGATAACACTTAAAAACGCTTGTCCGGAACCTAGAGTTACACTTGAACGGTGTTTCGTAAGTGTTAAAAATCGACTAACATAATGGTATTTTATACGCTCATGAAAATTTGTACAAATTATTTAACGTAAAAATGCACTAATACATCTAACATTCTTTATTTGATTTCTTACAGTTATTCCACTAATTCTTGCGAGTGGATTCGTGTGTTTAAAGCACACGAACTAAATAAAGTTGAAAAAAACGTTGTGGCTATGTTGGAAAAAGTGAACTGTTTATTGCGTGACATTAATGTGGTTACAGGTACTCGACCGCCTCCTAAATCTGACCTAAAATATTTAGGTACCGAAGATATCTTCAGCAACCTGACTAAATTGGTTAAGGACACTATTGTTCACATAAACGAGTTAGGGATCTATGGAGGAAAAATCGCAATCATATGCCACTTAATCCAATTTGAACGCCTAAGAAAAAATTGTCAAGATGCACTATTTGCGACTATCATCGATAGCGTAATCACCCAATATGTGATTGCGCAAAGAATTTTTGAAAAAACTTTGGATAATTTTTCTCCAATTCAGCAAATTTACCAGTGTTCTGCCAATCAATTGATTGAGTTATTTAACATATTGGACGAGTACAGATTAAAAAGTAAACAACCCTTGTGTGGAATCATTTTCGTACAAAGACGTTTTACTGCAAAAATTTTGTACCACATTTTTTTGGAATTAGCACAAATAGATTCGCGATTTAATTATTTGAAACCAAATTTTGTGGTAGGTTTCAACAGTAACCCTTTTATTGATAGTTGCGAGAGTTTGTACAACTCCAAAATACAAAAGAAGGTTGTGGATCAATTTCATAATAAAGATATTAATTTGCTGATAGCTTCGAACGTCTTGGAAGAAGGAATCGATATTCCTTTGTGCTCACTTGTAATCAAGTATGATAAACCAACGGATTACCGATCTTACATGCAGTCTAAGGGACGTGCCAGACATAAGGAGAGTTTTTATGGTATTTTGGTTAGCAATAAAGAAAAGGGTGCCTTTCTATCAAAATTCGAAACTTTCAAAAATGTAGAAAATTTATTAAACGAGGTAAGTGCACTTGATTTTTTGTAATAATTAATTGTAGTTATAAGTGATTCGGAGTTAATTTAGGTTTGAGAAGTTCTAAACCAAACGGCGGCAACGTATTTTCATTTTGTCGCCATTTTATATTTTACACTTTATTTGTGGAACTCAAGTGAGTCACTTGGTAACCCGCGGGTCATAGGTTGCCGACGCCTGTTCTAAACTTCCAAACTATACAGTTCTGCGGAGATGTTGCTCGGAGTTTTACATTTTTTACTTTTTTTGACTTGCAAAGTTTTGGTATTTGATGCCTTAAAGTTTAAGATATTAAAAACCGCACTGAGCACATAAAAAAATGTTTTGATCTTTTTAGATTATTTTGTAACTTTACGAATTTGCAGTTTCTTATTGGCAAAACTGATAATCGGCAAGGGCCTACAAACGAAAACATCAACGATTTTTATCAAGAATACGATTTTCAACCGTATTTTACAAACGGACCTGGTTCAGCTGTAATCACTATAACATCTGCAATTTCGTTACTGTGCAGGTATTGCTCATCACTTCTTTCCGACAAGTACACTACATACGCCCCACTTTGGTACTTGAACGAATCTGGCGAATCCGATAAATATCAAGTAGTCATTGAATTGCCCACAGTTTGTCCAATCGTGGAGCCCATTAAGGTAATTTAAGTTTCCTAAATTCTATTTGTTGTTTAATAAGTTTAATATTAGGGTCTCTTTATGCCGTCTAAAAAGATGGCTAAACGTGCAGCCGCACTAGTGGCTTGCAAATTGCTGCATAAAATTGGCGAAATTGATGATAATCTGATGCCAAAATCGTACGAAGCACTAGGCGAAGACGTGTCTCATTTTTTCAGTCATTGGCCCGAAGTGGAGGAAACGGTTTCGGGTATTCGCAAGAAAACACGAGTGCATTTGCTGAAGGTGGGTTTTGTTAACTAAGTCTTCCGTTTTACGGTAAAATTTTGTTTTTTAGATACCTGATTTGCTAATGGGAAAAATTCAGCCAAATAAAACTTTATATTTGCATATCATAGAATTTCAACCCAAGGTTTCGGACGACAGTTTGAACAATCCAGACTTCAAAGTTTTGTACGATATGTACAAATCTTCCAGGTGTTTTGGACTATTGACTTGTGAAAAGTTACCACAACTTTGCAAATTTTCCTTGTTTGTTTCGATGGGTGAAATTGTGGTGAACTTCAGCGTTAATAAAGAAACCTTGGTTTTAAGTGCAGCGGAAATTTTGCAATTGAGAGTTTTTCATACTTTAATTTTCAAAGATGTTTTGAAAGTTTTGACAACCTTCCTAGTATTTGATAACTCGGAAAGTGCGGATGGAATTTTGGTGGTGCCAATCAAGAAGAACGTAAACTACAGCATAGATTTTGAAGTAACAGAAAATCATTCGAGGTTGGTAGAAATGCAAGACGAACCTAGCAAAATGAAAAGGTCACAGACGGAAGTTACGGCAGAAAATTATTTAGCAAAAATTGTGGTACCGTGGTACCGAAAAATGAACGAACAGGTAAGATATTTTAATTCTTTTTACTTGCAATTTAATCTAAACAAATTTGGGATAAAATTTCTCTTGGGGTTAATTTGAGTTAAATTGGGAAAAAAAAACTTTGCTTGATTTGGCTGAGTCAACTGAGTCATATAAGTTCAATTTTTGAAATACTGTGTTCCGCTATAATAAATTTTTACAGTTTTCTCGAAAAAAATTATTTTACTGTTGCTTTTTTAGTTATATCTGGTTACCAGCATCGCTTTATGTAAAAACGCCTACAGCAAATTTCCTTCCAAGGATTTTGACACTTACGCCAACTATTACAAAGAAAAGTACTCGCTTGCGATGTACACTCCAAACCAACCCCTGCTTCTGGTGAAAAACGTATCAAAGAAAATGAACTGCTTGAAACCTCGTGGCCAAAAGAGTAAGGAAAAATACTGCGAAGATGTGAATGAGCATCTTGTGGCCGAATACTGTGTGCTACAAACGTTTCCTTCAACTTTGTGGATTCAAACTTTTCTCTTGCCCAGTTTTTTGCATAGATTGGTTGGTTTATTACAAGCTTATGAGTTGCGTGAAATTATTGTAAAGGAAGCAAAAATTGGTATTTTACCTGAAGGTCATCAATGGAAACCTTTGGTGGTTGATAATAATATTCCTGATGAAGAAAGTGATTTCGGTGAAAAGCACGAAGAAAAGGAACTCGATGAGGATGATTTGGATGAAGCACCTGTTGAAGTGCTAAACGATTCCATACTTCAACAGATAAAGTCCGATTTTATTTCAAGGAAGTTGGATTCGGAATATCCTTGGGAAGAAGACGATGAACCGGTAGACATCGAACGGCAGTTGCATGTAACTCCAATGGATATACAATACTATGATAGTTTTATATCGAAGGCTGTCGGAAGTCTAATCAGGAATCAGAAGAATTTACCATCGAATAGTAATTATCCTGCTATAGGTTTTGACCAAGACTTTAGAGAAAATAAAATTGAGCTTCTACAACCGAGAAGCAACAATTGTGGACCAGAATTGATCGACATTGTTCAATCATTAACGACTATCAAAGCAAACGACATAGTTAACTTGGAACGAATGGAAACTCTAGGAGATTCTTTTTTGAAATTAATAATTTCAGTCTTTATTATATTAAAGTATCCAAAATATGACGAAGGTAAAGCCACTAACTTGAAAAGTAAACTCATATGCAACAAAAATTTGTACTATGTTGGAGTGGGCAAAAATATAAACGGATACGTGAATATTAACGAGTTTACACCTATTTATAATTGGAAACCACCAAGTTTTTGCATACCCAACTTCATAGCCGAAAAGATCAAAAGTGGCGATTTGAATCCCACGGCTTTGATGAAAATTTGTATCTCGCATGAAGAGCAAATTGCGGGCGAACTGCTGAGAGAAAGTGAAAACAAAATTTTAGGCGAATTATCGGACATTGAAAAGAAACCCGAAATTAGTTATGATTCCTTATTGGCCTTCGTTAATAAACGACTGATATCGGATAAAACCATAGCAGATAGCGTCGAATCATTAATTGGCACCTACTTCTTTTCATCTGGGTTCGAAGGCGGGCTGAAGCTAATGGAGTGGTTGGAAATTATTCCAAAAAGTGAAAACCTAACAGAGCTTTTCAGTATAGTTCCTGATGATCCGGTCTTGAACGGCATCTCCACGCACAACAGCATAAATTTTATGTTTCCCTGCTGGCAAAGGGTGGAAAATTTGCTCGGTTATCATTTCAATAACCGGGCGTATTTGCTGCAAGCTTTCACTCATTCGTCGTACACTGCCAATCGTATAACTGGTAACTACCAAAGATTGGAGTTTCTAGGTGACGCAATTTTAGATATTTTGATTACGTGTCACATTTTTGAAACTTGTAAGGATTTGAATCCTGGCCAACTTACCGATCTCCGTTCGGCTTTGGTGAATAACGTTGTGTTTGCCGCATTTACGGTTAGATGTGGTTTTCACAAATTTATGCTGTTCTACAACAAAATCTTGATGGAAAAAATTGGTAACTTCGTGCGGTACCAAGAATCACGCAACCATTTTATAGATGACGAAATATTGATGTTACTACAAGAGGATGATTTGTGTATGGCCGAACATATTGATGTACCTAAGGTAACGATTTTTTGTCATGTTATCGAGCAAAATAATCAAGTTGTATTTTTTTACAGACTCTTGGGGATATTTTTGAAGCTTTGGCTGGCGCTGTGTATTTAGATAGCGGTATGAATCTTAATGCGGTTTGGGATGTTTTTTATCGAATTATGTGGAAGGAAATCGAGCAGTTCAAGGCGAATATTCCTAAAAACATAGTGAGAGCGCTACACGAAACTCCTAGCGCCCATTCTAAGTTTCAGTAAGTAATTTTTTTTGGTTCTGAATTTTTGTAGAAGAAATTAAAAAAATTAGAAGTTAATAATAATAATATTGTAAAACCACATTTACAAAAGGTAACATCGTTTAAAAATTAAAATGAAATGTATTATGTGATTATTTTGCAAGGGGGGAGAAAAAAATAAAAAAATTGAAGTTTTGCTACTGATGTTACCTTTAATTTAAATCATCATAATATCTGCTTTTAATAGTCTTTCCAATGTCTTTTTTTTTACAGGAAGGCAATTCCAATAACCGTTGGACGTGTAATGGTGCCACTCGATTTTATGCACCTTGGTGTGAAAAGGAGAGTGTATGGATTTGGTGAAAATACAACTTTTGCTAAGAAAGCTGCGTCAAAAATTGCCTTAAAATTATTATCGTCAAATTAAATCCCACAGTGCAATTAAGTTCCCAAAGATTTATCGAATATTCAAGTTTGCTATAGTTTATCCTGAATATCTCAACTGATATATTATAAAAAAAAATTGTGATATTTTCTAAAAAAATTTAACAAAAGAAATTATTCAATTTTTAGTTACCGCGGTATTTTGTTCTACTTTTTGACATTTACATTTTTTTTTTCGGAATCGCTTTTGATAAAATAATTTGGTTTGTTGAATTATTATATTTTAGTATTGTAGTTTGTTGTATTTATCTAGATTTAATATTATATATTTGTAACAAATTCATTTTTATTACAAGGCTTTTGTTAAATAATAGGTAAAAGTTATTTAATATTTTGATTGAATTGAAATACATTATTACTCCCTTCTCCCTTACATTTGATAAAAATAGTAAATACTGTAAAAGCTGTATTAAAATTTATATTTCAAAATCTAGAAGTTGGTCTTCTGTTTTACAGATTACAAAAATTAAATAATATCATTTTTTTCTGTATCCTGCATTTGAAGAAAAATACAAAGGTGTCCTCTTCAAAAATTGTTTCAAGTTGTACTTTTATTTTACATCATCCTGAATGTTTGAATTTAAAATTGAAATTGGTATACTCTAACATCTCGTATGTAGGTCTTTTGTATGGTGAAAAGGAAAATGCATATCAAAAATATAAAAACAAATCAAGATCATTGAAGAACGGTCAGATAGGATTATGTGAGGTTTGTGACATTTAACAATAATAATTTTTAATTTTTTATTTGTAATTTTAAATCGATTGTATTTCTAAACAAATGTTAAATTTTACATTTAACATTTTTAGAATAGTTTCGAAATTTGGATGACATTTAACAATAATTACTGGTGTTGATTGGAATTTGCACAGGGTTTTCTAAACCTAATTTATTAAAATATTGACAGATAATTTTTCGTTCACTCAAAGGCTCTGCAGTTCAAAGTGACACATTTGGAAGGACATTTTAATGAATCTATCACAAATAACTTGAAATCAAGCAAGATTCGGTGGTTGCAATTTTTAGTAAATTAGGACCCGTCAAACAACCACAAAAGGATCCGGTTCAACTATAGGGATGACAATTTGTTCATTGTTCAGCAATAGTTTAAATATACGGGATGCCTGCCATCATAAAATAAATTAGTCCGGAACATAATATTATGGCTGAGATTATGGACTTCCTCGACATGCATATTTCAGTTTTTTCGTTTCAAGTGTGCTGTTGTGACACTTGTGAGCTATGTTTCTCAGTTGACCGTGTATAGAAAATAGATATTTACGATTTGTAAATGTAGGATTTTGCGATACACAATGGCAAAATTATCGTAGTATCATAGAGACACATTACGATACAAATATTGTACAATGTTTATCTACTTTGATAATTAGAACTTACGTGTATTTTCGTGTTGGTAGTTGAATTTTTAAAATTTAAGGTAAACATTAAGTGAACCTTTTGATAAATTATTACTAATTTTTTGATTTTTACTTTATTTTAGTGTTCATAACAATAATTGAATTGAAGCAGTGCTAGTGTAGTGAATTTGGATCCACGACAATCGATTGGAAATTGTAGCTGAAGCAGTAATTATAAGAATTGAAAGGTTTGTTATATTTCTGCAATATTTTGTTGTTCTAACAGAAGTATCAAAGTTCAAAATTATTGTTTTATTTGTAGGCTTTTTAATGTACAAAGCTTATCGATAAATTAATTACACATTTGCTTTGAAATTATGTGGTAGGTATATTTGAATATTACGTTATTATATTTAAATTAATCTACAGAACAAGTAGTTTCAAACCGAAGACGATATAGATTTGAATCGATGACTTGTGTCAAAACTTTTGTAGTATGAAAGTTTTTTTTTTCTAAAAGTAATAGACTTTTCTGAAACCTTTTATATCTTTTGGGTGGATTCTTATCCTGTATGTCCTTCAAATTTCAGTTAGGAATATGTCTTAGTTTCTGTCTGCGTTGCAAATTTTAGTGTTCTGAAAATATGAAAGATTTAAATCGGTTACTTCTGTCAGAACGACGTCTTTATTTTGCGTGCCATGGGGTCCAGTTAATAAACGTAAGATTTTGTCAAACTTTTAATTAAATTAAAAATTAATGAATTAGAGTTTTTCTTTGAACAAAGAAAAAATATTGTTGATAATAGCTGTGATTTCAATTTTACCTTTTGGAGTTAGAAGCTGTTAGAATTAAATTTTGTTTATACTCCTTTTGCAATAAAAATCTATATTAGGTAAATTTTGGTTGTAATAATTTATATAAATCCTTCGCTGGCACAAGAACGTCTCTGCTTATCTTGGGTGTTTTATTTTCGACGAATTTTGTTATTAACAGTAGTTACTTATCATTTAAAAATAAAACTTCTGTGGTTATTACAAAAACGCTTCAATTTGAATAAAACCAAGGTATTTTTTATAACTTTTGGTACGAAGAACAATGTATTTTTACCATTTTTGCCAAGAAAAACCTATTTTCAAATACGATTAGTTTCATATGAATCCACATAAAATCTTCAGGATTTTATACTTTAATATTAAAGTATAAAGAAAGCATATGCTCTGCAACATTTAGATTTAAACAATGCATTAGGTAATTATGTTATAAACTTTATAATAAATTGTATTAATCTTTTGTTTGCAAATTTGAGTTCATAATCAAAAACGATTTAAATGGCATGCCTACCTACGAGTCATCCAGTTAATATGAGTAATAGAATATGAATTTAAATTAGCTGATAGGTGATAAGAATTTTTGCTTTTATAAAATATAAAAATGCTGTTTATTTATCTATAATAAATTCTGCAGGGCTGGAACTAATCGAATTTGTAAATAAAATTTAGAATGCAAAGAAATTATTTCTTAGGAATCTTTATATTAAAAATTGAAAAAAGTCATTGTGGTGTATGTAATAATTATTGAAAATTTGTAAAATATTTTCTCAAAAAATACTGCCCAAAATCTGTAGCAGTCCGCCAACTGTTTGGAGGTTTTAGTCAGATTTGTTGATGGTGGATTATTTCAATTTGTTCTGCAAATGCTATTTGTTTTCGATAGTTTGTAGATAAATAATTGCGCTGTGTCATAGAAAAGTTGCATCTCTTTGCTTTGGTTTTGTGAGGAAATAATTTTTGTTCGTACACCAAAGGATAAAACTTTTATAAAATCTCATTACAGAAAGAGTTAATAGGTTATTACTTTGACATGGAATGGCTTTAATCTCTCTTTATTGGCACAACAAATAGTTTAATATAAATGGGCTACCACGGTACATTTATTATTGCAGTGTAAAATGAAGATTACGTGACGAAGCTTTTGTATTTTTAATTTAAACGAATTAACATTTAATTCTTGGTTCTACAGATTAATCATTATTAATGTAATTGGCATGCATTTCAAATAAATATAATTAATTAATTATGTTTTGATAAACGTCAAACTTTCAAATGAATAGCAAGAAGTTTTATTTAAACAAATTTTCGTTAGGTGTCGCCCGTATCTTGTTTATGTTTTAATATTTGAATCGTCAAATATTTTTAAAATGACGTTTTGTGTTTCTGTAAACTACAAAGTTCATTTGTTTTCGCGTGTTTTAATTAAATTAATTACCAACTTTTGTTCAATTGTTACTAATTTTTGGATTTTTAATTTATTTTAGTGTTTGTAACAATTGAAATGAATCGGTGCCGATGTTGTGAATTTGGATCCTCGACAATCGATTGGAAATTGGAATTTGTAGCTGAATGAATAATTATGAGAATCGAAAGGTTAGTTATATTTCTACAATATTTTGTTGTTAGAGCAGAAGTCGCCAAGTTCAGATTTATTGTTTTATTTGTGCAGGTTTTTTAACATACAAAATTTATGGATAAATTATACAATTGCTTTGAAATTCTGTGGTGGGTATATTTGAATATTGACTTTACGTTATTATATTTAAATTAATTTACAGATCGAGTAGTTTTAAACTGAATGTGTAAATATCTGAAAACGATGTAAATTTGAATCGACGACTTCTGCCAAAACATCGATTTGTGTGATTGTTTTCTTTTGCTCACTATTAATTTCCAGTCAATAAGGACAAACATTTGTAATGTTTTAATAAATTGGTAATTAATATTTAGACTGTTTTTGGTGAAATCATAGTGACTAGGGAATTTTTGGAACAATATTTGTCGTCTTTGGTATTGCGGAGTAGGTACATAAGAAAATGCCAAAAAATGTTACGATTTAAAACTTTCAAGTTTTGGGGTGGAAAAACTCCAAAGGGGTTAACCTTACGTTTTTTTCAAAAATCGCCAAAAATTTAGATAGTCTTTTTTTGACCCAAACCGACGTGTTTTTATACCAGGAGTTCGAAAACGCGTTTTCGTTTGGGGGAAATGCATGTAAGCGGTTGAAAATGACGATCGAATTTTGTCAACTTTAAAGACGCATAAAACCTAAAATTACGTACTTAGGGAAAATGTGTCTGCGCCAATCGACTTATCCCGAAAAGTTGCATAAGCAAATGTCAAAAAATGCTACGATTTACAACTTTCAATTTTTGGGGTGAAAAAACACCAAAGAGGTTAACCTTACATTTTTTTCAAAAATCGCCAAAAATTTAGATGGTGTTTTTTTGACCTAAAGCGACGTGTTTTGATGCCAGGAGTTCGAAAAACGCGTTTTCGTTTGGCAGAAATGCATGTAAGCGGTTGAAAAAGACAATCGAATTTTGTCAACTTTAAAGACGCATAAAACCTAAAATATCGTACTTAGGGAAAATCTGTCTGCGCCAATCGATTTATCTCGAAAAGTTGCACAAGAAAATGCGAAAAAATGCTACAATTAACGACTTTCAATTTTTGGGGTGAAAAAACACCAAAGGGGTTACGTTACCTTACGTTTTTTTCAAAAATCGCCAAAAATTTAGATGGTCTTTTTTTGACCAAAAGCGACATGTTTTTATGCCAGGAGTTCGAAAAACGCATTTTCGTTTGGGGGAAATGCATGTAAGCGGTTGAAAAAGACGATCGAATTTTGTCAACTTTAAAGACGCATAAAACCTAAAATTACGTACTTAGGGAAAATGTGTCTGCGCCAATCGATTTATCTCGAAAAGTTGCATAAGCAAATGCCAAAAAATGCTACGATTTACGACTTTCAATTTTTGGGGTGAAAAAACACCTTACATTTTTTTCAAAAATCGCCAAAAATTTAGATGGTGTTTTTTTGACAAAGCGACGTGTTTTGATGCCAGGAGTTCGAAAAACGCGGTTTCGTTTGGCAGAAATGCATGTAAGCGGTTGAAAAAGACAATCGAATTTTGTCAACTCAACAGACGCATAAAACCTAAAATATCTTACTTAGGGAAAATCTGTCTGCGCCAATCGATTTATCTCGAAAAGTTGCATAAGCAAATGCCAAAAAATGCTACGATTTACGACTTTCAATTTTTGGGGTGAAAAATCACCTTACGTTTTTTTCAAAAATCGCCAAAAATTTAGATAGTCTTTTTTTGACCTAAAGCGACGTGTTTTGATGCCAGGTGTTCGAAAAACGCGTTTTCGTTTGGCGGAAATGCATGTAAGCGGTTCAAAAAGACGATCGAATTTTGTCAACTTTAAAGACGCATAAAACCTAAAATATCGTACTTAGGGAAAATCTGTCTGCGCCAATCGATTTATCTCGAAAAGTTGCATAAGCAAATGCCAAAAAGTGCTACGATTTACGACTTTCAATTTTTGGGGTGAAAAAACACCTTACATTTTTTTCAAAAATCGCCAAAAATTTAGATGGTGTTTTTTTGACATAAAGCGACGTGTTTTGATGCCAGGAGTTCGAAAAACGCGGTTTCGTTTGGCAGAAATGCATGTAAGCGGTTGAAAATGACAATCGAATTTTGTCAATTTTAAAGACGCATAAAACCTAAAATATCGTACTTAGGGAAAATCTGTCTGCGCCAATCGATTTATCTCGAAAAGTTGCACAAGAAAATGCGAAAAAATGCTACGATTTACGACTTTCAATTTTTGGGGTGAAAAAACACCAAAGGGGTTAACCTTACGTTTTTTTCAAAAATCGCCAAAAATTTAGATGGTCTTTTTTTGACCAATAGCGACATTTTTTTATGCCAGGAGTTCGAAAAACGCATTTTCGTTTGGGGGAAATGCATGTAAGCGGTTGAAAAAGACGATCGAATTTTGTCAACTTTAAAGACGCATAAAACCTAAAATTACGTACTTAGGGAAAATGTGTCTGCGCCAATCGATTTATCTCGAAAAGTTGCATAAGCAAATGCCAAAAAATGCTACGAATTACGACTTTCAATTTTTGGGGTGAAAAAACACCAAAGAGGTTAACCTTACATTTTTTTCAAAAATCGCCAAAAATTTAGATGGTGTTTTTTGACCTAAAGCGACGTGTTTTGATGCCAGGAGTTCGAAAAACGCGGTTTCGTTTGGCAGAAATGCATGTAAGCGGTTGAAAAAGACAATCGAATTTTGTCAACTTTAAAGACGCATAAAACCTAAAATATCGTACTTAGGGAAAATCTGTCTGCGCTAATCGATTTATCTCGAAAAGTTGCACAAGAAAATGCCAAAAAGTGCTACGATTTACGACTTTCAATTTTTGGGGTGAAAAAACACCTTACATTTTTTTCAAAAATCGCCAAAAAATTAGATGGTGTTTTTTTGACCTAAAGCGACATGTTTTTATGCCAGGAGTTCGAAAAACGCATTTTCGTGTGGGGGAAATGCATGTAAGCGGTTGAAAAAGACGATAGAATTTTGTCAACTTTAAAGACGCATAAAACCTAAAATTACGTACTTAGGGAAAATGTGTCTGCGCCAATCGATTTATCTCGAAAAGTTGCATAAGCAAATGCCAAAAAATGCTACGATTTACGACTTTCAATTTTTGGGGTGAAAAAACACCAAAAAGGTTAACCTTACGTTTTTTTCAAAAATCGCCAAAAATTAAAGTGGTCTTTTTTTGACCAAAACCGACGTGCTTTGATGCGAGGAGTTCGAAAAACGCGGTATCGTTTGGGGAAAACGCTCGTAAGTGGTTCAAAATGACGTTCAAATATTTCCAACTTTAAAGACGCATAAATCCTAAAATATCATACTTACGGCAAATCTACCTGCGTCAGTCGATTTATCTCAAAAAACTGCATAGGAAAACGCCAAAAAATGCTTGGATTTGAAACTTTCGATTTTTAGGGTCAAAAAACACCAAAGGGGTTAACCTTACATTTTTTTCAAAAATCGCCAAAAATTAAAGTGGTCTTTTTTTGGCCAAAACCGACGTGCTTTGATGCGAAGAGTTTGAAAAACGCGGTAACGTTTGGGGAAAACGCTCGTAAGTGGTTCAAAATGACGTTCAAATATTTCCAACTTTAACGACGCATAAATCCTAAAATATCATACTTACGGCAAATCTACCTGCGTCAGTCGTTTTATCTCAAAAAACTGCATAGGAAAACGCCAAAAATGCTTGGATTTGAAACTTTCGATTTTTGGGGTCAAAAAACACCAAAGGGGTTAACCTTACGTTTTTTTCAAAAATCGCCAAAACGTAAAATGGTCTTTTTTTGACGAAACCGACGTGCTTTGATGCGAGGAGTTCGAAAAACGCGGTATCGTTTGGGGAAAACGTTCGTAAGTGGTTCAAAATGACGTTCAAATATTTCCAACTTTAAAGACGCATAAATCCTAAAATATCATACTTAGGGCAAATCTACCTGCGTCAGTCGATTTATCGTTTGAGGAAAACGCTCGTAAGTGGTTCAAAATGACGTTTAAATATTTCCAACTTTAAAGACGCATAAATCCTAAAATATCATACTTACGGCAAATCTACCTGCGTCAGTCGATTTATCTCAAAAAAACTGCATAGGAAAACGCCAAAAAAATGCTTGGATTTGAAACTTTCGATTTTTGGGGTCACAAAACACCAAAGGGGTTAACCTTACGTTTTTTTCAAAAATCGCCAAAAATTAAAATGGTCTTTTTTTGACCAAAACCGACGTGCTTTGATGCGAGGTGTTCGAAAAACGCGTTATCGTTTGGGGAAAACGCTCGTAAGTGGTTCAAAATGACGTTCAAATATTTCCAACTTTAAAGAAGCATATATCCTAAAATATCATACTTACGGCAAATCTACCTGCGTCAGTCGATTTATCTCAAAACACTGCATAGGAAAACGCCAAAAAATGCTTGGATTTGAAACTTTCGATTTTTGGGGTCAAAAAACACCAAAGGGTTTACCATACGTTTTTTTCAAAAATCGCCAAAAATTAAAATGGTCTTTTATTGACCAAAACCGACGTGCTTTGATGCGAGGAGTTCGAAAAACGCGGTATCGTTTGGGGAAAACGCTCGTAAGTGGTTCAAAATGACGTTCAAATATTTCCAACTTTAAAGACGCATAAATCCTAAAATATCATACTTACGGCAAATCTACCTGCGTCAGTCGATTTATCTCAAAAAACTGCATAGGAAAACGCCAAAAAAAGCTTGGATTTGAAACTTTCTATTTTTGGGGTCAAAAAACACCAAAGGGAACCTTACGTTTTTTTCAAAAATCGCCAAAAATTAAAATGGTCTTTTTTGACCAAAACCGACGTGCTTTGATGCGAGGAGTTCGAAAAACGCGGGATCTTTTGAGGAAAACGCTCGTACGTGGTTCAAAATGACGTTCAAATATTTCCAACTTTAAAGACGCAAAAATCCTAAAATATCATACTTACGGCAAATCTACCTGCGTCAGTCGAGTTATCTCAAAAAACTGCATAGCAAAACGCCAAAAAATGCTTGGATATGAAACTTTCGATTTTTGGGGTCAAAAAACACCAAAGGGGTTAACCTTACGTTTTTTTCAAAAATCGCCAAAAATTAAAGTGGTCTTTTTTTGACCAAAACCGACGTGCTTTGATGCAAGGAGTTCGAAAAACGCGGTAACGTTTGGGGAAAACGCTCGTAAGTGGTTCAAAATGACGTTCAAATATTTCCAACTTTAAAGACGCATAAATCCTAAAATATCATACTTACGGCAAATCTACCTGCGTCAGTCGATTTATCTCAAAAAACTGCATGGGAAAACGCCAAAAAAATGCTTGGATTTGAAACTTTCGATTTTTGGGGTCAAAAAACACCAAAGGGGTTAACCTTACGTTTTTTTCAAAAATCGCCAAAAATTAAAATGGTTTTTTTTTTTACCAAAGCGGACGTGCTTTGATGCGAGGAGTTCGAAAAACGCGGTTACGTTTGGGGAAAACGCTCGTAAGTGGTTCAAAATGACGTTCAAATATTTCCAACTTTAAAGACGCATAAATCCTAAAATATCATACTTACGGCAAATCTACCTGCGTCAGTCGATTTATCTCAAAAAACTGCATAGGAAAACGACAAAAAATGCTTGGATTTGAAACTTTCGATTTTTGGGGTGAAAAAACACCAAAGGGGTTAACCTCACGTTTTTTTCAAAAATCGCCAAAAATTAAAATGGTCTTTTTTTGACCAAAACCGACGTGCTTTGATGCGAGTAATTCGAAAAACGCGGTATCGTTTGGGGAAAACGCTCGTACGTGGTTCAAAATGACGTTCAAATATTTCCAACTTTAAAGACGCATAAATCCTAAAATATCATACTTACGGCAAATCTACCTGCGTCAGTCGATTTATCTCAAAAAACTGCATAGCAAAACGCAGAAAAATGCTTGGATTTGAAACTTTCGATTTTTGGGGTCAAAAAACACCAAAGGGGTTAACCTTACGTTTTTTTCAAAAATCGCCAAAAATCAAAATGGTTTTTTTTTTACCAAAGCGGACGTGCTTTGATGCGAGGAGTTCGAAAAACGCGGTTACGTTTGGGGAAAACGCTCGTAAGTGGTTCAAAATGACGTTCAAATATTTCCAACTTTAAAGACGCATAAATCCTAAAATATCATACTTACTGCAAATCTACCTGCGTCAGTCGATTTATCTCAAAAAACTGCATAGGAAAACGCCAAAAAATGCTTGGATTTGAAACTTTCGATTTTTGGGGTCAAGAAACACCAAAGGGAACCTTACGTTTTTTTCAAAAATTGCCAAAAATGAAAATGGTCTTTTTTTGACCAAAACCGACGTGCTTTGATGCGAGGAGTTCGAAAAACGCGGGATCTTTTGAGGAAAACGCTCGTACGTGGTTCAAAATGACGTTCAAATATTTCCAACTTTAAAGACGCAAAAATCCTAAAATATCATACTTACGGCAAATCTACCTGCGTCAGTCGAGTTATCTCAAAAAACTGCATAGCAAAACGCCAAAAAATGCTTTGATATGAAACTTTCGATTTTTGGGGTCAAAAAACACCAAAGGGGTTAACCTTACGTTTTTTTCAAAAATCGCCAAAAATTAAAGTGGTCTTTTTTTGACCAAAACCGACGTGCTTTGATGCAAGGAGTTCGAAAAACGCGGTATCGTTTGGGGAAAACGCTCGTAAGTGGTTCAAAATGACGTTCAAATATTTCCAACTTTAAAGACGCATAAATCCAAAAATATCATACTTACGGCAAATCTACCTGCGTCAGTCGATTTTTCTCAAAAAACTGCATAGGAAAACGCCAAAAAATGCTTGGATTTGAAACTTTCGATTTTTGGGGTCAAAAAACACCAAAGGGGTTAACCTTACGTTTTTTTCAAAAATCGCCAAAAATTAAAGTGGTCTTTTTTTGACCAAAATCGACGTGCTTTGATGCGAGGAGTTCGAAAAACGCGGTATCAATTGGGGAAAACGCTCATAAGTGGTTCAAAATGACGTTCAAATATTTCCAACTTTAAAGACGCATAAATCCAAAAATATCATACTTACGGCAAATCTACCTGCGTCAGTCGATTTATCTCAAAAAACTGCATAGGAAAACGCCAAAAAATCTTGGATTTGAAACTTTCGATTTTTAGGGTCAAAAAACACCAAAGGGGTTAACCTTACGTTTTTTTCAAAAATCGCCACAAATTAAAATGGTCTTTTATTGACCAAAACCGACGTGCTTTGATGCGAGGAGTTCGAAAAACGCGGTATCGTTTGGGGAAAACGCTCGTAAGTGGTTCAAAATGACGTTCAAATATTTCCAACTTTAAGACGCATAAATCCTAAAATATCATACTTACGGCAAATCTACCTGCGTCAGTCGATTTATCTCAAAAAACTGCATGGGAAAACGCCAAAAAAATGCTTGGATTTGAAACTTTCGATTTTTGGGGTCAAAAAACACCAAAGGGGTTAACCTTACGTTTTTTTCAAAAATCGCCAAAAATTAAAATGGTTTTTTTTTTACCAAAGCGGACGTGCTTTGATGCGAGGAGTTCGAAAAACGCGGTTACGTTTGGGGAAAACGCTCGTAAGTGGTTCAAAATGACGTTCAAATATTTCCAACTTTAAAGACGCATAAATCCTAAAATATCATACTTACGGCAAATCTACCTGCGTCAGTCGATTTATCTCAAAAAACTGCATAGGAAAACGACAAAAAATGCTTGGATTTGAAACTTTCGATTTTTGGGGTGAAAAAACACCAAAGGGGTTAACCTCACGTTTTTTTCAAAAATCGCCAAAAATTAAAATGGTCTTTTTTTGACCAAAACCGACGTGCTTTGATGCGAGTAATTCGAAAAACGCGGTATCGTTTGGGGAAAACGCTCGTACGTGGTTCAAAATGACGTTCAAATATTTCCAACTTTAAAGACGCATAAATCCTAAAATATCATACTTACGGCAAATCTACCTGCGTCAGTCGATTTATCTCAAAAAACTGCATAGCAAAACGCAGAAAAATGCTTGGATTTGAAACTTTCGATTTTTGGGGTCAAAAAACACCAAAGGGGTTAACCTTACGTTTTTTTCAAAAATCGCCAAAAATCAAAATGGTTTTTTTTTTACCAAAGCGGACGTGCTTTGATGCGAGGAGTTCGAAAAACGCGGTTACGTTTGGGGAAAACGCTCGTAAGTGGTTCAAAATGACGTTCAAATATTTCCAACTTTAAAGACGCATAAATCCTAAAATATCATACTTACTGCAAATCTACCTGCGTCAGTCGATTTATCTCAAAAAACTGCATAGGAAAACGCCAAAAAATGCTTGGATTTGAAACTTTCGATTTTTGGGGTCAAGAAACACCAAAGGGAACCTTACGTTTTTTTCAAAAATTGCCAAAAATGAAAATGGTCTTTTTTTGACCAAAACCGACGTGCTTTGATGCGAGGAGTTCGAAAAACGCGGGATCTTTTGAGGAAAACGCTCGTACGTGGTTCAAAATGACGTTCAAATATTTCCAACTTTAAAGACGCAAAAATCCTAAAATATCATACTTACGGCAAATCTACCTGCGTCAGTCGAGTTATCTCAAAAAACTGCATAGCAAAACGCCAAAAAATGCTTTGATATGAAACTTTCGATTTTTGGGGTCAAAAAACACCAAAGGGGTTAACCTTACGTTTTTTTCAAAAATCGCCAAAAATTAAAGTGGTCTTTTTTTGACCAAAACCGACGTGCTTTGATGCAAGGAGTTCGAAAAACGCGGTATCGTTTGGGGAAAACGCTCGTAAGTGGTTCAAAATGACGTTCAAATATTTCCAACTTTAAAGACGCATAAATCCAAAAATATCATACTTACGGCAAATCTACCTGCGTCAGTCGATTTTTCTCAAAAAACTGCATAGGAAAACGCCAAAAAATGCTTGGATTTGAAACTTTCGATTTTTGGGTCAAAAAACACCAAAGGGTTTACCTTGCGTTTTTTTCAAAAATCGCCAAAAATTAAAATGGTCTTTTTTTGACCAAAACCGACGTGCTTTGATGCGAGGAGTTCGAAAAACGCGGTATCGTTTGGCGAAAACGCTCGTAAGTGGTTCAAAATGACGTTCAAATATTTCCAAC
The DNA here is from genome assembly GCA_947369205.1 of Cantharis rufa. Classification (NCBI taxonomy): domain Eukaryota; kingdom Metazoa; phylum Arthropoda; class Insecta; order Coleoptera; family Cantharidae; genus Cantharis; species Cantharis rufa. Next base: position 23,956,349 of record OX376309.1, read on the forward strand.
TTTAAAGACGCATAAATCCAAAAATATCATACTTACGGCAAATCTACCTGCGTCAGTCGATTTTTCTCAAAAAACTGCATAGGAAAACGCCAAAAAATGCTTGGATTTGAAACTTTCGATTTTTGGGGTCAAAAAACACCAAAGGGGTTAACCTTACGTTTTTTTCAAAAATCGCCAAAAATTAAAGTGGTCTTTTTTTGACCAAAACCGACGTGCTTTGATGCGAGGAGTTCGAAAAACGCGGTATCAATTGGGGAAAACGCTCATAAGTGGTTCAAAATGACGTTCAAATATTTCCAACTTTAAAGACGCATAAATCCAAAAATATCATACTTACGGCAAATCTACCTGCGTCAGTCGATTTATCTCAAAAAACTGCATAGGAAAACGCCAAAAAATCTTGGATTTGAAACTTTCGATTTTTAGGGTCAAAAAACACCAAAGGGGTTAACCTTACGTTTTTTTCAAAAATCGCCACAAATTAAAATGGTCTTTTATTGACCAAAACCGACGTGCTTTGATGCGAGGAGTTCGAAAAACGCGGTATCGTTTGGGGAAAACGCTCGTAAGTGGTTCAAAATGACGTTCAAATATTTCCAACTTTAAGACGCATAAATCCTAAAATATCATACTTACGGCAAATCTACCTGCGTCAGTCGATTTATCTCAAAAAACTGCATAGGAAAACGCCAAAAAATGCTTGGATTTGAAACTTTCGATTTTTGGGGTCAAAAAACACCAAAGGGGTTAACCTTACGTTTTTTTCAAAAATCGCCAAAAATTAAAGTGGTCTTTTTTTGACCAAAACCGACGTGCTTTGATGCGAGGAGTTCGAAAAACGCGGTATCGTTTGGGGAAAACGCTCGTAAGTGGTTCAAAATGACGTTCAAATATTTCCAACTTTTAAGACGCATAAATCCAAAAATATCATACTTACGGCAAATCTACCTGCGTCAGTCGATTTATCTCAAAAAACTGCATAGGAAAACGCCAAAAAATCTTGGATTTGAAACTTTCGATTTTTAGTTTCAAAAAACACCAAAGGGTTAACCTTACGTTTTTTTCAAAAATCGCCAAAAATTAAAATGGTCTTTTATTGACCAAAACCGACGTGCTTTGATGCGAGGAGTTCGAAAAACGCGGTATCGTTTGGGGAAAACGCTCGTAAGTGGTTCAAAATGACGTTCAAATATTTCCAACTTTTAAGACGCATAAATCCAAAAATATCATACTTACGGCAAATCTACCTGCGTCAGTCGATTTATCTCAAAAAACTGCATAGGAAAACGCCAAAAAATCTTGGATTTGAAACTTTCGATTTTTAGTTTCAAAAAACACCAAAGGGTTAACCTTACGTTTTTTTCAAAAATCGCCAAAAATTAAAATGGTCTTTTATTGACCAAAACCGACGTGCTTTGATGCGAGGAGTTCGAAAAACGCGGTATCGTTTGGGGAAAACGCTCGTAAGTGGTTCAAAATGACGTTCAAATATTTCCAACTTTTAAGACGCATAAATCCAAAAATATCATACTTACGGCAAATCTACCTGCGTCAGTCGATTTATCTCAAAAAACTGCATAGGAAAACGCCAAAAAATCTTGGATTTGAAACTTTCGATTTTTAGTTTCAAAAAACACCAAAGGGTTAACCTTACGTTTTTTTCAAAAATCGCCAAAAATTAAAATGGTCTTTTATTGACCAAAACCGACGTGCTTTGATGCGAGGAGTTCGAAAAACGCGGTATCGTTTGGGGAAAACGCTCGTAAGTGGTTCAAAATGACGTTCAAATATTTCCAACTTTAAAGACGCATAAATCCTAAAATATCATACTTACGGCAAATCTACCTGCGTCAGTCGATTTATCTCAAAAAACTGCATAGGAAAACGCCAAAAAATGCTTGGATTTGAAACTTTCGATTTTTGGGGTCAAAAAACACCAAAGGGGTTAACCTTACGTTTTTTTCAAAAATCGCCAAAAATTAAAGTGGTCTTTTTTTGACCAAAACCGACGTGCTTTGATGCAAGGAGTTCGAAAAACGCGGTATCGTTTGGGGAAAACGCTCGTAAGTGGTTCAAAATGACGTTCAAATATTTCCAACTTTAAAGACGCATAAATCCAAAAATATCATACTTACGGCAAATCTACCTGCGTCAGTCGATTTATCTCAAAAAACTGCATAGGAAAACGCCAAAAAATGCTTGGATATGAAACTTTCGATTTTTGGGGTCAAAAAACACCAAAGGGGTTAACCTTACGTTTTTTTCAAAAATCGCCAAAAATTAAAATGGTCTTTTTTTGACCAAAACCGACGTGCTTTGATGCGAGGAGTTCGAAAAACGCGGTATCGTTTGGAGAAAACGCTCGTAAGTGGTTCAAAATGACGTTCAAATATTTCCAACTTTAAAGACGCATAAATCCTAAAATATTATATTTACGGCAAATCTACCTGCGTCAGTCAATTTTTCTCAAAAAACTGCATAGGAAAACGCCAAAAAATGCTTGGATTTGAAACTTTCGATTTTTGGGTCAAAAAACACCAAAGGGTTTACCTTGCGTTTTTTTCAAAAATCGCCAAAAATTAAAATGGTCTTTTTTTGACCAAAACCGACGTGCTTTGATGCGAGGAGTTCGAAAAACGCGGTATCAATTGGGGAAAACGCTCATAAGTGGTTCAAAATGACGTTCAAATATTTCCAACTTTAAAGACGCATAAATCCAAAATATGTATCATACTTACGGCAAATCTACCTGCGTCAGCCGATTTATCTCAAAAAACTGCATAGGAAAACGCCAAAAAATGCTTGGATTTGAAACTTTCGATTTTTGGGGTCAAAAAACACCAAAGGGGTTAACCTTACGTTTTTTTCAAAAATCGCCAAAAATTAAAGTGGTCTTTTTTTGACCAAAACCGACGTGCTTTGATGCGAGGAGTTCGAAAAACGCGGTATCAATTGGGGAAAACGCTCATAAGTGGTTCAAAATGACGTTCAAATATTTCCAACTTTAAAGACGCATAAATCCAAAAATATCATATTTACGGCAAATCTACCTGCGTCAGTCGATTTTTCTCAAAAAACTGCATAGGAAAACGCCAAAAAATGCTTGGATTTGAAACTTTCGATTTTTGGGGTCAAAAAACACCAAACGGGTTAACCTTACGTTTTTTTCAAAAATCGCCAAAAATTAAAGTGGTCTTTTTTTGACCAAAACCGACGTGCTTTGATGCGAGGAGTTCGAAAAACGCGGTATCAATTGGGGAAAACGCTCATAAGTGGTTCAAAATGACGTTCAAATATTTCCAACTTTAAAGACGCATAAATCCAAAAATATCATACTTACGGCAAATCTACCTGCGTCAGCCGATTTATCTCAAAAAACTGCATAGGAAAACGCCAAAAAATGCTTGGATTTGAAACTTTCGATTTTTGGGGTCAAAAAACACCAAAGGGGTTAACCTTACGTTTTTTTCAAAAATCGCCAAAAATTAAAGTGGTCTTTTTTTGACCAAAACCGACGTGCTTTGATGCGAGGAGTTCGAAAAACGCGGTATCGTTTGGGGAAAACGCTCGTAAGTGGTTCAAAATGACGTTCAAATATTTCCAACTTTAAAGACGCATAAATCCTAAAATATCATACTTACGGCAAATCTACCTGCGTCAGTCGATTTATCTCAAAAAACTGCATAGGAAAACGCCAAAAAATGCTTGGATTTGAAACTTTCGATTTTTGGGGTCAAAAAACACCAAAGGGGTTAACCTTACGTTTTTTTCAAAAATCGCCAAAAATTAAAGTGGTCTTTTTTTGACCAAAACCGACGTGCTTTGATGCGAGGAGTTCGAAAAACGCGGTATCGTTTGGGGAAAACGCTCGTAAGTGGTTCAAAATGACGTTCAAATATTTCCAACTTTAAAGACGCATAAATCCTAAAATATCATACTTACGGCAAATCTACCTGCGTCAGTCGATTTATCTCAAAAAACTGCATAGGAAAACGCCAAAAAATGCTTGGATTTGAAACTTTCGATTTTTGGGGTCAAAAAACACCAAAGGGGTTAGCCTTACGTTTTTTTCAAAAATCCCCAAAAATTAAAGTGGTCTTTTTTTGACCAAAACCGACGTGCTTTGATGCGAGGAGTTCGAAAAACGCGGTATCGTTTGGGGAAAACGCTCGTAAGTGGTTCAAAATGACGTTCAAATATTTCCAACTTTAAAGACGCATAAATCCTAAAATATCATACTTACGGCAAATCTACCTGCGTCAGTCGATTTATCTCAAAAACTGCATAGGAAAACGCCAAAAAATGCTTGGATTTGAAACTTTCGATTTTTGGGGTCAAAAAACACCAAAGGGGTTAACCTTACGTTTTTTTAAAAAATCGCCAAAAATTAAAATGGTCTTTTATTGACCAAAACCGACGTGCTTTGATGCGAGGAGTTCGAAAAACGCGGTATCGTTTGGGGAAAACGCTCGTAAGTGGTTCAAAATGACGTTCAAATATTTCCAACTTTAAAGACGCATAAATCCTAAAATATAATACTTACGGCAAATCTACCTGCGTCAGTCGATTTATCTCAAAAACTGCATAGGAAAACGCCAAAAAATGCTTGTATTTGAAACTTTCGATTTTTGGGGTCAAAAAACACCAAAGGGGTTAACCTTACGTTTGTTTCAAAAATCGCCAAAAATTAAAATGGTTTTTTTTTTACCAAAACCGACGTGCTTTGATGCGAGGAGTTCGAAAAACGCGGTATCGTTTGGGGAAAACGCTCGTAAGTGGTTCAAAATGACGTTCAAATATTTCCAACTTTAAAGACGCATAAATCCTAAAATATCATACTTACGGCAAATCTACCTGCGTCAGTCGATTTATCTCAAAAAACTGCATAGGAAAACGCCACAAAGTGCTTGGATTTGAAACTTTCGATTTTTGGGGTCAAAAAACACCAAAGGGGTTAACCTTACGTTTTTTTCAAAAATCGCCAAAAATTAAAGTGGTCTTTTTTTGACCAAAACCGACGTGCTTTGATGCGAGGAGTTCGAAAAACGCGGTATCGTTTGGGGAAAACGCTCGTAAGTGGTTCAAAATGACGTTCAAATATTTCCAACTTTAAAGACGCATAAATCCTAAAATATCATACTTACGGCAAATCTACCTGCGTCAGTCGATTTATCTCAAAAAACTGCAAAGGAAAACGCCAAAAAATGCTTGGATTTGAAACTTTCGATTTTTGGGGTCAAAAAACACCAAAGGGGTTAACCTTACGTTTTTTTCAAAAATCGCCAAAAATTAAAGTGGTCTTTTTTTGACCAAAACCGACGTGCTTTGATGCGAGGAGTTCGAAAAACGCGGTATCGTTTGGGGAAAACGCTCGTAAGTGGTTCAAAATGACGTTCAAATATTTCCAACTTAAAAGACGCATAAATCCTAAAATATCATACTTACGGCAAATCTACCTGCGTCAGTCGATTTATCTCAAAAAACTGCATAGGAAAACGCCAATAAATCTTGGATTTGAAACTTTCGATTTTTGGGGTCAAAAAACACCAAAGGGGTTAACCTTACGTTTTTTTCAAAAATCGCCAAAAATTAAAGTGTCTTTTTTTGACCAAAACCGACGTGCTTTGATGCGAGGAGTTCGAAAAACGCGGTATCGCTTGGGGAAAACGCTCGTAAGTGGTTCAAAATGACGTTCAAATATTTCCAACTTTAAAGACGCATAAATCCTAAAATATCATACTTACGGCAAATCTACCTGCGTCAGTCGATTTATCTCAAAAAACTGCATAGGAAAACGCCAAAAAATGCTTGGATTTGAAACTTTCGATTTTTGGGGTCAAAAAACACCAAAGGGGTTAACCTTACGTTTTTTTCAAAAATCGCCAAAAATTAAAGTGGTCTTTTTTTGACCAAAACCGACGTGCTTTGATGCGAGGAGTTCGAAAAACGCGGTATCGATTGGGGAAAACGCTCGTAAGTGGTTCAAAATGACGTTCAAATATGTCCAACTTCAAAGACGCATAAATCCTAAAATATCATACTTACGGCAAATCTACCTGCGTCAGTCGATTTATCTCAAAAAACTGCATAGGAAAACGCCAAAAAATGCTTGGATTTGAAACTTTTGATTTTTGGGGTCAAAAAACACCAAAGGGGTTACCTTACGTTTTTTTCAAATATCGCCAAAAATTAAAGTGGTCTTTTTTTGACCAAAACCGACGTGCTTTGATGCGAGGAAATCGAAAAACGCGGTATCGTTTAGAGAAAACGCTCGTAAGTGCTTCAAAATGACGTTCAAATATTTCCAACTTTAAGACGCATAAATCCTAAAATATCATACTTACGGCAAATCTACCTGCGTCAGTCGATTTATCTCAAAAAACTGCATAGGAAAACGCCAAAAAATGCTTGGATTTGAAACTTTCGATTTTTGGGGTCAAAAAACACCAAAGGGGTTAACCTTACGTTTTTTTCAAAAATCGCCAAAAATTAAAGTGGTCTTTTTTTGACCAAAACCGACGTGCTTTGATGCGAGGAGTTCAAAATGACGTTCAAATATTTCCAACTTTAAAGACGCATAAATCCAAAAATATCATACTTACGGCAAATCTACCTGCGTCAGTCGATTTATCTCAAAAAACTGCATAGGAAAACGCCAAAAAATCTTGGATTTGAAACTTTCGATTTTTGGGTCAAAAAACACCAAAGGGTTTATCTTGCGTTTTTTTCAAAAATCGCCAAAAATTAAAGTGGTCCTTTTTTGACCAAAACCGACGTGCTTTGATGCGAGGAGTTCGAAAAACGCGGTATCGTTTGGGGAAAACGCTCGTAAGTGGTTCAAAATGACGTTCAAATATTTCCAACTTTAAAGACGCATAAATCCTAAAATATCATACTTACGGCAAATCTACCTGCGTCAGTCGATTTATCTCGAAAAACTGCATAGGAACACACCAAAAAATGCTTGGATTTGAAACTTTCGATTTTTGGGGTCAAAAAACACCAAAGGGGTTAACCTTACGTTTTTTTCAAAAATCGCCAAAATTTAAAGTGGTCTTTTTTTGACCAAAACCGACGTGCTTTGATGCGAGGAGTTCGAAAAACGCGGTATCGATTGGGGGAAACGCTCGTAAGTGGTTCAAAATGACGTTCAAATATTTCCAACTTTAAAGACGCATAAATCCTAAAATATCATACTTCCGGCAAATCTACCTGCGTCAGTCGATTTATCTCAAAAAACTGCATAGGAAAACGCCAAAAAATGCTTGGATTTGAAACTTTCGATTTTTGTGGTCAAAAAACACAAAAGGGGTTAACCTTACGTTTTTTTCAAATATCGCCAAAAATTAAAATGGTCTTTTTTTGACCAAAACCGAAGTGCTTTGATGCGAGGAGTTCGAAAAACGCGGTATCGTTTGGGGAAAACGCTCGTAAGTGGTTCAAAATAACGTTCAAATATTTCCAACTTTAAAGACGCATAAATCCTAAAATATCATACTTCCGGCAAATCTACCTGCGTCAGTCGATTTATCTCAAAAAACTGCATAGGAAAACGCCAAAAAATGCTTGGATTTGAAACTTTCGATTTTTGTGGTCAAAAAACACAAAAGGGGTTAACCTTACGTTTTTTTCAAAAATCGCCAAAAATTAAAGTGGTCTTTTTTGACCAAAACCGACGTGCTTTGATGCGAGGAGTTCGAAAAACGCGGTATCGTTAGGGGAAAACGCTCGTAAGTGGTTCAAAATGACGTTCAAATATTTCCAACTTTAAAGACGCATAAATCCTAAAATATTATACTTCCGGAAAATCTACCTGCGTCAGTCGATTTATCTCAAAAAACTGCATAGGAAAACGCCAAAAAATGCGTGGATTTGAAACTTTCGATTTTTGGGGTCAAAAAACACCAAAGGGGTTAACCTTACGTTTTTTTCAAAAATCGCCAAAAATTAAAATGGTCTTTTTTTGACCAAAACCGACGTGCTTTGATGCGAGAAGTTCGAAAAACGCGGTATCGTTTGGGGAAAACGCTCGTAAGTGGTTCAAAATGACGTTCAAATATTTCCAACTTTAAAGACGCATAAATCCTAAAATATCATACTTCCGGAAAATCTACCTGCGTCAGTCGATTTATCTAAAAAAACTGCATAGGAAAACGCCAAAAAATGCTTGGATTTGAAACTTTCGATTTTTGGGGTCAAAAAACACCAAAAAAAACACCTTACGTTTTTTTCAAAAATCGCCAAAAATTAAAATGGTCTTTTTTTGACCAAAACCGACGTGCTTTGATGCGAGGAGTTCGAAAAACGCGGTATCGTTTGGGGAAAACGCTCGTAAGTGGTTCAAAATGACGTTCAAATATTTCCAACTTTAAAGACGCATAAATCCTAAAATATCATACTTACGGCAAATCTACCTGCGTCAGTCGATTTATCTCAAAAAACTGCATAGGAAAACGCCAAAAAATGCTTGGATTTGAAACTTTCGATTTTTGGGGTCAAAAAACACCAAAGGGGTTAGCCTTACGTTTTTTTCAAAAATCCCCAAAAATTAAAGTGGTCTTTTTTTGACCAAAACCGACGTGCTTTGATGCGAGGAGTTCGAAAAACGCGGTATCGTTTGGGGAAAACGCTCGTAAGTGGTTCAAAATGACGTTCAAATATTTCCAACTTTAAAGACGCATAAATCCTAAAATATCATACTTACGGCAAATCTACCTGCGTCAGTCGATTTATCTCAAAAACTGCATAGGAAAACGCCAAAAAATGCTTGGATTTGAAACTTTCGATTTTTGGGGTCAAAAAACACCAAAGGGGTTAACCTTACGTTTTTTTAAAAAATCGCCAAAAATTAAAATGGTCTTTTATTGACCAAAACCGACGTGCTTTGATGCGAGGAGTTCGAAAAACGCGGTATCGTTTGGGGAAAACGCTCGTAAGTGGTTCAAAATGACGTTCAAATATTTCCAACTTTAAAGACGCATAAATCCTAAAATATAATACTTACGGCAAATCTACCTGCGTCAGTCGATTTATCTCAAAAACTGCATAGGAAAACGCCAAAAAATGCTTGGATTTGAAACTTTCGATTTTTGGGGTCAAAAAACACCAAAGGGGTTAACCTTACGTTTGTTTCAAAAATCGCCAAAAATTAAAATGGTTTTTTTTTGACCAAAACCGACGTGCTTTGATGCGAGGAGTTCGAAAAACGCGGTATCGTTTGGGGAAAACGCTCGTAAGTGGTTCAAAATGACGTTCAAATATTTCCAACTTTAAAGACGCATAAATCCTAAAATATCATACTTACGGCAAATCTACCTGCGTCAGTCGATTTATCTCAAAAAACTGCATAGGAAAACGCCACAAAGTGCTTGGATTTGAAACTTTCGATTTTTGGGGTCAAAAAACACCAAAGGGGTTAACCTTACGTTTTTTTCAAAAATCGCCAAAAATTAAAGTGGTCTTTTTTTGACCAAAACCGACGTGCTTTGATGCGAGGAGTTCGAAAAACGCGGTATCGTTTGGGGAAAACGCTCGTAAGTGGTTCAAAATGACGTTCAAATATTTCCAACTTAAAAGACGCATAAATCCTAAAATATCATACTTACGGCAAATCTACCTGCGTCAGTCGATTTATCTCAAAAAACTGCATAGGAAAACGCCAATAAATCTTGGATTTGAAACTTTCGATTTTTGGGGTCAAAAAACACCAAAGGGGTTAACCTTACGTTTTTTTCAAAAATCGCCAAAAATTAAAGTGTCTTTTTTTGACCAAAACCGACGTGCTTTGATGCGAGGAGTTCGAAAAACGCGGTATCGCTTGGGGAAAACGCTCGTAAGTGGTTCAAAATGACGTTCAAATATTTCCAACTTTAAAGACGCATAAATCCTAAAATATCATACTTACGGCAAATCTACCTGCGTCAGTCGATTTATCTCAAAAAACTGCATAGGAAAACGCCAAAAAATGCTTGGATTTGAAACTTTCGATTTTTGGGGTCAAAAAACACCAAAGGGGTTAACCTTACGTTTTTTTCAAAAATCGCCAAAAATTAAAGTGGTCTTTTTTTGACCAAAACCGACGTGCTTTGATGCGAGGAGTTCGAAAAACGCGGTATCGATTGGGGAAAACGCTCGTAAGTGGTTCAAAATGACGTTCAAATATGTCCAACTTCAAAGACGCATAAATCCTAAAATATCATACTTACGGCAAATCTACCTGCGTCAGTCGATTTATCTCAAAAAACTGCATAGGAAAACGCCAAAAAATCTTGGATTTGAAACTTTCGATTTTTGGGTCAAAAAACACCAAAGGGTTTATCTTGCGTTTTTTTCAAAAATCGCCAAAAATTAAAGTGGTCCTTTTTTGACCAAAACCGACGTGCTTTGATGCGAGGAGTTCGAAAAACGCGGTATCGTTTGGGGAAAACGCTCGTAAGTGGTTCAAAATGACGTTCAAATATTTCCAACTTTAAAGACGCATAAATCCTAAAATATCATACTTACGGCAAATCTACCTGCGTCAGTCGATTTATCTCGAAAAACTGCATAGGAACACGCCAAAAAATGCTTGGATTTGAAACTTTCGATTTTTGGGGTCAAAAAACACCAAAGGGGTTAACCTTACGTTTTTTTCAAAAATCGCCAAAATTTAAAGTGGTCTTTTTTTGACCAAAACCGACGTGCTTTGATGCGAGGAATTCGAAAAACGCGGTATCGATTGGGGGAAACGCTCGTAAGTGGTTCAAAATGACGTTCAAATACGTCCAACTTCAAAGACGCATAAATCCTAAAATATCATACTTACGGCAAATCTACCTGCGTCAGTCGATTAATCTCAAAATACTGCATAGGAAAACGCCAAAAAATGCTTGGATTTGAAACTTTCGATTTTTGGGGTCAAAAAACACCAAAGGGGTTAACCTTACGTTTTTTTCAAAAATCGCCAAAAATTAAAGTGGTCTTTTTTTGACCAAAACCGACGTGCTTTGATGCGAGGAGTTCGAAAAACGCGGTATCGTTTGGGGAAAACGCTCGTAAGTGGTTCAAAATGACGTTCAAATATTTCCAACTTTAAAGACGCAAAAATCCTAAAATATCATACTTACGTCAAATCTACCTGCGTCAGTCGATTTATCTCAAAAAACTGCATAGGAAAACGCCAAAAAATGCTTGGATTTGAAACTTTCCATTTTTGGGTCAAAAAACACCAAAAATTAAAATGGTCTTTTTTTGACCAAAACCGACGTGCTTTGATGCGAGGAGTTCGAAAAACGCGGTATCGTTTGGAGAAAACGCTCGTAAGTGGTTCAAAATGAAGTTCAAATATTTCCAACTTTAAAGACGCAAAAATCCTAAAATATCATACTTACGGCAAATCTACCTGCGTCAGTCGATTTATCTCAAAAAACTGCATAGGAAAACGCCAAAAAATGCTTGGATTTGAAACTTTCGATTTTTGGGGTCACAAAACACCAAAGGGGTTAACCTTACGTTTTTTTCAAAAATCGCCAAAAATTAAAGTGGTCTTTTTTTGACCAAAACCGACGTGCTTTGATGCGAGGAGTTCGAAAAACGCGGTATCGATTGGGGAAAACGCTCGTAAGTGGTTCAAAATGACGTTCAAATATGTCCAACTTCAAAGACGCATAAATCCTAAAATATCATACTTACGGCAAATCTACCTGCGTCAGTCGATTTATCTCAAAAAACTGCATAGTAAAACACCAAAAAATGCTTGGATTTGAAACTTTCGATTTTTGGGGTCAAAAAACACCAAAGGGGTTAACCTTACGTTTTTTCAAAAATCGCCAAAAATTAAAGTGGTCTTTTTTTGACCAAAACCGACGTGCTTTGATGCGAGGAGTTCGAAAAACGCGGTATCGTTTGGGGAAAACGCTCGTAAGTGGTTCAAAATGACGTTCAAATATTTCCAACTTTAAAGACGCATAAATCCAAAAATATCATACTTACGGCAAATCTACCTGCGTCAGTCGATTTATCTCAAAAAACTGCATAGGAAAACGCCAAAAAATGCTTGGATTTGAAACTTTCGATTTTTGGGGTCAAAAAACACCAAAGGGGTTAACCTTACGTTTTTTTCAAAAATCGCCAAAAATTAAAGTGGTCTTTTTTTGACCAAAACCGACGTGCTTTGATGCGAGGAGTTCGAAAAACGCGGTATCGTTTGGGGAAAACGCTCGTAAGTGGTTCAAAATGACGTTCAAATATTTCCAACTTTAAAGACGCATAAATCCTAAAATATCATACTTCCGGAAAATCTACCTGCGTCAGTCGATTTATCTAAAAAAACTGCATAGGAAAACGCCAAAAAATGCTTGGATTTGAAACTTTCGATTTTTGGGGTCAAAAAACACCAAAGGGGTTAACCTTACGTTTTTTTAAAAAATCGCCAAAAATTAAAATGGTCTTTTATTGACCAAAACCGACGTGCTTTGATGCGAGGAGTTCGAAAAACGCGGTATCGTTTGGGGAAAACGCTCGTAAGTGGTTCAAAATGACGTTCAAATATTTCCAACTTTAAAGACGCATAAATCCTAAAATATAATACTTACGGCAAATCTACCTGCGTCAGTCGATTTATCTCAAAAACTGCATAGGAAAACGCCAAAAAATGCTTGGATTTGAAACTTTCGATTTTTGGGGTCAAAAAACACCAAAGGGGTTAACCTTACGTTTGTTTCAAAAATCGCCAAAAATTAAAGTGGTCTTTTTTTGACCAAAACCGACGTGCTTTGATGCGAGGAGTTCGAAAAACGCGGTATCGTTTGGGGAAAACCGTCGTAAGTGGTTCAAAATGACGTTCAAATACGTCCAACTTCAAAGACGCATAAATCCTAAAATATCATACTTACGGCAAATCTACCTGCGTCAGTCGATTAATCTCAAAATACTGCATAGGAAAACGCCAAAAAATGCTTGGATTTGAAACTTTCGATTTTTGGGGTCAAAAAACACCAAAGGGGTTAACCTTACGTTTTTTTCAAAAATCGCCAAAAATTAAAGTGGTCTTTTTTTGACCAAAACCGACGTGCTTTGATGCGAGGAGTTCGAAAAACGCGGTATCGTTTGGGGAAAACGCTCGTAAGTGGTTCAAAATGACGTTCAAATATTTCCAACTTTAAAGACGCAAAAATCCTAAAATATCATACTTACGTCAAATCTACCTGCGTCAGTCGATTTATCTCAAAAAACTGCATAGGAAAACGCCAAAAAATGCTTGGATTTGAAACTTTCCATTTTTGGGTCAAAAAACACCAAAAATTAAAATGGTCTTTTTTTGACCAAAACCGACGTGCTTTGATGCGAGGAGTTCGAAAAACGCGGTATCGTTTGGAGAAAACGCTCGTAAGTGGTTCAAAATGAAGTTCAAATATTTCCAACTTTAAAGACGCAAAAATCCTAAAATATCATACTTACGGCAAATCTACCTGCGTCAGTCGATTTATCTCAAAAAACTGCATAGGAAAACGCCAAAAAATGCTTGGATTTGAAACTTTCGATTTTTGGGGTCACAAAACACCAAAGGGGTTAACCTTACGTTTTTTTCAAAAATCGCCAAAAATTAAAGTGGTCTTTTTTTGACCAAAACCGACGTGCTTTGATGCGAGGAGTTCGAAAAACGCGGTATCGATTGGGGAAAACGCTCGTAAGTGGTTCAAAATGACGTTCAAATATGTCCAACTTCAAAGACGCATAAATCCTAAAATATCATACTTACGGCAAATCTACCTGCGTCAGTCGATTTATCTCAAAAAACTGCATAGTAAAACACCAAAAAATGCTTGGATTTGAAACTTTCGATTTTTGGGGTCAAAAAACACCAAAGGGGTTAACCTTACGTTTGTTTCAAAAATCGCCAAAAATTAAAGTGGTCTTTTTTTGACCAAAACCGACGTGCTTTGATGCGAGGAGTTCGAAAAACGCGGTATCGTTTGGGGAAAACCGTCGTAAGTGGTTCAAAATGACGTTCAAATATTTCCAACTTTAAAGATGCATAAATCCAAAAATATCATACTTACGGCAAATCTACCTGCGTCAGTCGATTTATCTCAAAAAACTGCATAGGAAAACGCCAATAAATCTTGGATTTGAAACTTTCGATTTTTGGGGTCAAAAAACACCAAAGGGGTTAACCTTACGTTTTTTTCAAAAATCGCCAAAAATTAAAATGGTTTTTTTTTGACCAAAACCGACGTGCTTTGATGCGAGGAGTTCGCAAAACGCGGTATCGTTTGGGGAAAACGCTCGTAAGTGGTTCAAAATGACGTTCAAATATTTCCAACTTTAAAGACGCATAAATCCTAAAATATCATACTTACGGCAAATCTACCTGCGTCAGTCGATTTATCTCAAAAAACTGCATAGGAAAACGCCACAAAGTGCTTGGATTTGAAACTTTCGATTTTTGGGGTCAAAAAACACCAAAGGGGTTAACCTTACGTTTTTTTCAAATATCGCCAAAAATTAAAGTGGTCTTTTTTTGACCAAAACCGACGTGCTTTGATGCGAGGAGTTCGAAAAACGCGGTATCGTTTGGGGAAAACGCTCGTAAGTGGTTCAAAATGACGTTCAAATATTTCCAACTTTAAAGACGCATAAATCCTAAAATATCATACTTACGGCAAATCTACCTGCGTCAGTCGATTTATCTCAAAAAACTGCAAAGGAAAACGCCAAAAAATGCTTGGATTTGAAACTTTCGATTTTTTGGGTCAAAAAACACCAAAGGGGTTAACCTTACGTTTTTTTCAAAAATCGCCAAAAATTAAAGTGGTCTTTTTTTGACCAAAACCGACGTGCTTTGATGCGAGGAGTTCGAAAAACGCGGTATCGTTTGGGGAAAACGCTCGTAAGTGGTTCAAAATGACGTTCAAATATTTCCAACTTAAAAGACGCATAAATCCTAAAATATCATACTTACGGCAAATCTACCTGCGTCAGTCGATTTATCTCAAAAAACTGCATAGGAAAACGCCAATAAATCTTGGATTTGAAACTTTCGATTTTTGGGATCAAAAAACACCAAAGGGGTTAGCCTTACGTTTTTTTCAAAAATCGCCAAAAATTAAAATGGTCTTTTTTTGACCAAAACGGACGTGCTTTGATGCGAGGAGTTCGAAAAACGCGGTATCGTTTGGGGAAAACGCTCGTAAGTGGTTCAAAATGACGTTCAAATATTTCCAACTTAAAAGACGCATAAATCCTAAAATATCATACTTACGGCAAATCTACCTGCGTCAGTCGATTTATCTCAAAAAACTGCATAGGAAAACGCCAATAAATCTTGGATTTGAGACTTTCGATTTTTGGGGTCAAAAAACACCAAAGGGGTTAACCTTACGTTTTTTTCAAAAATCGCCAAAAATTAAAGTGTCTTTTTTTGACCAAAACCGACGTGCTTTGATGCGAGGAGTTCGAAAAACGCGGTATCGCTTGGGGAAAACGCTCGTAAGTGGTTCAAAATGACGTTCAAATATTTCCAACTTTAAAGACGCATAAATCCTAAAATATCATACTTACGGCAAATCTACCTGCGTCAGTCGATTTATCTCAAAAAACTGCATAGGAAAACGCCAAAAAATGCTTGGATTTGAAACTTTCGATTTTTGGGGTCAAAAAACACCAAAGGGGTTAACCTTACGTTTTTTTCAAAAATCGCCAAAAATTAAAGTGGTCTTTTTTTGACCAAAACCGACGTGCTTTGATGCGAGGAGTTCGAAAAACGCGGTATCGATTGGGGAAAACGCTCGTAAGTGGTTCAAAATGACGTTCAAATATGTCCAACTTCAAAGACGCATAAATCCTAAAATATCATACTTACGGCAAATCTACCTGCGTCAGTCGATTTATCTCAAAAAACTGCATAGGAAAACGCCAAAAAATGCTTGGATTTGAAACTTTTGATTTTTGGGGTCAAAAAACACCAAAGGGGTTACCTTACGTTTTTTTCAAATATCGCCAAAAATTAAAGTGGTCTTTTTTTGACCAAAACCGACGTGCTTTGATGCGAGGAAATCGAAAAACGCGGTATCGTTTAGAGAAAACGCTCGTAAGTGCTTCAAAATGACGTTCAAATATTTCCAACTTTAAGACGCATAAATCCTAAAATATCATACTTACGGCAAATCTACCTGCGTCAGTCGATTTATCTCAAAAAACTGCATAGGAAAACGCCAAAAAATGCTTGGATTTGAAACTTTCGATTTTTGGGGTCAAAAAACACCAAAGGGGTTAACCTTACGTTTTTTTCAAAAATCGCCAAAAATTAAAGTGGTCTTTTTTTGACCAAAACCGACGTGCTTTGATGCGAGGAGTTCAAAATGACGTTCAAATATTTCCAACTTTAAAGACGCATAAATCCAAAAATATCATACTTACGGCAAATCTACCTGCGTCAGTCGATTTATCTCAAAAAACTGCATAGGAAAACGCCAAAAAATCTTGGATTTGAAACTTTCGATTTTTGGGTCAAAAAACACCAAAGGGTTTATCTTGCGTTTTTTTCAAAAATCGCCAAAAATTAAAGTGGTCCTTTTTTGACCAAAACCGACGTGCTTTGATGCGAGGAGTTCGAAAAACGCGGTATCGTTTGGGGAAAACGCTCGTAAGTGGTTCAAAATGACGTTCAAATATTTCCAACTTTAAAGACGCATAAATCCTAAAATATCATACTTACGGCAAATCTACCTGCGTCAGTCGATTTATCTCGAAAAACTGCATAGGAACACGCCAAAAAATGCTTGGATTTGAAACTTTCGATTTTTGGGGTCAAAAAACACCAAAGGGGTTAACCTTACGTTTTTTTCAAAAATCGCCAAAATTTAAAGTGGTCTTTTTTTGACCAAAACCGACGTGCTTTGATGCGAGGAGTTCGAAACGCTCGTAAGTGGTTCAAAATGACGTTCAAATACGTCCAACTTCAAAGACGCATAAATCCTAAAATATCATACTTACGGCAAATCTACCTGCGTCAGTCGATTAATCTCAAAAAACTGCATAGGAAAACGCCAAAAAATGCTTGGATTTGAAACTTTCGATTTTTGGGGTCAAAAAACACCAAAGGGGTTAACCTTACGTTTTTTTCAAAAATCGCCAAAAATTAAAGTGGTCTTTTTTTGACCAAAACCGACGTGCTTTGATGCGAGGAGTTCGAAAAACGCGGTATCGTTTGGGGAAAACGCTCGTAAGTGGTTCAAAATGACGTTCAAATATTTCCAACTTTAAAGACGCAAAAATCCTAAAATATCATACTTACGGCAAATCTACCTGCGTCAGTCGATTTATCTCAAAAAACTGCATAGGAAAACGCCAAAAAATGCTTGGATTTGAAACTTTCCATTTTTGGGTCAAAAAACACCAAAAATTAAAATGGTCTTTTTTTGACCAAAACCGACGTGCTTTGATGCGAGGAGTTCGAAAAACGCGGTATCGTTTGGAGAAAACGCTCGTAAGTGGTTCAAAATGAAGTTCAAATATTTCCAACTTTAAAGACGCAAAAATCCTAAAATATCATACTTACGGCAAATCTACCTGCGTCAGTCGATTTATCTCAAAAAACTGCATAGGAAAACGCCAAAAAATGCTTGGATTTGAAACTTTCGATTTTTGGGGTCACAAAACACCAAAGGGGTTAACCTTACGTTTTTTTCAAAAATCGCCAAAAATTAAAGTGGTCTTTTTTTGACCAAAACCGACGTGCTTTGATGCGAGGAGTTCGAAAAACGCGGTATCGATTGGGGAAAACGCTCGTAAGTGGTTCAAAATGACGTTCAAATATGTCCAACTTCAAAGACGCATAAATCCTAAAATATCATACTTACGGCAAATCTACCTGCGTCAGTCGATTTATCTCAAAAAACTGCATAGTAAAACGCCAAAAAATGCTTGGATTTGAAACTTTCGATTTTTGGGGTCAAAAAACACCAAAGGGGTTAACCTCACGTTTTTTCAAAAATCGCCAAAAATTAAAGTGGTCTTTTTTTGACCAAAACCGACGTGCTTTGATGCGAGGAGTTCGAAAAACGCGGTATCGTTTGGGGAAAACGCTCGTAAGTGGTTCAAAATGACGTTCAAATATTTCCAACTTTAAAGACGCATAAATCCAAAAATATCATACTTACGGCAAATCTACCTGCGTCAGTCGATTTATCTCAAAAAACTGCATAGGAAAACGCCAAAAAATGCTTGGATTTGAAACTTTCGATTTTTGTGGTCAAAAAACACCAAAGGGGTTAACCTTACGTTTTTTTCAAAAATCGCCAAAAATTAAAGTGGTCTTTTTTGACCAAAACCGACGTGCTTTGATGCGAGGAGTTCGAAAAACGCGGTATCGTTTGGGGAAAACGCTCGTAAGTGGTTCAAAATGACGTTCAAATATTTCCAACTTTAAAGACGCATAAATCCTAAAATATCATACTTCCGGAAAATCTACCTGCGTCAGTCGATTTATCTCGAAAAGTTGCATAAGAAAATGCCAAAAAATGCCACGATTTAAGACTTTCAATTTTTGGGGTGAAAAAACAACAAAGGGGTTAACCTTATGTTTTTTTCAAAAATCGCCAAAAATTTAGATGGTCTTTTTTTGACCAAAAGCGACGTGTTTTTATGCCAGGAGTTCGAAAAACGCGTTTTCGTTTGGGGGAAATGCATGTAAGCGGTTAAAAAAGACGATCCAATTTTGTCAACTTTAAAGACGCATAAAACCTAAAATATCGTACTTAGGGAAAATCTGTCTGCGCCAATCGATTTATCTCGAAAAGTTGCATAAGAAAATGCCAAAAAATGCCACGATTTAAGACTTTCAATTTTTGGGGTGAAAAAACACCAAAGGGGTTAACCTAACGTTTTTTTCAAATATCGCCAAAAATTAAAATGGTCTTTTTTTGACCAAAACCGAAGTGCTTTGATGCGAGGAGTTCGAAAAACGCGGTATCGTTTGGGGAAAACGCTCGTAAGTGGTTCAAAATAACGTTCAAATATTTCCAACTTTAAAGACGCATAAATCCTAAAATATTATACTTCCGGAAAATCTACCTGCGTCAGTCGATTTATCTCAAAAAACTGCATAGGAAAACGCCAAAAAATGCGTGGATTTGAAACTTTCGATTTTTGGGGTCAAAAAACACCAAAGGGGTTAACCTTACGTTTTTTTCAAAAATCGCCAAAAATTAAAATGGTCTTTTTTTGACCAAAACCGACGTGCTTTGATGCGAGAAGTTCGAAAAACGCGGTATCGTTTGGGGAAAACGCTCGTAAGTGGTTCAAAATGACGTTCAAATATTTCCAACTTTAAAGACGCATAAATCCTAAAATATCATACTTCCGGAAAATCTACCTGCGTCAGTCGATTTATCTCAAAAAACTGCATAGGAAAACGCCAAAAAATGCTTGGATTTGAAACTTTCGATTTTTGGGGTCAAAAAACACCAAAGGGGTTAACCTTACGTTTTTTTCAAAAATCGCCAAAAATTAAAATGGTCTTTTTTTGACCAAAACCGACGTGCTTTGATGCGAGGAGTTCGAAAAACGCGGTATCGTTTGGGGAAAACGCTCGTAAGTGGTTCAAAATGACGTTCAAATATTTCCAACTTTAAAGACGCATAAATCCTAAAATATCATACTTCCGGAAAATCTACCTGCGTCAGTCGATTTATCTCAAAAAACTGCATAGGAAAACGCCAAAAAATGCGTGGATTTGAAACTTTCGATTTTTGGGGTCAAAAAACACCAAAGGGGTTAACCTTACGTTTTTTTCAAAAATCGCCAAAAATTAAAATGGTCTTTTTTTGACCAAAACCGACGTGCTTTGATGCGAGGAGTTCGAAAAACGCGGTATCGTTTGGGGAAAACGCTCGTAAGTGGTTCAAAATGACGTTCAAATATTTCCAACTTTAAAGACGCATAAATCCTAAAATATCATACTTACGGCAAATCTACCTGCGTCAGTCGATTTATCTCAAAAAACTGCATAGGAAAACGCCAAAAAATGCTTGGATTTGAAACTTTCGATTTTTGGGGTCAAAAAACACCAAAGGGGTTAACCTTACGTTTTTTTCAAAAATCGCCAAAAATTAAAATGGTCTTTTTTTGACCAAAACCGACGTGCTTTGATGCGAGGAGTTCGAAAAACGCGGTATCTTTGGGGAAAACGCTCGTAAGTGGTTCAAAATGACGTTCAAATATTTCCAACTTTAAAGACGCATAAATGCTAAAATATCACACTTACGGCAAATCTACCTGCGTCGGTCGATTTATCTCAAAAAACTGCATAGGAAAACGCCAAAAAATGCTTGGATTTGAAACTTTCGATTTTTGGGGTCAAAAAACACCAAAGGGGTTAACCTTACGTTTTTTTCAAAAATCGCCAAAAATTAAAGTGGTCTTTTTCTGACCAAAAGCGACGTGTTTTTATGCGAGGAGTTCGAAAAACGCGTTTTCGTTTGGGGGAAATGCATGTAAGCGGTTGAAAAAGACGATCGAATTTTGTCAACTTTAAAAACGCATAAAACCTAAAATATCGTACTTATTGAAAATCTGTCTGCGCCAATCGATTTATCTCGAAAAGTTGCATAAGAAAATGTCAAAGTCTGTATATTTGTCGGCTTAAACTGAAATTCGAATTAGCCAAATGAGATTTTCTTTGGTTTTCAGTTGATGCCTTACAATACTTGAAATATTTCTTATAAATTGTTAAAATTAATAAATTGTAAACTTAACAAATGATAAAGTGCACACTACGTGTAAAGAAATTTTAGTGACCTTGCAAAAAAGTATTAAATAAAATTAATTTTAGTATATTTCTGTTAATTTGTATTGATCTTGGTAATCTTAAACCCCTCACGTAATTTTGGAATGTTGTATATGAAACTTGGCAATTGAGAACGGCATGTGATGTCACATCGGGTTATTTTTCTTTGCATTATTTTATTAAAGTTTTCAAAATGTATAAAATTGGGTTTACAAATTTGGGTGACATATTCTTAAAGATATGTTTAGATTTCAGAACCCGATAAGAATGCCGTTGTGGAAGCAGTGAAGATCATTGTAGAACGATCGGATAGGATTATGTGAGGTTTGTGACATTTAACAATAATAATTTTTAACACAGTGGGCTAATTGTAATTCGAATTCATTTCAAAGTTAGTTATTTATTTTGAAAATTAGATTTAAAATAAAATGACATTCATTCAAATTAATTATATTAGGATTTGCCATCTAACGTCAACACTGAAAAGGACAACATCGGTATCTATATGTCCGGCCTATGGAGGGTAGAAGTACCTCTACCCTCCATAGTCCGGCCATATTCAAAGCGGAGAAATCTAGAAAGAAAGGTAAATCTCCAAGTTGACGTAGTTTGATTATTTTCCGGTAGGTGTCGTGACACGTCATTTAAAATTTTAAAAAATAACGTATCTACTTTGACAGCTACGATTTTTTAGTTTGGCATGTTTACATTTGATTCAAATGCAACTTTTGAGAAATTATGTGTAATTTTAAATTGATTGCACTTCTAAACAAATGTTACATTTAACATTTTTTAAAATAGTTATGAATTCGCTTTATTAAAATAGTTTCGAAACTTGGATTTGGAATTTGGATGGTTACTCGTTTGTTAAATTTAATGACATTTAACAATAATTAGTGGTGTTGATAATTTATTGATCGCAACTTGGTATCAATTTCTACATTGGAATTTGCACAGGGTTTTATAAACCTAATTTATTAAAACATTGACAGTTAGATTTTCGTTCGCTCAAAAGCACATGCAGTTCAAATTGACACTTTTGGAAGGACATTTTAATGAATCGATCACAAATAACGTGAAATCAAGCAACATTCGGTGGTTGCAATTTGTAGTAGGTTAGGACCCGTCAAACAACCATAAAAGGATCCGGTTCAGCTATAGGGACGACAATTTGTTCATTGTTCAGCAATAGTTTAAATATACGGAATGTCTGCAATCATAAAAAAAATGAGTCCAGAACATATTATGGCTGAGATTATGGACTTCCTCGACATGCATATTTCAGTTTTTTTGTTGCAAGTGTGCTATTGTGACACTTGTGGGCTATGTTTTTCAGTTGAACGTGTAGTAAATAGATATTTACGATATGTAAATGTAGGATTTTACGACACATGATGGAAAAGTTATCCTAGTATCATAGAGATACATTACGATACAAATATTGTACAATGTTTTGTCTACTTTGATAATTAGAACTTACGCATATTTTTGTTGGTAGTTGAATTTTTAAAATTTAAGGTAAACATTAAGTGAACTTTTTGACAAATTATTACTAATTTTTGGATTTTTACTTTATTTTAGTGTTCATAACAATAATTGTATTGAAGCAGTGCTGGTGTAGTGAATTTGGATCCATCACAATCGATTGGAAATTGGAATTTGTAGCTGAAGCAGTAATTATGAGAATTGAAAGGTTAGTTATATTTCTACAATATTTTGTTGTTTTAACAGAAGTCATCAAAGTTCAAAATTATTGTTTTATTTGTAGGCTTTTTAACGTACAAAGCTTATCGATAAATAAATTATACATTTGCTTTGAAATTATGTGGCAGGTATATTTGAATATTACGTTATTATATTTAAATTAATCTACGCAGAACAAGTAGTTTCAAACCGAATGACGATATAGATTTGAACGGATGACTTGTGTCAAAACTTTTGAAGTATGAAAGTTTTTCTTCTAAAAATAATAGCTTTCATATCTTTTGGGTGGATTCTTATCTTGCATGTCCTTCAAATTTCAGTAAGGAATATGTATTAGTTTTACAGATATAGTTTTTTGAAAATTTACAATCATCTAGTTTATAATGTTTTAAATGAAACGATAAATCATACACTGGCTGCGTTGCAAATTTTAGCGTTTGAAAAATATGAAAAATCTAAATCGGTTACTTCTATCAGAATTTTGTCAAACTTTTAATTAAATTAAAAATTAATGTTAGAATTTTTCTTTGAACAAAGAAAAAATATTGTTGTTAATAGCTTTGATTTCATTTTTACCTTTTGGAGTTAGGAGCGGTTAAAATTAAATTTTATTTATACTCGTTTTGCAATAAAAATCTAGATTGGGTAAATTATTGGTTGTAATAATTTATATAAATCCTTCGCTGGCACAAAGACATCTTTATATTGGGTGTTTTATTTTCGATGAATTTTATTATTAACAGTTACTTATCATTTAAAAATAAAACTTCTGTGGTTATTACAAAAAACACTTAAATTTGTATAAAAGCAAGGCATTTTTTATAAGTTTTGGTACGAATAAGAATATTTTTTTACCATTTTTGCCAAGAAAAACCTATTTTCAAATACGATTAATTTCATATGAATCCACATAAAATCTTCTTTCTATATCTACTTTAATATGCTCTGCAACATTTAGATTTAAACAATGCATTAGGTAATTATGTTATAAACTTTATAATAAATTGTATTAATCTTTTGTTTGCAAATTTGAGTTCATAATCAAAAACGATTTAAATGGCATGCCTACACGAGTCATCCAGTTAATATGAGTAATAGAATATGAATTTAAATTAGCTGATAGGAGATAAGAATTTTTGCTTTTATAATATAAAAATGCTGTTTGTTTAACTATAATAAATTGTGCAGGGGTGGAATTAGTCGAATTTGTAAATTGGAATTTAGAATGCAAAGAAATTATTTCTTAGGACTCTTTATATCAAAACTTGAAAAATGTCCTTGTGGTGTATGTAGTAATTATTGAAAATTTGTAAAACATTTTCTCAAAAAATACTGCCCAAATTTCAATTTGTTCTACGAATGCTATTAGTTTTCGATAGTTTGTAGATAAATTATTGCGCTGTGTCATAGAAAAGTTGCATCTCTTTGCTTTGAAGTTTTGTGAGGAAATAATTTTTATTCGTACACCAAAGGATAAAATTTTTATAAAATCTCTTTACAGAAAGAGTTAATGCGTTATTACTTTGACATGGAATGGCTTTAATCTCTCTATTTATTTTTTATTGGTACAACAAATAGTATAATATTAATGGGGTACCACGGTACATTTATTATTGTTTATTGCAGTGTAAAATGAAGATTACGTGACGAAGCTTTTGTATTTTTAATTTAAACGAATTAACATTTTTGGTTTTACAGATTAATCATTATTAATGTATTGGCATGCATTTCAAATTTTTCAAATAAATATAATTAATTGTTATAATTAATTAATTATGTTTTGATAAACGTCAAAATTTCAAATGACCAACAAGAAGTTTTATTTAAACAAATTTTCGTTAGGTGTCGCCCGTATGTTGTTTATGTTTTAATATTTGAATCGTTGTCAAATATTTTTAAAATGACGTTTTGTCGTGCGTTTTGTGTTTCGGTAAACTAAAAAGTTTATTTGTTTTCGCGTGTTTTAATTAAATTAATTACCAACTTTTGTTCAATTGTTACTAATTTTTGGATTTTTAATTTATTTTAGTGTTTGTAACAATTGAAATGAATCGGTGCCGATGTTGTGAATTTGGATCCTCGACAATCGATTGGAAATTGTAGCCGAATGAATAATTATGAGAATCGAAAGGTTAGTTATATTTCTACAATATTTTGTTGTTTTAGCAGAAGTTCAGATTTATTGTTTTATTTGTGCAGGTTTTTTAACGTACAAAATTTATGGATAAATTATACAATTGCTTTGAAATTCTGTGGTGGGTATATTTGAATATTGACTTTACGTTATTATATTTAAATTAATCTACAGATCGAGTAGTTTTAAACCGAATGTGTAAATATCTGAAAACGGTGTAAATTTGAATCGACGACTTCTGCCACAACATCGATTTGTGTGATTGTTTTCTTTTGCTCGCTATTAATTTCCAGTCAATTAAGACAAACATTTGTAATGTTTTAATAAATTGGTGATTAATATTTAGACTCTTTTTGATGAAATCATAACAACTAGGGAATTTTTGGAACAATATTTGTCATCTTTGGTATTGCGGAGTAGGTACAGTTACTCCAACAATTATTAATACACTCCTATGTTAATATTGTAAATTTTACCTTTCGAAGACTTGTTTTGTGATGTAAAAATAGATTTTATATAAAACAAATTTTTTTTGTTGCAAATTTTATTCCCTTTATCAAGGGATATTTTATTTTTATCGTTTTTGAGTGACAGCGACTTGAAGAAGACTGTAAAAATTTTAATAAAAATTAACGTTGCTCTTATAGGAGTTTTATTAAATTTATTGCCGAGTCTTTTTAAAGTCGATGTCCCTAAAAAACGGTGCAACACAATAAATAAATGTACAGAAACAAAAGTAAAGGGAATAAAATTTGCAACAAAAAATGTCTGAAAATTTTTTCTGGAAAATCTATTTTTATATGACAAAAGAAGTCTTCGAAAGGTAAAATTTACATTACTAACACAGGAGTGTGTTAATAATTTCTGGAGTAACTCTACTTGTTTATTATCATGACTTTGATTTTATCTACTTTGAATAGTAAAAAGTATATTAAATAGTTACAATCGAGCAGTCATTAAAGGAACACATGCGGCGGGAGGGCTTTATGCGGCTATTATTTAAGTAATTTTTGTAGGAAGTAAAAAGACGAATTTAAGTTTTCTTGTAATCTTTTGCGAGTTAAAAATTGATATAGGCTGGACTTTTGGGTGTTTAATTTATGATGAATTAGTTAGTAAACTAAGTTTTGCATTTTGTGGCCAAATGTTTTTAAGTAAAGGGGGTTTCCCAACAGCAATGATGTGTTTTTAATTTTGAATAAAACACAGAAAAAATAAAGTAAATCGGATTTATTTCATCGAGTGGCCGTAAATTGGGTTCGTGGAATTCGCTCCTGCATTCATAAATGCTATCGATCAACTTTCAAATAAAAAAAATATTGGATTTACTTTATTTTTTCTGTGCTTTATTAAAAATTGAAAACATATCGTTGCTGTTGGGAAACCCTTTATTATGATCATGGCCATTAAAAAGATTAAAAAACCTATAGACGTTACTTTGGAAAGGATTTTTTCTCTTAAAGGATTGTATCACGTCCATGTCCCAAGTTTAGGGGTTGCATCAATAGTAATATTTTCTTGACATTCTACAATGTATTTATAAATAAATTATAATTTAATACGATAGTGCATTTAACACAGTTATGCAACTTTAAATTATATTAATCCTTTGTTCGCAAATTCGACGTCATATCCTGTTATTCGTCTTTTAGTACATTTTAATATCAAATAAATATTATGTACCTACGAGTCATGGAATAATGGCTACGAATAATATAGAATATGAACCAAAATTTGTGGCCAAAAGATTTTCAGTTTAACTTTGCCTAAACATAAAATAAACTGCCAAGTTAATATTTTCGAATAAATTGCTTTTTTATTTTGTTTGCACTCTTATTATGGAATCGTAGCCCAGTAGCCATGTACAAAATTTATTGCCGACATTGCCTTAATTCAATTCAACAATTATTATCTTTCTCCAATTTATTATTGAAGAGTATCAGGGTGGAATTTATTTTTTTAAATAATTTCTTTTTCAAGTTTTTACTAAAATTGTTGATAATCTTGTATAACTTTGGTGGTTACCATTTTTCGTCTACGATCAATATTTTTCGACTTAAACCTGAAAAATGGATCAAAATTAAATTAAAATATTGTATCTCGTTTAGTTTAAACTTTGCGAATAAAAAGGTAGTCATTGGGTAGTCATTAACAAACTTGTAGGGATTGTAGAAAATGCGACTTGTTATTTTGGAAAAGTGAATAAATATTTCCCCACAATAATTATTATATTCGACAGAAAAATCCCTTGTAATTTTCTTGTACAAAAATATTAAAAAATAACCAAGTTGCAGCCGCCAATGTTCTCCAATTTTCTATTTTCAGAAAAGCATTTTGAGATGTGCGAGATGTTTCAAAAACTAATTCATAAATATATCTCGTATATTTTTGTGTAGTTCTTTTAGACATCCAAATCTTGTTTTCGACGGAGCCATTTTTCGAAAAATTGAATTTTGACAAAATGGTCAAGCCGTTTAAAGTTAAAATATCGATTTTCGTAAAAATAAAAATAATGTTTTTCGTCCATTAAATAAAAAGGACAAATGGAAATATTAAATTCCTCCGTTAAGTTGTAAGATTTTGATGTCTAAAAGTCAGTTCGAAAATGGGAAATAAATTTGTGCACTAGCTTTTGAAATAACTTGATTGCACACCGCAAATGGTTTTTAAAAAATATTATTAATATTATTTCTTAAAATTTTTGTACAAAAAAATTACAAATTCTTTTTTTTTACTCCATTTCACAAGAAATGAATCATCTTAACAAGGGCTCGACGGATGATTTGAAATTTTGAGAACATAATAGGTAATTAGAATTTTTAAAATATCATGTGTTGGTTGATGTCTTTCATAAAGGAATTACATATGTTACGCAACGGGGATTCAACGCACATTGTAAAAATTTGAGAAAACGGCACGTTTACATGTATTTTTTAGATTTCAATTATGAAGTGGCTATGTTAACACAATTTAAAGACATTAATTTTTGTTAACATAGCCAGTTTGCAAATAAAAATCTAAAAATTACGAGTAAACTCTGCC
Source organism: Cantharis rufa (assembly GCA_947369205.1). NCBI lineage: Eukaryota > Metazoa > Arthropoda > Insecta > Coleoptera > Cantharidae > Cantharis > Cantharis rufa. The sequence continues at coordinate 23,983,996 of OX376309.1, forward strand.
GTTTACTCAAATTTTTGCAATATGGGTCGGATAACACCATCGCTAATATGTAATTAAAACTATGAAAACAAATAAGAAATGCAATTGTTTTATTACTTCCCAGGCAGAAAGCTGTAACTCATTTTTGCCTTTTTCTGGGAGAGCGATTTGGAAAAATTTTTGCAAGTTTAGTTTTACTACGAAAACTTGTTTGAAGTTACTGTTAATTTAATGGCCGTTTATAATTTGAAACCAACACTTGATAATTATCAAAACAATTGAAAATTAAAAAAAAGGACATTTTTTAGCTTAAAAATCGCTTTCCAGATAAAAGTAAAAATTAGTTACAACTTGATTCCTCGGGGGGTGTCGATATTTTGTTGTCAAAATTTTAAGTCAATCCGACGATCCGTTATAAGATGACTTATTTCTTGTGATACAGAATAAACTCCCAATCTTAAGGGTAGCGGGGTATATCGTCTTATGTTTTTGTGAATTAGGGCCAATTTCATAATAAAAGTTGGCAGGGCATTAAAATTTAAAAAGCGACTTAAGCCAAACCAGACTTAAAAAAATCAGCAGTTTTGTTTCAAGTCGCCTTTTGAATCTAAATGCCCTGTTAACTTTTATTATGAAATTGGCCCTTAATGTTCCTCGGATTTTAAAAGATAGCAATTTTCGGGATCATCCCGAAACTAGTTGGCATTAATTTTTAAATAAAAAACACACTATAATAGTGCTTAAGATTTTCATTTTATTTAAAAATAGTATCTGACGGTTTTTGAAATGAGTTCAAAAATAATATCGCTAATTTTCATAAGGATATCTTGGGCGATTTTGGAATTACTAGAAAAAATATTATCATCATCCCCAAAGACATTCATTTAAAATTTGCCAAGTATGTTTGAAGTTATTTGTAAATGCACTTGCTATTTTTTGAAAGTTGCTTTTCTTTAATTTGCAAAAAAAATAGGGGTGTAGAGAAACGTGGGATAGTTTTGAGAAGTCCGGGGTAGTAGTTGGGAATAGGAATTAGTCTGGCGCAAGGCGTAATAAATTTTTATCAGTCTTTACCCTCGCGTATCCGCAATTATTGTGTATTGTGTAAATTAAAAAGAAATAAAAATTGGGTCAATAATGGGGAAAGCGAGGGATAAATTAGCCCGGTAGTTTGGCTTGGGAAAATGAGGAACTCGCGAGAAGTTTGGGTAGTAGGAATTAGGTGGTAGTCGAGCGAATAAACTTAGCGCGGAATTGGACTTGTCTACAATAATTATTTCCAGAGTAGTTGATGTGTATGTACTTTGTGAATTTTAAAAACCGATATTAATTTGTATTTTCAATTGCAGATACACGGATTCACGAAGAGCATAGCGGATTACGTAATTAGCATCAAGAAGGGCGAAGACGGAGGCGCCAGCGACGAGAAGAAAGCCAAAGTGTGAAATATTAAAATTGTAACTTATATTGCAAATCAGAAGAAAATGACTTGTACTTATATGTTTACAATAAAAGTGTTTGAAATGACGCAAATGTTTGATTCATCGAAACGACGTAAATTTTGAATCACCGAAATGATGTAGGTACGAGGTGGCAGGAAGTCATGTGACCAAGTCCTACCCAAAAGGCATTAAATGAGGTGGGGAAATTTGCAAATATAAGTAAGTGTAGCTGGACGGGTGGGTTTGTGGGACATTGCGAAGCAACCGGGAAAGACCTAGTCAAGAGGATTGCCGAGCGAAGCGAGGCCTCCCAGAAAAGATACGACGCCCGGCGGAGCGCGAAGCGCTCCGCCGGGCGTCGTATCTTTTCTTGGGTCGGCGGAGCCGAAATTTTTATAAGGACGAACTGTCAAATTAAAATTTGACATTCGCACTTCGAAAAATAAATTTCAAAATAATATTTGTCATTTCATCATAACAACAAGATAGTACGGTTATAAATGTACTGTCAAAGGTAGTCGACTGCTGCACTTGCGATGAGAAGTTACTTACGAGGTATCGGGGAAGCTTACCTAGGAGGTATCGGGGAAGCTTACGCAGGAGGTATCGGGGAACGTATCGTACTTTACCTTCAACACCTCGTGTGTTGTTACAATACGTGTGTCTCATCTGCGATGAAACATACCTTACAAATTGATGATGCATACAAATAAATATAGTAATATTGTATATATACAAATAATATAGACAGTTTATTGTGTTTTACTTTTATTCCTGACACCCTATTACAAAGACATTGATGTAATATAATTCAACGTACAACTGCAACACCTGATGTAGTAATAACTTGATGTGAGCGTCACTTGGTAGGTGTGTCCTTGTCCAATGAGTACTGCTGTCCTTGTATGGTGAGTATGGCACATAATCTGCAAAGTAGAAAATACATGTTAGAATATTTTTCCAAGTAATTCGGAAACATTCATTCGTAGCATCATACACGAGCACCCTACTCCTTTGTTTGTTACGCCTATGATGATGCTACTTACTTGTATCACACGAAACATTATTAACTCTAAATGAAAAGATACACATTCAGTGGTGTGCAGTGCACATTTTAATAACATAAAAATTAAATAATATGTACTTCTAATAGAAACAATAATTTTATTATAAATGCAACAAGTACATCTTCAAATTTATTTTAACCAATAGGTACTTTGCTGAACAAAACATTATTAATGTAAAATATTTAAATCAAAATACAAAGTTTCACAAAATTGTTACAGTAGATTGGTCCGGTTACCGATTTAACAAAGTTTAAATTATCCCATCATACCTTTTGTCAATCGTTTATTTTTTGGTCGTTGGTTTGATCTGTTCAATCCAACACCTTGACAAAACTTTATTATGGCAATATTACAAATACTTTTTAGTGCATTTCTTGAAATTTCATTCATTTTCTTGAAATTTTCCATTACAAAAATTTGTCGATAATAGAAAAATTACATCATAAATCTTCTTATATTGAAAGAAAGATTTAGAAAAATCTTTCTTCAAAATAAGAAACTACGCAACTGCTTAGAATTTTTGTACAGACAAAATATAATGCGCAGTTGAAGTATGAACAAAGTGAAAGTAAAAAATTGAAAATTGACCAAAAAATAAAAGGCAGACCAGAAAAATGCAGTGAACAATCAGGGATCTGTCAAGAAATTGATCTCACGAATTGAACTTTTTGCTATCGAATATTGGAAAGAGGACAATTTTCTAAGCAAAAAAAAAATTCAAATTAGATTATCCAATAGTTTTCGAGACCACGACATTTAAAAATCAAAGTTTTACATAGGGATTACACTATGATTTCTACACAGGTGTTGTTTTTATTTAGACAAACGCGGAACTTGTTTTCAGGGTGGATCCGTGATTTGTCGTGGTTATTTTCGTCAAAGCTTCCTTGCTAAAAACATCCCTTATGTATGTATGTAGCTCCAACTCGCCAAAGGTACTACTCGAAAGGGGTGAAATTCATTTTAGGGTGAAATCCAAAAACATCCTCCGACCCGCTGCAACTCGGTGTAATATATGTGGTTACTAGCAAGGGGTTGTACTAGACAGAGTAACAATCCTGTCTGACCGCTATCACTAAGACAATATCAGAGCACACGTATGAATTGTAGAAATCGCAGTTGCTTCTTATGGAAAAGTACATGTAAAATTTTGATTTTTAAATGCCATTTTCTCGAAAACTAATGGATAATCCAACGTGAATTTTTAAAAAAATGTTTAGGAAATTGTCCTCTTTCCAATAGTGTATAGGTAAAAGTTCAATTAGTGGGATCAATTACGTGACAGTAACCAACAATCATTGCAAAGTATGAAAAAAGTCCGTATGATGTAATAAAATTGCTAGAGGAAAGTGTGATTGTTTTATTTTAAATAATGGCCTCAAGGGGTACTCCATATATGATTGCAAAGTAAGTAGATTTATCAAATGAATATTTAAAAACAAAAATATATTAAAATTTGGAAAACCAAATTTTAACATTTTATCGACTGTTCTTTGATAATAAAGAAGAGAAAAACTAAAAAGTTTTTTTTTTTTTTATAAGCCTTCAGTCGAGATGACCTATCATATTAGATAAGGTACTACCTTTCAAATATCCAGCCACTGTTTTTATTGACGCCAAACAAGTAGCACCAACTTTTGTTTCAAGTTGCAAGAGCAGATTGTTTGACAAAAACATGGACCGCGCCACCTAGGTTGAGACTCGAGTTTCGATCTTACTCTAACGAGATAGATCTCCTCAGTCAACCGCTGATGGACGCAGTACCAAGATCTGCCAAAGTCTCCACTCTAATTTGCAATGCTTAAAACTTCAAGCAGCGACTAAACATTTAGCGCCATACAGCGGTGTAATATTGAAAGGTTTTGCAAGCGTCCTAAGTAGGCAACTTTATGAATTACGCTAAAACGTAATTCTCTTGCAATAAATAAAGCCCGGCTTTGGCTATTGAATATTGGATATTTGAAAGGTAGTACCTTATCTAATATGATAGGTCATCTCGACTGAAGGCTTATAAAAATAAAAAAAAAAAAAACTTTTTAGTTTTTCTCTTCTTTATTAATATTTAAAAACATTTAGATGCACACCTCCTTCCTTAATGGCACATTAAAAATTGCAGGTCGTCCTGAAACCTGAAAGAACCCCTGAAGATTCCAGGACTTTCCTGTAAGATTATGGTCTACAAAAATGGGGACGTGCTTTGTCACCATATTTGCTTGACCTACTTACAGGAAACTCAAAGAATATCGGATGAGATGCCAAATAGGACGACTTGGAACCTTTAATATGTTATCCATAGAAGGACGTACGTCCAAACATATTTCCCAAATTCCACTCGTTAATTCTGAATGTGTACCACTTTGAATTGTCGGAAACTAATTTTGGGGAATCGAATAAAAAAGATTTGTCACGGTTCTCCCACTGCAAGTCCCAAAAAATTGATGATATTAGCCAAATTGAGTCCCCACTAAATTTTCCAACAACGAATGACTTAACTTTTCCAGATATTGAAATATGTTTTAAGTCTTACTTTTAAATAACTTAGGAAAAGTTTAAATTCTTTACGTGTTATTAATCTACTTCACTACATAACTTACTGATTATTGGTTCAAAACCAAGTGATTGAGTGATTTAGTTTGCGATGTGCTGATTATCATGCATATCAAATTTAAAATTCTCATTCAATCACTTGTCGATATTTCGCCGGGTCTCGGATTAAATTAGTGACCTGTCATCGAGACTAGCACCACCGATATGAATAAGAAATAACTATAAAGAGATACCAATCTTTCAAGAGAAAGCTTGCAGTTGAAATTAACCATTATGGTAATCTCTCGAAAGATTAATATTATTTTTCCAAGGATATTTATTGTTAATACTGCTTGTCATTGCGAACCTTGATAATGGGCTTAAAAATAAAGTATAAATATAAATTGAGGTACTTCTTCGCAAAATATATATTTTTTCAAATATTTATTAAATTATTAATGTTTTGTATGTTCAAAAAAAAACTTAAATTTCATAATTAATCTTTTAAAAAAGCTGAATTTCTTGAAGATGCATGCAAGCATGCGAAACATGTTGAATAATTTAATAAATATATATTTTGTGAAGAAGTACCTTCGCTAGACGTACAATTTCATCATTAACTATAAAGTATCGGAAACATCAGACACCACTTTCTAGTTGCTTTTATTTAGCCTCGTTACAACTAAACCGTTTTACTATTAATGGACGATCAACAAAAACATATTTATTTGCCCCAGTTTCAAAAATAAATTCCCTAATTGCAAAATTTGTTGCAAATATCTTCGTAAATATGCAAAATAATACTATGAACACACTTTCATTTAGTAAAACAAAACCATGGTGCACTATTAATTATAGTGTGTTTTTTTATTAATAATAATTATTAGAGCCCGGAAAAATAAGCACTGGGCCCCCGATATCTGGTATGCGGCGGACAATTTATGCATTAACACAAGATATTATATACGGCATAAATTATATGCCGTATATCAGATATCAGGCATATCAGTGCTTATTTGTCTGGGCTCTAATAATTATTGCTGACTAGTTTCGGGAGATTCCCATCATCAAGGCAAATCGTCAGATTTTAACGTGAAGATGTCTTGCGCACATTTTAAAATCTGACGATTTGCCTTGATGATGGGAATCTCCCAAAACTAGTGGACAATAATTATTAACACCTTGACGTCCGGAAGCCTAATAATAGGCTTTTTCAGATTGAATATATTAATTTAATCAAACATGAATTTTTTTTAATGTTTAATATAAAACTAATCCACAGCTGAAATTTGAAACAAAAATATTTGCCCAATTAGGATTTACAACGATTTCTTGAAACATAGTTGTAATTGCAGGTGTAATAAAAATATTAATTGCCGGCGACACGGGTAAGTTTTAATATTACTTTGCCGGACGTCAAGGTGTTAATAAAAAAACACACTATAATTAATAGTGCACCATAGTTTTGTTTTACTAAAATAATAGAATACTATAACTTAGACAGATTCCAAACACCTAAAATAAAAAAACAATATTTTTATTCTAACCGGGACTATGCACCAAGCCCAATGATATTTAAAAAAGTCTATGTATTTTTACTTGTTAGAAAAATTACTTTTCTATTATTCCATGATAGATAGACGTTTTTAAATGACATTGGATTTGGTATTTAGACTCGTTTAGAATAAAAATATAATTTTTTTTAGTTTAGGTACTTAGAGACCTTTTTGAAGTTATGGTTTTCATTTATAGAACGTACAATTATTCACTAGACCACGGCTGTGGCATAAAATGCAATCTAAAGTACGTACTCTTACAAGGTTTATAACACAGCACCCGAGGTTTGTAATAATAGAAATCAAGAGACATAGACGGACCAAAAGCACGGTAGGCGGTCGCCTTAATGTTAATCTAACAGAATAAATTTAAAAAACATTTCGAAAGAAAAATTAATATAATTTACTCTTCTTTAAAATGTCTTTTTTATTTATTGCTAAATAATAAGACCAAGACCCCAATCAGAATTGTATTAAAGTAATGTTAACAATAAATTCTACAATCTAAAGTAATCTTTCTGACGATCTACCAATAAAAAAGGAGCTCTCATCGACATTAACACTATTCTGACCCGCACCCGTTTTTATCCGCCTATGATTTTGACTTGATATTTAACATTACGCACCTTTGCCGATATCCAAAACATGTTGCAAAAGTGCAGACTTGTGCTCATACGAAAAAAAAATAGTGAAATAATTTCACGTTCTATTATTTTGCTTCTTTACGGATCAATTGTTAAAATCCATGTTTATATTACCCCCGGGGGCTTAAAAGAAAATTAGAAATATTTCTTATTCGATTCCCTTATCAATTTTCAACTTGCAAAATCAAAAAACTTCAATATTGTTGTCAAACACAAGTTATCACAATAATGGGGGTTGACATCTATTTAAACACGTGTTCCAGTAAAATGATAAAGCCTAATGATTATTTTAGGATCGTTCCATATCAAGTGGTCCAATCAGGTCGCTCAACCATTTCAAAAAAGTTCAAAGTTACCCCATTTTTAAATTTTACTGTCTTTTGTTGCATGTGGTTGTTGCCATGTTTCTCTAACAAAGTGTTGTGAATGTTTTACATTTCGAAAAGTTTTCAGAAATTAAATTATCTTAAACCTTAGTTTTCCTATCGACGTGGGGCTAAAAGCAGTTTGCTTAAAAAGAAAAAAGCTACGAGATTGCCCTTTACACATTTTCAACTAAATGCAATCTTAAAAGGTGAAAATTACCCTAAATGTTGACTTCTTGTAAAAAAGTAGCATATTTATGCGCAACTTTTTGCAAGAAGCGGAAGTGTCCAAAAGTCAAATTTTTTTTTATACAGAGATTGAACCTAGTTGTATTGGAATACTAAATATCAACCCTGAGATATACATTTCTTTTTTTCCAATTTTTCAAAATTTGGAAATTTAACAAAATGACACTTCTCAACACAAAGCAGTTATGATGAGGTACAAGATGAAAATGTAAAATTTTAGTCCATAGTATGGGAGAAGATTTTTAATTTTTATTAGGTCCTCTGCTAACAATCTTTAGCGTTAAAAAGTGCCCTTTTGTTTAATTTACAAACTTTAAAGAGTTTTAGAAAAAAAAAAGAGGTATAAAACTCAAAGTTGATAATTGGTATACCAATACAATTAGATTCATTGTCCCTTGTAAAAAAATATTAACTCCCTTCAAAAACTTCCCCATAAAGATGACGCTTTTCTAAAAAAAAGTAAACATTTAGGGTGAACTTTCACCCATTAGAACAACATTTAGGAGAAAATAGGTTAAGGATAAATTTTGTAGTCCGTTTCTTTCGTTTTTCTGCAAACAAATTTCTTTTAATCTCACATTATTAGGTTAAATAGGTGATAAGAATTTTCAGTTTCCATAAGCTGTTTGGAATGCTAGAAATGCTGCACCTTGCCAAACAAAAAACAATATCCATCTTTTTAAAAATGGTTGAGCGACCAGAATATTACTATTTGATCTGAATGATCTGCGGTTTATTCTTAAAAGGACCACTATCGCATTTCATGTATAAAAGAGTTAATGGGGTTCGTGCTCCCATTAATGTCAATCTGACAGAATATTGTACAAATAAAACTAACCTTTCACTTTTAAATCCATCCATTGAACTTCACCTTGATAATTTTTCCAATGGTTATTCTTCCTATACTCTTTCCGTACTGCACTATTCGATTTGCTATGATATCTAGAACAAATTAAAATCTAAAATCAGTAAGAATTTCTGAAAAAATCATTATAAATTTAACTTAAAAACATCCAAAATAAGTTGCATACTCTAGCGATTTGATATGATATTCAGTATTGTTTACTCGTACACATTTTTTTATTATTAAACGAGGTTTAATGTCGTCGGTTTCACAATTCAATGTATTTCCGTATGTCTATTTGACAGCCGCCGTTAATGACTGAACTGTTAAAACATTAAACTGCTATATAGGAATATTTATGCAGGTGCTGTCAACAAACGATTACCAAAAGAAAATCATATTTCCATTTACATTTTGTTCGTTCAATATTGTTACAGCATCGAACTTCAATTATAATTTCGAATATTTCAAATTCAAACAAATAGCTATCTGTTGGCACAAAAAATTAAACTAAACGTACCTTTTAATTCGTATCCAGTTATAGCTTCATCGTGAGGGTATTCAAAACAAATCAAACGGTTGTTGTGAAATACGTAACAACCGATTTTTTAAACTTCCAAGTTTAGGGTGTCCCACACACATAACCGTGCCGTCTCCTATCAGGAGGTTGGCGATCATCATGACTATTTGCATCCGTGAAACTGCCATCCCGAATAATTGATTCTACATCTTATATTTGCAAATAACGTTGTCCACATCTTTTCCGTTCTATTTGCACTATTTGCTTCGTTATACATACTAAAAGAAATTAAAAATCTCAGATTAGTAAATAATATATTCTCACAAGTTCATAAAATATTGAACATACAAACAATCAAAACGAAAGTGCTTTCCGTACTTGTCATTTGACATGTCGTTTTTAAAAAATAAAAGTAAAACAGAAAACTGTACAAAATGTGACGCCCTCTAAGCATAAATTTAATTACTACACTGCAGTCAGGCGACAAACCATTTATGCAGATTTCTTCGTTTTGGCACATAATTGTTTATGTAGATACCTATGGTGTTTCTTGAAATTTTAATCAACAAAAATCAAAAAATAAAACTTGAGAACATTTTAACCACATGCAATTTAAAAACTACCGTAAAGCGTCATTCTGATCCAATTAACGCTCAATATTGTTAATTAAACTAATCAAATTAAAACTTTAAGGTTGTTAAAAAGGAATTCAAAGTATATGAGAAGTTTTTAAAATCTTTCCAGTATAATTATTGGCATAATGAAGAAAATTCTTAAAGCTTATTTGGTCGATGTTTTAATCTGTTCAATTTGCAAAACCTCTACAAAGTTTTCTGTAGCAATATTGCAAATACTTTTGAGTGCATTTCTTTCACCAAATTACTGGGCCAATTTTCGATTTCATCGTCTTACTTTGAAATTTTCCATTTTATGCTCGTACAAAAATTTGTCGATTATAGAAAAATGTCATCATAAACCTTCCGACATTGAAAGGAAGACTTAGAAAATCTTTCTTCAAAATAAGAAAATGTACGCAACTGCTTAGAATTTTTCTACAGACAAAATATAATGTGCAGTTGAAGTATGAAAAAGTGAAAATAAAAAATTGACCAAAAAATAAAAGGCAGACCAGAAAAATGTAGTAGTAGTCCAGTCAAAGCGGAGTTTGAATATAGCGTAACCCAGAAGTTTCGTTTCAGGGAATGAAAGTTATACCAATCGATAGCTAAAGGTTCCATTATGAACATATTAAATTTTTCCGACTTATGTAATTAATAAAAAAACTATCGAAGATTTATGACTAATCGACTTTAACTCTCCATTTCTACCAAGTTACTCACTCAATCCAAAAAATAAAATTACCAATTTATAGTACGGAAAATTTACTATCAAATTCAATCGGAAAACATTGTGAGAAATGTACCATTAATTTATTTATAACTTTTTAAGATAGTTTGTAAACATTCGGCCTTCTTGAAGGCCGAGAAGGCCACTGAATATTTTAAAACCACTTTAAAGAATTATAATAAATTAATGGTACATTTCTCACAATGTTTTCCGATTGAATTTGATAGTAAATTTTCCTTGCTATAAATTGGTAATATTATTTTTTGGATTGAGTGAGTAACTTGGCAGAAATGGAGAGTTAAAGTCGATTAGTCGTAAATCTTCGATAGTTTTTTATTAATTACAAATTAAGCTGATACATTTTAATATGTTCATAATGGAACCTTTAGCTATCAATTGGTATAACTTTCATTCCCTGAAACGTAACTTTTGGGTTCAAGTCTAATTTCATTGGACTATAAACAATCATTTCAAAGTAAGTAGAATTATCAAATGAATATTTGAAAACATTTAGATGCACACCTCCTTCCTTAATGGCACATTAAAAATTGCAGGTCGTCCTGAAAACTGAAAGAACCCCAAAAGATTCCAGGACTGTCCTGTAAGATATGGTCTACAAAAATGGGGACGTGCTTTGTCACCATATTTGCTTGACCTACTTACAGTAAACTCCAAGAATCTCGGACGAAATGCCAAATAGGACGACTTGGAACCTTTAATATGTTATCGATAAAAGGATGTGCGTCCGAACATATTTCCCAAGTTCCACTTGGTAATTCTGAATGTGTATCAGTTTGAATTGTTGGAAACTAATTTTGGGGAATCGAATAAAAACTATTTGTCACGGTTCTACCACTGTAAGTCCTAAAAAATTGATGATATGAAATATATGTTATTGAGTTAAATATGTGAAATTATAATTTATATAATATATGAAATTGAGTCCCGACTAAATTTTCCAACAACAAATTTCTTTAAGTCTTACATTTCGTCGTTGATCTGGCAATACCTGCTAACTGACATTTTGGTCATATTTAGAGTGTCTGCTAAGTAGAAAAATTACAATTTCATTAAATTGTTTTGCACTTAGCAGATACTCTAAATATGTATGTGGGCAATGAAGTTATGATGGGAATTACATAAAAATCCGCATTTGAAAAAAATGTCAGTTAGCAGGTATTGTCAGATCGACGACCATTTAAATAACTTAGGAAAAGTTTAAATTCTTTACTTGTTATTAATCTACTTAAACTACATAACTTATGCTAGCCACTCACGCTACGGTTTACCGGAGAGGTCTGCCTGTTCAGGTTTACCTGAACAGGTAGACCGGAGATGTATGGCAATGGACCTGTGCAGTTTTCTTTACCTGTACAGGCGACCGGAGCAAATTCGAAAAACAATATTTTTGATCGACCTGTATACCTGTGTACCTGTATACCTGTGCGTGTGTGCATGTACTCCGGTCGTTTGCTCAGTTGTTTTCTAGTATTTGTCCTGGACGGTCGTCGCATCGTATTGCCACGTTTTTAGTACGTTTTCAACACCCGCAAAAATGGCGCCATCAGATACAACCAAAAAAGTTTTGGAAGAAAGAGCTCCGGTACACCGGACGTCCCCATTCACGCTACCGACCTGTTCAGGCAAACCTGTACAGGTAACATCTCCGGTAGACCGTAGCGTGAGTGGCGTACATTACTGATTATTGCATCAAATCGAAGTGATTGAGTGATTTAGTTTTTATATCAAATTTCAAATTCTCATTCAATCACTTGTCGATATATTGCTGAGTCTCGGATTTTCGTCAGACTTGATGAGAGTCAGAGTACAAAATCGAGCAATCAAAATAAATGGACTATAGGTACGGGCATTAGTAATGCAATTAAAGTAGATTAATCACATGCAAATGAATTAAAACTATTCATAATATTTATCACATGTTAATAATGTTAAGAATAAAATGGTTTAGTTGCTACTTGAGACAGAAGTAAATAAGAGCAACTGCAAAAATAGTGCCAGACATTTTGAGTCCTTTATTAAATTAGTGACCTGTTATCGGGACTAGCACAAGCAATATAAATAACTATAAAGAGATACCAATATTTCAAGAGAAAACCTACAGTTAAAATTAATGTATGTAATCTCTCGAAAGATTAATATTATTTTTCCAAGGATAATTATCGTTAATACTGTTTGTCATTGTAAGCCTTGATAATGGGCTTAACAATAAAGAATTGGAAACATCAGACACCACTTTCTAGTTGCTTTTATTTAGTGTTGTTGAAACCAAACCATTTTACTATTAAAATGGACGATCAACAAAAACAAATATTATTTATTTGCCCAAGTTTCAAAAATAAATTCCCTAATTGACGCACAAAAATCAGAAATTCTTCCACTTCATCGTCATCATTATCATTATCTGCAGGTTTTAGGTCGGTGACTCTTTACGTCACTCTAATTGGTCGCTCCAACTTTCCGGATTTAATTTGTTGCAAATATCTTCGTAAATATGCAAAATAATACAAGACCATAACTTTGAAAGATTCCAAGCACCTAAAATAAAAAATTATATTTTTATTCTAACCGGGGGTATACACCAAACCCAATGATATTTAAAAAAGTCTATGTATCTTTTGCTAGTTAGAGAAATTACTTTTCTGTTATTCCGTGATAAATAGACTATTTAAATTGACATTGGATTTGGTTTATAGACTCGTTTAGAATAACAATATAATTTTTTTAGTTCAAGTACTTAGATCCTTTTGAAGTTACGGTCTTCATTTATAGAACGTGCAATTAATTACAAGGTTTATAATACAGCACCCGAGGTTCGTACTAACAAAATTCAAGACATATGCTGACTAAAACCACGGTAGAAGGTTACCTTCGTGTTATTAATCTTACGGAATAAATTTAAAAAATATTTAAAAAGAAAAATTATTATAATTTACTCTTCTTTAAAATGTCTTTTTTATTTCAACAGCGTGTTTATTGCGCATGTTCCTGTTATAGAAAATTGTGACCGTCGAATACACAAATAATAGGACAGCTAACAAATATTTGGTTACAAAATTATAGTAACTTCTATTAACAAATCTTGTTATAGAACTATAACCGTCTTAATACAGGCTTAATATAATAAACAGAAATAATCAAGTTGTTTGGAAATAAATCCAAAATTTTCAACGATTAAAAAGGATATATTTTTGAGTAAAAGTGACTACGGAACATATAGCCGGACAAGTTTTGTTGGTCATACAAATATGAGTCTATGGAATTTTCTTGTTAAATTGTGGATGTTGTTGAATGAAAACTTGTATTACCTCAAATAGCAAATAAAATATTTACATTGTAAATTTCTGTAATACATGATGACCCACAACAACTCTTTTGGGTAGAGTAGGATTAAGATTTATGAAAACTGGGACCACTTAAATTTAGGGAAATAAAACATGTTTCGATGACAAAATACTCTTGCAAAGTAAGTAGAATTATCAAATGAACATTTCAAAACATTTAGGTGCACACCTCTTTTCTTAGGGCCACATTAAAAATTGCAGGTAGTCCCGAAAATTGAAAGAATCCCCAAAAGATTCCTGAAGTTTCCCGTAAGACTATGCTCTATAAAAAAGGTGACGTCTACTTTGACACCATATTTGCTTGACCGACTTACAGGAAACTTGAACAATCCCAGAGGAAATTCCAAACGAGATGACTTGGAACTTATAATATGTTAACAAGGATATACGTCCGAACATATTTTCCAAGTTTCACTCCGTAATTCTGAATGTGCCCCAGTTTTATGCAACGAACAAGTTTCATAACAAGCGGTTCAATCAGTTCGCTCAACTATTCCAACAAAATGCTCTCCTTTTGTGTAGATAATCAGTTTAAAACATCGGTAGTTAAAAACTACCCATATTTAAATTTTATTGTCATTTGTTTGTCGGTGGTTGCCATAATTATCTGACAAGGTGCAGCACATGTTCACATTTTGAAGCGTTTCGAGAAAATTAAAATATCTTAGCCCCGTGAGTTTTCCTTACAACTTGGGGCTAAACGCAGTAGTGTTTAAAAAGAAATGCGCTATAAGACTTCTCTTTGCACATGTTCAACTAAATGCAATCTTAAAGGATGAAAGTTTACTCTAAATGTTTACTTCTTCTTGTAAGAAAGTATAGCATATTTATGGGAAAGATTTTGCAGGAAGCGGGAAGTGTCCAAACGTTAATTTTTTTTAATACTCTAATTGAATCTAGTTGTATTGATATACTAAATATCAACTCGAAGATCTACATCTCTTTTTTTAATTTCTCCAAGTGTGGAATTTTAACAAAATAACACTTGTCAATTGCTAAACAGTTGTGATGGGGTACCAGATAAAAATCTAAAATTTTAGCCGATATACTATTATTATTATGGCACAAAATTTTAAAAATGTAATTTTTATCGGGTCTCCTGCCAACGATATTTAGCATTAAAAAGTGCCATTTTGTGGAATTTACAAACCTGAAGTAGTTTTAGAAAAAAAAAGGGTATAAATCTCACAGATGATATTTGGTATACCAATGAGGTCCAATCTCTTTGTAAAAAAAATATTAACTTTCTTCAAAAACTACCCCATAAATATGACGCGTTGTTAGAAAAAGAAATAAACAAGTAGAATGAATTTTCGCCCATTAGGATAGCTTGTAGGTGAAAATAGATAAGGATCAATTCTGTAGTCCATTTATTAGTAAACAAATTTATTTTAATCTCACATTGATAAGTTAAGTAGAAGATGAGAATTTTCGGTTACTGTAAACCGTTTGAAATACTAGAAACGCTGCACCTTGCCAAACAAATATGGCAATCGTGTGAAAACAAAAGATAATAAAAAAATCAATTTATTTTAAAATGGTTGAGCAACCCGAATTGCACTACTTGATATGGAACGTTCCTAAGACCATCAGAATGATCTGCAATTTAATCTTAAAAGGGCAAATGTCGCATTTCAGGTATTTATTGTATTTTACCGTTGCACTTCTTTGAAGAACTCTTGTTTTTGGTAAAAATGCCACTAGCAATAACATCTTATCTGTTATTGTCACTAGTAGAATTGATATCCCGTAGGCCAATATCTAATGTGACGTACAAGAAGTGATTTTAGCCCTTTTAACACTACCTAGCAGAAATACCGGCAACTGAATAAATGAGTTAATGGGGTTTGTACGCGAATTAATATCAACCTGGGAAAATATTGTACAAATAAAACTCACCTTTCACTTTCAAACACATCGATTGAACCAATGATTTTTCCAATGATTATTCCTCCAATAAACTTTCTGCACTGCGCTATTCAATTCATCCTTCTCCGGTCTCGCCCAGCTTTCATATGGTTTGTCTTCGAAACTCTGTAAAATAAAAAATATATAGGAATTTGTTCACTTTTGTATTATTAAAATTTAAAAAGGCGATATTATCAAGTATTGTTGCGGGTACGGAACCAAACAGAATATTTGTCACCTTGTGCTCTATTAGTACTTATTCCAATTTTGCATATTATAAATAATTAACTAAAATGGGTAATCGATTTACACCACTACTATAAGTAGTATCTGATTAACTGATAATAACCAACAGTTATTAATAACTGATTTTGATGTGTGCAGCTTTATATACCTGACGCTTGTTTTTGAGTTTTGATAACTTGACATATTTATGTTGGACACAATTTTTAACACTTTCAGTTTTCCCTTTCTGCCAAATCTTGTTGGAAATCCAAGACTTGCCACCGAACACAGGTTGTAATTGACAAGTTCTACTACCTCATCTCGCATTGGTTGGTAGACCGAGGACGATGTTTTAACACCCTTTTCACGAAAATTTAACTGTGCCATCCCTTCATAAGACACCGCACAAAACCATCACAGAGGCTGAATATGTTCGAGACAAACTAACGATGATCATAAAAATATTCTTTTTACAGGCAATAAACTTATTACTGTTAAAACACATTTAACAAGCCCAACAATTGGATATATTCTTACAGCTCCTAAGAAGAATTCAAAATAATTGCAAGGGTGAAATGGAAATTAAAATTATTGTTTTGTCCAAGTTATGAACATCTCGTTTCACATTTACTTCTTGAAATTAAAACATCGACTAATAAACCTTTGCTACCTACAAGTGTACCTCTTCAAACCACGATTAACATGAGCTAAATTCCATAAATTGTATTTAAAACTGGTGGTATTTTAAACGTAACGGAACTTATAACACGACTAGATATTTTACGAATCAACTCGGTTGAAAATTTTAATCCAATTAATGGGATGTGTGCTCAAAGTAATGTCATATTGGCATAACATTGTAGAAATAAAACTAACCTTTCATTTTCAAATGCAGCAACTCAATCGATTGTCCTTCATTTTGGTCAATGTTCCAATTGTTGTCTTACACTGCACTATGCCATTTCTTATGAAACCTAGAATACATTTAAAAACCACAAATTAGAAAAGATTTTACAAAAGTTCATAACGAAGAATACCTTAAAAACACTACTAACGCACAAGAGAATTGCTTACGAACTGTCATTCTCGAAACGTCACTTGTAATTTATAATGACAGACAGCGCCACCTACCGATAAATATTCGAAACATGAGACTTGTTGCTCACTTCACTTTTATTGTCATCAGCCGTGCATGTAGAAACCTATATATTGCTTCCAACTTTCGACGTTAGATGGCAGCCCCTATATGTAAACAAAGCTTAAATTAATGACGGTACTTGTCAAACGGCAAAAATAAAAAAAACTTTAAATGCATGCAAATTACAAATAGCAGTTAATTTGTAAGAACCAAGTATGAAGTCACAAACCTTGAATATTCTCCAAGGAGTTAATCTCCCTTAAATCGTTATCCAAGTTCCAAACAGATTTAAAAGGTGCTATCGAAAGTTGCAAACACCTGTGATCATTCACAAAGTAATTTCTACCAAATCTTGTCTTTTTCTATATAAGCTAGTACATTTACTTCGAGTCTGTATCAATTTCATATGGTTGGTTTTATCAAAGATACTAATACTTAAAGATATCAAATGCTATACAAATTTATATGTACCTTAAATCTCCCCCATAAGTAGATGGCGACACTCGTTTTGGGTGACAACTTTTAATAATTTTTTGAAATGTCGGTAATTATTTAATCGTGCGAGGTTTTCGTTAGTTTGCCATAGATGTCGCAAATATAAGCCGAGACCATTGCATGCAGAGACCCTTTACCGACATAGTTACCTATCTTTTTTGTTAAATAAAAACTATTTTGCGCAATACGTAATTTGATCACCACAGGTGCAATCTTGGCTTTGTTGACGCATAGTGAAGCGGTAAATGTAGATTGATATTATGCAGAATATTTTCAAGATAATTCTTACTATCGTTTCTGTTGAATTAAATCAATTAAATAAAAATAATTCTCGTATGAATATAATATTTATTATTGATTTGAGGACCCAAAATTGCAAAATACCCACAAAAGAAGCAGTCAATCTTGGGAGTTTTTATATTATTTTTTATTATAATATCACAATAGATATTTTTTTTATTAACGTGCGTTATATATCTTGGGTTATATTATGTTTATGTAAATCTTTCTTTTCTTTCAAAACAAAAAGATTTTACACACACAGATATAAAAATTTGTATTTAAATATACATTTGGTGTTTACAACAAGTGTTAAAACATTTTATTGGTATCTCAATCAGGCTCCAGTTAATTACATCCCAGTGTACACATAATTTTAAAGGCGAGCATTAAATTAATTTTATCTAATACTATTGACTTTATTTACCGTAAAATAATTACTAATTTTTATCAAATTGAGTTTTTCAGATATTTTAACAAATTTTTAATAACACAAATTTAACAAAATTTTATAAATTCAAATTATTATGCTGTATTTTTACATAACTTAACATTAAAACAATTAAAAGTATCTTTGATTAAAATCAATTCATTTAAAAACGATCTATTATTACACAAAACCACAAAATTAAACCGATTAAACACACTAAATTAAATTGGAATTTTTTGCGAGTAGCAAAGATCCCGTATAGCTATTAGTACCTATAGGAGTGCACTGAAAAATAGATAACGTTAACGATAAATGTTAATATAAACAATGCGTAAAAATAGAAATACTGGAGCCTGATTGAGATACTAATAAAATGTTTTATCTACGACTGTCAAACAATAGTGTCATTATATGTGTAACCACGAATACATAACTTGGCTCATATTCTACAGTGGATAATGGATTCATTATCCACGGCTCCTGTTCATTATCCACGGCTGCTGGCAATTTTTATTTGTTTTTCTTATAAATGACAAATGGCAACTTGATTCGATAGTTGAAAATTAATAAACACCATACAACTTAAAGTTAAATAATTATATAATGCAGTCTTAATTATTATTGTTTAACAGTCGTAGATAAAGAATCGTATTAAATTCGTGTATAATGGGCTATATTACACGAAATTAATTGCAAAACTCGCTCACTGCGTTCGCTCGTGTTGTAAACAATTCTCGTGTAATATGGCCTTCATTATACACTCATTAAATAATATACTATTAACACTTGTTGTAAACACCAAATGTATATTTAAATACAAATTTTTATATCTGTGTGCGTAAAATCTTTTTGTTTTGAAAGAAAAGAAAGATTTACATAAACATAATATAACCCAAGATATATAACGCACGTTAATAAAAAAAATATCTATTGTGATATTATAATAAAAAATAATATAAAAACTCCCAAGATTGACTGCTTCTTTTGTGGGTATTTTGCAATTTTGGGTCCTCAAATCAATAATAAATATTATATTCATACGAGAATTATTTTTATTTAATTGATTTAATTCAACAGAAACGATAGTAAGAATTATCTTGAAAATATTCTGCATAATATCAATCTACATTTACCGCTTCACTATGCGTCAACAAAGCCAAGATTGCACCTGTGGTGATCAAATTACGTATTGCGCAAAATAGTTTTTATTTAACAAAAAAGATAGGTAACTATGTCGGTAAAGGGTCCCTGCATATATCTGCAGGTCTCGGCTTATATTTGCGACATCTATGGCAAACTAACGAAAACCTCGCACGATTAAATAATTACCGACATTTCAAAAAATTATTAAAAGTTGTCACCCAAAACGAGTGTCGCCATCTACTTATGGGGGAGATTTAAGGTACATATAAATTTGTATAGCATTTGATATCTTTAAGTATTAGTATCTTTGGTTTTATACACCCTGAAATTGAAAACATGTAACACAAAATAAGAAAAATATTTCATGAAAGAATTACGCACTCTACAATTTTCTTCATACATATTATCACCACCATCTTTTCGAAACTTGCCAAGATGACAGTTATTTAAATACATATTTCGAAACTTTGCTAGGTGGTAAGTTAATCGAACTACGATTGTACAAAAAGATAACGCAATTTATTTTCGTTTTATTGTTTATTTAAACATAATTAATTAACTCGCATCAAGTAACCAGAAACAAAACAAAATTTGCCGGAAAACTGTGTAGACATTTTTACCTAATTGTGTCATATGTTCTGTGAAATGTTTGGGAGTAAATTTAAACTTAAAAATAAAAAGTTCTATAATTGTAAAAATCCAATTTATTGAAACAAGTATTTTACATTTTAACTCATTTAAAATGATTACTTTTCCCTTCCATCGGTTACCATGATATCTATCTTGTTGTATTCTATCTTCGTTAAATTACAATTTAGCAGCTTGATATTTTTTGGTACTTGCTGCTGATATCTTCGAGTGCAGACCACAATTTACAATTGTGCATCGTATACACTTCATCTAGCATTGGTTGGTAGAATGGAGAAAATGCTGCAACACCTTTTCCACAAAATTGTAACTGTACCATTCCTGCAAAAGATATGCGCTACCAAACCATCATAAACGTTAGAAATGTTCGAGACAAGTTAACGATGACCATAAAAATAATAATTTTACAGCCGAAAAAAATTTTATAGTTGAAAAACATTTAAGAAGCTGAACGATAGGATATATTCTCACAGCTCCTAAGAGGAGTTCCAAAGTATGCAAGCGTCAAAGACAAATTAAAAATTTTAATTATTGCTTTACCTCAGTTATGTAACACAACCATTACAAGCCGATACTTCATGAAATTAAATCGTAAACATGGTCTAATAAACGTTTGCTACCTACAAGTGTACCTCTTCAAACCACCATTAACTTCAACTAAATTCTATAAGTTGTACTTTAAATGTCACGGAACTTAAGACACGATTAGGTATTTTATGAGTCAACTCAGTTGAAAATTTTAATCTAATTAATGGGACGTGTGCTCAAATTAATGCCATTTTGGCATAACATTATATAAATAAAACTAACCTTTCATTTTTACATGCAGTAACTCAATTAATTGTCCTTCATTTTGGTAAATTTTCCAATTGTTCTCTTACACTGCACCACCATGTGATTTCTTATGAAACCTAGAATAGTTTAAAAACGACAAATTAGAAAAGATTTTACATTTACCCCAAATCTGTATTTGGTTTGAATTGGTTAGTATTATAAACCCTGAAATTTAAAAAAATTATGAAAATACATCTACAAACATATTTGAAATTCAATTTTTACATGTAACAATAATTTATTGTAAAGAACAATCAGAACAAGAACCAAATACACTGATTGCAGATATATTCAAAACTGCAAAGATCAAAACTAATAGAGCATTTTAACCCCGACCAAAATGAGTCGATTCTGATGATTCAGTGTCATGTTACCAAACTGTATGTACCTTTAGTTCCTGTGTTTAGACTGTCCAATGTACCTGCTAGTGTGGGCCCTCATACATACAACCGTTAAGTTAGCCTAGTTATTTTCATTAAATAAGGGGCCATTCATAAATTACATCACACAAATGAAGCAACATTTACACCCCCATCGTCCCACTCATTACAAAAACCTAGCTTATCCTTGCATTAAGTTTAAAAATTAACGATACGTGACATCGCAATTAAAATAAAACCTGCTATTGTCACAATTCTTCACGCTGATGACAATTTTATGACAAAATGTTAAGATGGGCTAGGTGCTTATAACAAGTAGGAGTTATAAACAATGTTTTATTTGCTTGACGTAACTTATGAATAGCTCCAAACACCAACATAAAAACAACCACACTAATGAGAATTGATATGCTCATATTAATTAGCGTGTTTTATAATTGCATAAATTATTCGAGCAGTTCCTACTCAAACAATCTCAGGTGCAGTCTGAACCTGCTCGAACACAGTGATTTAAAAAACAATCTGTGTGTGTACAAACCGATTTCATAAATAATTTCAAAGTATAAGACGGTAACAGTCATCTTTTTAGATTACGTTTGTTGTTCAACTTTGGTGTACCACCTCGAACGATAGTGCATGAAATCCTTATTCGAACAGCTATTCGAGCAAAGGTGGTGAATTATAAAAAAGCAAGTACTCTTTGGTCGAACGAATTATAAAACGGCCAACTACTGACAAGTATTCGAACCACTCTTCGAGCAATTATAAAACACGCTAAATGTCACCCTGGCATAAATAAAACAGAACTCTCTTGTCAAATACAACACTTACATCACTTGTACGTCATTTCGGTAAATTTTCCAATCGCTGTTCGCCTACAAATTTTCTGCACTGCACCATTCGACTTCATAATTAAAAACCACAAATTTAAAGGTAAAAAGTATGTAATAAATGCAAAATGAAATTAATTGCTTAGTTTTTAGTAACTGTCATTTACGAACGCACGTCACTTTTGATGACACAAGGCGCCACCAACGATAAATATTCGAATCAGGTTTCTTGACAGCCGTGCATGTAGAAACCTATATAATGCTTTCAACTCCAAATTTCAAAATATTAACCCTGAGCGGTCGCACTATAATTTAAATGCAAACAAATTACAAATAGCCGTTAATTTGTAAGAACCAAGTATGAAGTCACAAACCTTGAATATTTTCCAAGCAATTGATCAAGTCAAACGTGACTTGAAAACTGTAAAATATATAATGTTACTCTTGATATAAATAACAAAACGTGTCTTCGAAGTTACAAATATATCATGTTACTCTAGTATTTAATTAATCTATCTTCACTGCGAGTCACTACATGCTTACAAAAAATAATATGCACAGTTAAAAACACAAGTCGTTGGTCTGCAAGATTTTTTATTTGAATTGCGAATATTTGTGTATTTTTAAATTGTTAGTTTTAAAAATGAGGTCAAGCCAGAAGTCCTTTGTTAAAACATTATATTCACCAGTTATTATCAAAATGCATGCAATGCCATATTCTAAAAGCTACTAATGCAACTACTTTTTCATTTCACAATCCACTAATAGCAAATATTCCTACCTTGTGCAAATTAACTCACTTTTGCTTGAAAACAAAACTAACTTCACAAAACTAAATTGTACAATTCATCGTTAGGTTATGAAACGTAACTTTGACATAACTGCCCAAGTTTAATGACAGACAAATTAAATTATGAAAATCACTAAAAAACGACCTAAATTCTTTTTTTTAAACTAAAATAAGTTAAATTATCATGGCCTGGATGCCTTTAGAAATGCTCAAAAATGTATTTATTGTAACTTATAACTCACATTATCTTATCGAGCAATCAAATAAGTTTATTTTGGGACATACAAGAAAACATAGTATATTACCTACTGTCAGAGATCATTTTTGTTGTTACTTAATAACCAAACAATTTAAAAAGTTGGGGTTCAATCAAGTCCATTTTGTGAATAATAGTACATTATAAATGTACAAAAATTGAATCGAAAGTTAAAAATTATTTTATTAATTTTGATATTTACAAAATCATTATTTCAGTATTACTCAAACTAAAAATCTAATAATGAAAATAAAGACTAGTTGGAATTTAATCATATATTAAAAAAATTAATGTTTCAAAAACAGAAGTCTACTTCGTGACGAGCTCCTTTTTTTGTAGTATATATATATATATTAAGAACGTAAATAAAAAATAAGATAAACTTCGTTAAAAAATAATTAAAATTCACAAGAAAGTAATTAATTATTGGTTTCAGCAGCGAGCATGAATAATTATTGGCTCGCATCTTACATATTTTCGAATTAATAATTAAAAATCTTACTATTTTTATCTGTTTTCATGAAAAACTAAAAATGACGTTATTTACACTCAAATTTTCATAGAAAATTATCAATTTAACTTGTTAAAAGTGCCACATTAATTTCTTTAACCATTTTTACACGATGTAACATTTTTTCTAATGCATTTCTTGGTAAAGGCATAGTCGAGTACCATACAGGACTGTCTGGGACGCACGATCGTTCAGGTAGGAGGTAAAACACGTCGTTCCGAGTTTTGACACTCTCCGGACTACAACAATAAATTAGTAAAAATACAATAAATCAACCACTTTTGGTCTCTCACCATTTTGATAGATAAAATTCATATAATTTTACTGGACAACGTAAGGGATTCTCTTCATTTTCTTGTTGCTCGTAAACTTTCTTTTTTCGAGTAGCAGTATCCAAACTAACATTTGTTTGAGCTAAAACAAAGAAATACAGATTTACAGAAATACAGTGAGAAAAATAAAATACTCACTTGCAGTTTGTGGAGGATAAAATCGTAAAAGAACGTTCCGTGAACCGCCTACTTTATTTGTGCCACCAGGCTGATTAGGGTTTCTTTTCCAATGTTTCATTATATGAGAGAAGGATAACTGCATATGTTCATCAACACTCTGAAAAATTTATAGTTTAAAATTTGTAAAAACCATTTTTATCAAACTTACTGTTAAATTAAAATGTTTAGTATTAAAAAACATAAGAGTACTCAATAAAACATGAGGAGAATGAGCTCCCAACTGTTTACTTTCCCATAGATGTTCTTCCTCTACCCTCGTAACTATATAATCTAAAAGAAAAATATTATTCTTATGTCAAACACTTACAAAGAAAACTTACGAGAATCATTGTATAGTACTGAAAACTTCCGAGCAACTTCATCTAAGCAATCTGTAAACTTTTCGTAGTATGTGTCACAAAATATGTTGTCAATTCGACCATTTTCAAACAAATACTGCTGAATACCTAGTAAAGAAAAAGCCCAAGATAAAATATATATAGAAATTTAATTAAAACATTCGACTGCTGTCACAAGGTTTCAATTGAATTGAACTGAATTAGCCTGATGTTGATTTAAAAAAAAATTACTAAAATATTATTTTACTTAAATTACAAATAAAGGAAGTAAATGTTTTATATTTTTTGCACTAATCTAAAATTGGAAGCGGCCTATGTCTAGGAGTGGAAGATTACAGGCCGACAAAGACATTCAAATCTTTTTTACAAAGAGCAATTTTATTAATTAATTAATTAATTGTAGTAGTAGAATGTTTTCTTTAAAATAAATTATATAAAATCAGCCTTGGTATAAATAAATGCTTTTACCTAAAATACGAAGTTTAAAACCAGGTGATCAAAATAATTCACTGCAAGTAATTAAACATTTTCCTATTTTGAATATTCACTTTAGAAAGAATTCACTGCAAGTGGATAGACACCATGTATATTAAATTAATTGAATACAGTCCACTCTCTAATTCAAACAAATTTAATGCATTATGAAAATTCAATTCAGAGAGAGTTGACTGTATTTATCAATAAAAAATTATATTCACAATCATAAAAACTTACCTAAACACAAGTAATATATCGTATCCGGAGCATATTCTTGTCCATTGGGTTTCCGAACTTCTTTGACAAATAAGCACAAAGAATAATTCAATTCATCGGCTGTAAGTTGCAGGATTTCTGGTTTAAAAAGTTTAACCCTTCTGGTTGATTTCTCCAATTCTGAATTTTTTGTCGTAACCCATTGTTTCCAAGCATTTACACCAAATGTGTACTGAAAAAAAAACCATATAACTACAAAAACTTCTTAAACAAAAACATCATTACTTTTAAGCACATGTTGGCATCTGGTTTTTCCACAGGCTCTGAAGGTTGAGGTGCTTGAGGAGGTGCCATCAATGGTAAGTCCATCTGACTTGAAGAACGACGGCCACGTTTACTAACCGGCCCTCCATGCCTCGGTGGACGACCAGGACGTTTCCGACCTCTCGTGGGTGTACGTTCCATTAAATGATGCATTGGTTGCGGATCATCAACGGCTTCTTCACTGTTTCCAGTTTCGCCAGTTTGTGATGCAGTAATTGTATTTGCAGTTAAAGCTCCTTCTAAATCAACTGCTGGTTCTTCCAATTCGGTGGCCATCTTTAATGCCATTTGCAGCATATCTTCTCCAAATGTATTACTCGGTTCAATTGGTTCAGGATTATAAGGAACCTCTTCGGGTGGAGCTAAAAAATCAAATTCAACATTGAAATTATATATTCTATATATTTCAAACTAGGAACTTACCAGGAGTATCTTCTTCTTCACTTTCAGAATCTGTATTTTCTTCTTTCTTATCTCCAGCTACCATTTCAGCCATCATCAATAATTCAGCTTCAAAAGGGTCTGTTGGTATTTTGACTTGAATCTTTTTTATTTCTTTCATTATACCGCTTGCTGAGTTTCTGGTGGTAGGAATAAAGATTGGAACTGGAATTGGTAGTGCAAATGGAAATGGTATTGGAAATGGAAGGGAGTACATGCAAGCAGGTGTTGGAACGTAAATAGGGACTGGAATTGGAATAACGGCAGTTTTATCTTGAAGCTCGTCGGTTTGCATTTCTTTGTCAACCATAGTAGGTTTCACACTGACGCTTTTATTCGAATGGCGAACTTTGCACATAGTTCCTATATTTTTTTGAGATGGCATGGGTGCAGACTTAATTATAATTTGTTGTTTTATTTGCGTCTTCATTGATTGATATGAATTAATATTAGAATCGATCTTATTTTTTCCTCCTCTAGTGGTTCTGTTTGAAGTTGGACCATTTGTCATAGCTAGTGAATGAACACTACTTATGACAGGCATTGTCGGCATGTCAGAATTGGGTAAGGATTCGTTTTGAGTCCGCTTTGATTTTCGTGGTTTTCCCACAGGAACAGGAATTGACGGATCTTCTGAGCTAAGCGACTTTGGGAAATGATTTTGGAAGGTTACTGCACAACTGTGTGTGCAAAAGTTTCTAATAGTAGCGTCGGACATGGTAAGGTGATACATTGGTTCTGCATTCTTGCAACACTGATCGCAACTTATTCTAGAAAATATCAAATTAATCAAAATTCAAAAAATTAAAGATAACAAGCAAACTTACCTTGCATTAACTGACACTTGGTGAAGGTTGTAACAATTCAAAGAACATAATAAGACACCGGAAGGACCATGCAACTTTTTAATCATGTCAAAATTGTACTTTTTTACTTTACACCAACTGCATGGTACAATTTTTCGTTGGGCAATGATGTAAATATTTTGGCAAGTATTAGAGCAGAAACTATGCTGTGCATTATCGTAAAAAATGGAATTTTCCTCCAAAACTTTATTGTCAAAGTACTTTCGACACATATCGCATTTCCCTGGTACAATATTATTAACAAATTTAAATGCAACAAAGCATGGATCACTACAGAAAAGATTCATCTTATTGTTTAATTCGAATTCGATACTAACTGGATTTTCTTGATTACAAACTGAACATTTTTCAGCAGATCTGCTGGCAGCAGGAGTTCTATTGTTACTTGTACGATCGTATCGTTCCATACAAATTTTAGTACAAAAATCTTTAAATTGCCCTTTATCACCTACCGGTGCCAAAAATCCGTCTACACCTCCCGACATATCTTTTTGACAATATGAACAAGCTTTCAGACCCTTTTTATACTCTTCCAAACAAACGCTGCTACAAAACTGTCGAATATCATAACCAAACCGTACTGAATATTTACCCAGACAATTAGTTTTAACTTCTCCAGAACAATTAGCACAGTTTGAACCAATCTTTTTTTGATACTTTGACAAACAAGCTTCATTACAAAATTCCATTATTTCCCACGACAA
Source organism: Cantharis rufa (assembly GCA_947369205.1). Classification (NCBI taxonomy): domain Eukaryota; kingdom Metazoa; phylum Arthropoda; class Insecta; order Coleoptera; family Cantharidae; genus Cantharis; species Cantharis rufa. The sequence continues at coordinate 24,011,642 of OX376309.1, forward strand.
GTTCATACTATCATTCAATATTTCTTTACTACAGTTAGCACATTTGCGAACATATTTAATTTGTCCTACCATGTTATCGCTATTCGTGCCTAAATTTTTCACTCGCACTTCACTTTCACCAACGTAATCGAGCTTTTCACAGTATAACTCCTTAACAGCTTTAAAACAATTTTCATCGCAAACGTAACGACAGTTTCCTCCATTATTTCCAGCTATCGAATATTTACACCTCCTTAACTGAAATAAAAATTAAGTAATTTCTCCCAGATAATAATTGCTGTGTTTCTGCAGCAATTCAAAACAGGCTAAAATGGCATTCATGCATACATCTGATAATTTTAAAACGGTTACAGAAACAAAGCTAATAGGTTAATTCTTACCAAATTACACTGCATACAGGTGTAATCACTTTCATCAGTATTTAGGGTAGCCATGTATTTTGTAGCCAAAGAATCGTTAGCTTCTTCGGTTTCCTCGGATGCCTGAGGTGAAGGTTGCTTCGAACTACCCTCGCTATTTTCTGTTGGTTCAGACCTCAGTGGCATAATAGATGCAGCATCTTTTTCTTCTTGCGAGATTACTCGTTCTGTGTCAGGAATTATACACAACTCCTCGCTGGCACCTTGTTCTTCATCACCTACTTGATCATTCTCGTCATTGTCATCTTCCATTACAATATTTTCAAAATCGTCTGATGCAATAGGATCTTCTTGCGGTTGGTTATCAAATTCTTCATCTTGTTCTTGGGAATCGTCAGGGCTTGTGGTTTTACTTTCATCCCTTTCATTACGTTCGTTAACTTGAACAAAAATATGACTTTCGGTTTCCGTACCTTCCTCAGAGCTGGGTGGTTGTTCACTGGCGTCGTTCTTAGCTGGTTCTTCTACTACTGAACTAGACGGTAAAATTTCTGAAACAGATTCATCAAGTTTTTCATCACTAAGTTCAGAGTGTGTCTTTTCTTCTTCCCCAACTTTTTCTTGTTCAACTAAATTTTCATTTTCGTTTGTCTTTTCTTCTTCATTTGGGCTTTTGCTTAAATTTTGGCTTTCTTCATCAACTTCCATAGGAACTTCGTCTGGTATTTCTTTAGTTAAAGGAGATTTTAACGAACTTTCGTCCGTTTTTAGTGCGTCTTCCATCGATTCTTGATTTTGAGAATTCTCTAAATCTGTTACGGAATTTTGTTGCGGACTGCACACCGAACTGTCTGCATGAGAAAATTCTTCTAAATTACTAGAATTCTCCAAAATAGAATTTAAAAACGAATTTGTAGTTTCAAGATCTGGAGGTAGTGAAACTTCCGTCGAATCGGTAACATTCATATCAGTTTGTGATTCTGAAGTTGTACCACTTAGCATATCGGTTAACCGAGACAGATCTTGATCTGATTGTGAACTCTTTGATGAGCCCTCCATAACGGAATCCTTCTCCGTTTCCATCATTTGAGGGTCGATTGTTTCTAAAGATTCCATATTCAATTATTTATCAATTTGATTTTTATGTGAATTTTGAATTTGGAAAAGTTCATTTCATAGGACCTAAAATAAATACACTTATGTAATTTGGATAGATTTTTCTTAATTTACAACAATACATATTTTAAATTACTAGGTTGGTAATGGTGGCATTCTAAATAATGTTTTAAAAAAATGGTTTACAAAAAATGTTTTGACTTCAAAGAAAAAATAAACTAAAATCCTTGAAGGGTGAAAAAATTCCCAAATTAATAAAAATGGAAAATACAGAGAACGTTTTGCCAGTAGAATTCGTAAATAAATGAAAGGTAACAAATTCAAGTATTTATCACTCGACACCGTACAGAGTACTATCTAAATGAAATAAGTTCCGAAGCAATGTTGGGATTTGATGAATGTAAAACAGTGTAACTTTATAATAATACAAATTATTAGCTTCGAGGACGTCCATTAATTTCAGGAGCACAAAATGCCCCCCCCCCGGAGAGGGGGGTGACAAAATATCATTTAAAAAGGGGGTGCCAATGAAAATCTCACGTCAACTTTTTAATTCAGAGATTTAATTAATTCAAGATTCATTATTATAACATTTTGTATTTTAGTGTAAAATTATATGTAAATATGTAAAACATCACATAAATTTAATTATTTAAAAATTATAGAGTTAAATCTCACGGGAGGTGGAGTTCAAATTTTAAGAAAAACTGCTAATGTCCCTTTATGGAAATAATGGAAATTTGAAAATTAGTTTATTTTTGGAATAAAGAAATGAAAACATACAACAATACAACCTACGAGAAATAATAGTAAATTATAATATAATAGCTGCTGTTAAGTAACATTAATTCATTGTGTCCTCTTTTAAATAGAACTATAAAAAATGCGGGTTGCCATTTAAAAATTATTTATTATGATTTTATGTATGAAATTATAGAAAAATTATTTAAAAATCAAACTGTTGATTGGTTCAAAAAATGGTTTGAAAAATATTTTTAGCCAATCAGAAGCTTTTCCTACAAACGAAACTAAAATTCTTTAGATTTCTGGACTAATCAACCCGAGCCGAGGTATCGAACAGTAAAATTAAGAAGGGGAGTAAAAGCAAATGTTTTATTCTTCAAAATACACGAGTTGCACTGCAATATTTTGAGTAGTTCCCAATTATAAATAAAGTGAAATTTTTGGTACAAATCTGTTTTTATAATTTTGGCGCCAAAAAACATGTTACAAACTGAATTGATACCAATATTTGGGCTACGATGGTGAATTATTGAGAAATAACATTAGTAACATAATATGATAAGGCGTAAGTACCTACTCACAACAATTTACCTACGCCACTGTTTTATTTATATGTAATTATAACACTCAGACGACGGTTAAATTACAATAATAATTATTACGATAAAGCATATTTTAAGAAATTGATACTAGGTGAATTTCAAAAATGCCAATAAATACTGAAATTTTTCAACAATGTTTGTGCCTTCGTAAAATTTTACAACTTTGTCGAAATGATTCAAACTTGGGCACATAATTGGGGGCCAAGCTAGGGACTACTAATGAAAAATAAAAAAATTTGAGTAATTTCGAGAAAATGAAAGCAAATTTATAAAAATTGTCGAAACATTATGTATATCATAAACCGGGTAGAAAACGAAAATCTAGGGATTTGTTATATTAACGCAACGACAAGCGTGGTTAAAATACCAAGCGTGGGCTTAGCATTACCCGCGCTCATGCAAATTTGATATCAATGCGGCGGAATTCAATGTTTACTATCATAAACGGAATACAATAAAGTCATAAATGTTGTATAGTCAAGTTTTTGAAATATAAACAAAATAAAATGTAATAGCATACCAGCAAACACAAGCTTGTGCACAATTCAGGGCCGGCGTTTAAGTTGTAGTCACGAAATGTCACTTTTAAGTGTAAATCACTGCGCACTTAACAAGTAAAACTAAAATTTTATGAACCACTCATAAAACTTATATTTAAAACACTGTATCAACGCGTTTTCAAATGCCTCCAATTTTATCGTTAAACAATCGCACACAAACACTTCTACGTAATGACAGCAATGGCGAAAAGCGCCTCTATACGCATGCCAAGTTGGCCTCACCTAAGAATTACCAACTACAAATAGACAAACTATTTTAAATATTTAAACTTATCAACTATTTAAATGTTTACATTAACATTTATACAGAGTGCATTAAAGTGCAAATTCTATTGTCTTCCTCAAGATAACTTAAATTCCATTGCATTTCAAAATTAATCCACTTCTTTTTTTATATTTTACCGAAAAACAACTTATTTCAAATTGGCAGCATCGTTCTTTTTCTAGTAAGCGCGAAACCACTATTATTATTTCGAACTTTTTAAATTCGATGCATACGATGGTTATTTATTCCTTCAACTGGTATTTAACATCGGTCGCGCTATGCAGTTATTTGTTTTTTTAATAAAACATGAAAAAACGGGCTACCGTGTAAATTTTTTGCTACCACTCTGCTATCGCTGCACTTAAATGATAAAAAACAAAAGCAAAAAATCGCTTAGATCCAATAGAAAGTAACAGTGACATCTAAAAAAACATCTGATGCACGTCAGTTCTATAAAAAAAAACAATGTGAATTTTGCATATCAGCTGGTTGGACGAATAAATAATATTCTCAGTGCTTTACAGTGGCTCCAAGAAAAGATTCTGACTTTAGACATCCAACATCGGAATAAATCACATGTTTCTGATTTTTTGATATGTTGTTAGGGTACCTACCAGTAGTGTAAAACCAACTTTGCAGCTTCGAAAGACCTGTGCTAACTTCGCGGTGCTCAAAAAACCTCGAAATGTTTCAACTGATTTCAGTTTTTGGCCCGAAACACCTAAAAGGGTGCATCCTACGGAAAAAATTATTCTATCCTTTTTTGAAGCTGTGAACAATTCCTACAATTTGAGCCCAATTTCAATTTATTAGGTCCAATAAATCCTAAAGGTGGATCCAGACACTGCGAGGCTGAAGCGCGCGGCAGCCTCGGGATACAAGCCTCGCGCTGTGTGGACCATGTTTCCTGCGAGGCTGCCGCGCGCGGCACGCTTCGCGCTGTGTGGACGATAATTTTCTTATAGGAATTTCATTAAGTAGACATGTGTCGAGCGAGGCAAAGCTGCCTCGCTAGCCACATCGGAATGGTCTAGCCCATGTTTACAGTAACGGAGATACAAAACGGAGCTGCCTCGCTGCGAGCCAAATTTTGTCGGTCGACTCAAAGAAAAGACTACGTACAAAAGTGGTCGAGTAAATAAACAAAGTTTCCAAACAGGATAAAGTTAACATTACTGTCATACTTGGGTATTTAATTGAAGATATATTGCCATTAAGTGTTCAATTTTAGGTGTTATTTATTACATAATTTATGACCATGTGCATTTCAAATTTTAAAACTTTTAAAATTTTAGCCTAACTTGTCATTGTCTATACACGTCATGTTTATACATATTAGTTTAAAAATAGGAATATGTTGTTATTTTCCAGCAAACAATTGTTTTCTTTTTTTTATTGATTAATTAGTAGGTAATCGGCAAATAAAAATGCAAAATTGTAAAAGAACATCGCAAACTAACTAAATTGATAATAAAATAAATACATAATTAGTTACTTTGTAATCATTATAAAATTGATTAGTACTACAATTATTTAATTACAGAAAGAATGAATGTTATGATAAAATTTTCATAGATGTAAAAAAAAACATTATGCAAGTTGTAGGTAGGTAATTATTATTAGTTTATCGACTTCGTTTAGTAATTATTTTTCGAACTTATAAATCAGAAATAATAAACCTCAGGTAAGTGCTAGGATATTCACAACAATAACACCAATATATCTTTTACTAACGTTTTCACGCTACTTAAAGAATAAGTGTAACTGGTAATATTTTTGAAATAAATAAGAAAGGTTTATCCGTGAACTTATTTATTCTTTCTTAAAAAAAATTTTTAATTATTTCTTTAAAAGATTGGATTTATAACTTCCATGCTCCGTTTACACGGTATTTATATACTCAGATGCCATGATAAGATGTCAACTAATTTGAGATGCATTCTACAGAGGCAACTACGCAATCGCAGGGGATACATTTGAAGCAGCCTTGAAAATTCTGGCTCGCGCTAGCTGAGACACAATTGGTCCACACTGAGCGAGGCACCTGCCTCGCGCAGCAGCCGCGCGCGGCAGCCTCGCAGTGTCTGGATCCAGCTTAAGATACGGGATTTCAAAAATTGGATTTTTTTTCCAAAAAGTTCAAAATTTCAGTTTTGTCATCTGGCGGGCTAAATATTGGCTGTAATACTCATTCTACGAAAAAAATCTTTGAATATGAAGTTTTAGAGCAGTTATTTAGCTTTAATTTAAGCCCTGAACCAAGTCTGTAGGCCCAACAGGTACCTCGTTATCTAAAAAAAACAAAAAAATTAGAGAAATCGGAGGAGGAACAGATCCCTCACCTTATTTCCCCAATTTTTGTTTTTTTAAGATAACAAGGTACCTGTTGGGCCCACAGACTTGGTTTGGGGCTTAAATTAAAGCTAAATAACTGCTCTAAAACTTCATATTCAATGATTTTTTTCGTAGAATGAGTATTACAGCCAATATTTAGCCCGACAGATGACAAAACTGAAATTTTGAACTTTTTGGAAAAAAATCCAATTTTTGAGGTCCTGTATCTTAGGATTTATTGGACCTAAAAAATTGGGGTTGAGCTCAAATTGTAGGAAATGCTTCAAAAAAGGATGGAACGACTTTTTCCGTAGGAGTACTCTTTTAGGAGTTTCGGGCCAAAAACTGAAATCAGTTGAAAAATTACCAGGTTTAAGTTAGCAGAGATCTTTCGAAGCTGCAAACTTGGTTTTACACTACTGGTAGGTACCCTAACAACATACCAAAAAATCAGAAACATGTGAATTATTCCTATGGTTGCCCTAGTTTTTGTTTATCGTCAGTGGACTAAATGTAAAACTGTGTTTTTCAAAGACTTCTTTCTGATATAAAAATTGATTTTACAGAGTTACTCATCAGACACTTTTTGTTGCAGATTTAATTACCTTTAGTTTTGCTTATATACATTTTTTTATTTAGTCGCAACGTTACTGAGATACAGGGTCTTAAAAAAGTCTCGGTATAATACGAATTACCTACCGTAACTCAGAAACGGTGCAACGAAATAAAAAAATGTATATAAACAAAAATGAAGGGAAAGAAATTTATAACAAAAAATGTTTTTACATTTTTCTATTTCGTCGTACCGTTTCTGAAATACACACGTCAATTTTTATTCGGTCTGAAAGCGATTTTTATACGACAAAACAGTTTTCAAACGGTACAATGTACATTGCTAACATAGGAGTGTACGAATACTTGTTTGGGCCACTATTTTAGTTTTATTAAAACTGCATTTTACGAGGGATAAAATTTTCGATAAAATTTGAAATCCAGCACCAGACACCAGATATGTATATGTTCAAAAAATATTTATCAGCTAGCCATGGTTAAAGAGTGCAGATTATAGATATCTAACATTTTATGGTTTTTATCTCTTGTCTCGTGTTCTAATTATTAATTTACATACGGAATTTTATAACTCCTCACCACCACGTTTTATCGCTACAGGGCAAAAGTTTAGCCTTGTAAGTCTTTTATCAAAATTTGTTACCCCCCCCCTTCTTTGACCAGTGACCAAAAAATTTTAAATATGAGCATTGTTTATATTAAACAACATATTTTGTCTAATTGTATAATTAAAATAAAATAGTGTTTTTGATTCAAAGAAAACGGTTTATGACTTTTTTTAAACTAAAATTGCCGCGGTATACTGCATTGGGAAGAGGAAATGTTTTCCCCACTTTAAGAATTTTCTAGATTCGGGTCTGGTTTGATCACAAGAGAAAATCAATAGGAGTTATAATTTATAAACATGAGATTTTAAATGGAATGTAAATTTGGAAAATGTGTAAACAAACGAACATTAACTGTCCGTCGTTAATTTGCGCTATTATGTAGTTTACTACCCCCTTAATATTCTTGGCGTAACAATTTTTTACCTGTAGATTTCAAATAAATATATGGGGTGAAATCATATAACCAACTGCCCATTTACAATTTAAAAATATAAATATTAATTAAACATACAAAGTTACCAGGGCCGCCGTCAGGCGGTTTCTTGCCGACGTTACCTTATCAGCTGTTCAATCAACAATCAACTGTTGTAATTAAAACTTACGCCAATTAATTTTTATTTAATCACAATTTTGTGCCATGTTGACCAATGAAGAAGAACAAGCTTGACCGGCCGATTTACGTCTACCCGATCTGATTGGTTCAAAGTTTTACCTAAACAGAAATGTATTGTAAACAAAAAATTTTGGTCAGATTGATTTATAACTTTTGTTAAATATTTATTTATAAATGTCAATGTGATGTGGGTTTGATATAAAATAATTATAACGGTGTCTATATTATGAAGTATAAAAACCGTATGTTACGCCTATGTAGTACCCGTTTACAGCAGGGAAAATGATTGCTTCCCTCACAGTATGGTGAGTTTAGTCGGTAACTGAAATTAACATGGCCGCATGTTAATTAACAACTTTTCTTTACTGTTTGCCAACAAAATTAAGATTTAGTAGTGGTGTTTCGTAGTGTAATAGATAAAAAAATAATTCTAGTGTATAAATCTTGAATTTTAAATAAATAATTTATTAACAGGTAAATATTACTTTTAATTTTTCTGCCGGTATTAAACGTCTTGTGTTGGTGCTATTTCAAAACCTTATTTTTTTATAACTTTAATGTTTGTATTTTTAGAATTACGTTTATATACGGAATACCTACAATGATGCGCCATCCAGAACATCATCATCCTGGAAATCCTATGCAAAGAAATAATAGGTACGAATTTTTATTTATTATTGTTAGGTTGTAAAATTGAGTTATTTTTTGTCATCATATCATTTCAACATCAGCATCTGTTTTTAATATGAAATATTTATTTAGGTGTATATACATAGATTACTGCTCTTGCAGTATTTACGTCATTTATCAAAGTTTTGTTTTTTAGTTCAATAATTTGACAAGCTTTATTTCAAACATTTTTGACAATCATTTAAGTGTCACTTCATCTCAAGAGAATGTTACATCTTTGATGGTAACAATCGAATTGATTTGCATATTGACAAGCTTTGTATTCTATTAAAACAATAATAGACAATAGTTTCACTCTCTCCGATTGGAACAATACATTATTTTCAATTCGATTCTCAATCAGCTATTTTTCTTTCATTTCTACATTCCACCCTTATAGTATCCTATGTTTTTACAATCGCAACAGCTGATCCAACTGATTTTCCTTCCTTAACTTTAAAAAGTAATTCATGTTTTGTTTTAGAATGGGTATGCAACAAATGGGTCCACCTCCCCCTCAAACACGAACACAACCAATGTTAATGAGCATCCAGCCTACAGTTCCTGTTCCACATACAGGTTAGTAAAATATATAAGAAGTTGACGAAGATGTTTATGGTATGGTTTCTCACCCGAAACATTTTTAAGGCTGTTATTGATGAAACTAACCTCTTTGTGTCCGTGATCATCTTATCTTATTTTTTAAATCCTAATTACATTTGACTCAATATTTGTATGATTCCAGTGTTATGTTGTTTGCATTTAATTTATGCATCACTTGCGTATTAAAATTGATATACAAATTCTGATACAACTGTAGGTTTTATTTTTGATCTTGTTTATCAAAATTAAATTCGACCAAAAACTCATTTTGCCTTGAATCAGAAATGTAGCTATAATTGTTCAGTCCATCCTTTTGTAAGCTTTTTAAAACCACTTTGTTTGATCTCAAAAAACAAAAATTGGTACAGGTTTTGTTAGTATCAAATGAATCTGGTTTGCCACCCTTAAACAACTGGTTCTGTAAGAAAATAAGGGTGCTGCATCTTTTGAAACTTAGGAACGAGGGAGAAAATCTACACAATTGAGCTGCATTTTTTATTCAGCAAAAATTTAGATTAGCAAATTTTAGCGACTCATCAAGTTTATTAAATAGAGAGGGGAAGTTGAATAAATTCTAATTTGATTTCTGTAAAATTACGTTCACCATCTGTAAAGTTATTGTTTGTTGCTGGGAATTTTCTGGTAAAAACCAATCAGCTTTTCTTTATTTTGTTATTCAAACTTTCTTTTTGCCAAGTTTTATCTTGAATTTGTTCTTGGTACAACATGTAGTTTTTGAATTTAAAAATGCAGATTAAGAGAAGACACTGACCTTAAAGATACAGGTTCATAGAACACTCATACATCAGCTATTCAAGAATTAATTGATAAAAACCAATAAAAACCTAATCAAATCTTGACCACCACGGCAAACTACTTTTAATTTGCCTACTAGCTTCTTACAATTTTATATCCGAGTATTTTGAAAACTAAGGAACAAAATTGTGAATAAAATTAATAAATTTTAATTCTGTCAGGGTTCCCACTCGTCTGGAAAAGTCAGGGAATTTAAAATTGTACAAATTTTGTCAGGGAAAGTTGAGGAATTTTTTATTTTTAAGCGAAAGTCAGGGACATTAAGACTTGGATTAGGGAAAGTTTTTTGAAATTTGGAAATACTTTTCAACATTTTGTCTCCATAAAACAGCTCTGTAAACTTCTAAATGCCGGCCGACTTGTGCTGATGCAGTGTAGCCATGTGTGTCTCAGCCTTAAGTCAAAATTTAAACAAAATTTTAAATCACCAAGCCAAACAGCTGTTATTAATTTATGCAAACATAAAAACATAATTAAATTTACTGAAAGTTAGATGTTATTTCATCTTATGTCGTTTCCGACATACAGTGACTACCCAAAGACCCTGTACAAATTTTAATAAAATTAACGTTGCTCTAATGAGAATTTTATTAAAATTTTTAGTTTTTTAAAATCACGATGTATCTCGGAAAGTAGAAAAATGTTTATAAACAAAATTGAAGAGAATGAAATTTTCAACAAAAAATGTCTGATATGTATTGCTGTAAAAGCGATTTTTATGACAAAAAGAGTCTTCAAAAGGTACAATTTACATTGCTAGAATGAGTCTGAGAACTCTTGTGAGCAACTGGTTAAATTTAACCAAGGTATAATGTTTTGATAATAAATAAATATTAGTAGACAGGACACAAAACGTACATGCTGATATTTAGACCATGTTAAGTTCCGTATTCTGATTAAAAAAAATCAAATTATGTACTCAAAAGGTATAAACGAGTATTATATTTCTTTAAACAATTCGGGGGTTAAATAGTATAATTTTGTTAGGGCACGTAAAAAGTTAGTTACTGCATTGATTCTTAACTGGCGATGAAAAACTTTTTAGAACCACTTTAGTTCATAAGTATTTAAAATCGGCGAAAACAAGCAACAGACAAGGCGTTTTTTATTTAAGAAAATTTGTGTCGTGTTTAGATTGTTTATTACTGTAAACAATAGATAAAATCACACATGATACAGTGATAAAATTTGACGTATCAAGAGACTGAAAAAAAAAAATTGATTCCGGGGAAGTACCCACTTATATACCACGTGTCCGTGAGATAAGTCGTAATACGTATGTGGGAAGGTAGAATCAAACACTTTTGAATATGTTGCAGTTTTTTATATCGGTAGTGTATTGAGGTTATTGGTACTTGTACCACGAGCTACATAACATTTAGTGCCATTTATAAGTTTTTATTAATTTTTATACTTTGTATACCAATTTTAAGTATTAGTTTTAGACATGAAGACTATATTTTTCTTGTTATATGTGTGCATAATTTTCCCGATGTCGAACGCACTAACGCTCGCAGAAATGAAATCATTATTTGCTGGCAAGAGATGCATTGAAGGTATAAATTAGGTTAAGATAACACTAATATTTTACATTAAAACAACTTTTGACGAGAATTTAACGATTCACGATGTTTTTCTGTTAAAATAATTAATTTATTAGTCATCATAACCAGTGGCGTACCATCGGCTATTTTTATTTAAAATTATTTTTTGGTAAATAGTTTTGGAACTTGCTTTATTTTTAGTTTTTCATTTCTTCTATTCTTATTATATCAATTAACTTTGTCTTTTAGTAAAAAAAAATTTTTTTTAAATAGTTTTATCAGTGGCATCTGTAAACGATTAAGTAAGGCTGAGTTTTCCATAGGTAAGCACACACGAACAGATGGAATAAATGCACGTTAGTGAATAAACAGGTCGGGGAGGTCTTGACTATTTAAAGGGGAGTATTTCTGGAAAATAATGAAAAATACTGATACTTTTGCGATATAGTATCTTTTCTCACTGGACGAATGTCAAAGGAAAACGCGATAAGAATGAACGTTCGAGTATGCTTACCTAATGTGCTTGTGGGAACAGTTTTAGATTAATGGAGCAAGTTGAAAAGTTTTATCGTCACTTTTAAACTTATCTTTTTTACTTTGAAATTTTTATTCTCTGGCGTAACTTAAACAATTTAAATATTATTATAACTATTTTATGGTAAACGTTCTTAAAACAAACTAATTTCACTGCAACATTTTTTGTACGTTTTAAATTAAACAGGTACTTTTTAACCTTTGCAAGGGATGGATTAAAAATAAGTGCACATAAAAAGCAAAAGAATGTCAAGTGATTCCGAGTGAAACCAAAGCAAACATGATTGGAGAGATTATTTATCTCAATACACATATTTGCCCAGTCTTGGGCATAGCCTTCTTTTCTTGCAATGTGGCTCTTGTTGTGATTGAATTTGATGCTCTCTGTACACAATTGAACCATGAATCGGTTAATTTCAATTTTATCTCATAAATTATTTTCTCTGGGAACACTAATAGTTATGACAACAGTAGTCGCCACAATCTAAGCCTTTAATTTTTAGGTGTGTTGGTATCGATGCCACAAGGACCCACCTTAATTACGACAACATCAATCCCTCAGCAACCCCCAAAGTCAAGCCTATCACAAGGTATGCTTTACATTTGGTGTAAAATTGCATTGGTTATTTATTATTTTGTTTGTAGTGTATCATTATGATGCATCATCAGCAGAATCGGTGGAACAGCAACACCTTGCTGTTGAGCAACAACTTACTTCTACAAACACTAATACTTCATCTATGCCCATCCATAACTTGGCAAACAACAAAGAAAAAACTCCCATGTGTTTAATTAACGAGCTTGCTCGTCATAATAAAATTCAACATCAATACCGCCTGACCAGCGAGCAGGTAATAGTCAATTGTTACCCCAATTGTTGTGAATGTTACCCCAGAATGGTATGTTTTTTCTAGCTCCTTGTATAGGTATTTTAGAATTGCAAAATTATAGATTAATGGAATGTAAACCACACCTTAAAGCCCAATCAGTAGTCAATTTAGTAGAAAAATTAGTGTTACATCTGAATAATTTTTACTGAGCTCCATTGTGATATGCAGTTCTTCAGTCTAGTCGATCGGTGAAACATTTAATAAACTAATTTATTTATGATGAATGAGACTGTATACCAAAATGTAGCTTGATTAATTATTCCGAAGTGTAAACCTAAGTTGTTTGAGCTATTTTATATCCAGTGAGCAAGTACGAAATTAATATTTTTATTTTAAGGGCCCTGCACATAAAAAGCTATTTACTGTTACCCTTAAATTGGGAAATGAAGAGTACGAAGCAGAAGGTGCAAGTATAAAAAAAGCACAACATTCTGCAGCTGCAACAGCGTTACAACAAACTTCATTTAAACATCCACCTTTAAAAACAAATCGTAACAGTAGAAGTAATTTACGTAATGGATCAGGAATGGTAACCCCAACTGTAGAATTAAATGCTCTTGCTATGAAACGTGGAGAAAGGACTGTTTATATGTTAGAAAATGGTACCCCTGATCCACCAACCCAGGTTGTTTGAATTTTGATATAAAATTTTGAGCTAATCTACCTTTTGTTTCAGAATTACGTGTCTCAGCCAAATTACTATCCAAGGCACACTATTTATGGCACACGATACAATTACGATCCTCGCCGAAACAATTTTACTAGAAATTATCATCCTCAGTATGAAAATCGTTACTATGGACAATACCGATATCAACACACACCAGGTGAACCATTTTCTATTCGCTTGCGTGTTGGAGAACGAGAATATCCTGGTGTGGGTTATACAGTACAAGCTGCTCGTCATGATGCAGCTGCTAAAGCTATCGAAGATATAAAACAAAAAGAAGTTGACGATACTCAACAGTGTCCGTCAATTAATGGAGATAACGGTAATCTTACCATTTTATCAAATTTCCCTACTTATTTCTAATTTATTATGTTTAGTGGTACCAGAAGTTGACGTATGTAATGATCTGAATACGGAATTGAAGTCTCCAATATCTTTGGTTCATGAAATAGCATTAAAGCGAAACCTTAATGTAGTTTTTGAAGTATTAAGCGAAAAGGGTCCACCTCACATGAAAGTGTTTGTGACTCAGTGTCGTGTTGGAGATTTGATTGCCGACGGGGAAGGTAATGGCAAAAAAATTTCTAAAAAACGTGCAGCCGAGAAAATGCTTGATGAGCTCAGCAAGCTTGGACCACTACCTAACACATCTAACATTGTTGCTTTGAAACGTAAACGTGTTGTCAACAAGAAAAAGCAACGTAATTTAATTAAAGTAAATGCCGAGAGAAGCTCTGATTTTACTGAAGAGATTAATCCTATTTCACGTTTAATTCAAATTCAGCAAACGAATAAAGAGAAAGAACCTGTTTATTCGGTAAGTTTTGCTAGTTTATTTTTGAAATGTTATTTGATTTCTTGTAAATGCAGGTGGTGGAAGAACGTGGTGCTCCAAGAAGACGTGAATTTGTGATTGAAGCTTCGGTTAATGGACACGTTTCTACTGGTGTCGGTCCTAACAAAAAAATTGCTAAACGAAATGCTGCAGAAGCCTTATTGGCATTACTTGGTTATAGTAACACTTCCTCTGTACCGTCAATTCCTAAACCAGCCATGAAAACTGAGAAGGAAGTTGAACCAGCCGAAAAACCACGTAAAGTTACCTTTTTAGAAGAAAAACCAGATGCACCCGTTGGTGGTAGCGGTGGACGACAACTTGTACCAGGATTGCTATTGGTTAACGATCAATCTGGAGCTTTTCAACAGGTGCGCTTATTTAAATTGTTTTATTTATTGTTTTATTTTTGTACGTTTTTTTAGAGCAAAAACAAAGCAAGTGGAACTGAGATGTTAAACTCTGGATCGGGTAGCGCTCCGACTGAATTAAAAAAGACTGGTCAAGCACAACTTCCAAAAAAATCACCACAAATAACTCAAAGTGTCAGAGCAAAAGACCAGTTACTGTACCTAGCTCAGTTGCTGGGCGTGGAAGTCCAATTTTCCGATTTTCCAAAAGCAAACCACGAGGTATTTCTTACGTTGGTATCATTGAGTACAACTCCACCTCAGGTTTGTCATGGCGAAGGTCCTACTACAGAAACATCTCATGAAAAAGCAGCATTAGAAGCATTAAATGTACTTTCTGAATTAGGACTGGACAACGTAACTCCCAAACGAGAAAGTAATAGTCCCGATACTTACAACGGTTCTGCTAATAAACCTCAAGTTGTTCCAAAATCAGGACTAACACAAAACGGAATAAAAAAATAAAGTAAATAGTAAAGTAAAAGAACTTGTTTATCTGTACCAATAAAAAATTTAGTTTAGGAATACTTATTTGGGAAAAAATGTATAACAGGTTAACTTAAATAGTTGATTTTTATTGGTACCAGATGTTTTTGTTCAAAATAAAATTTAAAATTTGTTACGAACTCAGTTATCTGTACCAATGATAAATAGTAGTTTAGCCGAGTTAGGACTACGTACATACATAGTAAAATAGTATTTATTTTTATTGGTACATGATTTGTTGAGAGTTCCATGCGGCCATGTCGCAATTTTAACTCTTTACGATAATATTTAGTAACTGGTTTCATGTTTTTGAAATCATATACTGAATGTGTGCTGGCTATATTTCAGCACACATCCCCATTGTGTTTTTCTGGGCAGAAAGCTCAATAGGGACTTTTAGTAGCTCAGAATTGATTTAAACTTAATTTCACACAACACGACTATCCAACGTAAAACCTATCTAGTCTTAGTACATTATTTAATATAATGGAAATTGCTGTAAACTTGTCCAACAATTTTTTCGCCTGCTTAATGTGTATTTAGTCAGCAGGTCGGCACATACGTATTCTGAAGGAGTTGACGTTTTGTGTGAAACTTATTAAATATATGGGAACTTAACAATAAAAATCTGGCTTTTTGTATTGGTTTTAAAGATTATTAAAAAAATAAGCCTTAATGGTTATTTAGTTCTCCAGTGTTATTGCAATTCTGATTGCTGCTACAACAAGTTTGTCGATTTCAGTATAAACATGCTTTTTATTGTTTTTTTTATTTTTTATTTTGATTGTTCAGTGGTTATTTTAGAAAAAGATAACTTTTATTTTCTATGACTAGATATTAAGTGTATAGTTTATTTTTTTTTGTATGTTCGAGTTTTATTTAAAACTCTCCAAGTCTGTGTTTATATTTAATTTATACTGTGTTAATTGTTTTATGTTATGTTGTGGCATGCCTTCAACATTGAAATTGATAAAACTTCTAATAATTATTTTTTGAATTTTATTTTACCTTCAATTTTATCATAATTACTGTAAAAAGTGTTTTGTTCTGTTTTTTAACAGTTGCACTTTACCATACGATTAGCATAATATGTACAAATTTGGAAAAATTTTACTATGGACTGCAGTATATTTCAAGTTTCGGAAGAGATCGAAAATACCTGGTATGCAGAAACCATTACCAAGTTTAGTTTAGAATTATACACAAAACATAAAATGAGCTAATTCCAGTTATGACGAACAGGCCATGTCTGCAACCCATCACGAGAAAAATAAATATTTAGTAATTATCAATTATATTGCCACCTAAAATGGAAAATCATCTCAATTTTGCATTGGGGTTCAAGAATGCTAAACCGAAAAGCTAATTATCTCATAATAAAGTCGGCGTGGCTTAACTCATTATTCCTTAACAGCAACAATGGGTAAGTTTTCAAGATCATAACTATAGGTACTCTTGACAACTTGGATTTTAGAAATTGTTGTGCTGGATTTCGAGGATAGGTCATATTTTGCTGCTTTTACGATTACTCCACTGCAGAATGAAAGCATCTTTAATTCCCTCCGTAGTAGTCCACCACAAATAAGGGTTAGAGAATTATTATTATTTTTATCTTTTTTTTGGGGTCTCTTACTCTCTGAGCTAGCCATAGGGCATTGCCAATTCCCTGAGATTGGGGGAAAACTTCCCCTAACGACTTTTAAGTGTGGCAGAAAGGTACATGTCAGTGCCCCCCCCTAGTTTCGAATTTTTGGATGTTAAATAAATTGATAATTAATTGCATAAAAAAGTTAATACAATACGTTAAAATTGAAGATTAACAGATATAAAAACTTGAACGCATTTAAAAAGATTTAACGCATGTTACTAGGAGTTTGGTCGAAAATTTTAACTATCCGTAACTTTGTAAAAAATTAATTTAAAATCTTTCAGCTAAGCTCATTCAGGCTCAAACGAAGCTCTATCGATTGACATCAATTGCATACATAAATTCAAAATGGGAAGGAAAATTGCAAAACATGTCTCTATAGCCCCCCCAGTGGTTTTTTGCAAATAACTTGGAGACTTTTCAGGCTCTAACGAAAATAATGGAAGCTCATTGAGGTTCAAACGATGCTCTAACGCTTGCCACCAAACTCATCTAAAAATTCGAAACGGGGGGGGGGGGCACTGACATGTACTTGTAGCAAAAGCCACTCAAAGGAGTTGTCTGCTGACTAAATATTACTAGCCCGGGCCTGAGAGTCGAAAGATATTAATTTTTTTCTAAACGATCCATTTATTCATGACAAACGAGAAGATAATTTTGTTTCTTTTTCTAATTCAATGGGCCTGAAGATGTTTTAAAATTATTTTTTGAAATTAAAAATAATGAGATGTCGAAATTTGAAAAACGGATGTAAGGTATTCACAATGCAGCGAAGACAATAGTAAATACATAATTAATGAGTGTTGCAAATGCATTTTGCATATTATGTAAAATATACCAGATGATTCGTGAAGATCATTTATAAAACGGAAATTTTTTATGTATTTATATTTGAGATTTTATTTGCTGGCTTTAATTGCTTGAAATCCTTGAAAATTATTATGTTGTATTTTGCTCGAGTTTCTCTTATACCCAGAGTGGGCGTGTTAAAGTTGCCTATAGACAAGGGGGCCTTGTAGTTTAACGTGGGCTTCAAACCCCATATAAGTGAATGATTTACGTATTAGTTTTGTGCTTCAGCCCTAATAACTAGGTGTTATCAGTAAAACAAACTGTTTTATTTTAATTAATTTTTGCAAATTGATTATAAATAATATTGGCTGGGCAATAAAGTATCGACAAGTTAACTGCGAAATCGAATAGCACCTCCAGTTAATTTGGCCCCTGAGGCGGTCGCTCCTTTCGCCTCGCCCTTTCTACGCTACTGCCAGTAATCAATTGATTACCATAAACTTAAATTATTTGAATAAGTAATAATTTGGTCGATAGTTTAAAAATAAATTTTTTTAAAGTTTTGGCAGCATTACCCTGATTATATCATTAAATCAATAAACTCACAATTAATAAGCATTATCGATTTATATTGGGGTTCTATGAACCCAAAATTGATATTCAGGACTTAATGATAGTTTTAGGTTGAAATATGAATTTATGTATAATTTTCAGATCAATTAAGGCTAGAAAGATGCTTTTTATAATTCTCACATAAATTACTAAATATTTATCATTGTTTAAAAATTAATTCATAAATAACTGGAAGGAAAAAAAATTATGCAAATGAACCAATAAATAAAGTTGTAATTAGTAAATATTTTAACAACTTAATTTTAAAAAATTGAAGTTGGTTTGTATGCACTTTTCAAACAATAAATTGGGAAAAACCAAAAACGCGAAACACGTGGAGATATGCGGTGTTTTATAATTTTTTTGGATCTGTGGTAAAATTGTTAATTAGAAAAACCTCATCCTACTTCCTGAGAGAATATTTTGTATTATAGATTTAGCTCACGAACAATTTTCTTTTGATTTACAAATAAAACATAAACTTGTTTAAAATACAAATAACTTAATAGCCGAGGGGGGGGGGGGGCTAGGAATTAATTTTTTTGATTTAAACAAATATCTTATTTTCTTCCTTTCAGTTTTCTTGATTCAAAGAAAAATGTTTTTAGTGTTTACGAGCAGGGGGAAACTAGTGCTCTTGGGAATTATAAAATAAAAATTACGGAAATAGGAATGTGATGAGAAACCCTAAAAATTCACTAAAAACAATGCGTAATTTCTATTTATGCAGTAGGAATTTCTATCAGAAATCGATCAATTAAGTAAAATATAATTTGACCACACTCCATTTCTCCAAAAAAATAAATTTGAAACTTAAAATTTCTTTAAGCCAGGCTCCCAATCCTTGCTGATGAAGACACTTTCCATACAAATAATAAATTTTGAAGTGTCCCTAAAGAGGATTTTTCCGCATTCTCCACATGGCCAACCTGCTTCTGCTTATTTTAATCTTTCAGAACAGGGTTATCGAACCTGTTCAAATTATGGTTAAGATTTAAATTACGCAGAACCGAATCCAACCTGTAAGTTAGTCGACTCCTACCAATTTAAGGGAAACCAGGACTTTTTACTTTTAATTTATTAATTGTTTACTGCTACTTTTTTGGGTTTACAATTTTTTAATTTTTCCTTATCAATTTTAGCACGATTATGCTTATCTGATGGTATCTAATAAAATTGAAACAATTGCAATAAACTATCTTTTTTATTTTCAATACTTCATTGTTTTATTTCGTCATATAATATTATCTAGAGGCAGGAAATAATCAAAAATAATAGTCTAGGATACGAATAGGAAAAGATCTTCACCGATCTGTTTACGGGATGAAATATATTTTAAATCAAATTTAGTATGTTAATAAATATATCGCGTATGGGTTGCCTAAAAAAATCCTGACCAAGCTATGTTTAATTAAATATTCAAAAATGACATTTTATTTAAAATTACACCGACGTGTTTACGGAATAAATTTAATACCAACCGAAAATATGAAGCCTATAGAATATGCTAACGTAGGGTTGCCTAATTTTTTCCTGGCCCAACTAAAGGGTTGCCAGGTTTAAAGAGGTAGTCGAAAATAGATATCTTCACCCATTTGTTTACGAAATGAAACTTATATCAAAATGAGCGCCCTTTCATAGTGAACACGATAATATAGGGTTGCCTGCGAAAAACCTGACCAAAATAGGGGTTGCCGAGCTTTAAAAGGTGAAATTTTAAATGTGCGACAAATAGGTGCGAGCAATGTAACCGTGCAATAGAAGAGGACGCAGCTATAAGGCCGAGCGTTGAAGTCCGCCGGAAGAAAGAGAGTGAGCATGCTATGTGTTCATGCAATTGAGAAGGATAGCGTTACACTACAAAATAAATATGATAACGTGAGATTAATTCACATCGTCGGATATTTTATCTTAAACACTTTGCTATTTTTTCTGCAAAACAATAAATGCTTAAATTGGCAAATGTAATTATTTCAATTTTTATTTTCGTTATTAAGATTTTTCAAAAATCACCAAAATTGGTATAAATTTGCACAAATATGCAACATTTGCTTAAATGTTTACCAAACGTTGAAAATATGCAAAATATGCATTTTGAAAACCGGATTTTTTAATTCGTATTTGCCTAATTCGTCCACATTTCAAAACGAATTTATTATTATTATTTAACAACATTAGATTGTACATAATAACAAAAAAGTACATATATTAATAAATTCTTATATTTTTTTAGCTTTTCCCATCTAAAATGACTTATTTAAAGTTACATCGACGTGTTTACGAAATAAATTTAATACTAACCGAAAATATGATGCCTATAGAATAGGCTAACCTAGGGTTGCCTAATTTTTTCCTGACCTAACTAAGGGGCTGCCAGGTTTAAAGATGTAGTCGAAAATACGAAAATAGATATCTTCACCCATTTGTTTACGAAATGAAACTTATATCAAAATAAGCGCTCTTTCATAGCGAACATTCGCTGGGTGCGTGACATCAGCGCCAAGTAATTTATGAACTAAAGGTGGCAATATTTACATTGTAGTAATGAAGTAAAATGTGTTTTTCTTGTTAAATTTTTTTAAGAATTATTGAAAAACATTTTGTTAAACGTAAAACGTGAGTGGATAAGTTAAATTTTAATTGTATTTTTGAATCAGGTGAAAAATGTAAGTACAATGATACATAAAATGAAAAAACAAGTCTATATTACATAACCTCGAAAATGTGAATATTCAAATAGTCAAACTTTCAGTGCTGGCTGAAACTGGCAAGTTTCGATGCACATTTAAAATGCGTTTTACTAATTACTATTGGTCAAATTAATGTAAACTTAGGTCCAGTTTTTCAATTGCGAGTTAAACAAAATTCGATAGTTAACCGGCGTTTATGCCTACCCTGATTGATCAGATGTTTAAGTTAACCGTTGAATTTGGATTAATTTACGATTGAAAATCTGTGCGTTAGTGTGCATTGTTTCTCATGTACCAACTTGAAAAAAATACCTAACAAACGTGTATATAAGTAGTGTCCGCGGAAAATTTAAGGAAAAACAAAAACCCAAAACATTAATAAATTATTAGAAGTGCAAGTGCGATCAAGGCAGATTTTTCATGTTCTGTTCTTTCAGGGAATCAAAATTTTAGGTGTACAATAGATTTGGTAATTAAAACTGGATTCCAATCAATTACCCACAATATTGATTTTCAACCACAAACAATAATAAAGGGTAAAAATCTAGTCGTTGCTGAACATGTTAGAGATGTAGAAGAGCATCGAAGAAATAATGCAAGTAATTTTATAAAATCGCGCGTCGTTCGACAAGCATCTGTTCATTCGACACCTTACACAACATCCTTAAATGTAATTTGAAATTGTAATACTTATACGTATAAATTTAATTTAGACTATTTTTATTTTTCAGATTGATGAGGTACGATGTGTGACTGACGTTAAATGTGATTGTGTTTACAATCAAAGTGGAAAGTGCAAACACATTGCTGCATTGATTTATTTTATAAATAATGAAGAGAGTGCATCCAAGACGAGTACTGAACAGCAATGGGGAAAACCTAGTGCCCGACAATTTGCAAAAGAAAAATATTCTAAAGGCAAATATTTTGAGGAAATGTTTCCCTCAAAAACAGTAAAAAAAGTGAGCCTCAAGCAGTAGATATCTCTGAATTAGTTGGTGAATCTGCATTAAAACAAGTCGTTGTAGCAAATGCAACAAATACACATAATCGTACGATAAGAAATCTTATGAATTCATTGCTAAAGCAAGTTGAAGTAAATTTAGAAAAGAAAGACTGTGCCGAATGTGTAAATAATTTCCATATTTTTTGTGAAGAAAACACAATTTACAAAAGTAGTCATAAACTAGATGGTAATTTAAAAGAATTTTATGTTAAATATATTGAAATGTCTGATAAAGATATTATAAATTTATGCTGTAAAACTTTAGAGCAATCTAGTTGCAATGAATGGTACACAGCTAGACGATTGAGATTTTCGGCTAGTAAAAATGTGCACAGTGTTAAAGTGAGAGCAAGAAAAACAATTGACAGCTTGGTTTCAGATATTTTATTTCCAAAAAAAATTAATTTGCCTTCTTTTAAATATGGATTAACTAATGAACCTTGTGCCAAAGAAGAATATGAGAAACTTTATAATTGTGTTGTGAAACGTATTGGTGTCGTTGTTTGCAAATTTCAACCTTGGCTTTGTGCGAGTCTTGATGGTGTAGTTGTAGAGGAAGGATGCGTCTCTAAACTTGTAGAGTTTAAATGTCCTATATCCTGCCAAAACAAAGCTGTAATTAATTTAGTTGATAATTCATGCAACGTCAAATATTTAGAATTTGTTGATGATAAGTTGTTTTTGAAAGAAACGCATTGTTATTACACACAAATCCAAGTACAAATGTACGTGAGTGGGATGAACGTCTGTGATCTTTTCGTATATTCACCAATACCAAATGGTAGTTGTTTAATAGAAGTGCACCGTAATGAAGAATTTTTGTGGAAGGTAATAACAAAAAGTGAAGATTTTTATTTTCAGTATTATTTACCTGCTTTACATATGGCAATCACTGCTGAAGACATGGAAAACCATAACATTTGTTCGAATAAAAATACATGTTCAAAATAAATCTTTATTTATAAAAACGTAGTTAATTTTTATTTGAAATTATTGGGGGTTGGTTGTAAATTAACTAAAACACAACATATGTGCACAATGTCATCTACACAATGGAACAAATTTTCCGGAATTTTATGTAATATTTGATAAAGCCTTAATCTTTGCATTATCCGTTCTACATGTATTCGTACTCTTGCTACGTTGTAGGTTTCTTGAGTCTCTCTTGTTGTAAATTCACTTTTTTTTTCTAAAAACGGTGGCATAACCATTTTAACTTTCTTTCCACTTGCATCAATGACTGTTCTGATTTCCGGAAAGCCTTTGTCAGCCAAAACACTGTCACCATCTTCAAGTAAATCTAACAATCCCGATTCGATTGTCATTTGAGAATCCGACTTCCGCCCACCAGCTACTTTGGATTTCAAGCAAATTTATTTATTAGGCGTGGACGTTCTTTTCAATAAGAAATTAAAATTATTGAATGTTACACCTGCAAGATCAATAAGTTGTTCGTCTTTAGTAATGGATGAAAATCCAGTAATCCAAATAAATAAGTTACGATAAGATAAATTTTGTATTTTTTTTACTACCTGTTTAAAACTGAGGATTCATTGACTTGACATCTTTTGTAAATTGAAGGAAATATTGTTGGAACATAACTAAGACTTCCTTCAATTTCAGATTTTTTGCCACCGATGAAATGATCGCTGCATATAACATCACATGGTTTTGGGTACCACGGAGATCCATCGACAAAAAAAATAAAACTATTATTTAACTCTCTTATATACGAAATTACGAAATATTAATTTTTCCTTTTTCAAAAAATACTTTTTTCTCTTCACTGCAGCTATCCATTTAATTCTCTGATTTAACTTCCATTTTGCAACAGGAAATTTATAAAATTTACCGTTTTCTTTTCTGCCAGTATTTTCACAATTCACAACACAGCATTTTTGATGACCCATTCTGTAATACGATAATAATACGATACGCAATACAGGTAATACTATAAAGTGATTCCAAGTTTAAAAAGTTGCCACTTTTTTTGCACAATTTGTCCGCAGCGGACGCTGGCGTCGATTTGAATACCCCCACTATGCACTTCGCACCCTGCGAATAGGGTTGCCTGCGAAAAACCTGACCAAAATAGGGGTTGCCGAGCTTTAAAAGGTGAAAGTTTCATTAAGCTAAAAAAAATATAAGAATTATTATGTACTTTTTTATTATTATGTACAATCTAATGTTGTTTAACAATAATAATAATAATAATAATAAATTCGTTTTGAAATGTGGACGAATTAGGCAAATACGAATTAAAAAATCCGGTTTTCAAAATGCATATTTTGCATATTTTCAACGTTTGGTAAACATTTAAGCAAATGTTGCATATTTGTGCAAATTTATACCAATTTTGGTGATTTTTGAAAAATCTTAATAACGAAAATAAAAATTGAAATAATTACATTTGCCAATTTAAGCATTTATTGTTTTGCAGAAAAAATAGCAAAGTGTTTAAGATAAAATATCCGACGATGTGAATTAATCTCACGTTATCATATTTATTTTGTAGTGTAACGCTATCCTTCTCAATTGCATGAACACATAGCATGCTCACTCTCTTTCTTCCGGCGGACTTCAACGCTCGGCCTTATAGCTGCGTCCTCTTCTATTGCACGGTTACATTGCTCGCACCTATTTGTCGCACATTTAAAATTTCACCTTTTAAAGCTCGGCAACCCCTATTTTGGTCAGGTTTTTCGCAGGCAACCCTATATTATCGTGTTCACTATGAAAGGGCGCTCATTTTGATATAAGTTTCATTTCGTAAACAAATGGGTGAAGATATCTATTTTCGACTACCTCTTTAAACCTGGCAACCCTTTAGTTGGGCCAGGAAAAAATTAGGCAACCCTACGTTAGCATATTCTATAGGCTTCATATTTTCGGTTGGTATTAAATTTATTCCGTAAACACGTCGGTGTAATTTTAAATAAAATGTCATTTTTGAATATTTAATTAAACATAGCTTGGTCAGGATTTTTTTAGGCAACCCATACGCGATATATTTATTAACATACTAAATTTGATTTAAAATATATTTCATCCCGTAAACAGATCGGTGAAGATCTTTTCCTATTCGTATCCCCTACTATAAGGCAAAGTTTCTTATTTCAAAAAAAATATTTTTTTGCGAAGCATTATCGAGGTTCCGTGTCAATATTTAAGTGATAACTGACGTCGAATACCTCAACGTGATTAAAATGTTATCTGGTGTTAAATAAAAGACAAATAATGCTGTTTGTTTAAAAATTTCATATTCACAAAGCGGAGTTCATTTAACTTATCAATGTAAACATGACCATGACTACTTCAATTGAATCATCTCAATCTATAATTAACAATAAAAGAAAAATGACTAAATTGTTGTCTGCATATTAATGTTACTCATAAAAAATTACAATAATTAATTTAAATCACCTTTTTATTGCGAAATTATGCAAAAATTTCATTTGATTTAAAATCGTTTACCTTTGGATGTTTAACTGTACATTTTTGATTTTACAAATTTATTTATAACCTTACACATCTCGAAATGCATAAGTTTGGCGAACTGCGGCGCGGTCAAAATATTAATTAAATTAAGGGGCGAGCACCCCAAGGCTCCGTGACGCTACACCATTGGTTAAATCTTCTGAATGTTTAATATTTAAATTCTTCACCCCCAATTAAACGTTTTTCTTGAACAAAAACAAATATTTTATTGAAAACAAAATGATTTATTTGAATCAAGGATGTGCGCGTTTACCGTGCAGGGGTGGGCTGGCCAAAAATACAATTGGAATATGATAAATAACGGGTTCGAAATTGAAACTTAGTCCTCGAGTGAACAGCGGTATCCTGTGATGGCATGTGGAAAAATTAAAAGACAAGTAGGTAAACGTATTATCAATTCCGCCTGGCACATGTTTCGGTCAAAGCCTAATTGGGTTATATTTTCTAGATCTATTTTTTGTTTAGAATTAATTAAAACTGTTTTTTCAATCTTTTAAACAAAACTGTATAAAAAATGCTGATCCCATACTTCGGCACGGTTATTCTCGTTAATAAAAGTATAATTTATGCCGTGTGCATGTGATAAGATTACCTACATGGTACACCAAACCTGTTTCAAAAACTTGACAAATATGCCAAATATTTGAAATTAAACACAAAATTCAAAACTGTTTAAGAATTTTTGCGTTTTTAGTGCGAGTGATGAAATTTATTTTTTTATTTCCCGAGATTTGCAACCAAGTTATCGATATTCGTGCTTGAATTAATTTACATAAGACTTCGAATAAAAAATTTACACTTTCACGATACCCTCCAATAGGTAACAAACTTGCTCTTTCAGATATTTATTTCTTTGTTCAAAGTCAAATCAGGTCGAAATTCAAAAACCAAATTTTGATTTTTATAAATATAACATATATATATATAGAATCTGTATGGTAGATACTAACTCTTAGTTGTCTAAAATCAAATTCTTGTGAGTTAAGTAAAAAAATGTACTGTTCGAAACTTGTCCTAAAAGTCTTCGAGATTGAAGTTCATGGAAAAAAATATGAAAATAAAAAAAAAAAATTTTTTCTTTTTTCCCCATTGATTGCAATCTATAAAATAAAAAATTCTTTTAAATGGGACTATCTGCAAGGTTTTACAGTGCACATCGGATGAAATAAATCTATCATAAAATTGCGCAATCTGTCTAAAATTTATAATCAATGATCAAAAGTAATTATTTTTATATCCGGTGACTATGCTTGAAAGTTTCTTATAATTCTTGATGACTTCAAAATTCGTAATAATGATTTCACGGTGTACTACTGTGCCTCGGATCACTGGTTGGGAAGCACTGTTTTAATTAGAACTCATCAAAGCAGAATGAATGAAATTTTAGGAAACCAATTTGAATGGTACGAATTCATAACGAGATATTTTCACGGAATTTTGCATCTCTTTCTATCAAGCAACTTTAGTTGTCGTTTTTTTTAAACAAAACCATTAAATAAATTGTTTCCATTTGCATGGGGGTAGATCACGTTATTGTGACTGCAATGTTGGGTGTGGTCAGTACTTGGTAACAGTATATACTGCTTTTAGGGTTGAAATTTTCGTTTGATAAAAATATTTGTTTGCTTGCTTCTTATAACTAGTGAACCCCGGAACACTAAAACGCATTTATCAGTAAATAAATGACTTCTTTATCATACATTTTTATCGCTGGTTGTAAGTCAATAACAAGATAATCAAAAAATGTATTGCTTGACTGCAAGTTCGTAGTCGAAAAAAGTAAAAAAAAAAAAGATTTCGGAATATACATATTTTATTACAGTACTTAGGTACAAAACACGCTTGTTGACAAATTTTATAATATATTAAGTAATTAAATTATGAGAATTTTAATATTTTATTAATTATGCCAATAATGAATCCTAATGAAATGTTGATTGTTAATGGATGGTGTTTATTGAAAAACCTACCCTAATCAGTTCTTGACAGGTTCTTACTTGTTACTATGGATATCAACAAAATAAAAGTTTGATAATTGCCATAACTAATAAAACCGATAAGAATTTAAATATATGATTTCTTAAAATTTCGTAGCCAGTTAAATATATAAGGCACTCGAATTAAAGAACCATCAAATAAAAAATAGATCACCAAAATCCAGAAGAAAACCCACCGGGTGGAACACGTACTTTTGTTGGAAACGGTGCTACTTTTTCCACAGGTTTTGTGTTTTCGTCTTCTACTGCGTTACCGTTCTTTAAGTCATCCTTACAACCGTCGTCAGTCACACACACTTCCTTCACCAAAACTTGCTTTGGCTGCGTTTCTTTGATGATTTTGGGACCATTATCGTAGGTGAAGCACTCACTTATCGAAGATTTTTTGTTATTTCTGGCAAAGCGTGCACCGTCAGCATCCGCAGAAGAGCCAAAGATATCGGTATGACCACCGCCTGGAGGTTTCAACACTCTGCTGGAATTACGACCCTCGATACCCACGTTCACATTTCCGAAGTTCATGCTGAGAAAAAAAATGAAAATATTTTAGTGACAAGTTAAAACTTATATGAACCGATGAGATGAATCAAATAAAATAAAAAACTTTATTATAAATTCACTACAAGGGTTATTAACATGAATATTATGTTGATAAGGCAAGTATTAGTCATCCATCAAAATGATTAATTAATCCGCGAAATTTTCAATACTCACTTAATTTTTGGTATTTCTTTTTGCACAAAAACTAATAATTTTACTTTAAAAAAGTGCTATTTGGAATTATAATTAACGGATTACTGTGTCGACAGCGGTTACGAACGTAATAGTTAATGGCGACTGGCTAGTTGTTCAAACCGTTAACCAATACAAACAAACTTTTGAGTGAACTAGCAGTCGATTCGTGCTTTCAAGTTTAAGCAATGGAAGTGGCAAATTTAAAATTTGAACTTTGACCTCGCGATCAATCAGAAAACAACAGTTTTTTTGCAAATCACATTTTAATAACGTCAATTATACGAAATTAGCAAATTTTTTACATTTTAAATTTTATTTAATTGAAACGCGTCGAGATCGTGAAAAATGTTGTTAGTAATACAGTAATAATTATTTCTACAAAAATAACTTTCATATCAAATTCTTTGAACTATTATTAGAGCGTTTCTGGCACAATTACTTATTGGCTTACTAAGCTAACGAGTAATATTATTATTGTTCCTAATTTAAAAAATGTTTCACAAAAATTATTGATCGTGCAGGACCGCACCTAGGTACTTTGGCGGCTGGGGCTGGCTAATTTCATCCTTCGTTACTAAACAGCAACACCAAAAGCACAACCAAATTAAATTAATTTTTTTTATTTAAACCTATTGTTGTTTGATCAATAAATATAATAAAATTTGTTGCTTTAAAAATATTACTCAAATAAAA
This sequence comes from Cantharis rufa, assembly GCA_947369205.1. Taxonomy (NCBI): domain Eukaryota; kingdom Metazoa; phylum Arthropoda; class Insecta; order Coleoptera; family Cantharidae; genus Cantharis; species Cantharis rufa. The sequence goes on from OX376309.1 coordinate 24,040,541, forward strand.
AGCTTTATTGATTAAAAAAATATGTTTTTAGTGTATAGAGACAGTGGCGTAACATCGAGGTGGCACAGTTGTTAGAACATTTTTGAAATGTTTGGCCTTAGTCATGTGTACGTTACAAAATTATAATACATTCACTATACAACATTAGCTGCTTTCCCAATCCTAATCTCCATACCTCTACCCTTATTTCACGACTTTCGGGGACGTCCTCTCTTATTCTTTCCTGTACATTGGTGTATTTAGCGGTTATATATTTTTCCAAGTGATGACTTTGCTGGCCCATGGCCCCAGTGCCGGATTAACCATAAGGCAGCTGCCTAGGGGCCCCACTTATTTTAGGGGCCCCGTAAAAGCGGAAGAAAAATTTTTTTTTTAATTATAAATTTCATTTGTTTGTTTTTATATTTTTATACTGATTCAATGTCTTTGAACATGAATGGAATAATTTTCTAGAGGGCCTCGAAAATGTAACTGCCTAGGGGCCCACATATGTTTAATCCGGCACTGCATGGCCCCAACCCTCACTTCTAGAGGACCGGTTTTTCCGTGAGGGTATACTCCCTTAGTCAGAAAAACCCAGTTTTAAAGCACTGGATACTCGCCTTTCATCCTTTTCTGTTAGCTACAGTCTAATATGACTACAGTCAGGGGACACGACGTGAACGTGGGAATAGGATTTTCTGGTAGAGCTGCTAAGAGCAGAGACATTTCTCGATTTTTTTTTGGTGTGCACCAATTCGATATTGATACACCCCTTTACAGCCATTCATCCCCCTAATTAAAATCTTACACAACATGAATAAATTTCATCAGTGCATTATTTAAACCCGGAAGACATAAATAAATTTTACCTTTTTTTGAATATTTTTAAATGTGATTTGTTTATCCATAAAATATTTAAAGATTTATCACCGTACTTATTTTCGATATTTTGTCGGCATTCTCAGAGCTTTCAGGTAATAATATTATCATAATTTATGACTATGAGTTTTATGATTGCAATTAATTTAAAGAGTAAATTATTACGTTTATAATTTTTATTACTTTAAGTTTTGGATTTTTAATTTTATAATAATTAAATTAGGAAGTGAAGGCTGTCCCGACTTGAAAATATAATAATATGCACGAGAACCAGTGGCGGCACTGGATTTTTTCAGAGTGGAGTGAACAAAAAAGGATTTATTTAAATAATTAAAATCTTAAGGGAGAACACCACGGTGACGATTGAAAAAAGACTACTTTCATGAATGTTTTTTGAAATTAATATTTTTTTATTTCATCAAACTACATATGTACTATATTGTACATGTGCTGTAAGAAAAAAATCATAAGAAAATATCAATAATTGCACCTTTAGTGCAATTATTATATACCTCTACAAAAAAATGATTGGTACATGGAAGACACCAATAAGCGGAATCTCAGAAATTAACAAATTTAAAGTAATTGTGATCGCAATATCTGTATCTTTTAAAATAACAATTTTGAACAAAATTGCGCAATTAAAAAGAAATCGAAATTTTATCAAAAAATCGTCACATTAAAAATGTTTTTTTCAAAAACTAAACTTCCTATCAAAAAACTCTTAAGTCCAATGGAAGACTGCTTTGTTATAAACATTCTGTCTAAATTTCAAATTATTTGCGTAAAAATTTGTATTGTACCTAGGATATTAAAAAAAACGAATCTCTTTGTTTTCTTATAAGCTACAATTATTTTTCTAACACTTTTTGTCATTAGACACAGTTTTTGAGTTATTCGTAAAAAACCGTTCAAAAAAGTGTAATTTTTCAATGAAAATGGCAAGTTTTCAATTTTGAATAACTCAAATAGTATCGAGTTTTCGAAAAAACTTTATAGAACATTTTTTGCTTAAAATTAGATCCTTCATCGACTCCCGGGGTTATTTTGACCAAAAAATTTTCACCCCCGAGAAGAGGTGGGAACCACCCCCAAGATAAAAGCATACTTCCGCATAGGGTAGACTTTGCTTCTTGAGCTATTTCCTACCTACTGTGAAAATTTCAAATAAATCGATGCTTTAGGACAGAATTCGAAGATAAAAAACCCTCATTAATTGGACTGTTTCGAGATAAATGCAGTTTATGTGTTACAATTTCTGTAACTTTGTTAATATTGCGAACTTTCATACAAAATTTTAAGGGAATATTTTCAACACCAGAAACATTGAGAAAATGTCGAAAACCAAAATTTGTTTAAAATCGTAGCTGAGGTGTCCTCCCATAAGTTAATTAAGGAAATTTGGCACACGAATGAAGAGAAATCTGAAGAAATTTAAGGAAATCCGAGGAAATATGCACTCTTTTTTTGATTTTTCAACTTTTTGAAAGAAAATCTTAAGGCAATTCAGTTAGAGATCCCAGAATTGGTTTATAAATTACAACATTACAATGTAATTAACAATGTCCAAATCATCTGAAACAAATAAGTAAATTTCATTCCTTTTGATCTAAAAATTTGACCAAGGAAGGATTTTGTCGCTTTTGTTATCTAAACCTGGGCTTGATAGTATACAAACTCAAGATACCTGATGTAAAACCATGGTATTTGAAATATGTCCAGGTGTATTGTGCTTGAAGTGGTTACGATCAATCACCATATTTTCCATACTTTGATTTCCCCTTACTTGGTATAGAACTCGAGTCTTATCATCTTGTTTTGGTCTATTAGGCACATAAACATAACATAAAAATTGCCCAAAATTAATCATTCAATTTAAATTTGCTCGTAGTTTGCCTAAGATTTCTTAGGATTATGTGCAATTCCTCAGATTCCCCATGGGCATATTAAATATGTAATATTCTATTTAAAAAAATGTTTAAATCAATTTCAAGTAAAATTTCAAATTTTACATAATATGTATTTTATTTATCGAAAAATTTGGACATACTAAGTATATACAATACATCACACATATAAATAATTATCACAATATAATCACATCACATATAGTAGTAGTGTAATCTCAGATTTAATAAAGGAGTACAGAAGCTAGATTGATGCTTTGTCATAACTCTTACAGTGAGCTTTTATAAAAATAAATTTCACATCTGGGTGGTATTAAATATAGTTAACATGTGACTAACTTATTAAGTAGTAATATAATAGCATTTTACCTATATATAATAAAATATATATGATATATATATTTCATATAATAGCATTAGTCAATTCGTTTCCAGGCCCAATCAAACGTGTACAGGAAAAACCAACAATTTTCGTTGGTTTTACAGATTAGTTTCTTACTACCTCATTGCCAAAGTTCAACAACAGCAAGTTAACCTGTCAAAACAACGAAATTTGTCCTCTCCCCGTACGATTAACCATGAAATTCTATTTAAATTTTACATTAAAAGCTGACAAGTATTGTCACAATTTATCATTGGCACCCCATGGAAGGCACTGTTATCAACAATATTAACCCAAAGATACTGGGTAAGTACTTAAGAGTTTTGAGATCATTAAATACAGATCCTACGAGCCTGGCAAACATAATTCAACAATTGTCATACAAACAATATTGTTAAACGTAACATTTTCAAAGGAGATTATAAATGCTCTAAATAGTCTAATCTATATAAATAAAAATTTTGAGCAAAAATTTTATTAACAGATTTAATACGAAGTCAATTAAAACTTAAATAGAAGTAAATTTCAAATTTACTCAAAAATTATTGTATATAGTACGTATGTATGTTTAGGCCCTATGACTAGACAATTTATTGAAGTGTATTAAAGTAATACTAAATTGGTTATCAAAAATAAGAATGTAATTGACCCCATATCAAAACGTACTTATAAAACTAACACAAACCATAGTATATTAAAACTAACATTTAAAAATAAAAGAAAAATATTGCACAATTAATGCTCAGAAATGCTTTTTTATAATTTAATAAAAGGACGCTAAATTATTTGGCTGAGTAAATTTGGCTCACTTACAGCAGAGCTACCAAGTGAAACTGTACATTGGAAATACTAGGTACTGTAATTTTTTTGAAAAATAATATCTATAAAAATCTCAGGTTTCAATTAGTTTTTTACATATTAATACAAAACTATTGCAGTCTTTATTACGTGCTTTGAAAGAATTATTTAAGACTTAAATCTCAGGATCTATATCGACATGACGTGTTTTTATATAAACGTATGGAATTCCAAATTCAAAATCATTTCGAGGCCAATACTTTAAAACCGCTTTCTTTTCTGGTTTTTCTTCTTTAACAGAAAAGTATGCAAAAAGTACGCAGGCTGTATAGGAAGCAATAAATATAAAAATGTGCCACAATCCATGGAGATAAGGAAAATTGATATAGGTCCAGGCGTCACACAAAAGTCGATCATTGATCCAGCAAAACACCGCCAGGAACCATACAGATGCACATCGAACTCCCAATCTGTATACTCGTATATTTTTCACTCTATCAACAAATATTTTATGTTAACATAATAATTTAATACTTAAAATTATAAGAGTAAGGTAGAAACACTAAAAGTATTCTTGCTTTCGCTCATCTAATAACCTGAACAATAATTAAGTACAAAACCGTATCGATCATGTTAGATCGAAACTTGAATATGGGTCTTGCGTATGGTCCCCACACTATGATGTTCACGTCTCAAGGTTGAATAGGGTGGAACGTAAGTTCCTAAAATATTATCATTTTAAACGTGGTTTGAGAAGTGACGACTTCTCCTATGATGACAATCTGAAGCATTGCAAGTCGAAATCATTAGTACATAGAAGAGTGGTTGCAGACGTTTGCTTTGTTTACCACCTATTAAATGGAATGATCAACTGTAATGCTCTACGTGATCGAATTAAGTTCCGAGTTGCCAGTCACAACACTAGGTGTAACGAATTACTGCACATTGATCATCACAGGACGAATTATGGTCTAAACAGTCCATTAACAAGAATGTGCCGACATGTTAATAGCTTAAACAACTTTGACAGTTTTGACTTATGCCATTGCTCTTATACAGTATTTAAAAATAATGTTATGTGGAATTTAAGCACTTCGGGATAACATGAACCCTCTACACCATGTAGGGTCTTTTGATTATTTGTAAATACATATATGTAAATTGGTCTAACCGTAAATAAATAAATAAATATCATCATAGTCTCGAAATAATAGAATGGAAGATGGTTTGTCTACAACATTCAGAATTTGCATAGTTTACATTCGTTTTGAATACAAATCTAATCATTGGTGAGTGATTTACAAAAATTTTTATCAATTATTTTACATCATTTATCTTTGTTATTGTCGATTTGTTGATGCGATGCAATTTTTTAACTATCATTATGCACACATTTGCAAAAAAAAATTGTTTGTAGTTTCAACAATCGTTAAGTTGGATTGGAGTTGCAAGGTGTTTTATCTTTACTGATAATATCAGAGAGCTCGAGATTAATCAATCAAGCCAATGAATAAATCGCAATTATAGGAAGCACAGGATTCGTAGTGTACCCCTAGAATTCAGTAAAAATGGGCCAAAAAGGTTATTCAAATTTGTATTTAAAAAAAAAAATAAAATATTTTTCTATTGACAAAAAAAATATATTATTTTCTGTAATATTAAATATATACAGCGCTAATTTCAAAAAGATCTACCCTAATATAGAAAAATAGATTAACTGATTCTGGAAAAGGAGATAAGATTACATAACAAAAATTTTGATTTAACAAATGGTACTCAATCCGTTGTGATAACTCAAACAAAAGAAAGCTTTCAGAAATACAAGTTTTTGTATCGGATTGTGAGTTGCCGATAGAACTGATTTAATTTTCAAATTGCACTAGAATATGAGGGGAAAACTTTTACATTTTTAAATTTTTGAAAAATAAATTCTTGTTTGTTTGAAACAAGCTTTACCCTTTAATTTTTTAAAGGGTAATTAATTAAAAAAATATATTCCTTTACATGCGAGAACACTTCTGAATAATATAATAAAGCAAGCTATTCCGTAAATATAATTTGAAAATTTCCAGATAATTAGAGTAAATATTTTTAATTATTCAAACAATTGACGCAATATAAATTATAAATGTAACATTGAAAGATTATAAATTACGAAAAACGTATTTAAAAGTCATGGACGTGTTATGTTTATTAGTTGCCAAAGAAGGTTTAAAAAATTAGTTTATTAATGTCGACGACCTTACACTTATTGAATTTTATATTTTGAATTTGAATAATTTACTTGATTTGTTTTTGTATAGAAGAATAAAACATAAAAATTTAAATTTTGACGATTTAAAATGTTATAGAATGGAAAATAGTAGTTCACCTTGTAGGAGTATTCAACCTGGGTGCATACACAATAAAAATAAATACATCTTTAATTGCTCACCTTTTCAACTCGTAAAAAAGTAACACCACGGATGGAATACCAAGTGTCATAAGAGCAAAAGCGTTAATTGCCGGATGAATTATTGCCAATCCAGTTCCAATTATACCTAAAAGTATTGCAGCAATGCTAAATCGTTTTCTAGAAAAAAAAAAAAAAAAAAATTAGAAACAACGTTGACCAAGTATTCAACATTGCTTTACCTGTCGTTATGTATAAATGTTGGAAATAATCTTCTGGGGAAAAAAATAGAAAATGCAGCGAAAAAAACCCATAAAATAGATAATTCATCTAAAAGTTGACCAATCAAACTTAATGTTGCGTGAAAATAAGCAGAACTTAATCCGACAACAATTAACAACCCCCAAACAACGTGGATACCCTTGTTAACAAATTTGCCATATCCTTGAAACAGGTGGATTAATAAAGGCGGTAATACCAAAAATAATATATTGCTAAACTATAAAATTTTGCATTAGAATACATAAAAATAATAATTTAAAAAAACTCAACTGTATTCACAAATTCTGCAATTACTGGTGAAAATGTGTAATTGTCTTCGCACCAATCCACTGGAGAACTTCCAGGTTGGAGAGTGGCCCACATCGCTCTAGAATTGATAAACATCAAATATACTAAAAGTTAGCTCGAACAGTCAGTGGCAAAATTAAAATGATAAGATTGTTAATAAATATACAAATTAAGCCAAGTACAACCGAACTTACTTATCATTTCCTTATTAAGTAATCACAAATATTTTAATATTTATTTTATTTTATAAACCATTTCATCATGAAAGGTCAAATTAAAATAAACTTTCAAATAACTTACTTGGGCAAGTTCTATCCTATGTACCTACTATCGTAAAATATGGAAACAACCAAATTAAAAAATTAATTACCGACGTTTAAGCTAGATAAAAATTTTAAGTACCAAACAACCAACAACTATCACGTTTCATTGGCGACTAAAAAAATTAATAAACAAAACATAAATTATGTTAGTATCTTTTTTATATTTAGTATACCAAGGCTGTTGATAATACATAATTTTTAAGGTCAAAATTCTAAATTAGTAGGTTTTTCAATGTTTTTCTTTAATTATTCAAAAGCACAAGTATATAAAAAAAATGCAGTGAAACGTCACAATAGCCAATTCATTATCAGGTGTTAAGTATGATAACTTCAAAACAGGTGTTTTGGAGTTATGTACCAAAAAGTTGCTCGAGAAACCTAATGCAGATTGATTAAGATTTTGAAAGATTACCAATAAAAAATATTTAAAGGTATTACATTTCAAGTGCACTCCATGGAAAAATTTGAAGGTCTAAGTTCTTGTTCCTAAAGATTAAATATTTTTGAAGACAGACGATACCTATGCAATAAAAAAGATTAGAAAATTGGAAAATTTAAAAATTAAAACTTTTCTTATATGAAAAATTTGAAAATTTTAATTTGCCATCTTAACACCCCAGTCGCCACCCGCAATTGTTTTTCCCCTACCCAAAAATAAGCAAAAACGTCAGAGTGAGAGTTAAAGGCTTATTTGGCTCTACAATTTAAATTTTAGTTAAAAATATAATGTAAGTCAAAACTAAAATTTTTCATATCTTTTTATACAAAATATAATAAAAAATGATAAAATAAAAGATGTATCAAGCCATTCATGTGCAGGAATGGTTACACTTGTTTGATATATCACAACGTAGGATAATTTTACTACATATTATTACAATAAGAACTAAAATTTTTATCGCCAAAAATCGATAAGCGAGGTTAAGTTTTACGTCAAAAACTCAGTTAAGTTGAAAATAATTACCCCATAAAAGTCTTAGCAGAAGGCAACATTGCTGATTCACTTGTATTTGTTGCAAAGTAATATATCTTACACAAGAAGTATTCAGAATATATTAATTTGTTTTGCTCAGTACCGAACACTAAGAACACTAAACATAATTTTTAATTGTTTACCCAATAGTACCAAAGCCAAAAATAAATTTTGAGAACGAACGTTAAACTTAGTGCAAAACCTACCAATGAAAAAATTCATTAGTTACCAATATTAGTAATTCTTGATATGAATCAGTAATTGTTTAAATTTCAGTGAGTCTACAAAATAGTTCTCAAACTATTTGATGTTGATTAAATCAAAGTTTAAAGTTCTAGGGATAACTCTTAGTTTCCAATGGCGAAAGGCAGCAATATGTAGTCCTTAATTTTTGCTACCGAATTTATCTTATTGATCGGCCTGAGTAAGTCAAAATCTTTTATCAATTCATTGTCCTCCTCAAATGGAATAGTTGAGGACCAAACAATGGCAATGGAGGCCCAGTTTAGCTTTAAAATTTTCAATTGAAGGGGGGGGGGCAGAAATATGTAGTATTTTGATTTTTACTGTTTGTAAGTTAAATTCTATTGATCCTAGACTTGGTATGGAAAATAATTTCTTTTTGGTAAAATTTGTTCAACTACGAAGCCTAGATACCAAAAATAAAAATTTTTAATTATATAATTTATTGTTTTACAGATAAAAAAAAGAATGGAAATAAATAATGGTGAACATCAATTAAATACCTTGTGCAATATTTCAATTTTATCTTGGGTTATAAATATAAATGATATCATATTAGAACGTATTCCTGGTATTACAGGAAGTTTTCTGGAAATTGTATACGATATGCTTACATTTAAATGTTTACTTCAAGAAAACAGTGCTATACTGGAATCTGCCATTATCATAGTAGTAGAAAATTTAGTTCACTGTAAAATGAATTGGGTGCAGACTAGAAAATCAATCCTGATGACAATCGATAAGATACACAGAAAGCTGAATTGTCAACCTTGTACCGAATGTGAAAGAAAGCACTGCTTACTCCATAATATAAAAGAAGATATACTGCAAGCAATCCATTATATAAAACTTTTGATACGAAAACTTGATGATCTTTCAAGATCAATAGAACCTTTTATGATTGCAATATGTGGTAAATACAACCTTCCATAATAAAACTTGAATTAAATTTTTGAAATTGCAGGAGACGACTTAAAACTCTTCGAAAATAGTGAAGCAACCTCAGATGTGAATGATATTATGCTTCAAATATCCAAACAATCTACCCCGAGTAAAGATACCATGTTTGGTATCGAAGAAATTCAAGATATGGAAATATAAACAAATCAATAGATATAACCGAATGTAAATACAACTACTAACCTACAACAAAACTTAATAATTAATAAAATTTCTAACATTTTTCAAGTATTTACTAAAAATTCTAAAATAAAAAATGTTAGAACAAAGAAAACAGTCAAAATTACGTACCACTCACTTTTAGATGTGTTACTCACACTACGTAATGATACTTTTTACATGTTTTGCAAAATACAAAGTGGGATTTCAATGTTTAAAAAAATATTACTTGACAGCTGATTTTGACACTCGCCACTTCAATTTTAAGTTGAAAACCATGAAAACTTGTCAACCATTGCGACCTCTACTAAAAACATTTAGTAGAATTCTACATTTTAGAAGCGAATTTGCAATAGATGGCTCATGTGATGAAATTTCGACACAAATTTTGTGTTTATAAAACTTACCAGTGGCGGACCTACTTTTTCAGGGGCCTAGGGCTAAAGGAGTAATTTTTACAAGAGACTTTTTTAAGTCACTGTATCTCAGAAACAGTACAACAAATTTGAAAAAAATAAAAGGTATGGAATTTGCATTAAAAAATGCTTGTAAGTATTGGCCCTAAAAGCAATTTTTATGACAAAAATTTGCTTGGATTTTCTAAAGTTTTCTATACGATTTATTATATCTATATGTCTAAATTACGCTTTAAGCCTGTTTTCTTCATCTCATCAATCAGGCAAAAGCAATTCAAATTCAAAAAAAATAAAAAAATTTTTCAAAAAAAAAAGCAAAATGTGTTTTTCTAAACTAAAACACATTGCTGTACCCTGTACCTATTTACGTCGATAGAATAAGCAAAACATTGATTTGGATGTGAAAAATCGAAATTTTAAATTTCGTGATTCAATCCTCGACCAAGTTTCTTTGACAAAGTGCTGGCAACATCGTTGAGGTATTTAATGGTTAAATATTACTCAAAACTGGGCCCACAGGGCTTTTATTAGCGCTTTTAAAAATGTTTTTTTTTAATTTTCCAATTTGTAAATATTTTTTTGATAAATAAATTTTAATCGACCTGGAATTTTATCTGTTACTATTAAATTAAAAATATTAATCATCGCGAATTAAGTTTGTATCGATTCATAAATATAATAAAAAATTGAGATTGCTGAAATTTACTATAAGAGGCTGGGATTTTGTTATCAATTAAATTAATTATGATGAGTGGTTGATCAAAATAAATTTTTTTAGTTTTAATTTTCTTGCTACGAATTTGCAATAAGTAAACAATAGTAAGTGGTTGTGCTTTACTCCAGTTGGTACTATATATATTATTTGAGTTTTGCGATTAAAAATTAGTAATAAGCGATTGCCAGTTGGTGCACGTAATCAGCTTAATAAGAAGTGTTAATTATTTAGCAACTTTACTACCATGCAGTTGAAAAAAACAAACATCTCTTTCGTAATTTTTTGGATTTTAATGATAGGTAATCAATTTTTTTTTAAATATTATTCGTAATACAGTGTCGAATATATATTTCAGACGCGTTTAACGCTGATAATCAGCTTGATCATCGAAACAAAAATTATCGACGATCGATCCAAACAAGAGATACATACCGAACCTTAATAATTGATTACATTCAAGAGAATTTTGTTTTGGATAATGGAATTCTCAATCAACCGGTAGACTCACGCACAAGTCAAGTTTTGAATTATTTAATTAATGAAGAAGGACATAGTGAACTGCTATTATCAAGCGATAGAATAAGTACAAAACGTCTCAAACAAGTATATAGAAGACTGAAACGCGATAATTATCTTCTAAAAATGGGCCAACTTATGATTTGCAAAAAACTCAATGACGTGATCAACGAAAATTTTCGAAGTACCCCCAGGTCGGATTTATTCTTTCAATTGAAAGAATATTCCGGTAATTTAACAGACAACAAATATGCCACCAAACAATTTTTTGAATTGATTATTACTTGCATGAATAAATATAAAAAAATGTAGTTCGTGAGAACAAAAGTAACATAATTTTTAAAAAGTGTTAAAAGTTAATAAAAGCAATTTTTTTTTAATTTCTGGAACAGCGGGAGTACGTTTGCAAGTTTAGCGTCAAAAGTAATTTAAAAAAATATTTTCTAATATTTTGAAAATAAACCACTTAAATATAAATAAACTTACATTTTAGTATAATTGTTTTGGAGCTGTAAAATATTGTAATAAATAAAAACTATTGGAAAAAATAGTAAAAATTATAATAATTAATATTTATTTTGTAGTTTTTATTTTTTATTACTTAATAACATTTTTTAATTATATTTTTAGTTTCTAATCGCAATTGTAAGTTTCTAATTTTAATTTTGAATTTTTTTGATGAAATTTTGGGAATAGGCTTTACTTACCTCCCACTTCAAAGTCTACCCTATGCCGATATATGCGCTTATAGTTTTTTAGGGGTGAAAACTACCTCTTATTGCCAAAATTGAATAAAACTTGTTATAACGTAAATCAAAATACATTTTTAGGCTTTAATAAAGTTTGATTAAGTTAAATAAAGGTCTTCCTATACTTTTAAGGCATTATTATTGGATATCTGAATAATTTAACCTTTATAAACCAACCCCTTTTATAATAAAATGTGTAAAAAACGTAATTTATTAATATTTAGTAATCTTAATTTAAATTAATTTTATATATGTATTTGAATCAACATCATTATTATTTTTTTTCTATTTTTCAACCCTTAAAAACATCTTCAAACCTTACAAACCACCCCCTTTTATAAAAAAAAGTAATTTATTAATATTTCCAAATAATTTAATATTTATTTTAAATTAATTGTGTACCTGTATTTTGGGTCTACATTATAATTTTTTTTTAATTTTACAACCCTTAAAAGCATCCTAGTTATCACTTTATTTACATGAAATTGATATGTTTTTTGTCATTTACAATAAAAATATTTTTTTTAATGTCTCACCCCTTAAAGTTGTTTGGTTTTTTTTACAATAACTTCCTTCATTTTAAAGATACTGTATCCATTCAAAAACCATTTTAAAGGAAATTTATAGAGCTACAAAATCATATTAATTAAATTATTTCAAAACCTTCAGTTTTTAAAAGGTAAAGGGTTAAAGGCGCAAGAAATGTTAGTACTTGCGCTATCTACCCAACTAAAAGTGTCGATATTTCCATCAGTTTTTATGCTACAGAAATAAAAAAAAAAACAAAATTTTGTTAAAAAAATACTACATTTTTGTACTAAATAAATTTTTACGTATCTCTTATCATTTTTGAGTTATTGGAAGAAAAAGGCAGATTTTTCAGGAAATCGAAAAAGCGCTCTATACTTCGATCGTATTTTTTTCAAAAAGTATTCATTTTAAACCAGTCAAACTTTTTCAGCATATATATAACACTAAAATAAAAGGTACTGTAGAAGGAAAACGATGTATTTCAATTCTGATGAATGTGTGGTTAATTATACTGCTCATTTTTTTTTTTAATTTGAGAGGTCAAACGCAATCGACTTTTGGCAGTGCTCATTTTATAGGTTTTTTTAAGTACTACAAAAAACGTTCTTAGCATTATACCCGTAAAATCGGTCGTTTTTACGTTATTTTAAGTTGAATGCATCGATTTGAGCATTCACCAAAAACAAAATGTCCTTTCGTCAACCATATCTCGCTTTGTATTGCACCTAGGATATTTATAAAAAATAAATCTTTTTGTTTTTTTATAAGCTACAATTATGTCTATAACATTTTTTTTTATTTGACGCATAGTTTTTGAGTTATTCGTAAAATACCGTTAAAAAAAGTGTAATTTTTCAAAGAAAATGGCAAGTTTTCAATCTTGAATAATTCAAACAGTATTGAGTTTTCGAGAAAACTTTACAGAACATTTTTTGTTTAAAATTAGATCCTTTATCGACTCCCGTGGTTATTTTGAAAAAAAAATTTTCTATCCCCGAAAAGGGCTGGGAAGTCTAAGGTAGACTTTGCTTCTTGAGCTATTTCCTACCTACTGTGAAAATTTCAAGTAAATCGATGCTTTAGGACAGAATTCGGACCTTCATTAATTGGACTAAAATAAGGGGGGAGGTTTGGACAATTATCATAAATATCGAAACATTTAGCCAAATACAAACCTTACGTTTAATCAAAATTAAAAGTTTAATTTTAATTTTGTAGGTTTACTATTTAAAACCCAAAACGTAAAAAATATATAATGTATATCTATACATTTTTTCGATTTTTAGGAGTTTGCAAAGTAAAATTTGATTAGCAGTTATTGTGGCTATTTTATCTTCAACTGCATTAATTAATACAACTTTCCATAATTTGAATAAAATTATTGATTTGCCACTTCAAAATTCTTCAAGTTTCACCTTCAGCGCAGCTTCAATTTGTCTTCCTTTCAAGTTTTACCATACAAAATATTTCTTCAAAACAAATTTGTTGTGAACGCTTAATTTGATTAGCATAATTCAACGAATTTATACATCGAATTTCTAAATAATTAAAATAATTAATTTTTCAAAAATTATTATTATTGATATTTTTTAATTATTTCTTTTAATTAAAAATTTATTAAAATTTATTTTATGTACCGAAATGTCACTGTAAATTTTTACATATTCCGTTCATAAAAAATCAGCACTTTATATGTATACTTAAATGATTCACCAATTCAGTAACGGCAAAGTGGGCAAATCAATACCGAATCGTTACGAAAATACCTGTACTATAAATGTACTTAAATGATATCTTAATACAGTAACGGCAAAGTGGGCAAATCAACGCCCACAGTGGGGTATTTGACGCTAAAAACTGGCCAAAATTGAAATTTTCAAAAACGGTATTTTTGAGTCGAAATTTTTATTAGGGGTAAATGAATAGACGTGACGTCATTTACTATGCATTTCCGCCCTTTAGACCGAAAAGATAGAGTTTAACAGTATTCGAAAGTTGGTCGTCAGTGGACATCTGCATATTAGTTATTAACATTACAAAAATTACTTTTTTTAATTTTAATTTGAAAGTTAGTTTAAGGGTTAGATTTGATTGTTTCGATATGAGTGATAATCCTCAAGGTATGTATAAATAAATTTTATAGATTTTGGTATATTTTTTCAAGTTTTTTGAGTCAAATTTTATGGACTTTTAGGACCATTTAATTAATATTACCATCAACTTTTTATAAGTTATTTCAAAAGTTTAGTTATGTTTCCAAGTGCTTCCCAGCTATTATTTTTGCATGACATGAAAGAGCAACTTAAACTGATAGTATTCCCAAAAAATTGGCCGCGGAATCCCGCGGATGAGTTGTTGGCGATTTTTTTACTTTTTATTCTGTTGCATACTGTTTTTTAATATAAATTCAATTAAATTGCATTCTCTCGTGCTTTGTATTATTATTATTAGTGATTAATTTGAATTGAAACTTAAATTATGTGAATTGTTTTTCAAAAACAAATTAAATATAAAAGTTATACAGGGCAAAACCTAAAAATTGACAGCTAATAATAATTAATTCATTGCTCATTTAATTCATTATTAATTCAATTATTAATAACGATGTCAATTTTGTCTTGTATAGCTTTTATGTTTAATTTGTTTTTGAAAAACAATCTATAAAAGGTCGGATGAAGGTCATACATTGAAAATATAAAAAAACCTCTGCATAATTGTAGTAAATATTTAGTAGTCGATTTTGAAAATTTCTTTAGATTTAAAAAGAAAAGTTTAAAAATTTATAGAATTTGATTGTAGCACTTGTTACTACAGAAGTAAAGCATTTACTACAAAAAATAATAAATATTACTTTACAAAAATATTTATTTACTCACAAAATTTAATACAATTCGGTCTTATCCCTATTCTGTTTAGAAATTATCCTACAATTATAGGAAAAATTACAATACATTTTTTTCAGCGTTTGTGACCGAAACTAGTCACCGATAATAATAATAAAAAGTACGAGAAGAGTGCAATTTAATTAAATTTCCATAATAAAAAAGAAAACCTCGTAAATTTTCTCAAATTTATAATTAATATATTTTAATTCATAACTTTTCTTTCAGCTTCGGGCAGCTGTGTCAAGGTATTGACAAGAAGGTATTTGTACAGTATTATGAAAAAATGTCTTCAGAAAACAATACAAAACAGATTAGACTTTTATTAGAATTATTATTATTAGAATTATTTTATTAGAATTTTAATAAAGCTGATTATTACACTTTTTTAATTTATTTAGTAATTTTGTTAACTGTTCATCGTACTTAAGTACTTCTTTCAACCCCTACAAAAATTCCCAATTATTAACATACAATTTTTTAAATTATTTTTCATTAATTTATAAATTATATTTAAAGCGAATTCAAAGTTTTATAATTTCACTGAGTTCTTTTGATTTCAACCCTTTGAAAATAACCCCAATACATCGATAATAATTTTTTTATTATTTTTCCATGAATTTGTAGGTCAAATTCTCGACATAACGAACGTTTCATAATTTTATTCTGTTATTTTGATTTGCACCCCCAAAAAACCACCCTATTTATTAATGTAAATTTTTTCACTATTTTTGCTGAAATGCACAATATATTTTGAAGCGATTTGGTGAGTTTCAGAATTTTGGCCAGTTTTTTGTGTCAAATACCCCACTGTGCGCCGTACCGTTATGAAAATACCTGTACCGTATATGTACCTAAATGATACCTTAATACCGTAACGGCAAAGTGGGAAAATCAATGCAATACCGTTATGGAAGTATTTTTGACCGCCTTGATGTGATACTTGGGAATACTCCAATGAAACCATTAAATTAATTATTATTTTAAGTGTATTTTATCATTTAAATATTTTTATATTTCAGTATTATAAAAAAAATGGTCGATCTATTTAAAATTCAGAGGTTGACTACGTATCAAAAATCAATCTGGTGCGGAACTGCCTGCACAACCCAAAATTTGTAATTATAAAAATAATAGAAAATTTTTTCTTAGAGAAAATTCTAAATAACATTTTAGTCCAGGTCAAAGAATTTATTAATAGGTACTAATCTAAAGCGATGATTTTCGAAAATTTTTTGCTAGACAAAAGTTACAACCTATTAAATTTTCTATCCAAATTAATTAAGGCAGTGTTCCAGTCTAGAGCCATACATTTTCGGTGTATTTTCGAGCTCGATAAAACAAAATATTTATAATTTTTAAGTGTTTTGGGTTGACTTATATTTGTAAATTTATATAATTCATAGAAGAAATGGTCATCTGTCAGGCATTGTACTGAATTTCAATAGTGCGTCTTCACTTTAGTGCGTCACTAAAATAGCTATAACTACTTAAATTACTGGAATTTTAAAATTTTCTTTTGAGGATATATTCTTCAATGTCTAAACTTGGAGAATATGCAGAAAACAAAAAATCGATTTTTTTCAAAATTGTAGACTAGAACACTGCCTTAAATTTTAGGAATACACATAAAACATGAAAACCAATAAACTGTTTAAAATAACATTTTATTACATTATTACCATTAGTAGTTTAACGTGGAATCTTAACCACTGCATAATTTAGTAACAATTCTTTAAGATGCAGTTGTTAATTATTTTTAGAAACTGAAATAAATTGGGTTCCTTCTTCCCTTGTCTGTAAGTAAGTATGTATGTATGTATGTGGTCAAATTTTGTGTGCGCTCTACCTCAAAAAGTAATAGAAATTTTTTTAACAAAATTTTGTATTTCGTACATAAATATTGAGACTTAGAGCTGATTAGATTTTGGTTAAAATCGGTACACGGAAAAGCAAAAAAAAATAATATTTTGTAAATTAAAAAAAATTTTTTATTTTTATTTTTAAAATTTTATTTTTTTATTATATTCTCCTCCAAAATAAGAATAAAAAAGTATTAATCAATAATCGTGTAAATATCCTACGTTTGGTTATATAGTTTTCGCAAATTAAAAAAAAACAATTTTTTTCTTATTTTTATAATTAGTTCCCTCCAAAATAATAATTTTTTAAAATTTATTATTATTTAAAAGTATGATAAAGTTATGTTAAGTTATAAAGTTATCTGCATATTAATTTTATCAATGAAATGAAAACGGTTTTTATAGTATCGGAATTTTTGCGGTAATTTAATTCGTTACAAGACACATACTGCAGTATTTAAATTTCAAAAATGATAATGGATAGATAACCTTCCTCATAATAAATATATCAAACATACTTGTAATAGTAAATTCATTCATAATGAAAATTAATAAATAATTATTCTTAACGCTTTTAATTGACTATTTTAATAAATAATTAATAAATAAATTTTTGTTTACTTAAACGATAAACCCGATTTAGAAGTATTTCTTTCATAAAATGATTTTTTATTTTTAACAATGAAACACTCAGAAAAATAATTTGTTGTAGAAGAACGAAGAGAAGTTCTGAAATATTAAGGAAATTTATAGATTAGAATTCAACGGTGTCACAGGCACAATTCTCAAGCTGAAGGAGATTGACCTGAGAAAGAAACTAAATATTTTAATTTACTGACAATTTATTAATTAGTTAGGCGTTACAAGCTTTAAAATTTAATTAGATACAACTTTATGATAATTGACTAAATATTTTTAGTTTTTCTAACATTACAGATATGTAAACTACAGTTGAAAATTTGTAGTGACAAATATTTTAATACATATTTAATTAAAAGATAAAATATTGCAAAAAATTTACAAAAAAGTGTTAATGTAATTATGTGCACTTAATGATTAATTAATTAATGAACATAAATTCTAGTAAATTTTGGTTAGCAGTGATGTCGATCGTGTGCCTAATTTTTAATTGTATACAATTTTTAAATATTTTAGTAGTAAATAACAGGTAACTTAGTAAATAAAACTAACAAAAGATTACGTTTATATTAAACCTAGTAACTTTCTTCAGACGTCGGGGGTCCTTTATTATTATTTTCAGAACCAACGTATATCACTCCGCTATGGTTCATACAAGTTGTACAGTCAATTGTTGGAGTTCTTATAGGTGGAGAAACGGATAACGCAGATCGAGATATCGAAGATCCATCTAAATAATAAATATTATATTTAATAAGAGAAGATAGTTCCTTGTTCAATTTTTAGCGAAAAGCCTTTCGATTGAAGTGACAACTGGATAAAATGATAAATCAATATTTTGATTAATTAAATTCAGACTTTCTTTCAGTCAGAAATTCAGACACAAATTATTTTGATATTATATCTAATAAACCACTAATTAAATAAATCCGCGGATGAAAATGCGAATTAAAATTTCTATTGGTGAGCTATAACTTTTTCTAACAAAGTAATGCTCCCATCCTGTATACTTACTTCTTTAAGGAGATTAATTGCGGATATTTTAAATTTATGTAACGTCTGTCGTGTGGCTAAATTTATTAAATCATCAATTTAATTATACATTGAAAACGTAGATAAATAATTTGAGTGTATTATGTATGACGTACGAATTAACTACTCAAAGCGCTTCAGTATTTACTGTCAAATAAGTAATAAATTAAAGGTGTGACTCTCGCCTAATAGCAAATTCATTAAGCGGATTTTCGTTAATTAACAAGATGTAATCAAATTACATAAGTACACACTCAAAATGAATAGAAGTTTATTTTAATTGATGTACTGGTTGTCTTAGAAACCGTTGAAGTTTTGATTGCATTCACAAATCGTTACAAATTTTGTGTATACTAACCTGATTCTACAAAAAAATGTCTATGAACGTCGTGTCTGTACAATAAATTATTTCTTTCTGATCTATCTAACGAAAACCTAGAGAGATTCCATATTCTGTCTGTGAGAGATGAAACAGCTTCTTGATGAGGAGTTAATGTAATTTGTTCTCTAGAATCTTCGGATGTGGTGGGAACTGCTTCCAAATTTTCCTGAAATTAAAGAAATTTTGCCTTAAAACCAATTAAATTCCAACCAATCACTTGAAGTATGATTGGTAAACAAATTGCCAATATGCAAAACCACCCTGTATAGTCAAAAGTATTTTTAAGTTACATCGTTTAAATTAAAAATCGGAAAACCAAAATCGCCCTCATCATATCGTATTATATTTTCTATGCTGAGGCACAGAATAAAAATATTGAGTTTAAGGTAAGTACGCAAATTACTTTTATGGATATTTTAATTTTTGCTTTTTAGGATTTAATAAATTTTAATAGCATTTAAGCAATGAAAGAGCTTATTATGTTGAAATCGTTAAAAAACAAGTCTGTCTCTTGGATTATGTGGTAATCGGTTTAATATTTAATTATTTAATGTAAATAGAGCTGAAATGCAAAGTCTTAAAGCATATTACAATATTAATTAGTGCCTACGTAATTTCAATAATGACAAAATATTTAAGGAACCGTTAAAAGTATTATATTATTAGCATTATTACTTTTAATTATACTCCTTAGTACACATTATTAACAAAATATTACAATTTATAAAATCTGTATTCCACATTTTAATTTTATTCCAAAATTATCTACAGACAAGAAAATGTGTAATTTAGAAAAAAAAAAAAGAGTGGGCCCCTATGGCCCACTCTATATGACCGCCCCTGATAATACGAGTATATCTGATTTGAATTTTGCTGTTTCTCCAGTCATTATTAACCCAATACCCGCCGCAATTCACAGACGAGGAAAATTTTCGAAATTCCATCAGAAGAGTGATTATTACAAATTAAGAAAAAAGTTTTGTTTGAAAAATTTCTCAAGAATTTTGATTAATTTTGAGAAAAAAACCGTCCCGTTTTTGGGACATATGCTGAAAATAGAAGCAAAAACTGATTAATTTTACGCATTCATCTGAACACTTTTATTACATATTTAGGCATATATCGAGAGTTCGTGTTCATAAATTTATAGCTGAGTATGAAACAAAAAATTTTTACTATGGAAATCCATTAGAAAAATGCATCGGAATTTTAATGATGCGTTCTGTGAAATCCCCAGCTTGGTAAAATTTCATGTCAAGAGTTGAATGCTCAATGTTGGTGAATATCAATAGTTCCACATCTAATACAGGTCACTATAGTCTTCTAGATACATGATTTTGACTGTAACATTACTGATACCTGTAAAAATTCCTGCGTCCCAAAAATGGGACATTGGCGGGTATTGGGTTAATATCGAAATCGATGTCACTTTTTTTTATTTTTTAAAATTTATTTTGTTTTTCAAATTTTCAAAAAATATTCTTTGACCCAAAATTTTAATTTCCCTGATCTTCGTTTAAAAATTCCCTAACAAAATTGGTACAATTTTAAATTTAAATTTCCTAATTTTCTTCCACCAAAAAATTTGTTTATTTTCATTATTTTCTTGGAAGAATTTGTTTATTTTTTTGGAAGAATTTGTTTGTTTTTATTAATTTCTTGGATGAATTAGAAAAAAGAAAAAGTGGGTAGATGTGTAGAGTTCACAGCAAAAAAATTACCAAAACATTAAGTGACTTGTTTGTTTCATCTTGTAAAAATAAAATTATTATTATGATTTATTTTCTTCGGTGGAAATTTTAAGAACATTTCTGTGCAGATAAAATCAACAGTGTAAATATTCATATTTGCTAACAAATTTCCGCAACTTTTAGGAAAAAAAACTTGATTAATTTTCAAAGACCATTTTTAGACACTTAATTGTTTTTAGAGTACCTCTGACGTCAGAAATATTCAAGTCTCGACTTGTCGAACTGTTGTGTTATTGTTAAATAAATTGTGGAGAGTATGAAAACCAAGACATTTTTTTAAAAGTAAAACAAGTAGCAGTGTCAGTGTAACAGTTCAGTTCTTCCAGAATATTCAGTAATAACGTAAGTTTTTTAATTTCCTGTTGGTGCAAATACTTAATATACTGTTTCTAAAACCCAAGCCAATCACGTCAGAGATATGACGTCTGTCATAAAAATGAAATTCAAATTTATCACATATGCGAATTATGATTGTACAGTAATTTTTATTTCTATAAGTTTGTTTACATTAACTTGTATGTACAGTGTTGTATGTTGCCGTGACAGTTCAGTAAATGTCTAACTTTATGATTGCATGGCATTTAAAATTTTGACAACGCTGGTCTAATATGACATTGTCAATGTGAACGACGTGTATCAGCAAATCTATTTTATAAACCAAACCAGTATTGTATATTGCACTGACAGTTCATAATATTTTGTCACACTTAGAATCGCATGGTGTTTAAAATTTTGATAATGCTGGCCTAATGTGACGTCATCAACGTCATCATCATTGGTTTAGGTTTTAGAAATAGCAAATTAAATTCTTGTGTTTTACAGTTGGATGACGTGGAAGAGCGTTTTCTTGAAATAATGCGCAGTTTTAGTGTTCCTGTTTGTGCTGATCACAGAAAAATTCCAGAGTATTCCACAACTAAAGTAAGTCTTTAAATTTGTACCTGCATATAAAAGAAAATTTATGAAGAAGTCGTCCAAAAGCAAATTTCCTCCTCACGAGTTTTCTTTTGTGTTTTAACTTGATTTTGTATTTTCTCATTCAAAAGTGTCAAATATTGCTTAGGCATTTTTTTTCCGGTGCTTTGTCGTCAAAATGAAAATTTTGACTTCTCCAGAATATTAACCAACTGAATATTGTTGGAGAAGCCAAATGTGTACAAAAACAAAAAGTTACTGTCTTCATTGATGTTTCTACCGAGCTTATTTTCTACTTTAAATTTTAGTAAATTAAAAATAGCGCCTTAGACGATTTTATGAATAATTCAATGTAAAACAAAACAAATCTTATTAGATTGAGCTTATTATTTTTAAAATTTTAAGGTCTTATGACTGGTGATATGTATTTCCGCTTACGAATATTGCACAATATTTTACAATCTTTCCCTCCCCCCTAGAATTAGTAATGCCTTTGTGTCACTTAAATCAATAATGTAACTAATATTTTCATTTCAGTTCAAACGACATTGGTGCTTGAACGCGAACGGAGTGTTATGTGTCGAGTTCGAATTATCGTGAAAAAGCTTAATGAAAGCTTTCTTAATAATCGCGAAAATTTTGTTGTGAAAAAAAAGTGAAAGTGTTCGGTTTTGTGAGTGACTTAAGTTTATTTGAAGAAACAATGAAGAAGCTGTCCCGGCTACTAGTAATAAGTCAAAAGGACAACAGTGATAAAGGTAATTTGACCAAACCCGTTCTCATCTGCAATGATAACTAACACCAATTTTCTTTATTGTTGTAGGTAGGTCCAACTTCGGGGGTTTTAGCAGAAAGTCAGGTTAGTAAAATTTTCTCCTCAGTGATGTAGCAAGTGAATAGTTTGAAATTGTGAAAATATGTATTTTTCTTAAAATGCACGAACTGCGGGTAAGAAAAGTTTTTTTACGTTCTGAAGTAAAAATGAAATTGCAAATACTAATTTTTTTCTTCGTAGGTTTTCATTGCTTGAAAGTTAAGGCTATATTTAAATAAATCCCAAAATAAAACCTGTTAACCTGTTAATGCCAAACAGACGAGTAGTGAAGTATTTAGGACTCCCATACACTTGGGAAGCGGTCCCCGAAAGAGACTAAAACTATGGAGTTCAGAATGGCCACTTGAGTCCGGTTTATCGGACCAACGTCAGTCTCCAAAAAATCAAACTGAATTTGTAAAACGATATTCCCTAATTTCAATCCAAGTTAAGTCATCATCGTCCTCAGTCCAAATATACATTGTTTTCTTCTATGAAAATCGGTTTATATTCTAGTTTTAACCACATAGTGCTATTCCAAGATTCGCACATAACCCACAGTTCCCAACTACAGCAGTTCGGTACAAGGTACCCGGTTCAAATTCGGAAAAAGTTTAAAATTTCTTATGATCGTTTCCGTGCTTTGGAATGACTGGCTGCAAAGAGCAAGAAACCGAGAAGACTGGAAAAATTTAGGGGAGGCTTATATCCGACGATGGATGGTATAGCTGGATAATGATGATTCTTTGACAGGAGTTGGCTGTAGTAGAGGTACCAATGGTTTTCTAAAACTCCTGCTTCTAAGACCACACAATGCATAAACCCAATCAATGCCATCTAGTTTTGTGCGTACCTACTGTAAGTTTGTGAAGCTTCTGGAAAGTGTTATAATTAGATCGTTAAAAGATCTACTAGACACCCAGATTGTCAAAAGGGGAAATTGTAAAAATGGGGTGGGGAGGGCCGTAGGTATGGTAGAATTGAATTAAATGAAAGTTGCACAGTTGTAGATGTTAGATATACATAGGAATATACTGGAAATGCTTACGTTAAAGGAACACAAATGTGCCCGGAGAACCCGAAAGGAATTTATAACCGAAAAAAGTGATGATCGATGGGTCTGTTGTTTGGGTCAGTAGGTAAGTTGTATTACAATTTTTGTTTACATTATTAACTTGAAGATTTACTGCACCCCGGGTTTTGATATTCTTTTGTCACGGTGGTTCCCCAAATCCAGTGCTAGGAGTATCTTTTAATTCACTTTTTAGAAAATCATAATTATAAAACGTTATGTTTTACGTTAATTGGGAATATTAATTTTGGATAAAGCTGTATAAAAATATACGTAATAAAATGTTCCTGCAATTTATTCACGTGGTATATATGTACATATGCATTATAAAAACCAACTATTATTATTGTACATTGCATGACGAAGGCATAATAAAACTGTAATTGCTGAACAGTAGCATATTTTACTATTACATAATTGTCGAGTACTCTGATTAAAATTATAAAATATTCGATATACTACAATGAAACTCAATTGTAACTATTAGTGATTTCATTACACAAATACATGTTTGGTTTCGTTTGTTATGGCATACACGGAAGAAAAATTGTTTAGAAAATTGTTAATTTGACGGAAAAATATATAAATATAGTTAAGGCTACGGAAAAAATTGCTTGATTCGCGTGATAGATAATGCATTATTGAACATCTTCATAACAGTTTCATGTCATTATCCCTCACTAACCCTAAACAATCGTCATGTCCTGATTTTACCGTCGTTTTTAGATAACGTGGCATTTGAAATATATAAATTTTAATTAATGATATCCTAGTTGCGATAAAAAACATTAAAAATAATTAAACCGAATACAAAAAGTGTCATTTAATTTTAAACATACACAAATTTATTATTTCTCTAGGGAGATAAAAATGGGGGGTGGCTTTCTTTTCAATCCTTCATACATATGTCCACAAACACCGATTCAAAATAAAGTTTTTCATAATAAATACTCCTAGAATTAAATTTAAAATTGTAGCATTTCAAATTTTAATTTTCAAATTAAGAGTTTTAGTTTTGTAGGTTAGGGTACTTTCAAATTAGACTAAATATTTTTCTGCTTAGTATAAAAGTGCAATCAATTTCTTCTTGCAAATTTCCGTATCTTTATTCACCGTACTTGCTGTAGCATACTTAATTCAATGTGACATTTTAAAATAGAATGAGCTATTTTTTAAATTACTCTACCAAATCGTTGTGAGTAAATGTACTACCAAGACCTAACGAGTGTAACGTAAAGCTCGCGTTTTAAAAAGCATCAGGATAATAAAAACCAAATAAAATTTTCACAAATTATTTTCAAAAACTATGAAATCTATAACCATCTTAGAGAAATTAATCGGTGAAAAATTTTTATGAAATTCACTATTTTTATATCTTTTTTTGATTTTCTAATTTTTAAAAATTTCAAAATTAAAAATTTGTAAAAAAAAAATTTGTTGTAATGCATACAATAGGCTTTGGTTAACTGTAGTCACTAGACTACAATATTTCTAATCCCCGATGACTGCACCCTCGGGGACAAGTCTTCGTGCTTCCCTGTTCACGAACCGTGTATGAGTCCTTGACTAACAGAATTACACCTATTTAGAAAACACGTCTTTTAATAACCTTCTAAATATCTTCCAGAAGATTAAAACTTTTTTTAACTAAATTTGAATTAGGTTTTTTTGCCTAAAAAATTTTAAGTAAAAACTTTTAATGGAAAGTCATACTTGAACCGTTAATTGTGAGAGTTATTGACATTTCTCTTAGAGCAGACTAAAATCCTGAGGGAATTTATTCATTTAAAAAATTTAAACTACATTTAACCGTTATACGTTTTGTAACGAAAGAAAAAATCGTTAAAAGCGTAGTTCTTGTTTATTCATTTGAATATTTTCAACCAAACATTGTTTTGGTTTTTGAAAATTTGTTTTTTATCCTCAACGGAAAAATTAGTAATATTTATTACGTTTTCAAATAATATATTCTGTCAATTCATCAATACATTAAAAATAAAAAATTTATTTAAAAATACAAGAATTCGTAAAAAATCGATTATACGTATTATTAACGTTTATGTCACGTATAAAATTTGCCAGCGAATTACGATGTTTTGATTTAATTTGAAATTGATGAAATTATAATATAAAAATTATATAATAGCTAAAAAAAATATATATTATAGGTCAAGTGATGCAAACCTAGTAGACGTTTTCAAGGTCAACTTTGGTTTTTTAAATGGCAATATATATTTTTTAGTAGATTCTAATTCTGCATGAAAAATATTCTACTTTTGTTCGATAAATGCTTTTATCTGACCAAGACCATTGGGGCAAGATGGAATAGAATAGATTAATAAAATTTTACGAAATAAAAATTCAGGAAGAAGTCATATTAGACCTCATAGTAGTACATGCTTTGCAATAGATAACGAAAAAAGTAAAAGGTGTAAACAAAACAAATTAAGACGAGCGAGTTTCCATCTTTGGATTTTCTAGGATTTTCTCAATTTCTTCCTTCGGTCTTTTTTATGGTTGCTTAAATGTTGAGTCCAAAAAATTAAATGATCAAAAAAGATAGGAATAAAGATAGGATACTATAAAAAAACTTGCGAAAGCTTTTCTGGTCTGATAAGAAGGCTTTTTTCCGTTTGCACTCTGAAGTGATGTAGGAATCGAATCGTTCAGAGCAGAGGTAACATTCATTTCCCACACCAATTATGCAGCAGTTGTAGATCATATTACATCAGTTGCCTGAAAGTAGTCGGGTCAAATGGATTTCATCAACATAGGTAGCCCAAAATTGAATATAAGAAAAATTATCTAAATTAAAAAGATCTCGCAATGAAATGCATATTTGGAATGGAATACTCCATATTTGAATTATTATAAATATATTCAAATGGAATTGGCAATAAATTCAAGTTTAAATATTTTAAATGTTGACAATATATGTATGTACCTCAAAGCTTCAGTACGCACGTTGAATAATAATAAAGACTTTATTCCCTATAAGGCGACAATATCATTAGCACAATTACACTATTGCAGTTCAAATCAAAACTGTAAACACCAATGGGTACGAAGTATCTACATGAATTTTGTTTAGTTGAATTTCTGCCTCATGTGCAGAGAGCGAAGTTCAGACCTCGTATAAGAGCTATCGGCTCTTCCATCTTAAATATTGATAGTGTTCAGTGTACAAAATAAAAATTATAAAAAATGCATACGTTCCTACATAAGAGAAGTTTAATTTTTGTCATTATGCCTAATTCAATCCATTCCGGCAAGATCTGACTTGTCTCTTCAATAATAGTTTTATTAAAAATTTAATAAATCTGAAAAGGTTTTTACGGGGTCTAGGACAAATGGACGCTGCCGAAAGGACGCGACCGAAAAGACACGAGCGCTAGGACGCAGACCCAAAAAGACCCAGACCCAAATGAACCCAAAAAGACGCCAAGCCCAAAAAAACGCGTCCAGAATAATAGCATTTAGGGGAAAAGAAGGCGGGGTTAGCTGATATTTTATCTTTTCTTATTCGAGGGAAGGAAAGTCATGACCATTTTTTAAGTAAGATTTTATTATTTCCAAAATAAAATACTGCTGCTAAATTTCAAATATATATCTTTAGCGGTTTCTTCTATGACTACGAAAAGTATATACATGTACATCTACAATTTTAGGCTTCTATACATCGTATAGAAAGAAGCCTTATGTTCTGGCTCCGTGTCTGTCCGCATGTTTCAAATTTAAGAAAATTCTAGAAAGATGTAAAGAAGCCTAAGAACTGTCGCAAAAGCGAGTTCCACCTTTTTATTTTTCATAGTCTTCCATAAAACCTCTGAAATTTGGTAGTAGTATTTTTGGAGTTGTTTGAAAATGCACCTGCTATTTTAAGATGGAACATGTTTTGCGGTGTTTACTAGGCAAAAATCGACATGAAAAACCGACACGAAAAAATAATGTTAAGGTTGGTAATAAGTAGAGACCGGATTATATGCAACTTAAAATGGTGGAAATATGCATGCAAATATGATTCAGAAATGGTCAAAATATGCAAAAAATATGCATATTGGCCAAAAAGTGCCAATATATGCAACATCAAATATCAATAAATACTACAAAATAACGCTATTTTTTTATTCAAAATCGATAGTATAAAATTTCTACGTCGTCGTTAAATGTATTAAAATATTCACGAATCACTTTTTTTTTCTGAAGGCATTTCACTGGAGGCATATATTACTTCCTTGTAAAAAAAGAAGTATTGTAATCCCGATTTTTTTCGGTTTTCAGATTTTGATGGAAATATCCGTTTTGACTTTCCCTGAATCCATTTTGACTAGCTTTGTCGTGACGTCTGTACGTACGTATATATGTACGTATGTACGTACGGACGTCAGTATGTCGCATAACACGGCAAGTCGTAGAAAGTTGAAATTTTGTATTTGAGACTCTTATAGCATCTAATTGTGCACCTCCTATTTTTGGTAGCAATTGTCCGGGCAAAAAGGTAAAACAATACATGACGCGTACGAATAAATTAACGAGATTCTAACTACAAAATAATTGTTCTACATTTTAGTTACGTATTAAGAAAAGTATTAACAGTTTAACAAGGAAGTCATGTGGTCACTACATTTTTTCTTATTATTTTGATCTAGATCTACTTACATAGTAATTTTAGGGTAGGCATTGCCACTTCAAAATTTAATTTGTTGGCAGTTCAAATTTAAATTCTAAATTATCAGAGCAGGACTTACCGTCTTACCGTCTTGTGATAAAGAAACTTTTTCTTTTTTAATTTTTATAAAATATGCACAAACTGTTATAAAATATGCCCAAATGTGCACGATCAGTAGATTTCAGTCAAAATATGCAATATTCTAAAATAATAGCCAAAATATGCAAATGCATATAATCCGGTCTCAAGTAATAAGTATTATTTGAGCTTAATTTGCAAGGTTTTCTTTACACTTAAACTAGAAAGGTAACTGTATAGATGAAGCCTTAGAACTTCAGTCATCCGAGTTTCACCTTGTTTACTAGAGGGGCGATACTCTATATTACAGTGACTTTATAGAGACAGTGACGACACGAGCCCTTAAATCGGCCTAGGATGTTGCAAAATCCCCTTATTTGGCCCAGGATGTTGCAAATCTACTTATACTAATTCAAGCAAAATATGCTCTAATATCGTGCTCTAGAGTGGTATAAATATGCTTTAAATTAAGAGATTTTCCATTTCTCATGTTAATAAAATGCACCAATAACGTAAAAAAATTCATTTTTATTCTGCCTTAAATTGTACGGTATATTATTAATTTACAAAAAATAAAGTGGTCCTCATAAACCCTTAACTAGTCTATTTTTTTAGGTTCTATATTTCTAATTCTATATTCTACAGTTCTAATTCTATTCTTCTAAGAATATGTAAACCTCCCATCCTACTAATCTAGTAATTATTACCCAATAAGAAGCCAAATCGAATCAGGTTAAAAGAATTACCAGTATCTATTAACGTTGAAAGTTTTGATTTCAAATTTTGAAAAAATAAGATGTCAGCTACCCGCCTTCTCTTAAAGACTATTATTATGATCACGTCTTTTTGGGTCTGCGTCATAACGCTTGCGTCCTTTGGTCGCGTCCTTTCAGCCGCGTCAATTTGTCCGGCTCCCACCCAATAATCCCAATTCTTCAGTTCTACGGAGTCAACCGCAGTTGCCTTCTAGGAGTGCAACAGTTAATCTCATATCATATTAAATTTATTTTAAATTGAATTTTATTAATTATATGTGTATTTAACTTAAAACAGATTTTTTCCATTCCAGATTATCACCCCTTAATTTCTGTAAACCAAAAGAATAGGTAGCAGAATCCTTCCTATTGCAAACAATTAAATTCAAAAGCAGTCGAGGGATGACCTAACAGAATGTAGCAAAGTAAACGAAGCAAGAAATATAAAGAATGGAAAATTAAAAATATAGGCATAGAAGAAGTTCAGATATGATTAAATTTATGGATTAGGGTAGAAAAAAGATTTTGCAAAATTTACTTGAATTAATATAAGAACCAAAATCAGTGCTTTAAAAAGTTTAACAAAATTCTCATTTCAAAAACATGAAAGGAAAATTATCGTTCAATGGAATAAAGTAAGTTTTTTCGTCTTAGGGACATAATGGGGGGTCAGCAGGTAAACTATTGGTGGGTGAGAGATGACATGCTATTAGATAATTTGTCAATTTGAGCACAAGATGCTGCTACTTTAGCTGCTGGGTCAATCAATTACAATAAATTCTATTGAAATATCACACAAATCAATAATTAACTAAACTGCAAGTATGTTATATAGGGTAAATGTGAATTAAAAGTCGCGAGTATGTTTTATTTATTACTCTAATATTTTTGTATATCAATAAAAAATCAAAGCAGCATAATTAGCGTTGACAAAATTTCATATAATATATAAAGCAAACGATACTAATGATTCATGTAAATAATAATCAGTCTCATTAGTTTGCTATAATTTACAATAATGACATCTATAAATATAAATTTAAAATTAATTCAAAACAATGATTAAGTTTTGTTTCATGTGTTTCACTATATTTTGCAAACATCAGTTGATTTTATTTTTCAAACAAATTACCTTGGTTAAATTTTGAGTTTTTACATTTATTATTGACTGAGTAGCTACCACGCTTGAAAGATTTTCACGTTTGTATAATGAAAAGGAGGCTTTTGAATAAACGTTTAGAATCTTGATGCAATATTTACAAAATATATAAATCGAGAAGTTGCAATAGCAAAGAATAATGTAATACACCATTAGTTGCAACACTAATAAAATAAATACACATTCCAAGTTAAACGAGTTCTTATTCCAATGGGACACCGTAGCGCTAAGCAAGCGGACAAATGCGTCCCGCCGGTAACATAGAAATACTCGATACTAACGCTGATTTTGTAGATGATTGCTTTTTTATATCACTAAACAAGACACGTACAGATACAAGATAACAGGGTCATTCCGAACGACGTTAACTGTTTTGTCTTGGCTCGTTTCCTTTAAAAATAATGTTGGTTGGCTCTTTAAGTTCATGTGGTACTCTTAAAATGATTCTTCTAAAACTCAAATCTACTGCGCCGATGCATTCACAATGGGAAATAAAAAACTTTTAGGTTTAAACTTTGCTTTTTGATTGTCTATAAACTTTGCTGGAAACTATCCTACATTTTCCATTTTTCTTTTGGATTACAAATTCAAAATTTTGATCAGTGAATTCGAAATAACCTCTTCTTTTCTGTAGTTTTATATTTAGTTCCATGAAGTAACAATGCAACAAGTTTTGTAAGGCGCCCACCGGACACTATCGATTTCACTACGACATTAAATAAAAATTTGACTATGAAAATTAGACAATTTATGCTTATGCATTCTCTATTGATTGTAGTAAAACTTATGAGTACGTAATTAATTATACTGACTCTAAATTTTCCAATTTTCCATTTAAATTTTTGTTGCATAAACTAGCCGAAGTATTGCATCCAAACTTTTAAACGTTAGTTTCTCAGAAACGGTTGCTCATAGCACTTAAATCCTTCTTGATTTCACGTTAAGCTGTATTAAACGGGCAAATACAAATAAATAACTTGCAATTGGGTTTTGTGGATTTATTCTGAATGTTAAGTGGTTTATCGGCAAATATCAGTTTGCTGTCTACGTTTACTTAACACGGGTGAAGACCGTAGTAAGAGAAACGGTAGTAAGTTTTAAGTGATTGGCTTTAACTGCCACTTTGACCGATTTTAAACCAACAAAAAATTTTGATCAAACATGCGTTGCATATGGTTGATACAGTTCTACCAGGTCGCTCAGGAGCAATCCGTTGTATGCGACAGATTTGTAAATTTGCGTCGGCTTCTTGAGCCGCTCTTCTGTACGTTTCTACTATATTAAAGAATTTAAACACATTTGTCGATAGTTGTTCCAAGAATCACTGAACCAATTTTAAGAAACTCTTTTTTTTTCAAAATTTTGATATTTTATAAGTTTGTTTGATGCGCGAGCAATTCGCAGAGGTTTAATTAAAAATAAACGATCAACACCAAATATAATTTCGGG
Organism: Cantharis rufa; assembly: GCA_947369205.1. NCBI lineage: Eukaryota > Metazoa > Arthropoda > Insecta > Coleoptera > Cantharidae > Cantharis > Cantharis rufa. The sequence goes on from OX376309.1 coordinate 24,072,495, forward strand.
CAACCGAAATTTTGAGTTTAGATTATTTTTTGAATTAGAAAATTAAAAAAATAATTGCTAGATGGTTTGATTAATGAACAAAAAATTTTCAGGTGATTGTAGGTTTTCCATTAGGATAAATCTTAGAAGGTATAAATGACTTTCTTATGAAAATGATAAAATATTGGATTTGGAAAATAGAAAATATTAAATCGATCGCAGGATTTAATTAAATTATTTTTGTTCTATTTTGACGGGAAAAATTTCACAATTTTTTACTATATAGGATCCCATCCAGGGAACAACAAATCATTTTGGAATTTTAACACCTGTTCTGTTACATTACAATAAATATTACAATTCTACTTTGAATAAGTGAAAAGTGATAAGTGATGAGAATAACAATGAATAAAATAGTAAGAATTATACAGGAAGGTTAATAAATAAATTTATTTTACAAAATTAAATTTATTTTTAATATTAATTGAGAGATTAATTGTTTGGCGAAAAGTTTTGTTTCTGTTGTAATTTTCGCAGGGGTATAAATAAAAATGTATAGAATAATTAATGAAATTGAAATTAAGAAAAAGATGAAATAATTAATAGGAATTTTTAAAAAGTGTTAAAATACAGCAGCAGGAAAACAGAAATGTAATACAAGAATCGTTTGTATTGAATGTTAATCTTTAATTATTCAAAAAGCTATAGAAGCAGAGTAATTTTAATCCTTTGTTAAGTTAAACAAACGCTAAATCTCATTGTTATGTTGTATTCATTATAATTGCTTTTAATTTATAAGCAGGTCGAAAGCTGTGCACTATGTTTGCACAATTCATTATTGTATCTATGCGCTTTAAACGTGATAGACTTTAATATTTCACCCCGTGCTCGTGGTATCTAAAAGTATTCCATACGCAGATACTTTGAATTCATATAAAGAGGGCTCAATTCAATCGTACTCCAGGGTAACAAAGTGCGATTATTTACACTCAACTTTTAATTGGGTTAACAAACGCTTTCTAAATTTTAAAAACTCTCTAACTTAAAATAATTGCTTTTTTCCTACCCAGCTTATTACTGAAACTTTACCAACAAGACCAATGTTTAAGCGGAACAAATCCAAATGGTGGTGAATATTGAGTGAGGGATTGTTTCTAAATGTCAGCGTCTGACCTTTTTTTACTTTTCGACGAAAATTAAACAGTCCGTTATTAAAGCCTTAAATGAAACTCATATTCTACGGTTAAATGTTAATTCCTTATTATTTATTTTTTACTGCTTACGCAATCTTATAGCTTCTAAAGAGATATAAAAACGTTGCTGCTTTTATATTAATTTTGTTATTTTCACCAAACATATTTTTATAAAAAAGAAAATTTAATCAAAAAGATGTGGTAAATAAAAATATTACAACTGCAGAGTAATTAACTACTTTTACTTTTTTCAAATATTACAATTTGCGTTTCTTTATTTATATATGTAATATATATTTTTTATTCTAGGTTATTATTTTTCAAAATTTGTTTCTGTTTCTATATTATTTACATAGTACTAATACTATATTAGTATTATATAGTATATTAATATAGAGTAATACAGTATTTAGTATAATATATTACAGTGTGTGTGTATATAGTACCTATACATATATTACTTAATATACTAGTGATATATTATGTATAGTACAGTATATATTATTCTGTACTTATTAAAAATAGTTTTCATAATATGTAATTTAGGCTACTTGGTTTTAAATTGTTTACTTGTTTTACAATTTTTTAATTGTTTGCAAAAGTTACAACAAACAAATTAAAAAACAATTTTTGCCTGAAACAAAGCGACGAGTGGGTTAATTCTACTTGATCGACTAAAACTTTTTTTTTTAAATAAAATGCTAAAGGACTTTCCCTTTTTCCCAGATATAAAATTACTCGTCTAAATTTTGCACGAGACTGGACTGGTTTCGGTTTTATTGAACTTCGACGGAGGAAGTGTCATGAAATTTTAAAAATAATTTATTTTTGGGGAAAATTTTTTGAAGAATTCTTACAAGAGGTGTTGAGTATATTTTTTGCTTGTCTATTCATCAATCCAAGTAACCAAAGCCTTTGTATCGTTATGTTCTACATAAAAAGCTGAGAAATTATAATGTTATTCTATTACCTGCTAATTGAAAAGTTCGCGAAATGAAAATGATGAAACAAGTTGATAGTTAAAAATATGAATTTATTCTTCAGTATATTTTCCCTTAAGTTCAATATATTTTTTCCAGCGGTTTTCCAATTTGTTTATTCCATCTTTGAAACGATTTTCTAAAAGTCCTTCAAAATATTCATTTATCGATACTATAACTGCTTCATTTGATGAAAAACGCTTACCACGTAAGAATTTTTTGAGCTTTGGGAACAGATGAAAGTCAGAGGGTGCTAGATCTGGTGAATAAGGTAGATGTTCCAACAATTCATAGTGTAACTCTTTCAATTTGGCCTTTGCAAGAACACATCTGTGAGCCGGTGCATTGTTTTGATGAAAAATGACTTTTTTCTTTGCTAAACCAGGTCTTTTCTCACGAATTTCTTTAACCAATTGATCCGAAAGGTTCGAGTAATATTCTCCTGTTATTTTTTTACCGGTTTGAAGATAGTCAATTAACAATATGCTTTTTGCATCCCAAAAAACTGATGCCATAACTGTTTGGTTGCTTTTGACCACTTCGGCTGCTTCGAAGTTGAACAACCGGGTTTAGTCCACTCTGCGGTTTATTGTCTCAGTTCAGGATCATAGTGGTAAATCCAAGTCTCATCTTTTTTTTTTTCTATTTTATTCTTTCGAAAAAGATCCAAATGTTGGTTAGATGTTTACTCAAAGTTGTTTTTGATCAGAATTTAGCAAATGCGGCACCTATCTTGCACATAGCTTTCTCAAGCCCAATTCCTCTTTCAACATATAAAACACCCGTTCAGATGAGATGTCCATGGCTTCAGTAATTTTACTCAAAGTTAATTGTCTGTCATTCATAACCATATCATGTATAGAATTAATCATTTCTGAAGTTGTTGCACTTATTGGACGTCCAGAACGAGGATCATCATCCAAGCTTGTACGACCACGTTGAAACTCACTTGCCCAATTATATTCGAATACATTTACCATTTCACTATAAATTTCCATTTTTTTCAAAAATTTTTTTACAAAGAATTTAATTACTGCACGATTTTCAATATTTTCCATTTTCAAAAATAACACTGACACGTTTACTTTAAGCTAATGTTTTTGTGCAAATAAATCGACAGCTTCACTTGAAAATTTACATGTGTTCATATGAAGGATGAAACTCCAAAATGTAGTAAATTATATAATTTTCTTCCTGCTCTATAGGTGTCGCTCCGCAAACTTTTCAATTAGCCCATGTTGTCTAACAATTGTTGGTATTGGATATACTGATTTGGATTATGATTGTGTTTTGCATCTAGTGATTATCTCTTAATTTATGATCCGAAGATAATGATCCCTTGGTTAGTTAGTGAGTAAATGCAGGATACTTGATCTTCATGGGATATTACGTGGGTGCAGTGGCGGATTTAGGGTCGCCTGAGCCCTAAGCTCTGTCCAACATGGTGCCCTGTTTGCTTGATACTAATTATTATAAATATAAAATTTACATATACAGTAGCAGTCATTGAAATTGCATCACTGAATATTTCCTAATTAAAATAACAATTCCCAATGAAATTTTAATAACCGTACACAATACAAACACAATGCGCACACAAAGCTAGGTCTTTTAAACCGGGGGGTATTCCATACCCCCCAGTACACCAGAAATTGCTCGCAAAAAAGTGTTATTGAACTTATAATTTTTAAACTGGAAATCTAATTTCTAAAAATTTAAGATTTCGGATTTGAATTTCAATAACACAATTTCTTTTTTTGAACACAATCATTAATGTGCTGGAGGGTATTCCATACCCCTCAGAACCCCCCGGTTTGGAAACTTAGCTTTGTTAATGGAGTAAAAATAATGTATTTTGAGCTGATGAGTTTCAAACCAAAAATTTAACTTTTTATCTATTTTTATTTTATTTTTTATTCCTTATTAACTTAACTAAAAGAATAACTGAGAAATTTATTGTTTTAATTTGGGAATAATTCCCAATGCAATTTTAATGGCCGCTACTGTATGTATACGAATATTAAAAATATATCGAGTCTCGAAACAGGGAACAGCAAAAATCATGTTTGTTTTTCAAATATTAATTCCGAATTTAATTTTTTTTTTCTTTTTATGCTAAAAAAATTTTTTTAAAAATTTTCGATCTTTGTTAAGCTATAAAAAAATTAATAAAAATTTAAAAACACATGGTTTTCGCTGTTCACGCTGTTCACTGTTCACTGCGAGTTCGAGACTCGGTTGTGTTTTATTTTGAGGCTTAATAATCCAAATATAAATTTTGTTTTAGTAATAACAAATTTCTTAAAACCAAACAATAAATGAATTTTTTATGACTAATTACATTAATTCAAAATTAATTTGTATATCGCCGCGCCGTCTAAAATTGAAAATGGTAATATAATAAGAGAGATAACACCACACGTTGCACCTGATTTGATTTTAATTTTGCAATTTAAAATTTTAATTTTAATTAATTTAAAACATTTATCAAGCTATCGTATTAATCCAAATTTATTCGATCCAATTAAATCGTCTCTAAAATTGCCTCATTAATAAATTTACTTCCAAAAATCCGCCAAAACTCGTCCAAATTGGAACAAAATATCCAAAATATCAAAAACATAATTACTCACGCAAATCAAAACCATTTATTCACGAAATATTAAATAATCTCTAATCAGTGACGCAAAGAAAAACATAATCAGCGGAGCCATCGGCAAAACGCGTCCGTCCGCTTACAAAATACAAAATTTAAAATATTTACAATCATAACAAATTAATTACAAAATCAAAATAAAATTCCAAATTAAAAAAAAATTAAAATCTCAAAATTCAAAATCCAAAAAATATGATTTTGAAACACGACAATATAGATTAGAGACCTAGCTTTTAGAGTCAAAATTTTAAAGGGGGGGAGGGGTACGTTACTTTAGCCCCCCCTAGTTTCAATGTAGATTTGTGAAAAAACTGTAAAGGTGCTATCTTTAATATTTGGGTGCTAGCCGGTGATAGTTCCATAGATTCGGAAGCTAGCTTTTTGGCCAAAAATTTTAAGTTGGAGGGGAGGCAAAGTAACGGATCCAAAATATCACAATAGATAATACTATTACTAAAATAATGAAATATTGATTATTAACCTTATTAAGACCTTAGCTTAAATTCGATATTTAATTATTTTTAGATAATATTATTATATTTATTGTTAGAACTTGTCGATGCCGATGGAACTTGTCGACTGCAGTGGCAAGGGTCTTAGAAATTTGTTCATACATTCACAGCAAAGCTAAGCCGAATCAAATTTAAAATTAAAATTTTTCGTTAAATTTCACAACTTTTAAAATTTTCTCGCCTCTAAAGTTTAAGCGCCCTTAGATTTTTTCCGCCCCAGGCACTGGCAACATTATGGTGCTTTTGTAATGTGTATTCTTCTTGGAAGCTTTGTCATTAATAACGCTAGTCCGAGTATTAATCTTTAATTAACTAATGTTGTAACCAAAGAGTGGCATTAAAAAAATTAATAACGAGCTAATAAGTGTGTTTTCAAAACGTTTTTGAACAACATGTTGTTGTTTTTGAACAACATGTTATACCGGGTAATGCATTACCCGGTATAAATTTTACAAATATAAAAAAACGATAGGTATTTAAATTTTCTCCGCTCTTCCATACTCAAATAGTATACTACTTGAAACTTGATGAAAAGTTCTTCAGTTTATACGGAATGAAATCCTCTATTTATTAGGTTAATTATCTAGGAATATTGTTCTGTATAAGAAGAAAAGATTAAAAATTAAAAAATGTGGAATTGTTAAAATCAATACACCGAGAAAAATAAAAAGCAAATTGTAATATCAAGAGCAAGAAGGAAAATATAATTGTGTAGGATAGGAATAGGCTAATAATGTTTTGAATTTGTAATGAAGTTAAGAACAAAATAAGACAAAAGGTATATCTATGGGTTTTCGGTTACATATCAGATAAACTGATATGGTAAACGCAATGCCAATTGATATTATCTATTCTGTTTATATATAAAAATCCATTGTGAATTACAATAACGTTTTGATATGGGTTTTATTTCTCTATAATCATTTTTTGTGTAATTTGATTGGAAATAAGATAGTTCTATTGAATAATCAAATTTATTGTAGTTATATATTTACATAATTGACATAAAAATAGGGTGTTATTTACACTATTTTGTAAGCATTAAATAGTAATTAATATCAATTCAATTGATTCTTTTTTTAAAATAATTTGATCGTTCCATTTATTTTATACGATCTTGCCGTTAGGTATATTAAAGTTTAGTAATAATATTTTAATAAGTAATTTAATCGATTGACTCATAAATATTCGTGAAAAAGTCAATCTTGTGTTTAAGTTGCTTAATGGATTGTCAAAGGTAGGGCAAATAAGGGAGGAAGCAAGACACTACCATACCCTCGATTAATGCGTTAGTCTTTTTAATCAAATGTAACTTAATACTCAAGTGTTTGTGTTTAACACTGGCAAAACAACCTTTCACTATGATTAAATGTAAACACCTCATACTGTCTATGTTTTCCTAAATTAAATTTGAATTATTTATAGGAATAACTGTAAGCATCTTTTCATGAATAATTAATAAAATGTACACCCCGTCCCAGAATAAATACACAACATTCAACATGTCACAAATAAACATTACGGTCAAGGGGTAACAAATATTGATGAAGAACTATTGATTCCTGTTACACTACAATAAATTTAAATGGTTTTACCATTATAATAAAGAAATTTTGATCACCACTTACCCTTTCACGCTTTGGACTCCAATATCGAGTTACTTCCAATTTTTCGTCCGTAGATTCTATATCCACTTCGTCATCACTATGATCTTCTTTTTGGGAAGACTTTTCCCCAACCGGCTGAACGGGCTTAAAAGCCGATTGATACGATTTATCGACATGAAAAAGAGGATTTTCGTAGGGAAATAACACAGGATTCCTTTTTAACCAAGGAAATGTAGAGTATGGTGAAAACGGAAAGGGTTTGTTATAAATTAAATCCATCGAGACTCGCGAAATAGGCAACGGGAGTCCTTGACAACTACTGATTCTTGGTGCGGGAACAACAGGTTGCGGTTGAGGTGCTTCCGCGCTTATTTTAGTTTGCTTAGGATTACGCGACACTATCGAAGACGATAACAATCTCTTTCTAGTACCACCATTAAACATAGCTTTAACATCTTCCCAAGCATGCATTATTTCATCCGGAACACTTCCGCTTAGTTTCATGTGCCGACGCCACGAATTAAAATTTGCGGCATCTGGTTGCACATATTTATCGTTCGGAGTTAACCGATGAGAGTGAAAAATAAACTTATTTGGCGAATAAAATAAACCGCACACATTGCACTTGATACATTTTGCCCTCGACGAATTGTAACGCGACGGTAAAAACGAACCACGGCATCCCCAAGCGCACTCGTGATGCACTGCAAATGCAAAATCATCGGGCAAACGAGGAGGCGAATTATCACCCAAAAAACTTTTGCACAGTCTTTCGGCTTCGCGACGAGTAATCATTCCACATCTTCTCGAAGAAACTGGCATCGCACCTGCCCTACGTAAAATTTCCAATTGTACTGGAGTACATTGTACACAAGTGATTCCTGAAATATAATAAAAATTATATCGGTTCAAATTTCAGCAAAAGGAAGTAAAAATTACCCAAAGCTACACGCCGGTTGTGAATTTCATTATAACTGTATTGTTTCAACAATGTATTGGAAATCTGAGCTAAGCAAAGTCGTTCTTGGCTTTCAATCACTAGAGATACAATGGGGATTCCATATAAGATTACTGTGCTAACCTAAAGGGAAAAATAATATTAGTATCGACATGAAAACAATAATTCTATAAGAATAAAAGTTAAAAATTTTAATGTATCTGGATTTTAAGAGGTTTTTGGCTTTTTTTGCTCTATTTATGGAGATTGGATTTCGAACCATGATGGGAATTAACCATGGGAAATATGTGTATTACCAATGCTGGGAAGTATTCTATTACTGAGAAAGCATTAAAAAAACGCAAAAGAAGCTTTCAAAATCAAAACGTGGTCAGGGTGGTATGGATTACTTTCCAGCGCATTATTTGGTGATGGTGGGAGTAATCTATACTCACTCGAACATGATTTTTGTTTGACCAAATGATGTTTATTATAACTGCGAGAAAAAGTTGACAATATAAGCAAAGATTTGGAATGAATAGAGAAAAATTTGAAAATCAATTGTTCAGTGATTAGAAGATCAGGATACCATGAAGTCACCCATATGAGATTTTAGTAATCATATAAAGCAAAAACTTTGTGTTGCTTTATTTATTTGCCGTTGAAATTCAACTTACTAGGTTCTATGATTGTGCGGCAGCAATGCTTAATTTCATCAATCTGAATTACATCACGATTATTTTTTATTTTGTTTGAACAACGTTGATTTAAAATGATTTAAAAATCACCTGAGAGGTTAAATGAAAATTTAAGGTGGTACCTATGTATGTCTGTTTTGAGAAATATGATTTTTTAAGTCACTAACTAATCTATCAGTAAATATTTTGATGTTGTTCAGTCACAGCATTTAATTACGCTCTAAATTCTAGTAATCTCATTGGTAAATTCTAGGATTATTTTGAATCTCGGATTAATCCGTGATTATTAATACGGGCATAAGCAAGTCGATGATAGAATGATTAATGCTAATACAGCTCCAAATTTAGATGATGGACCGCCTACTTCTAATTTAATAATAACTCACAGAGTTCTTCAATATTACAGTAGAAAAACGATATTTAACTTGATATATAACCCAATTCATTATAGTATAATATTTTAAGGTCTCACTATTCACTTAATTAATTAATATTTTTATTTTAAAACCAAGAGTATTTAAGTTAGTGATGTTTGGGCATATATATTTCAGAGTGCACTACAAAAATTCCACCTCCAAATCAATACTGAAAGAGATGCAGTTTAAAACTTCTCAACATCATGCAAACAACATTTTTTATTTCAACACCATAAGTCAGATGAAGGAATTGTAAGCCTACTTAGTAGTATATCGGTAAAGTTGATCCCTTTGGTTGATGTTTGACACCATCAACAACAAAACAGAGTCACAGGCACATTAAATAATTCGGTTTCAGCCATGATCAAAATGACGATAACTTTTTTTTAAGAGAGAAAGAGACCGAATTTTCAGCAGTTAACAGGAGAGGTAGAAGAAGAAGAAAGGAATCACCGCGATGCTTGGATGAGGAAAAGGGTTCTTATAGTCTAACGCAGTGTAGTCTATTAGAAGTAGACGAAATTATCTAATAATTATTTCATTCTCTTTGTTTTAAATTTTTATATTTGAATGATTTACCTGATTGTTTGGTTTAACATTAACCGTAGATTTACTTGTTATGGTTCCTGGAGATGAAGATTCTGATAGTCTTTCCAACTGTGGTTCCATACTAAAATTAAAATTGATTATTGGTATCCATTTGCGTTTGGAACATAATAAATATATCAAAGAAATACATATTATGTGTTCTTTTAAATTTGTATTTGAAATAAAATCATTAGACATTCAACTTTTTCCAGAAAAAAGTTGGTTGCCTTGAAAGAATAAATTTGAAAAAAATTGTTTCGATCATTTTGCGTTGTGAAAAAAAATAATAAAAAAATAAGGGGTATTTCTAATGGAACAGCAACTGTTCCTGATGATGCTCGGCCGGCGGGTGATATAATTAAAAAATAAATAAAAGAGTTTTACTCTAATACCTTAATACCAATGATTTTAAAGTTTGCGGCCTTACCGCTGCACTATTTCAAATGGCTAATTAATTTAATATTTATAAAACATAAAAATATTTCACAAATTCACTATTATTTCGAAAATCGTTACAGATCGACGGACAGCTTTCAGCAACACTAAATCAGGCTTATAAAATTAAAAAAAATTAAACTCCGAACACAAAAATAATTTATTAAATTTATATAATTGGCTGAGTTCATATTATTTTGGAAGATAAAAAAATTTCGTCTGCACCAGTTTATTATCCTGGATAAAATCAGATGAATTTAAAATCCGACGCACCAATTATTAATTTTAATTACCCAAGTTAATTATTGTGGGATGAGAAGTTAAGGGTAGCTGATGATTTAATTAGATGATAAATATATTGAGAATAAAAAATATTTGACTTACTTAAAGTTTTTTATTTAAATATTATCCAATTGCACAATTTTATCACTACGCACAAAAGTTTCACTTAAATTTTGAATAAAAAGTAATTGGATGTTAGTTCTTGACGATTCAAACAGGAAGTGAGATTTAGTAAGTGTAAATCAACCCCGTATTAACCACGCCTAGCGTCATTTTGTAGGGGTGTGTATAAACTTCATCCCTTGCATCCTATCCAATGAAAAAATTCCATTCAAACTGAAAACACTACTGTAAGCTACCACCTTGTAGAATGCACCAATTACGAAAAACAAACCCTATATGTGTAATAAGTGTTTGATAACTAAGAAAATTAATCTTCTAATAAACGTTTTCCGTCTCGAGGAATCGACGTGATTTCTCAACTTTATTTTTGATTGTATTTTCTATTCTTAAATTAATGTTACCTTTTAAGGATTTGAATTATTCAATTATATGTTGCAGCAAAATTTATTCAAAAGTTAAATTTATCAATTATATCAAGTGATTTAAAAGTTACAAAATTAAGCTAAATTCATACCAAGTTTTTTATTATCAACGTTACGTTTCGGTTATTTATGTTGTATACATAAAATATTTATCTTCAAATTATTAATAAAAGTATAGATATATTTAAGGAAGAAAACTAAAAAGTAATGTGGATTTTTATTATTTAATTGTGTTTTTCTTTTCTTTGTGATTTCGACTTTGTGTGTTTTAAATCTACAATCAAATTTTTAATATTCAAATTCAAAAAGGCAAAATATTACACAATTATTAAAATTTTGCTATTTAAAAAATAGTGTAAAACCTAGACAGACAGAATTAAAATACCTATATTGTCGTGTTTTTTTATAAATCTACTCCCTGGTTTTTATTTAATACCATGAATAAAATTATAAAATTTCTATAAAAATTCCAAGTTAATTCCTAAAATTTCAAAATTCCAAGGTGACTCTTTCCTTGCTATAAGGTCATCCCTTTTCCTGTTTCAGTTGACGTTTATATGGATTATTGGAAAAATCGATTTTTTAAAATAGCTTTTATCTTTTAAAACTAATTAGAAAACTTCTATACGGCGACCGCAGTTCGGCGAAGGCAATTCGGCATCTTATATTCGTCGACGGTTAATTCGACGACCCAAAATTCGGCTATGCTAGTTTCGACGATTCCCATTCGGCAACAGAAAATATGACTACGTCGATTCGGCGATGGGAAATTTATTTAAGTGTTAAAATTTATTAAAAATATAAAAAAAATTGATTTTTTTATAAAAAATATAATTTTTTTTGGGGGGTCGGGGTTAATTCTCTTCGGGCCAGGATTTCAATCGAAATTCTGAAATCCGGGAAAAGTTACAACAAACATGCATCTCCCCAGGGTCCCGATTTGCTTTCAACGACCCTGTGCCTAGGAGATTTGGCAGAAATACTCAAAATAGTATTATACAGCTGAAGCGGTGTAATAGATATACAATATAAAATATTAGAAACAAACAGGTGTCGTGTTAAAAAAAAATAAATACATATACATATTTAATGTTTCACAAACTTTTTTATTATAAATAGATATACCTACCTTTATTACATATTAAGTAAGGCCTCAATTCAAAAGTCAAAACCAAAGGTTACAATTTATTTAATTTATTTATTAATAATTTTTATCTCTGAATTGCTATTTTCAAACAAGATTTTTAATTTGGGATGTAAGTTTTTACCTAATTATTTTCAAATTAGATAATTAACAAATAATCAATTCTGGCATTCATTGTCTTACAAACGGGCAAGGTCGCAAAATTATAAAATAATTTTTGATTCAGTCATGAGGTGACAAACGTATACGACCAAGAAGTGAAAATTTTTGATTTTGATTCGGCGACAGTCAATTCGGCAACCCGATATTCGGCTATGCCAGTTTCGGCGATTCTAATTCGGCCGGCATCAGCATTTCAGCGATTCTCATTCGGCGACAAAAAATTCGACTACGTCGATTCGGCGACGGGAGGATGTACAAAAAAACCTTAATACGGACGCTTATGGCTTTTTTCGAATATTGAAATTAATAGAACTAATAATTACGCCGAAACTTGTCATCGAAAAATACAATTTTTTTTTAAACCGTTTTAAACGTAAATATTGGTAAAATATTATTTGGTAAATAACCAAAAAAAAAATTCATTTCTTTCACTTAAATAAACTTTCCGGCGCCAAATCGATGTAGTCGAATTTTCTGTCGCCGAATGAGAATCGCCGAAATGCCGGTGCCGAATTGGAATCCCCGAAAGTAGCATAGCCGAATTTCGGGTCGCCGAATATACGTTGCCGAATCACTTTCGCCGAACTGCGGTCGCCGAAACGACGTGTGCCGCCATTTAGGCAATAAAAAATATTGAAATAATTTTACAGGCGTAAGCTAGACTCATTTCCTATATTAAGTCTAATTTTTTAAATACTTGATTTCCTCTTGCGAGATTTTAAAAAGTTTCCTTGAATTGCCTGAACCTTTTAAGAATTTTTTTCGTAAAGTTTGTAGATAAAACCAATCAAGTGCCGACATAGAATTTAGAATTGGGCACTAAACCAGTGGCGGATCCAGGGGGGGGGGGGTCATGGGGGTCATAACCCCCCCCTCGAAGCCACAATTTCGGCTAAATAAAAGCTTCTGTAAAGTGTAAAAAGTGTTTATATTTAATTTAATAGGTATTTAAATTAAAAAAAAACTGATAATGTCTATGAAAATCCTAACTTTTCACATATGTGCTTCTAGGACAATAAAAAAAATCGCCTGCGGCGCATTTTGCTGACGCGGTCTGACGACCGCGCATGTTTATTTAGGCTTAATGAATATCCTGTGACCTGTGACCCCCCGTTGCCAAAAGTCTAGATCCGCCCTTGCACTAAACAGCTGGTCGATATAATCGACCAGTCTCGTCCGTAACGGAAAATCCAATGCTAAAAATGGAGTTTGGTGATTTAAGGTTTTTTTTTCTATGGAATTTCATGCATGAATTAAACAAAGTTATAAAACAATCTTTGAGGCATACTTGACCTTGAAAAACGCATTTCAAAAATTTTATTTAAAAATAATTATATTTACATTTAGAAATTTATTGTAGTTGCTGTTTAAAATTGGTATACCCTCGATTTTGGATGCGTTGAGTATTAAAAAATAGTTATTTATGTTATTAGTGACGAAAAGTTGAATATTTCAAGGACACACTATTTATTATAGAAAAAGTATTCGGTAGTAAACTTACTTACCGTCTAAAGTATGTCACGAAAAGACTGCTGAATAGTTGTTTATTATTTTCGAACCCATTTATAATTTGCAGAAATGTGGCTTTTCAAACAAATGGTAACTTCAAACACTTGAATTTGGCGCCCCCTTTTATTGCCGCCCTAGGCACGTGCCCCAGCTTGCTCTCCATAAATCCGGGGCTGTTCAGTATATCAAATTACGTAGAAATACAACAAATATTTTGCATTCTACCGGTGGTCGATATGTCGACCAGTCCCGTCCTTAAAAGGTTAAGATTTCCATTCAAAAAAGTTTAAAAAAAAATTCAAAAAAGTCATCTATAGAATTCCTAAATTTTTTGTTTAAATTTCACTTGTACACCAGATTTCTCTAGCGATTTCCTTTTCGATTGAACCAAAATCGGTTAAAAAAGTTTCATAAATTAGTTCATTGATTGAAAATTTTTTTCTAGATTTCAAATTAAATATTTAAAAAGTGTTTCCTAAATAGAAGCATATAGGGTGAATGAAAAGTAAATGTCGTTTGGAGGTTCGAACCGCTGTATACTTATCAACAGTGACGACCGCTGGTAAAGGGAGGGCGTCAGGACACCACTTTCCCGAAATAAAATATTTATTATGTTACTGTTAGTGAAGTTACTACTTCACACTTTCAGTTCATGGTGTAAAGTGGACGTTTATCTATCACATGAACCATGACCTTAAAGTTTGTCTGCTATATTTTTGAGATAACTAAATGAAATATCCACTTAATACGCACGTCATATAAACGTCAATTTAACGTTAAAATGTCACTCCACTTAAATTTTTTTTTTAAATAACCAAGATTTACACGAGTGATGTAAGTTAACTTAGGGAGTAACATCACTCGACGACAAAAAAAATGGCCTAACTTTGACAATTTATTTTGGGAGTATAAAAAACAGAATAGAATTTCTTTTCAGAGGGTTTCTTTATCACATATTGAAGTATGAAAAAAAAATTTTTTTACAATCATTTTGATACAAAATGACGGCGACAGAGCACAGAGGTCATCTTAAAAATCATATTTTTTTAAAACACCTTCACGGGAGGATGGTTTTCTTGGACTTGAAACAAAAACTCAAAAATTTTTAAAATCAATATATTATTGGCTGTAGAAGTACATAGGATTTTTGTTTTAAATAAAATTTTGTAGAAATGGAGAATTTTTGAAAAAATTAATCGTTTTTTTGCCAAAAAATAAATACTAAATTGTTTATAAAAAAGAAAGTTTATATTAAATCATAAAACGGCTACGTACTTCGATAGAGAATATAATTATGAAGCTACTACGTTCAGATAATACGTCCTCCCAGTTTAATAATTAAAAATAATTTTATTTTATCTCTAACCTGCGATGCCTGCACCATACATTTAGACCATTGCATATTGTTTTTATGATCCCACAGTATTATTTAAGTAAAAAAACAAAAATCGATTTTTCCAAAATTCCAGAATGATGTTACCCCTTAATGTCTCATTGAAAAAAGCACTTGCAGAATCTTGGTGATGGGAGCAGTGGCTCTAATGCATCCTGTTTTTCTATGGCTCTAATCACAATGGATTAGAAAATAACAGGATTATCTAGAAAAGATTTTTCATTTTAAAAAAAATGTGGAAGATTGATCTGAAGATCTCTTGTGGGTAATCTTGAAGTCAATTTTATGTTTTCATGAGCCTTGTTCGTTTGCAGGACCTCAGTTTGTCGTAACCCTAATTTCACTATTTAAAGACGCGTCTCCACTAACCCGCTTAAGTGGAGACGCGTCTTTATATCCACTGCGTGAGTCACAGAGCGAAAGAATTCTGAAGTTTTTTTTCAAATTTTTGAGCTTTCTATGTATTTTTTTGCTTGTTGAAATAATCTATTATTATAATGTCATTTATAATTTAAAAACTGAAAAATCAGGTTTTTTTGCTCTGGCTGATATTGGAGAACCGCATTATCCATATTTTTAGTTTATTTTTTTCCCTATAATAACGTTAGGTTTTATGGAACCTACTTAGCGTGTAAATCGAGAGATGAGTGAATGAGTGATGATAGTACAAGTGTAATACCTTTCAAGCTTTTCTTATGTGAACATCCCCTTGTCATTACTATTTTAATTTTTTAATTATTATTTTTTAGTTTCACTTTGTAAAATTTATTGATTTTCTGTAGTAGGTATCAAAAAAAAGGAAGAATAGAAGAATAAAAAAAATGATAATTAAAAAAAATATTAAAGTTTGTTAGAAATAAAAGATATTATTTTGACATTTGTTTTAGGTGTAGGTATTATTAATTATAAAATTTAATTTGTATATTAAATGATGGAAATAGCGTTAATGTCAGAATAGTAAATCAAAAGTGAACGCTAGACTGAATAAATGTAATAGTAATAGTATGCTAACAAGGAGGGTATTTTTTGAGTTTGGGGTGTGAGTATAGATATAATTTGAGATATAATTGAAAACCAGTTGAATAATGCATGTATCTTTGCGGCACTTACCATAGTGGTCCTATCTCTTGGGAGCAAGTTTACTATGTCGCCAGCCCAAAATTGATCGTCAAATATTCTACGCTACAGTGCACTGATTTGCTGGATTTCACACATTTTTGATCTGAAATAACGACCCAGTATTGTTTTCTTTTAAAATTAAATTTTTTATTAGCTACTTGATAATGTTGATTTCTAGCCGTTCATCATCACCATGTGGTGGAGAGGGTATTCGTCAGTATAGTGTTGAAGTTATCGAAGGACATTTTAATTAATTTCTCCGGAGAATTAGTACCTATAGATGTGGTGGCGCTTTATATTTGTAATGAAAAAGAAATAAGTTTGAGAATGAGTTAGATACGGCTAGTGAACATGTTTCCAATCACTGTAAACACTATTACATGAGCCAGTGTGTATTCATGTGGTATAATACTCGAACGCAGCAATTATTGGTATTATTGTGATACCGCAAGACGAAAAGCGGATTATCCCGGATTTTAACATGTAATACTAGCAACCTTTGGATGTGTATATAAAGACTACTTTCTAAAAGTACTTAACATCACAGTGTTCTATAAAGTGCATCCCTTCTAAACTTTTTACTTACATAATACTCCACCTTATCTCTATCTCTCCGCGCTAATTGACCGCACTCATAATTATAAACAATAAATAAAATATAACGACGTACATTTGTAAAAGTATTTGTAAAACTAAGGTTTCGTGACAACAAGTTAAGCCTTAAGTTTTATTAAATGGCACTCAAGGGAGAATACAAATAATAAAACGTATTGAGAAAACTCCTAAATTCAACTGTCATGTGGATAAGAAAAATTCCACGACCGTACAATGTGTATCGTACATGCTACAATTTAATACAACACAAACATGTAAAAATAAAATCTTACAAAAACATTTACTAATTTTATCATTTAAATTGTATTTAAATCTTTTTTCTAATATTACTACTTTCTAAAAACACTATTAATTTTTTTCTCAAAATTTCTGTCTGTGCGGATGTATAGTAGCGGAAATCTCATTAATCCATTTGTGCGCGTCAGTGGTAGTAAGATAACGGAAAGATCCATAAAGAACCTGCATATTTTTTTACTTTTACACTGGATCTCTATTACGAGTAATCAAAAAATCTCGGATTTCTAACAATGTAATCCCAAAAAAGATGCTCTCATATAACCCAAAGGGGAGACGAGATATCGGCCGTCCAAGAAATCAAAACGAACAAACACTGCCTATATCTTAAAAGTCAGAAGTAGATTGCTTTTTAAAAATGATCTATAAATTAGTGAAATGACCCCCCTTGTCTAAGCTATATAGAATACTACCCAGCATTGGCTATTGAATAATTCACGAATAAAAAGAAAAAGTGCATTGAAGTCTATAAAAAAAGTCTATACTCATTGTGTGTCTTTAAAACTTAAATTAAAATTTAAAAAGTTTTAAGACCCCTACAATACGTTTAGAGCTTTAGCCCCAAAAAAGCTGGGTGTCCTCGTGACCGTTAAGAACCTTTAAGGTGGTGATAAAGGACACTTTTCTAAGACAAATTTTCAAATAAAATTTTTATCTAAGTCCAAACCCTTTTTTTTGAATTTCATGATTTCAAACGGCCTTAGCTCTAATATTATTGATTTTTTTAGCTTAATGAATTAGAAGTCTTTTAAAGATCATTCGATCATCTACAAATTAGGATATGACCCCTTATTGTCTAGAATCAACAGATTTCGAGTTATAAATTAAATTAAGCGAAAAAATTTAAAAAAATTCAGGTTTTATTTTTTTCACTTTTCTTGCAAACCCCGTATCTCTTAAACGAAAGGTCTTAAAAAAAAAACTCATGACCCAAACCGGAAAGGAAATTTAAAGGGCTACAACTTTAGTTAAATTAATTTTTTTGGGAAACCAACCATTTTCACAAAAATTTTGAAAATAATGAACAAGGTGTAGGTGAAAAATAATAAATTCACAAAAATTATTTTAATAAATTCTCAAAATGGCTTCCCTCAATTATCAGCACACAGACGTACTCTTTTCAACAGGTGTTGCATGGTATTATTTATAACGGTTCTTCTTTCGGTAAGTTCTGTTACACCTATCTGTATTCTTTCCATTAATTTTTTTTTTTGACTACACCTTGTTTATTACTTTCAGAATTTCTGTAAAAATGGTAGGTTTTCCAAAAAAATTTATTTGACCAAAGTTGCAGCCCGTTAAATTTCCTATCCGGTTTAGACCATCAGTTTTGTTCTAAGACGTTTCGCTTAAGAGATACGGGATTCGCAAGAAAAATAAAAAAAAATTAAACCTGAATTTTTTAAAACATTTTTTCCTTTAATTTAATTTATAACTCGAAATCCGTTGATTCTAGACAATAAGGGGTTATAATCTAATTTGTAGATAAACGAATGATCTTTAAAAAAGTTCTAATCCATTGAGCTTAAAAAATCAATAATATCGGAGATATGGCTGTTTGAAATCAGAAATTAAAAAATTTGCTTTAAGTAATTACTAAAGTAAGAACTAAAGTAATTACTCAAGTAAGAACTAAAAAGTAAAAAATCACTTTAAGAGTAAAGTGTTTGGAATTTCAGTTTTAGACCATATTTTTATTCCTCAAATGCAGGCATTTTGTTTAAAATTATTGCTGATGAGTCGCACGCGTATAAAATTTGTGAGTGGGTCATTTATTTAAAATCGGAGTACGCATGCGACTTGACATATTTAGTTTACATTTTTACAAGAATTCTTATGTTTATGCTTATTAAATTGTAAAACTTATTTATATACAGGATGGTTTTTAATCCTTATCGTACATTTTATTTAAATTTAATGCTGTTGAATTATTATAATATTTTTTTATGTTTAACTTGATTTTTTTCCGTATTTTCGTTTTATTTATAAAATTTTTCAAAGATTCTGTAGATACCTATGTAGTACGGTTAGTGGTAGATTATTAGTTACACACGACTGCCCGTCTATCATCGTTATTGTTGCGGATATCATTACAGGGGTTTACTGCTAAAGTAGCTATTTCAGCTCAATTTAATAACTTGTTTTATTGCTCCTTTTCTTTGTTTTTTCTTGCTTATTCTGGTATTGTTCAATTTGTATACAAATACTTTTAATATTCGCATTCGTGTTGAAAAGTTGTATACTCTATAGCCATTACGTATTTTAAAAGTAAGAGGTGATTTTTCTTATAAAAAGAGACTCAATTACGTTTTCAAAAGCACCAATTTTTTAAATTAATGTATTGAGAGATTTAATATTTCAAAAAGAACTTCGGAATTGCTTTCATTCAAAGCGAAAAAATAATTATTGAAGAAATAATTAATGTTTAATTACTACACATTTTTCTTTTATACTTTAATTAAATATAATTATAATTCAATATTATATAATAATATAATAGGTATATTTACCTATGTATTTAGTACCCATCCCAATCTATATGGGCTAATTATTAATTATAAGATGAAAAAATCAAAAAATATATAATTCAAAATTTTGTATAATTAAATAATAAAAAAAATATGGGATTTTTTGATTTAAAAAATTTAAAATAAATGCGACTGCGCCAGTTTATATACAAAATTTTTCGTTTTTGGATTGAAATATTACAATGCTATAATAAAGTTTTTTTTTTCGAAAAGTAAGTAGATAGCGATAAACTTATTTTAGATGTAAAAAATAAAAATAATTTATTGATGGTGTAACAGCTGGATTATATACAGATCAATACACTTGGGCTAAGTTGATCATTAGAATAATGAACACACGACCATACAAAATACAATCATCACTTTGAAGACACGTGAGACACACGTGCTTATTTTATTGTTCGTCATTACTTTTGTATTACTATAGTTATCAATATTTTCACTACCTATTTAAATACCCATTAATGTTTGTGGTTTATACAACACTGAAATCATAAGTCCAAAAAAGAGAGACAGGTGCAGCTGTAAAAACAGCAGCAGTAGCGGATCCAACTTTTTTGGAATTATAGGAGTACTTAGACATTTTCACCAAAGTATACCGAATACTGCTAGCTAGCTTAGAGATCTAACTCAACAGTTTTTGAGAGCGGAGTTAATGGAACAACAAAAATAAAAAACAGTAAAAATCAAAAGAAGACTTTTGGGAATCTTCTTTGCGAAGATTTAAACAATTTTTTGTAAAAAAAACAAAAAGTCAATTTATGTAATTTGAATCTAGTAATTAGTTTGGCATACTAAAATGTACTCAAAGTTAATAAGAAAAATTTAGTGAAATGATTAAATACATGGTAGTATTGTACACAAAAACTGCGTGAATAAAAGTGGAATATAGACAGAATACCTAGTTGAAAGATTTAAAGTTAAATAAAAATACTGAAATTTAATGAGCACAAAATTTGAATGCAGCTATATATTTTTAAAATCTCTCAACAAATCCATTGATTTTCTTTGTATTAAATACATGGAGCTTTTATTTGATCTGCACGAAGTAAATAATATAAAAATATACCTCCTAATTATGGTTGCGGTTAAAAAATATACTGCATATAATAAAAATACGAGTTTAATGTAATATAGTATCCTTCGTCCTTTATAGATCTCTTTTATGGAAAATTATTTTAATGCCCCAATTGAGTGAAGCAATTTTGCAATATTAAAAATGTATAAACCATTATATTAATTTTTTTAATCTTTTATATGTATCAATGAGTGTAACCCTCAAACCGACCCTATGTTTACCATTAATGTAGCGAAAGCTACAAAGTATTTTAGTATATAGAGCTTATTGTCAGTGATTAAAATGAACCCTCTCAGATCGATACTTATAAGTAGTTGGTGTTTGGTTGATATAACGCACAATTACTTTTAACGAGCTGTTTATCTAAACAATCGTTCATAGCATAGGTAGGTACTTCATTAAGTTATTGCAGTTCCAGGATTTTTATCTTCTTTTTATTTCTTTTTAAATATTTAAATAATACTTTAGTAATATTAAAGTAATCCCTTTTACTCCCCTCTTTTTTAAAATTAAATTTAGTTTGTTTAAAATTTTTTTTGTTTTTTTTTTATTTGGTACCAGCCTGTTTGACGCTAAACTTATGCGGCGCAAGACCTATAGAAACTAAAAAGATGGCACTCTAAACATGATAACTCTATACTCATTAAGATCGTCAAAAGAATAATCTTGAGATATTTTCAAGAACAACAATTCATACGATCAATCAAGAATACTAAAATGTATTGTATTTGTAGAGAAACGTCTCTGAACGACGCGACGCATCTTTTAATTTAATATTTAAAAATTTTCTAGATGTAATCCCATTGAAAGATCCATTGACGACATTAAACCTGAAAATTTCCATATCGGACTTGTACGCAATAAATAATTTAATTGTGGAATTTAGTCCAGTACCCAAATGGCGGCACCCAAACGCCGGCGCCCAAATGTCACGTACCGCAAACTAATTATTGGTTTAGATGATTTTGGGTTACACTTGAATTTTTCCAAATGCGAATTGTATTCTAACGAAAACTTGTCTTTAGACAGAAAGCAGAAAATTATAAATGATTTTGAGAATTTAAGTCCAAATTTAAAAATTCGTAATTGTAAAAATCTAATTCTTCTATGAGTGCTCTAATTAAAGATCAACCGGTTCCCCCTGATTGCTTAGAAGCATCAAAATGTATTTTGAGTTCCATTCCACAACTAAATTATCGGGACGTGACATTTGGGCCCCGCCGTTTAGGCACCGGGACCTTTAAGTGCCAGTTATCATATTAAAAGATATGAATCATATCAATAACTCATACAAGTGCGTGAAGTTGTATTTTTTTACCCCCCATTTTTTCTAAAACTAGAAATTTTTTACTGTATTGTGTTGTATTCACTTGCATTGCAAATTTATTTTTATTTCGCGAAGCCTAAAGTTGCAATCGGGAAAATCCATTTTTGCGCTGGCACCCCCTTTTTCAAATATTTTGAAATTTAATTTTGTATTATGTTGTATTCAATTTGTATTGTTTGTATTATTAAAAATTAAAGCCCTAAATTTAATATCAACTGCGTAAATCGCAAAGCGAAATTTTGCTTTGGTTTAAAATTTCAAAATTTTTTTTTAATGTGTAGAATCACAAGTTCTGAATGTAATATTAGTATTGTCTAGCGCGGAATAAAGTTTTGCACTGGTCTTCTGTTTCAAATATTTTCAACTTTATGCTTCGTCAATGAAAAGAAGTTTTACAATACAATCTAATACAAGTGAATACAACACAATATGAATGATAATATAGGGTTCCCACTTATATGGTAAACCTGGAAAAGTCAGGGAATTTAAAACTTGTCAGTGAAAGTCATGGAAAGTCGGGGAATTCAAAATTTTTAACGCAAATAAAAAATTTTTTCAAAGAAATATTTTCAATTAAAATATTTTTTAATTTGAATAATTTTTTTACCGGCGCACACTGCGGCCAAATCCTTAAAAGCTGGCCATAAATCGAAAAAAAAAGTATCTACTTATGGTTTTTTTTTTGCTGGGTTGGCTTTAATATACCCTTAAGAGTCATATAATACTTATAAATTCGTGTATTTATTTTTACCTGCTTTAAAAAACTAGTGGTAATGTTGCTGTTGTTCGAATAGCGTCAATAGTGGTAACGTATTATTTAACAACGCATGTGTTTAAAGTGCCATATAAATTATAATTTGAAGAAAATTTCAATCGGATAAAATGGAATAAACTTCTGAAGGTAAGTAGAACAAGAAAAAAAATTTGTTAGTAATATTTTGACAAGTACAGTGAATCAGTGAAACGACAATTGTTACTAAATTTGATTAATTAAAATTCTTAAGCTGGATCCAGACACTGCGAGGCTGCCGCGCGCGGCTGCTGCGCGAGGCAGGTGCCTCGCTCAGTGTGGACTAATTGTGTCTCAGCTAGCGCGAGCCAGAATTTTCAAGGCTGCTTCAAATGTATCCCCTGCGATTGCGTAGTTGCCTCTGTAGAATGCATCTCCAGTTAGTTGACATCTTATCATGGCATCTGAGTATATAAATACCGTGTAAACGGAGCATGGAAGTTATAAATCCAATCTTTTAAAGAAATAATTAAAAATTTTTTTTAAGAAAGAATAAATAAGTTCACGGATAAACCTTTCTTATTTATTTCAAAAATATTACCAGTTACACTTATTCTTTAAGTAGCGTGAAAACGTTAGTAAAAGATATATTGGTGTTATTGTTGTGAATATCATAGCACTTACCTGAGGTTTATTATTTCTGATTTATAAGTTCGAAAAATAATTACTAAACGAAGTCGATAAACTAATAATAATTACCTACCTACAACTTGCATAATGTTTTTTTACATCTATGAAAATTTTATCATAACATTCATTCTTTCTGTAATTAAATAATTGTAGTACTAATCAATTTTATAATGATTACCTAAAAGTAACTAATTATGTATTTATTTTATTATCAATTTAGTTAGTTTGCGATGTTCTTTTACAATTTTGCATTTTTATTTGCCGATTACCTACTAATTAATCAATAAAAAAAAGAAAACAATTGTTTGCTGGAAAATAACAACATATTCCTATTTTTAAACTAATATGTATAAACATGACGTGTATAGACAATGACAAGTTAGGCTAAAATTTTAAAAGTTTTAAAATTTGAAATGCACATGGTCATAAATTATGTAATAAATAACACCTAAAATTGAACACTTAATGGCAATATATCTTCAATTAAATACCCAAGTATGACAGTAATGTTAACTTTATCCTGTTTGGAAACTTTGTTTATTTACTCGACCACTTTTGTACGTAGTCTTTTCTTTGAGTCGACCGACAAAATTTGGCTCGCAGCGAGGCAGCTCCGTTTTGTATCTCCGTTACTGTAAACATGGGCTAGACCATTCCGATGTGGCTAGCGAGGCAGCTTTGCCTCGCTCGACACATGTCTACTTAATGAAATTCCTATAAGAAAATTATCGTCCACACAGCGCGAAGCGTGCCGCGCGCGGCAGCCTCGCAGGAAACATGGTCCACACAGCGCGAGGCTTGTATCCCGAGGCTGCCGCGCGCTTCAGCCTCGCAGTGTCTGGATCCACCTTTATAATTCGACACATTTTGATGAAAAAGTTAAAAGTTCCGCAAAGTTCCGCCGTGAAACTTATTTGTGGTTACAATGAGACATATTGTGAACGATTAAAAAAAAAAAAAGTTGCGCAAAGTTGCGCAAAGTTGCGCCATTTTGTTTTATCACGTATTTTGTAAAAAAACGATGTTACTCGGAATTCACAAGTTTCTTAAAAGTAACATTTGAAATATTGTATTACTAAATTCTCTGATTAAAAAAATGCTTTTGTACAAACCTAACCTCATAATATGAGAAACTTGCTGTGCAGGGGCGGATTTAAAGTTTTTTTCTGGGGAGGGCAGTAGTATCAGGTTCCATACAAATACTAAAATACAGATTTTACCATACAAATACAGATTTGTCAACATCAGAAGACACTGATGCATCTGTAAATTTATCATCTAACGATGAAGCTAACTATTTTTTGTAAACATATGCTTACACAAAATAGTTCTTGTTCATTAGTGTACAATAAAAAATTTATGTTTAATGTGTAACTTTGCAATTATTTACTTGTATATATCTTTGATATAATATCGAATTTTTTCATGTATTTATAAAAAAATTATTATTCTTAATTATATTCGGTATTATGTCCGCCCTTATGAAAATAATTATTCTGATAGCAGATTTGAAATCAGCGACCCCGAAAACACCCAGATACCAATTTTAAAATTTATTATACTTCAATTTTTGACTTTTGTCCGCCATATTGGATGCACCATTATGAAAAAACTATTCTGATAACAGATTCGTAATCAGCGACCCCGAAAACCCCCAGACACAAATTTTCAAATTTATTATACTTCAATTTTCGACTTTTGTCCGCCATATTGGATCCGCCATTATGAAAATAACTATTCTAATAGCAGATTCGTAATCAGCGACCCCGAAAACCCTCAGATACCAATTTTCAACTTTATTATACTTCAATTTTCGACTTTTGTCCGCCATATTGGATCCGCCATTGTGAAAATAACTATTCTGATGGCAAATTCGTAATCAGCGACCCCGAAAACCCCCAGATACCAATTTTCAAATTTATTACATCAAATTTCGACTTTTGGCCAGCTTTTTAGGATTTGGCCGCACTGTGCGGCGTCCAAATGCCGGCGTCTAATAGTCTAGTGCCCAAACGGCGAGCGCCCAAAAGTCCTGGCGCTCAAAAATCTTGGCGGCCGAAAAATCGGCGCCTAAAAGACCAGCACCAAAACGGTGGCGCCCAAGTGGCGGCGCTCTAATACCGGTGCCCAAAATGGGGCGCCTAAATGTCCTGACCCGATTAGTTGACCTAATATTTCAGACATTTGATCATTTGCATATTTTAAATATCAATAATTATTATGAATCAGTAACATAACTTTTATTTATTTTTAATTAAATTTGGGGTTTGAATCTGGGACATCGGACTTTACACAGGGCCGTATAAACCATGGGTGCAATGGAGCCGCCGCACCCAGCGCCAAAGTTTAGAATGCGCCAAAATTGAGCGTTCTTAATTGCTGTGATTCCAAGGTACTGCATTTTTCTTTCATTATAACATTCTATATGATATTATTAGTATTAAAGACGCCATTTACCTAACCTGCACCCGGCGCTGAAATACCTTGATCCGGCCCTGACTTCACAGAATTTCTTGGCTCAGCCTTCCGAGGGTCCGTCAAGTTGGCCCCTCCACTTTGGAATTTTTAATTTTTTTTGAATTTATTGGAAAATGCTCGCGAAGTGCTGGCGAGTGCTGTAAATTTTTTTGAGAGTGCTGGGTCCGTTCGTTTTTTATTAGAAAAATGCCGTTTTCGGACCGAGAGGGGCCAACTTGACGCAGCCCCTCCACTTTGGATTAAAAAAATTTTTTTTTTTTTTTGGAAAGTGCTCGCGAAGTGCTGGCGAGTGCTGTAATTTTCTTTGAAAGTCTCATTATTCCCGGCCCGACGACAGAGAGGGGGATCGGGGGGGGGGAGTGATTCCACCCAGGCCAGGATTTAAATTTTTTTATTATGGAATATATTAATTACTTAATTAATTAATTAAGAGAAATATCCATGTTTTATTTATATTGATCTAGAATCCAAGCATCCATTTGTTGAAAACTAGTTTTTAAAATGTTTCTCAATTCACTGCATCTTGCTCGGAGCTTACTTTTTTCAAAGCTTCTGTAAATTTTTTAATAAAATATGTATCTTCAAAATATTTACAGCACTCGCCAGCACTTCGCGAGCATTTTCCAATAAATCAAAAAAAAATTAAAAATTCCAAAGTGGAGGGACCAACTTGACGGACCCGCCTTCCGATGTGCATAAAAAAGGATTTCGAAATTACTTCCTTATTGAAAAAATTACAAAAAAAATTTTTTTTAACTGCTAATATAGAAGATATAAATTGAGAAGACAACTCCAGTAAAGTTGCATTCCTCTCCATGGATAATATTTATATTATATAGTGTTATATAATTTGAATAAGTTTTTTCGGCTAATTTTGGTTATCGAAATATTTTGAAACTTTCATATTTTATTTAGTATTTAGTAAACAATTCTAATAAGTTTTAATATTTATATGTTAGATTTTCTAAGAAAAATTTTTAAATAAAATTTTAGTCCAAGTCTAAACCCTTGCGGGGTTCCTCCCTTTAATACAATTTTTTGAATTTCTGATTTCAAACCGCCATAGCTCCGATATTATTGATTTTCTAAGCTTAATTAATTAGGACCTTATTAAAGATTATTTGCTCATCTACAAATTAGATTATGATCCTTTATCGTCTAGAATCAACAAATTTCAAGTTATTAATTAAATTAAGGGAAAAACTGTTGAAAAAATTCAGGTTTTATTTTATTACTTTTTTTGCAAACCCCGTATCTCTTAAACGAAACGTCTTAGAAAAAAACTCATGGCCAAAATCGGATAGTGAATTTAACGGGCTACAACTTTAGTCAAATACATTTTTTTGAGAAACCAACCGTTTTCACAGAAATTCTGAAAATATTGAAGGTAAACAAAATAAATTAATGCAAAGAATACAGATAGGTTTGACAGAACTTTGCAAAAAAAGCGCCATTATAAATAATATACCGTGCAACACCTTTTGAAAATAGCACGCTTGTGAGCTGAAAATGAGGAAAGCCATTTTGAAAATTTATGAAAATAAATTTTGTGAATTTATTATTTTTTCATCTACACCTTGTTCATTATTTTCAAAATTTTTGTGAAAATGGTTGGTTTCCCAAATAAATTCAGTTGACTAAAGTTGTAGCCCTTTAAATTTTCTATCCGGTTTGGGTCATGAGTTTTTTTCTAAGACGTTTCGTTTAAGAGATACGGGGTTGCAAGTAAAGCGAAAAAAATAAAACCTGAATTTTTTAAACATTTTTTTTTTAAATTTAATTTATAACTCAAAATCCGTTGATTCTAGACGATAAGAGGGTATAACCTAATTTGTAGATAAGCGAATGATCTTTAAAAAAGTTCTAATTGATTAAGCTTAAAAAATCAATAATATCTGAGCTATCGCCGTTTGAAATCATGAAATTCAAAAAATTGCTTTATAGGGAGGTACCTCCCAAGAGTTGGGACTTGAAGCATCCTTTATCACCACCTCAAAGGTTCTCCACGGTCACGGGGATACCCTGTATAACATAATTATGCAGTGCTTTGAATTTCAAATTTCCGAGTTTTGAATAAATATATAAGTTATGAAATTAAAATAATTTTAATTTAACAAGGAAAATTTTACGTATTAATAACAATAATCATTTTATTAAGCAATGAATATATTTATACTTTTTTGGAACGAATAATTTTGTTCCGTTTTCCAGTTTAAAGAATTTGGCTTTTTATATTATGTTCTCGAGCAGTTTTATGGTTTGGACTTATCTTTTGTTCAATCGATAAACTTTATTTATAAACAGCTTGGAAATTTTTTTTTAAATTAAGATTTCTATTTTATTCGTAATAATGAAAATTTTATAAACCACATGAATGCAATGTTGAAATATGAAATAAAACATTAAATAGAAATAGTAAAAGAATTAAGTAATACTTAGAAATGATGATTTAGCAATAATGAATTGGAATAGCGAAGAGATGTGGATTGTGGCTAGAAATGCAATCATTCTACCCCAGTTAAGGTTTAGGTTTGCTTTAGTTATATTGTTTCCCGCTGTAGTTCACCGTCGAGTGCTCGCGGCCCGTAACGAGATAAACTGATTACACAACAATCTGTGCTAAGCCAAATAGAGTTTATAATTGAAAAAACCAACAGCCCGCACTCTATTGCATTTCATTTTCGATTATTCTGCAATGTGCATAATTATACCTTTCTCGGTGCACCTAATTTAATTACTACAACGCTACTAAATTAGTGCCTATCAAATACTACACTTTACATTACTTGATGTCAAAAAACATGTAGTTAAATTTTGAAAAGTTATCAAAAAATTTAAAATTGAAATTGCTCTGAAAAACTTTTTTTTCATTATTAATTTTACAATAGTTACCAGACACATTACTCGTACAACAGCAGTTATTGATCTTATGAGAATGGAGCTTTTCTTATGCTTTATTTACCACGCAGTTTCCAGAATATACATAATATTATATTACATAGGATAATTGGTGAAACAGGCTGTATGTATGTGTGTGTGAGAGCTTTTAAACAGATCTGATATTTCTTACTAATCTCTTCCGTACCTTTTTACCCGAAAGTTTTTCTAAAAGGGAAAAATTGGAATTAAAGTTTCGCATTAACATGATCAAAATATCAACAGCGTAAATACTTTCAGCAGTATTGGATAAAGCCCACACATACTGCTGTGATCTAAAGTCAAATATCAATTTGGGCAATGGGCTATGGAGAAGATATTGGAATACCACCCTATTAATTATATTTACATCATCTTGCCTTAGGCCAAATTGATCGCTTATGCACTGCAAAGTATACTATATGGCACTTGAAGAAGAAGAAACTCTCCATTCAAGACGACCCATTTCTCAATTATTTGAAATAGTTTCAAAAGAAGCCATCACGCCTAAAATCTGTTGATGAACTCGGTGGTTTACAAAACTAATATCTGGTCGCGTTCCCACAGCCAAATACATCAAACTGCCAACTGCTGCACGGTACGGAAAGTAGATTTCACAATTTGTTTCGAAATTGCTCAAATTTAGTGATCATTCCGATAGTGTTGTTACCGTATTACAATTTTCCATGTCAAAACGGTGAACACCTTTTGTGCATATGCTCGTTGATTCCCATGTATCGATCCATCCGATCTTTTATCAATTTCGAGACCCAAAAAACATTTTGCATCGAAAACCTTGATTATAAATTCCTCTCTCAAATGTTTAATAACAAATAAAATAATTTTTTCTTTTTCTGTCGCAATTTAACCACCGTCAACGTAAACTGCTAGCACCATCATACTATTTTTACCATTGCACACGAAAACACATGGATCCGATTTACTGACTTAAATCAAACTTGAACTTCTTATTCCAGCGGAGTGATGCCTGCTTAAAACCATACAAGCTTTTTGACAACTTGCAAACCCGTTCACTTTCATCGTCATAACCAATCGGTTGACTCATATAAACTTCTTCTAAATCTCCATTTAGAAAAGCAGTTTTTACATCAAACTGTTTCAATTTCATCCTCTTCGAAGCTGTCATAGTCAGAATAGCACGGATTGATGTAAATTTGACGACTGGACTAAACGTTCCTTGATAATGAATTCCATTTTCTTGGCCAAAACCACGAACCACCAAACGCGCCTTGTGTTCTGTTTTAACTTAAATACCCAACGATTATCAATCCAAGTGCAATTCTTGACTAGCGAATCATACTCTTCGTACATCGCTTTCTCCCGCTGTTTATGATCAGAGCTGTCTAAAGCACTTTGTGAAAGTAATTCAAGTACCAATTACCAAGTACTTTGTTAATGCCAAAAGTACTTCAAGTATCAAATACTATACTTTCTTAAAAGTACTTGAAGCATCAACTACTAAAGTACTTTACTAAGAAAAAGTATTTCAATTACCAAGTACTTATCAGAAGTAATTCAAAAATTTCAAAATTTGCCAAAAAGTAATTCAAGTACCTTCAAATTAGTCGAAGTATTTCAATTACCCCAATTAAAGTACTTCAATTACCCAAAGTACTTCTATTAACCAAAGTACTTCAATTACCCAAAGTAAAGTACTTCAATTTCATTTGATTGATTTCATTTACAACACTTAAAATAAAATAAAAAATTAATATTTATTGGTCATTTGATAATGCGTGTCTTCTAGGTGCGTTTATTATTTTAGGTGTGTTTATTATCAGTGCAAGTGTCACAGTACTTTAAAGTGTACTTTAAACTTTAAAGTACTTCAATTACTTTAAAACGTAATTAAATTACTAAAAATTAAATTTTTAAATTATTTTAAAAAACTTCAATTCGAGAACGGTACTTCTTTGTAGTCAATTGGTATTGTTGCAAAGTATTTACTACAGTAATTCTACAGAGCTCAATTCAAGAGCGTTTATAAACAAATACATTTTATTGTTTGTAAATTTACATGTGTTGCTTTATGCTCAATTCGAGAGCTATTGCTTTTCTATCTACGATCTCTACAAGATCATTTTATGTTGCTTCAATTGTTATTGTTGCAAGGAGTGAATAAAGAAGTTAATAAACGTTTGTTAACCAACGCATTTTTTCATTCCACACTCCCAAAAACTACAGTCCACTACATCGAACTCGGGAGGTAACAATCAGGTCTCTCGAACAATATCCATACTTCAATTACTTTAAAAGTACTTCAATTACTCAAATTGTGTTAAATCCAATTACCAAATACTCAAGTACTTTTTCAAAGTACTTCAAGTACTAAGTACTTTTAAGTTAGTTTCAAAAGTACTTTTAAAGTAAAAAAAAAGCAAAAGTACTTTGCAAAAGTTACTTTTTGAAAGTCTTTTATTTGAAATATTTTCAGCTCTGTTTATGATCAATCGATTCCATCGGTTGCTCGTACGTTCTTTTTTCTTTTCATTTTTTCATTCCACACTCTCAAAAACTACAATCCACTACATCGAACTCGGGAGGTAATAATCAGGTCTCCCGAACAATATTCATACTTCAATTACTTTAAAAGTACTTCAATTACTCAAATTGTGTTAAATCCAATTACCAAATACTCAAGTACTTTTTCAAAGTACTTCGAAGTACATTCAAAGAAGAAACTAACTTAAAAGTACTTAGTACTTGATCAAGTACTAAGTACTTTTAAGTTAGTTTCAAAAGTACTTTTAAAGTAAAAAAAAAGCAAAAGTACTTTGCAAAAGTTACTTTTTGCAAGTCTTTTATTTGAAATATTTTCAGCTCTGTTTATGATCAATCGATTCCATCGGTTGCTCGTACGTTCTTTTTTCTACATTGATCGCCAACATTGTCACATGATTTGCCGATGAAGAATATATGATAGATCCGCTCTGATAAAGGAACAAGATTGTTCCGATCTCTCAATCGCTTTTTAACAACATTCCTGTTATCGAGATCACACAATGCACCACGACCTTCTTGTTCTCCGGGGTGTTGTTTCCGATTCTCGTTCATTATCATTTTCCGCTTCATCGTCAGTTGCAACGCCTTTGTCAACTTCTTCTTCAGTGTTACCAATTTCAAGTGCTGCCAATGATTCTTCTAGTAGAAACACTACATTACACGCAACTTCGAGTTTATTTGTTTCCGGATTCCAAATTCGATATTCTTTCGAGTATCGTATCCAACGAATATACATTTGACTGCTTTGGAATCAAACTTTGGAACGTGAAAAAAAACTGCAGATCCGAAAATTCTTAAATAGTCAATCTTCACCTGTTTGTTATACCACAATTCATACGGTGATTTGTTTACAACATTACTCATTCTAGTTCGGTCCAAAACATATGTTGCGAAATTCACTGCTTCAGCCCAAAATTTCTTATCTTATTTCTTATTTCTCGTTCTGTACAACCATTTTGCTCTGGAGTGTAGGGCACCGTGCGTTGATGATGAATTCCATTTTCGTAGAAAAATTTCTTCATGTTCTTCAGGTCCGTCCTTTTGTGCCAACTTAACAAATTTCTTGACGTTCTGATTTTTGCTTCAAGAAATACACGAAACAAAAATGTGAGTAATCGTCCTTAAGTAACAAAAAATATCTAGAATCGCCGAGCGAAGTTACCTCTATCGGCCCACACAAGTCTGCATGAATAATTTCGCCGCACTTCATTGATTTCTTTTCACGGCTCTTGAAGCTTCCACGATGATGTTTTTCATAAACGCATGCTTCACACGTAAAATTCTCATTGATGAAATCGATTTTTAACTTGTGTAACGTTTTGATGTGCAAGTTGCTCATGCCATGCACGAAGCGAATCTGGTACAATTTCCCATTTCGTCGAACTCCCACTACAACAACATTGTTATCTTTTAACAATTCACAGCGCTCGTTGTCCGATCGAAATTTGTAACCACGATCCATGGTTTCTCCCGATGAAAAAAAATTTACTCCAATTTTAGGCACATATAAAACTTCTACAATTCGTTTTGGAATCCATTCATCGCCTTTGAAAACAAGAATGCTTATATCACCCTTTTCTTTTGCCTCGATCGTCGCTCCATTTCCAACTGTGACCATTTCGGATGTCTTCCCAAAGTTTTGGAACCATATATGACAATTGCGCATATGGTCACTTGCACCTGAATCCCAAAGCGAAGCGTCTTTTTCATTTGTTGAAAACGAAATATGACACATAAATGCATCGGTCGACCCTTGCCTTGTTTCCGTGTCATTCTTCTTTTGATGACATTTACTTCTATAATGACCTTTTTGATCACAACCGAAACACTTGCCCTTAGGCTTTCCACTTTTACCACTGCTATTTTTTCTTTGATTGGACGAATTTCGTTGACTCGACGAATTTCCTTGATTCGACGAACTTTTCCAATTATTTTTTTCGCCAGCAGCGCTTCCACACTTTCGACAATTATCACGCGTTCGACTAAACTCAATAGTTTATTTGGTGATATTTATGATTAATTATTTTTATTAGTAAACGAATTTCAAACTACAACGATAATTTATTTATATGACTAATTGTAAGATACATATGACTGCCAATGGCGTAAATCTTTTTGACTAAAATTGGTACTAGTTTTGGCAAGCAATTTTAAATATTTAGCAAGAATAAACAACTCGGTATCATGGTAATGGTTTTCCTTATAATATGATGTAATCTTTAAACCATTCCTTGGGTTAAGATGAAAATTTAACTCCTGATCGTCAACTATGATGGTGTTTTTCTCATTGAATTGGTCAAATTTTTCCCAAATCACCGATAACGCTTTAACCTGTAAAGTGGACTCTAATAAAAAGTGACCAATAATCTTGAAATATTCACCTGAATGTTTCCATAAACGGTTGTGATAGCAGGAGACAAATGAGTTGAATCCAATGCAAACAGTAATTTAAAGCCTTCATTGTTTAACATGTTCAAAGCCTTAAGTTTTTCGAGAATATACGTTAACGAAGTAGAAGACCAAACCGCAATGTCGTAATACTGGTAAACTACAATAAGAAAATCTTCCAAATATTTTCTAATGTTAGCTGTTCTTCGAATTATTGGTTCGGGAAACTTATAATCAGCTATTGTGTTATCGATATCAAGAACCAGCAACCGTTTATTTGGTCTTGGATTATTCCACAGAGTAATTAATGCCATTTTCAAAATCACTATTCCAATATATATGCCTTTTGATCATAAACGAACATTATTGCACGACTTTTTCAACGTCAAAAATTGTCATTTTGATGTTTTCGACATTGTTTTGTTTCATTAGTCGCGGTTAAATATTTTAACAAATTTAAATTTTTGGCGGGTTTTTAATCTGGATTTACACAAGCGCAGTATATCCACAAATTTACTGGTTTACTGTTCACCAACGAAAATATATCAAATTATTTAGATTTGATTTTGCTTTTTTGATTTAATCAAAATTACAGAATGACAATATGACAAAGCATTTGTTCAGTTATTTTTGTTCTTCAAAGTTGGTATATAGTAAAATAAAAATAAACAGTGAGGTGACGTCACTTTTAACAGAAGTTCAATTGGATGTGATAGCCATGGCAACCGATTACAAAAACCTCTTTTTCCACCAAATTTATATTTTTTATTTAACTAATTTCAAATTTATGTGACAATGGTACATATGATTTCCAATCTTCTAAATCTTCCTCACTAAAATGAATACTAGTTTTTGACCAGATTTTTTAAATATTTTGTTAAACTTCGGAACTATTTGCAAAATCAATTCCTATGAAAAATGAAGCATTGCTAATCCTTGGTCATTCTGGCGATATATTGATGACTGTAAAATGGTCAAAGAATATCCAGCTTGCATGTTCCTTGGTGATGGAATTTGTTCCTCTGGTCAAGATTGCGTCGATCTCATTGCTGAGGAGTTTTCTAATGTGTATTCGAGGGATGATGCCACTAATTCCAATTATGTCTCGAGCGATGTTATTTACTGTAAATTGTTTAAAATCACATTGGAAGATGTTTTTGAGGCCCTCGTAAAATTGCCTGAAAATTTTAATTGTGGAACGGACGGAATTGCATCAATCGGCTCAGCTGAAATTTGGAAATTTTACAACCGAAGACATTGAAATCCAGAGGGAAGTTTGTCAGGGCTATGTGCTCTTACCGCTTCTTTTCAACTTATACTCGGAAGCCATTTTTTAAGAAGCTCTAGAGGAAGCACAACACGGAATTAAAGTGAACGGAAGATTAAATAACAACATCAGATATACCGATGATACCCTCATTCTCGCCGATAGTCCTGAGGGTTTACAAATACCGATTGACAAAATAAATGCAGTCAGCAACGCATACGGTCTCAATATAAGCAAACAAAAGACAAAAACAATGATAATAACGAAAAAAATCAATCAACAACATAGATATTAGTGTCAGGGCGATATACTGGAGAGGGTGGACAAAATTAAGTATTTGGGATGCTGGCTACACGAGGACTGGAATCCTGATGACGAAATCGGCTAGCGAAAGACAGATACGAATACATCATCATGGTAACCTCCTATGAGAAGACGGCACTCTAAGAAGAAGATGGATGGATGGACTTGGATGCTATGTTATGGACCGCAAACAAAAAGTGCGCATTAATAGTTTTCTTTCTATGAATATTTAAGTGTCGACCAGATGGTCCATTTCTGCTATTTATCAATGCCATTGGACAATTTGCAAATATCTATTGTTTGATGATGGATGATGATGGTGGATAGAAGGATTCTGAATCGTGTCTCAGAGATAGATGATTTGGGTGTTTGCTTGGACACGGGCCTAACCCATAACAATTATATTGGAAAAATATTCAGCACTTCGCACTCTTGGCTTTATTTGCAGACAGAGTAGATACTTTTCGGCTAATATAGTCAAGGTACTTTTCTCTTGTGAGATCACATTTCGAGTATGGGTATGCGTTTTTTACCATACTTATATTGGAGGATTGCAATCGGTGGAACGTAAATACAGTGGAAAATTTCTCCAGTTGAACTGCCTGTAACACCAATTTGAAAAATTCAAATTCATCAAAATACTAATTGCAGCGTCAAAAACTTGGCATCAACTTTTGGCAAAAGTGATGTCACCATAGTATAGATGTCACCATAGTCACGGTTAACGTTGTTGCCATGGCGACGGTCCAGATGAGACGATAACTTATTGGTGAATTGTGGCACTTGCGTATTTCAAGGTTCAAAAACCGTTAATGTTTAAAATGTATTACATAAGATTATAAGGTTATTAATTTATGAATAATAACCGTTACTCATCAGACAAAACAAAGGCAGTGCAAAAACTTCAAAGTGATATTTTTGACGTGGAAGAAATTCGTGAAATAAACTTCGTTAGTAAAGAAACATGTTAATAAATTAATAAAATAAATTTGGATAAAAATCTTTACAATGGCATCAATCACCATGTGGAATAATCCAAGACCAAATAAAGGGTTACTGGTTCTTGATATCGATGAAACTATAGCGGATTATAATGGTGTAGAAGTTATAATTAAAAAAAAAGTTTATGCTAGAAATCATTTAAAATACTTTCTCGCTGAGGTTTACAAATATTACGACATTGCAATTTGGTCTGCTACTCCCATGAAGTTTATTATGGAAAAGCTTGCAGCTTTGAACATGTTAAACAACGAAACCTTCAAATTACTATTCGCATTAGATGTTAATTATATGGTTCCTGTTAGCTCAAGGAAATTTGGGGATGTCTTGGTGAGTATTGCAGAATTATCGGTTACCTTTTATTATCGTTGACTTTGCAGGTTAAACCATTATCGGTGATTTGGGAAAAACTTGGGCAATTCAACAAGAAGAACACCATCATGGTTGACGATCAGGAAAAGAATTTTTATCGTAACCCAAATAATGGTTTACAAGTTACATCATATTGTACTAAAGACCATTACACTGATATCGAGTTAATTACTTTAACAAGATATTTAATAAATCTTGCCGAAAGTAGTATTAATTTTAGTGAAGAAGATTTAGAAGATTGGAAATCATATGTACCATTGTTATATAGATTACAGTAGTTTGAAATTTGTTAAATAATAAATTAATTTTGTGCAATCCATGTTTTTGCCATGGTTATCATATCCAATCCAACTTTTGCTGAAAGTGACGTAACCCCGTAGTTGACTGTTTATTTTTATTTTACTGTGTACCAAAGTAAATAGCATTACTTAGATCTTGGTGGAATTAGTGTACCGAACGAAAAGTTTCCAGGCGTTGATAGATATAGAAGCAACTAGAGAACACTTAGTTCCCCAAAATCACAATTAGCCTCCCAATATTAATTTACTAAAGGCAGGGCCAGTGGTGTTTATTTCTGAATTGGACCCGAAAGACCTTGAGAAGAAGATGTACATAAGATGCTAAAAGGAAAAAAATTATTGTTATTATTATACCTCTTCCTCCAAATAATGGCTCAGTTACGTCTATGTTGAGAGGCAGGTCAATTATTAAGATCTTCAGATTAACGTGGAAGATTTTTCTAATTTTTTTTGTGCTACTTTTTGACAAAACTATAATAATCAGTTCAAACAGGTCCCAGGTTGGTTAACGATAAATGAAACAAATAAAACTTGTTATGCCGACGTTTCGAAGATTTTATTTTTCTATTCTCAGGAGTCAGGACTACAATAGCAAAGGCAAAAAACGATATCTGTTTTTTTGCAAAATAAATAAATATTTATTTAAAATTAATAAACGTAAAATCATACAGAGTATTTCAATAACAATTAAAATTATATTTTACACCTACGAAATTATTTGGTAGTGTTTCGTGCTTATTGGTAATTTTCAGTTGAACATAACTGATCGTGATTAACTAACTTTTGTTTAAAAAAAAACTATAAATATTTAATTTATAATTGTGCCAATAATCATGAGGAGATCGATTGATTAAAAATTAATTAAGCTAAAGAATTAAAAATTCAATTATTAATTTTTGTTTCTATTTAATTTATTATTTTTTAATTTAAAAAAGTTTGTCTAAATAATATAAGGAATTCTTAACTAATCAGCAAATATAAACAACTTTTTTAATTTCTCCTTATTCTTCTTAATTTTCAAATAAATTAAACGGTTTGTTTAACTCTGTAACTTAACAATGAAAGTCAAATTTTAATTAACTAACTCGACAATCAATTAGAAACGTAGCTGAACCGTGACGGACATTTAACGTTACAAATGTCACACGCGCTATAAAATCAATACACCCAAATTCAAATTTAAAATAGTTCACTTTTCAATTGATTAATTTAATGGCGAGAGTAGGGGGGATCTATCCAATTTAAAATTACCTTTTATTTTATTGTAATGCATGCTGTTTGCATTGTTTTACTTTTTACCTTATTTTCAATAAAAAAAAAAGTTTGTTATTTAAAAAACAAGTTCAAAAATAGTTAAAGACGTTTTAAAATTACATTTAAAAAAAATGACCTCGAATAACAAAATGTTATTAAATCTAATAAAAATAATTAGTTGGATTAAACGACAATCTTTGTTGTAGCAACAAAAAAACCTTCATTGAGGCTATTTCAAGTAAAATATTAGTTGCTATTACAATTTTTTTTTCTCAGTGTAATTTTAAAATTATAACGAAACATTCCAAATAATTAATTTAATCTTCAAACATTTGTTGTCTATAATATGTAATATAGCCCCGAAAAGATTGATTTTTTAGTAAAAATAGTTTAGTGCTTTTTTAAAGAGCGTGAAATAATCTAGAGACTAGATTAAACCTTTTATTGTCTAAAATCAACAGCTTTCGAGTTATGAATTAAAGTAAGTAAAAAAATGCTGAAAAATTCGAGCTTTCCTTTGTTGTTTTTTTTAAACGAAACATTTTACAAAAAATTCGACAGTCCTATTCCGGATAGAATTTTTAAGGAATTTCAACTTTCGTCTAGTGAAAATTTTTGAAAAAACAATTTATTTCATAGAAAATCAAAAAATAATAAACAAGGCAGCTACAAAATCAAAATTAAATTCACTAAGTTTGTATTTTTATTCGAAAGGACCGCCCTCACTTTCAATACACAGTCGTGATTGTTTTAAAAGATGTACAGTATTATTTATAACAATATATCATAAAGTTGTGGATTTTGAACCTGTTTGAAGCAAAGAGAATTTTTTTGAATATTTTTAAATTTTCGTTAAGAGGCGCCCTCTCGTGTATTTTGTGCGAAGATAAATTTAAAT
The DNA here is from genome assembly GCA_947369205.1 of Cantharis rufa. Classification (NCBI taxonomy): domain Eukaryota; kingdom Metazoa; phylum Arthropoda; class Insecta; order Coleoptera; family Cantharidae; genus Cantharis; species Cantharis rufa. The sequence continues at coordinate 24,111,609 of OX376309.1, forward strand.
TAAAACTTAATTTATCTAAATTACAACTGTAAAATTAGAATTTGTTATTAATAAAATCAATATTAGCAGTTATAAATACTTTGGAATAATTTTTTTTTTCAAATTTGACTTATTTTATAATCGTACATGACTAGTTGGTCACATGACCGAACGGTTGTAACGAATTGCGCAGCGCATAACAGATTTCGCATTTTGTTGTTGCTTGTTTGTTATTTGGTCGTGTTATTAGTTTTGTAGGTAAGAAATATGCTTAAAACTGAATGTCCCCTCTTAAAATATTGAAATTTTCATAATTAAACCATTGCTTAATAAAGTCAAGATAGATTTTTACAAATCAATTAACCGTTTTACTAAATTCGAATAAAATACATAGCTGTTACCATAGTGAGGTTAAATTCGTCTTTAGTTTTAGCGTAAAAAAATGGAAGATGTTCTAGTGAAGGAGGTTGTACAACATTTGTCCTGTACAAATGAAATAGCTTTTGCACTTCTTCATTACTATGGATGGAACCTTCAAATGGTATTATTAGAAGCATCACAAGTTTGCGATCAGCGGGTCGATGGGTCAGGTATATAATATTCACTTTCAATTTAAATACAGCTTACTCTAACACTGCAATAATATTGTAGCAGATTCCCTGCTGGTAAATAAATCGATACAAAATGGTTTCATCGGGAATGATACCTTGTCTTCTTTTCCGGACGTCGTCTTGGAGAACGATACATTTTTAAAAAATGTGGAACAGGATTGTCTTGAGAAGAGTATGAAAAGATCGTTGGAGGAATCTAAACACCTTAACTGGTGGATTAAATTTATAGGAGCTGCGCATAAGTAAGTTTTTGTTCTTTTAAATTTCTTAAAAGAATGTTATCAGTTTGAAGTTATGGGGTAATCAGTAAACAAGTGTTACATTACTGCACACATACTTCTTGAATGTCAATGTTATGTTGACTTATCGCTAATTTAAATAAAATAAAAATGAAAATATATCGACCACATAGCTTTAATTAGAAGATTGATTACGTAGCGGGTATTTTGGGTTCTAGTAATGAAAATGCTAGTATATATTTGCTGACCGGTTTCAACTTTTAATATAGGCCTTCATCAGAGTCAGGGGTGGGCAAAATACATGAAAATATGTATTTGAAATGCAAATTACAAAATAAATTTGTTATGGGTATTTGAAATACAAAATGCATTAGTTTCTAGTATTTGAAATACAAAATACATTACATTTTTATTTTTAAGAAGTATTTAGAAACAAGAGTTTTGAAGGTTTTAAAATATTTGTATTTTGTAATTTGTATTTGAAATCCAAAATACGTTTATTTTGGGTATTTGATATACAAAATACAAATACATTGAAAATATGTATTTGAAATACAAATTACAAAATACGAAATGTATTTCAAATACAAGTATTTGAGATACTGCCCAGCCCTGTCAGAGTCTAAAAACGACATTAGCAACAAAACATTTCACGAGTACAGGCCCAGTTGCTGGATGGCGTGCATGAAGACCACTTTCTAAAAGTCTCCTGCGGATGGTTCGATTACTAATGGGTACAATATGCACTAAATTGACTTAATTGAAGTTGAAATTGGACAGGACAGAAGTAGGACAGTTCTCTCGATTAATTGATTTTCTCTCGAACGAGGCTGATTTTGAACACTACCCATCTCCAAATAACGTTTTTAAATGTTACACACAGTTCTTTCACTAACATCAGTACGTCGGGCTACTTCTCTATTACTAAGACCAGTTTCAGTTAGAGCTATAATTTTTGCTGATCTTTCTAGGTTTTGTGACATTTTTTAAAACTAATATTTAAAAATTAAACAAAGAATACGCTTGGCAGACATATCACTTTTAAATAACTTTTTTTAAAACAACTACTCACGTTCAGGATAATTCACACAATGCACCTTACTTTCGGGCACAGAAATATATTAAATAAATACTGTTATGTACTAGGTAAAATTGCCCACTAGGATAATTAGGTAAAAAATATTCTGGGAATTTTGTTAACGGGTGTCTAAATTGAATGTGTATACCTCTTCAAACATTTCAACTTATAAACCTGATGCTGTTTAAAATATTACACTAAAGGCTGTGGCCTTTATACCGATTTGGCTCATTTATTTTTTAGAGGTTCTTCTTGAACCATCATTATATTTTTACATTACATTATTTTCTCAGAAAGTATTATTGCAAATAGAATGATATTCGGATAAGTTACAGAGGTACTAAAGACCTATAAGTGGTAATTTTTTTGTGATTTTAGCTCTATGTAAAATGTGGAAAAAACAGGAAAAAAGTTTTCAAAAATTAAAAGAATTAAATTTTGGCCGTACAACAATCACCAAATTTTTGTCAAATATTCCTTATATATGCCCATATAACATATAATTTTAAAATTCTACAAAGAGTGTAACACATTGATATTTATAAAAGTTCACGCTAGCACGTTTGTGAAATTGTATTTTATTAAAACAAATACTGCTGTAATAATATTCCTTTGACAAAAACTGCAATATTTGCAAATTCACTAACTACGCTAAATTTAATTTCGTTCACTAAATTCACTAAAAATATTTCGAGAAAATCATATCGTTGCTTTTTAAAGTATGTCTTAATGGAATCCTTATAGATATTATTGTGAATGTTCTAATGGAATGAGAACTGTTGGGTGTTGCTCTCATTTGGCAGCAATAATATATTATTTATGCTATGCAAGATATTGTGCAAAAATAATAAAATCTGCTGAAATCCTAACGGACGTATTTAAAAATACAGACATATCAGTGACCATTGAAGACGATAATGATAACGATTACAGTGCGACCTCGATAATCCGAACCTTCATCACACCGGATTCTGCAGTAATCCGGCCAAGCATTTCAATTGCATTGTGTACTTTATAATCCGGATTTGATAGTACTCGGTAATCCGAATCTGCGTTTGTAATAATTGTGAACCCCTGTATCGTATCTGTAATTCACATAAGCAGTGTGTGTGCCTTCGATTTGACCGTTACATATCGCGTCTGAGGATTAATAATTGCTTAGCTTGCTACATAGTATGTTTTTCTGTTCAGTTTTATTTTTTTGTTAATTCATAAATATTTAACAGAAGAATGACAAGGCAGTTAAAAGTTTCAATGTGTGCATACAGTGGGCAGAAGAAACAAATATCCCACTACATGATGTTCTTATTGTACTTTAAATATTAAAAGAAACGGCTTTTATAATGAACCACAAAAGTTCAAGCAAACAAAAATTACAAATTACTTTACATAATGATATAAAATTTTATAAGTATGCTTCTGTTTTAAATAATTTTTGTTTATGTTCTAGTTGAATGTTTCTTTTTTCAATAAAAAAACTGTTGCTTCAGTAATCCGAATTATTTATTAGTCCGGATGATCGCGGTTTTAATTAGTCCGGATTATCGAGGTTGCACTGTAGTTAGTTAAACGATTAATTATAAAATTATACTTAAATGGTATTTTCTATTTCTTTATTAAATAATCATCATCAGTCATCTATAGATGACTTTATCATTGGTTGAGAATTAATGAAAAAGTTCATTAATACTATAGATTTTTTTATTATATTTATGACCGTTTTTGGTTCAGTGTAGGTAAGAACTTTTATAAAAATCAATATTTTATATTGACCCTTCGTAGAATTTTAAAATTAATATATGTTATATGGGCATATATAAGGAATATTTGACAAAAATTTGCTGATTGTTGTACGGCCAAAATTTAATTTTTGAAAACTTTTTTCCCGTTTTTTGCACATTTTACGTAGAGCTAAACAACAACAAATTTATCACTTATAGGTCTTTAGTACCTCTATAACATATTCGAATATTATTCTATTGGTAACAATACACTTTCTGAGAAAAAAATTCTTTACTAAATTTTTTCTAAGAAACTATCAACATTTAGGATCTAATATTTTGGAAAATGTAATGGTGCTTTGAGAGGAACCTCTAAAAACAAATTAGCCAAATCGGTGTAAAGGCCATTTCCCCATGCTTACCCGGCTAGCCTTTAGTAATACATATGCAGTGTTTTGGACTTTTGTCCAGGAGTGTATAAATTATGAAAATTAAAAATCAAATTTATTGTACAGAGGAATATTTGGTATAATTAGCTTTTCTTAACACATTACTGTCCGACAAGGGATTATAAAATTTTACCTATACAGGTGACATAAATTAATTTAGAAATTAAATTGATAAAACGAAATTGATTAACTTAGTCTTGTTATTTTGCTGTTACGTTTGCTCCTTTTTTCCATTAAAACCATAGCAATTCAGTTTAAAGCCATGCTAGTATTGGTCAACACTTGAATTACATTACATGTTTCTGATGTTCGCTTGAAAAATTCTAAGAGCAGTAAATTTGGAATTTATTTTGGTTATGGTGACTCCTCTCGAATATATTTTAGATTATTTGTTATTTCAGACTAAGCTGCATTTCTTGCATGTTTGTTTTTGTTTTTCCTAATTTTACCATGTACAACCAAGAATGTTTTTGATATTCCTCTATTATGAGGTTCACCTGCTCCTGTGCCAAAATATTTCAACCAATGAATATTATATTTTTAATAATGACTGAATCCATTTCAAATCTTGCAGGCTACAGAATTCGTTTTCGCTGAAATATGTTGCTTATACAAAATGAGGAGACCCGTATTTTTTTCACTACAAAAACGGTATGACGTCCGATAGCAACATTTTAAAAATAAGACACAACGATCGTTGAGAAAATTGATATAGCAATTGAATGCATGGACACGTACACAGGTAGATAAACGTTAAAAATAAACGCCAAAATAATCATGGATGCATATAAAATATTCTGTGCGGTGGAGTTTGTGTGAATTTGAAATTTTAATGTTTAATTCATTGATATTTACAAATTTATAACGTGTCGTGGTCTAAATTTGGAATGAATTTGATGGCTTTGCACTAGAAATTACAGTAATCCAATCAAAATCATTCGGTAAATTTGAGTCCCTCGTTACCAGGAACTTCAGTGTAATACTGGTGAAGTACCATTTTGATATCAAGAATTTGTTCAGTGTCAATGTTATCAGTTCTTATTTTGGTCGACACATCTATCAGATCAAAGAACGGCTCGTGGTGTCTACATGGTGTTTGCTACTACTAATACCCACTGTACTAATTTTGCAAGATGATTAACTACTCCATTTTGTTCTGTATGAGTTTCTCTGCTGTTTCGTAATCGTTTTGTTTTAAATATGTTTATAAGCTTTTTCTAAGTTATTTGCAAAATATCTGAATTAATGGTTTTTTCACGTTTACCTGCATCTATTTTCATGCATTTCATTATTTATTATTATATCAATTTGCTTGAATACAGTTGTTTTTCAATGCACTTACTCAATTGCTGCCAATTTGGTAATTTTATAGCTTGAATTTATTTTTTTTCACTTACGAGGAATCGTACTTGACTTTTAAAAATATGAAAATCTAAAAAATTGAATAATTTTTCTCAAAATAACCACTTTATTTTCTTTAATATGATTTGGGGCATACTTACCCTGTATGTCCTCAAAATTTCAATATCAATTTATTTATTATTGAAATTTTTTTTCAGGAAAATTGCAATATTTTGATCTTTTTGTCAAGTTTTTGAATTTTTATATTTTTAAAAATCAAGTACAATGTTCCTCATACAGCTACAAAATTATCAAATTGACAGCGATTTTTCATATGCTATACACCAAATTTTTTTGAAAATAACATTATTTATTTCGAAATATTAAACTACCGCTATCGGGTGTCAGACCATTCATTCTTTGGGTTGAAAAAGAACTACGGGTCTTTTCATTTTGTATAAACAACATGTTTCAACAAAAACGAATTTTGGAACATCATGTCCATATCCAGTTTGCATGATTTGAAATGGATTCAGTCTAATCTAATGTTTTTTAATTAAACTGATTTTAATTTGTAATTTTTATAAATTCTAGGCTCTTTCCACTTTCAACCATTGGAGATGGAAATTGCTTGTTACATGCACTTTCTTTAGGAATGTTTGGAGTCACAGACAGACTAGTCATTTTAAGAAATGCACTGTATAAATATTGTAATAACGACCCTACTATGATGGCTATTGAACGTCGATGGCGTTTATCTCTTGCTTGTAATAATTCTCGAATCAACCTAATTTTATCGGAACAGGAATGGCAAGATGAGTGGGCATCAGTTACATCAGCTCCAACATTGGAGAGAATCAAGTCGCCAGATCTTAGGTACATCGGCTTAGAAGATATACATATCTTTATTTTAGCGCATATGATTAAACGGCCAATTATAGTTCTGGCACAAGATTTCATAAAAAACTCGAAAAATGAGAATATAGCTCCTATAAACTTTGCAGGGATTTATATACCATTTGAATGCCCAGTAGAACAACTATCAAAATGCCCCATTATTTTGGGATACCATGGTGGCCATTTTGCTCCACTGGTTTATATGGATACCTATGTTAATCAAATAGAAATGCTCACTTATCTTTTGCCGACAATAGATTACAATGGTGGTTTATTGCCATTAAAATTCTTTATGGATCCTGGCTTAACTTTTGGATCTACTTCGGTTGTACCTGAAAATATTCTTGATATTGATAAAAATGAATATTCAAAGATTATAAGAAAATACTTCAACATTACAAATTTTGAAGGGGCAGTTCCAGATGACGATAAGTTTTTAAATCTTGGAGAAGACAAAAGGATGAAATCTATTAATCATATACAGACTCTTAATAATATAAGAAAATCAGTGTTAAAACTGAAGAAAGACAAAGAAACAGCTGTTCATCCTTCATTGTGCAATGCAGATTTGATCGAAGTTGTTGTTAAAAACCCAGAAAATTTTAAACAGATTTTGATAAGCTATAGTGACTTGGCAAGTACTAAGCAAGATGTTACTTCATCCAAACAGAGTTTTAATTGCTCAGATTACCTCAATAGACCTATAGAAAACGTTAACTACGAGCGAGAGGGTGGATTTGGAATTGGAAAATCGCGCTTTTATCGAGAAGCCGATTCTGCAACCTACAATGCAATCAGTAAAATTCCTAAGTCGTCAATGCCACGAGATAAAACTTTGTATTTAGCCAAGTCAACCTTTTTTAATGATACAGGCAAATCCTTTGATCCTGAAAATGATAACAAAATAAAAAAAATCAGTAGTGTGATTAAATCTACAACTGAGGAATGCAAAAAAATTTCTAAGATGGACTATATTCCTTTTGTTGACGAAAATTGTGACTTGAATGGATTTGGCTTGCCTAAACTGTGTTTTGATGATATCGTTTTACCATATTCAGCTATAAAAACTATGGATTTTTCGGATAGAAGACCTGTAGATGAAATTGCGGATGATATTGCCAATGCAGTTTCGCCTAAATTGAATTTTATCAGTTTTTGTTAGAACCTGTTGATCAGTATTAATGTTTAGACTGTAAGTTTGTTTTGTTTTGATGTTTTATTATTTTTTTAGTAGCTTTAGAGTGTTTTCAAAACTTTTAATCCAAAGAACTTAAGTTAAATTTTAAAAGTCTTCCTAGTTGCGTTGAACTGGGTTAGATAGTTGAATTTTTGTTGTTGTGCTTATTCGAATTAGTTTACTAATTTGGATTTCCGTTTTTGTTTCTTTTATTTTTGAGCATGGAAGTGACGATTTGAGTTGTCTTCCAATTTCAGGAATGTGATACCAATATGCCTTCGTTAAAATCTAAACTAACAAATTAGGATAGTAGTTTTGTTGTGAAGTATCTAAAGGCAGCTTCTTTTTATCGATTTTGTGTTTGTTAGCTGTTTGTATTTAGGCTTAAGATGAAAGTTGAGAAGAAATCTGTGCTTCAGTTGTCAGAGCATATACAAATCAGATTTAATTTAAAATTAAAGCAACAGTATTTTGGTTGAATTTCCTTAAAATCTCTTTTAATTCATTGACATCCTGTTACCCATTAAACCTATCTTGAATCTAAAAATTGCTAATAAACTACCGCATAGATTTCTCTTTGCTTATCAATTAACCTGTGTTACCACTTTATTTACATTTTTTTTAGAAATTAACCAAAAAGTATAAATTGTTAATACCTGTAAAAGTTTTTATTTGTGTTTGTTAGTTAGTCTAATTTGTTTTGTGAGAAGCAATGGCAGGTTTTGGCGATTTTCATTACTAGTCATGTTGCAATAGTGGTAAAGTTTTGATATTTCTTATTTAATAAATATAGTTAATATATATATATATATTTATATAATTACTAAATTTGTGATCTAGGTGCTTATGCTTGATTTGTGGTAAGACTATAATTAACATATAATTAAAATTTCACAAGTTCTAGTTTATGTATTTTAAATTAAATTGTTAAGTTATATTTTTAAGTTCCATTCTGTTTTTGTCAAATTATTTATATTTTCGCTTGGACAAATATATGTTGTAGTTCCTACCCTCAAGCATAATATCCTGAAAATGACTGATTGTTATAATTGTCAAAGTTTAAATATTAATGTCAGAAGTAGCCGAATTTTGGTACTTTTAACGTTGAATTAATCTAGTTTATAAGGGCTTTGTTATTTAAGGGCACTGGATTGAGTAACGCATGTTTTATGCCATTTACTTTCAGAAGTGAACATTGTTTTTGTAAACCAGAAAAATAAAACTAGAGTTTGAGAATTCCCAAATCATAGTTTTCAGTTGATGCAATGTTCCTATGGGTAAAGCAGATTTGGTACAAATTTAACTTTTGTTACCTTCTGAATTTAAATGATAAAATTGGTATTGCTCAATATATAGCACTAGACAGTTCCCTTAAACCAATAGTACTTAACAAAATATTTATAATCTTTAACTTCTCTTACCATAGATTTTTTAAAAATCCAACATTTTGTTTTTACATACACTGAAAAAACTATATACAGCTAGTATAACTTACTAATTGTTTTTTCCAGTGTATTGTAGTAGTTTATTATTCAACTAGTATTAAATTAACAGTATTATAATATGTTGGATTAATATAAAAACTTACACCTTTTAAGAGTGAACAATCAATGTTGACTATTTAATAGTTGATTGTTGTTCATTTTCTTAATAAGTGCCTTTTAATGTGGCTGTTCAATAAATTTTCCAACTATTTTTACTTTTTCTTTCTTTTTTTTTATTCAGGTTGCAATTAATGATGGTTCTCTAGTTTTTCGTTAATAAAATTATGAAACTTAATAATCAGCTGTGTTGCCAATGGTCTTCTGTAAATTGTAAATGCAGTTAGTGTTCTATCTGGTAATCGGAAGCAAATTAGTAAGGGTAATGGGTGATATTTCTCCTCAACACCCCCTGTACCGTCAACATGTCTTCACGAACCCATCGGAAAGTGCATCTGTGTGTTCATGTGATGATATAATATTATATGCACTTGTTGTGAAACATGTTAATACGAAATTAGTAATAAACTTATTCATATTTTGGAAATTTATTAATAGTTACTAATATTTAATTATTATAATCGAGTATACATTTTGATTTAGTATTTTTAATTTATGATAAGATAAAACTTTAAATAAACTATTTAAAGTTAAAATATTTAAAGTTAAATAAACTACAATAATTGGTAATATCAATTGAGCTTTCAGCGATTATATATAGCGAAATAAACACATTGTCATTTGATACGATCTATGATCCAAAGAAAGTGGTCTTCGTGAGTTAAGGAACAACCTAAAATGAGTTTCCGTCAAAAAAGGAAAAACTTAACTCCAATGCGTGACAAAATTAGACTAGTAAATGGCTGTAGATGTTACTTAGGCCGTCTATATCAGTTTTTCTGTTCATAGCGTTCTTCTCTCTACTAATGCTGATCATTTCATGAAGAAGTCTATCCTTATAGTTGGTAACGGATTTGATAATTTTAAAAATTTCACCAACATTCCAGTTGATTTGGCTATTAATGCTGTTGATGGGAAATGGGAAGCAATCAAGAACCACACGAATATCCCTAAAGAAAAATTTTTAAGTGCCTTAAAGCTATGTTTGGAAACAACATATTTTCAATATAATGGAAATATATACCAACAGATTTTTGGAACCGCTATGGGTAGTCCAATATCTGCTACAATTTCTAACTTGGTAATGGAAATTCTGGAAGAAGACCGCATAGCCAAACTGCCTTTCAAATTACCATTTTTCAAACGCTATGTCGACGACATCATAACAGCTATTCATAAACAAAATGAAGATTTTATCGTTAACCACTTTAATGCATTTCATCCACGACTTCAATTTACTCTTGAAAAAGAAGATAACAAGGAAATAACTTTTCTGGACATACAGTTAATCCACGACAACAACTGCCTGAAATATAAATGGACACAAAAAACTACTTGGTCTGGAAGATATTTAAACTATAGCTCTTATCACCACAAAAGCCAAGCTATAGGGATTATTGACAGATCCATTAAACTAACTCATGGCGACTTCAGGAAGGAAACTCTAAAAATTGCCCAAGAAACTTTGTTCACGAATGGTTATCAGGTTATTCCGCACTTCTGGTGAAGAAACTCATCAAAGATCGTGTTAATAAACTTTACAATGGTAACACAATGAAAAAAGAAGTGTCTAATTTTACAGTTAATTTATATTTAAATAATTTTTAATTTATGAACATGTTAAAATTTCTAAAATAAAACGAATAAAATAGTTACCAATATTTGGTTGGTTCACTGTAAAAGTCATTATTAATTATGTCGATGGAGCTATTTTCCGCTATTTTCCTCGAACACTAACTGGTGTTGACGATTTAAATCCAAATTTTTCTAGTAAATAATTACGAATTGAGGTCATTTCTTCTTTGCACACTGGGCACATGAAAATGTATGATGCGCATTTTCCGCAAATGCTGTGACCCATTGAACACAGATATATTGGTGGTAAAAAAATATAGTTGCAGGCGGGACACTTGCAATGGCTTGGATCTACTCTTTTGAACTCCATATTATATAGTAATTTATTACCTAACAACTAACAAAAATCTAATAAAACTTATTGCACGACTTAAAATAAAATTGCGTTCAAATTAATAAAATGGATTTAATTCTAAGTAATAACTGCCAAATGCATGCAATTGATAATATACAGAATTTTTATACACATGGATAGCTTTCAAATGTCGCTATCTATAAACATAAATTTTCCGGAAAACAATATAACAAGTTACTTATTTTTAAATTTTATAACCCCATATACTAAATTTTAGAATTTATTAAAATATTTAAAAGAAGTATGAGGAATTGGTCCAGTGTATATTTTTTCTCCAAGTTCGCTTCAGGGTTTCAGGTAAACCCATTTTTCAAACATTTATTAAATTTAAAAAATTTATTAATAGCATGAGAAATGGAAATCTATTGTACAAGTGAAGGAAAATCAGAAAATACAAAAAAAATCCGATGGAGTCGAAGGAAATGCAAAAAAATATTGAGAAATTCAAGGAAATCTTAAGATAAAAGCTTTTGTGTTTGTTTTTCGAAAGGAAATCTTAAGAGAACTCCTTGAAAAATTTCGTATAAAAGGAAATCTAGCAAAAATTTGCCTTATTACTCGCCCCTTTGTTAAACATCTTTTGCAAAGTTGATAATAAGCGCGTAAATGAAAGATCTTACAGAATCACATATTTTTTGCACGTACAGTAGCAGTCATGGAAATTGCATCGATAAATTTTTCCGAATTAAAATAATAATTAATTAAAATAAAATAATAATAACCGTACACAATATAAATACAATACGCACACAAAGCTAGGTTGTTCAAGCCTGTGGGGGTATGGAATACCCCTCCAGCACACCAGAGATTCCCTGGTAGAAACATTTCTCTGAAAACTCTGAATTAGACTTTTCCAGAGTTTGTAAGACTTCTGCACACTTTGTTTTACTTTTTCAGAGAAATATTTCCACCAGGGTTATGCGCAAAAAAGTGTTATTGAACTTATAAGTTTCAAACCGGAAATCTAATTTCTAAAAATCTAAGATTTCTGATTTGAAATTCAATAACACATTTTCTTTTTTTTGAACACAATCACTAATGTGCTGGGAGGTGTTAGGTATTCCATACTCCCCAGACCTCCCGGTTTGAAAAACCTAGCTTTGTAATTGTGTTTATAAAAGAAAATGTATTTTTGAGCTTATGCAATTTTCAATACCGCTACTGTATTTCAGACGATTTTTCCACGTTTCTTCCGATGTAGATACCGAACTTCTCAGGTTCCGCCTTATTGACAGTTTCAAGTCTGTAGGCATTCTGATTAAACAATTACTGGCAGCTCTTCCTACTATGGATTTCGGGGCATTTCTCTCTCTCTCTCTCCAGTCGCATACTCATGACTGAGGAATTGTGATCCCAATGGTTCACTTGCGGTTGCCACCATGCTCTTCCATTTCTGCCGATTTTCTACCTCTCTTAATGTTGTCTGTAGCGATCATCTGCTGGATGTTCTACCTCTAGGTCTCTACTCTCCACTTTTCCTTAAACTACCAACTTTTCCGGGCTTGACCTATCTCTACGAATCACGTGTCGTAGTGATATGCTTGATAATCTGTCTTTTATTTCTAGTTCCTGCAATATAGACAGGTTTGTTCTTTTGGCTGTCCATGGGATTCTCATCATCCGTCTCCAGTACCACATCTCAAAAGCGTCTATGCGGCGTCCGTCTGCCGGTTTGATGGTCCATAACTCCACGCCGCATAGGAAAATCGAGAATATTAAGGACTTAACTAGATGAATCTTGATATTCAAGGTAATTTGCCTGTCACTTCATATTTTGTTTAGTTTGGTCATTGCAGCGCGTCTCGTAATTTCTCGTTCCGAGCCCCCGTCACTGTCCACCAAGGATCCAAGCTATATAAATTCGTTAACTTTTTCCACTTGCGGTATCTGATTTACTGCTGTTAAAGTACTCCCTCTATCGATGACCATTAGTTTAGTCTTTTCTAGGTTCATATTTAATCCTAGGGCTTCACTTTCTGCAATAACTAATTGTAGCATCTCGGCAAGTTCGTCTTCATTGTTGGCCAGCAACATGGTATCATCCGCGTATCTTAGGTTTGTTATCTTTCTTCCACCTATCGACATACCTCTATATTCACCCAGAGCCCTCCTCATGATGTATTCTCCGTACGTGTTAAAAAGCCTAGGGGATAGAATACAGCCCTGTCGCACTCCCTTCTGCGTTTTCAAAGGTTTCGATTTTTTGTCATTCAGTCTTATAATTGCCTTGTTGTTCTTATATAACCTCTGCATGACTGCTATCAGATGATCTGGAACACCCATTTATTTTAGCGCCCGCCACAGCTTGAAGAAATAGAAGATCAAATAAATAAAAGATCATCACAGTACATACGCCACTCGGGATCTGTTTGACAAAGTGAGAACGCTGACATGTACTTTCAAGCCGAAGACACTGATGATGGAGGATAAATGTGGCAGATTGTTGAGAGAAGACGAGGATGTGCTGGAACGATAGAGGCAATACTGTGAGGACCTGTATGTCGATTAAGACAGAGGGGATGGACATATAGGGTTTTGCTTTGAGAGGGACGAGAAGGAACTAGATATTATGAGGACTGAAATCGAAGATGCCATACGACATTTAAAAAGCGACAAAGCATGTGGGAATGACGAGGTGTCCGCCGAGATGATGGTGTTCAGATACTTTTAAGCATTTGTAACAAAATCTGGAAAATAGGACAATGGCCTAGTGACTGGACGAGCTCAGTTTTTATACCACTTCACCAGAAAGGCCGATGTCTCATGCAAGCAAAATATTTCTGCAGATATATTTGGATTATCAATTACCACCCGAGCAGGCAGGTTTCATAAAGGGGAGGGGAACAAGAGATCCAAATTTCAGCGTATTTATTTCCGTTTTTATTAATATCTGTTCTGTTCTCAATGCATATTTTTAAGGTAACTAAATATCTTCAATGTCTATAGAAAAGTTTTTCTTGACTAAGCTCGAATCCAATCCACTTGTGGACGAGTTACCGTCGCAGCTTGAAGACCTTTGGATTTTTATTGCATAAACTAGTTGAAGTATTGTGTCAAACACTATTTTCTCAGAAACGTTTGTTCATAGCATTTTTTTCAACTAAAGCTTTCAACCCAATTTAATTACTGAGATCACAACTCTAGTATTCTTTACCAAATTTCTCAGTTACTTGGTATATACATTTACAAAATCAATCGTCGCTCTGGATAACTAAATTTTTTTTGTAAACACAAACTCATTAATCGTTCATCATCAGACCTCTTCTCAGATTCTAAGTTTCAATTGATCACATTGTCAACAGATGGACTCTTGAATTTTTATCTAAGCTGCCCACCATTATAGATTTGGTTTCCGTGGCTAATCAATATTAGAAAATATTCATTAGCTTTTGGTCAATTTGATAATATATTGATAAATACTAAAATAATATGAACAATAATTTTTGCCAATTATTTCCTGCTGGGTTTGACAATAGCTATTTGTGTACCTAGAGCAGAAAGTAGTCTATTGTCGCTTGTGCATGGATATGGTACATACACTATTTTTTCTACAACCATTTAAAAGTACCTACTCAATTTTGCTCACCAGATCCACCATACAAATCTTAAAGCAAATTGAATACTTCTTCTTTGTGTTTGCAAATCTTGAAGGTTTCAGAAATAAATACACGGTATATACTGTATGATTGTATTATAATTAAGTCAACTGGAATTCAAGTGTATATTGCACATAAATAGGTTTATGATATATTAAGGTCGCTCTACATTCATTAACGTTTATTGCTGCAAGTTGCGATTATTGTAGTGCACATGTGATTTTTTCGCCTCTAACTGTTCTAACAAACTTAGAACCGGTTCTATTGAAACTGCAAGTAATTTTAGTATGAAACATTTAATAATTATTAGTGCAATTCACAAAAGCAAAACTTTGAATTGTATTTATTTAACAAAGTAAAATGTAAAGAAGTGAGCAAGTTGCAACAATTCCCGCAATAAAAATTGCAGAATGTAAAGCGGCCTTTACAAATTCATGAAGCTTTACAACTCACATACTAAATTTGTACTGCATGCGATGCAATAATAACTAACTACTAAAACATTTGGATCAAGTAAAATAACAAATTAAACTGATTATCACATTCCTATGTTATCAGCACCTTTCATCTTCATTGCATCAAATATAATTCATTGAACACTTTTTAGTTTTTACAAATGAAATGTAGATGGGGCTATTTAACATTTTAATAATAATAATAATAATAATTATATAAATTCATACAGACTTAATGGCTGTAATTGTAATCGGTTTCACCAATGCCCATTAAATGTGCAGCGTATGTACAGCTTTGCTTATTTGGTGGGTAGCTAGCTATGTACATACAGATACTAAGGGAAGGGATATGCAATAGTAGAATTGAATTTTTATTTTTTTTAATAATCGACAAATAACACCTACAATACATTAACGAAAATTTTTTAAACTTTTTAAATTAAACAAGTAGTAATCATAATTTGTGATGGGTCTAACCATAAAAAATATACGAAATTAAATCCAACTATTTCCTAAAATTTAATATTACACAAAATAAAAGTAATTACAAAAAAAAACGATTAACAATTGAAATATTTTTAAACAACAACATAAAGATATTGCATTGTAAAAATGTCTATATTTTCTTAAGTTGGCACTTTGAGATTTTTTTCATGTCTCATGTTAAATTCATTCACATTATTAATTAGAATTATAGGTAAATGCACGTAACCCAGTAAGTTATTTCAGTATCATGGTTCTTTGGTTTAAAAAATTTTCAAGTTCATATTATCTATACAATAGAATGCATACCATCAATAATAATACTCAACGTTTGGAGTTTAAGGAACACAGTTGCACATTCACTCTTTTAAGAGTTTTATGATTTTAACAGTTTACTACGAAGATGAGTACCAATTGGTTGGTGTGGTGGGAGCACCTTTACTAGGATGGTACAAATGAAAACCCGCACTCGTTGCACCATGATGATAAAATTGTGGCTGGTCGACGTAAGAGTATACTTGCGGTTTTAATGGTAATGGACTGTCCGAATATTGGTGTCGTAATACATCTTGGTACATAGGGGTTTCAAACGTTACGCCACTGTGTAATTGTTGATGCTTTTCACGTGGGGATACGCTGGACGGAGGAGTCATCGCTGAATGATAATCCATGGTATAACCTGCCGAATAATTTTGATGCTGGGACAATAAAAATTGATGATCACTATACGACGAGGAACCTTCACTTCCAGGAGGAGTCGGTAGAGTGCCAACTTGAGCATCTCCACCATAATACGAAGTTGAATTACTCGGCCGTGCACTCGAAGCGGTTATACCGTGAACGTTTGCGCGTATTACACTTTCACGATTAGCATACAATTGTCTTAATAAAGCGGAAGCTGGAAGGGGACCTTGTTGTTGAAGTTGCTGATGGTGTGCACCGATCCACTGAATTGTTGTGCGTTGCTGTTGCTTGAGAAGAGCGTCGGTGCTAAAATCGGTAGGTTGGTGAACAGGCGATTTACAAGCTGGTAAATGTTTCGACATGGCGTTTTCCAAGTCTTTAACGGAAGTACTCGTAGTTTCGTCGGTAATTTTCGGACTAGTACCTGTCGAATCTACTGGAATTGCGTTGGTTGCTGCTGTAGAATGACAGGAGGAAGATGAAGGACTAAGTACCGTATTGCGCTGACTCAATTCTTCTTCGTCTTCTGATGTTCCACTCGTATCATGGGTCGACTTACGTTTAGCCGCTCGATGAAGCGCCTTTCGTTGTTGATTCTCGGGCGGTGTTTGTAGCTGCGCAAGGTGCTCTACTCGACGGCTACGTGGATCCCCGGAGTCTTCCGCATTACCATCCTCCATTCCATGTGGTGGTGGATCCTGCGGGGGGTTTGGTGGAGCGCCACTGCTGCGATCATCTTACCACACATATACATTAGCTCTAGTTATATTCTTTCTCGATATAATAATACATAAATTAACAATGGTGGTACGTCAACGTACCTCCACGGTCTGCATCTGGTGATCCGTTCTCCGGGTCGTTTCCGGTCGTCTCCTCTCGTTTCACCGTATGAGAATTTTCCTCTAATTGGCAGCAATCCATCACGACGTTCTCGTATTCCTTGCCACTAAAAATTGAGCAACAGCATTAACATTAACCCAAAAGAGATTTTAGAATAAAATTGTCATCATTGCGGTTTAGAAGTAGGTACGATAATCTTTACTACATTAATTGTTAGAAACTACGTTAGTTGTCAGAATCCAACGAGGTACTGCGTGGGTGCAAACTACAATAATCGAACCATTTCAAAAGCAGCTAAATAAGATAAGAAGCGAACAAAAAGATGTTTTTGATATTTGATGTTATTTTAATAACGATTTTTAAAAAAGTACTTTATTCCCGAGTTATAATGTTTACTATTTGTTTGCATTTTTGACAAATTGTTGGTGTATTTTTCAAATATCTAAATAATCATAACGCCAGCTAAATCGACAAATTATTCAAAAATATTTCTTAATTTTTTCAAAAAAAAAGTCAAAAAACAGCAAATGAACAATAAAAAAATAAAAAAATGCATTATTTTATAAAAAAATTTTCACCATATTACCTTATTACATAATTTACGCAAATTATGTTTTGTTCATCCGCGTTTTTGGAATTACAGACCACCGTTGCACAAGTTTGCATCCACGTATAACCACCAGTTTTATTCATAATCCGATAATAATGCGTTAATACTTGGCCTTTTTGAATTACTGAAAATTAAAAAATTTAAAAAGCGAAGATCCAAAAAAATTCTACTTACAGTCGACGTGACATTTCCTTAATTTGTTTGCATCTTCGCCATGGCAAAGTGTGTACAAATTTTTTCCTGTAAGTTCATCACTAGTATAATCTAAAATGTCAGAAACTTTCGGCTCACAATGAGCTATTCTAAAGTCAAAATTTATTCTCGTTACAAACATATCTGTTTCTAAGCGTATTTCGTGCACACTGGGTGGCGGTAATGCAATTGCTAATCCTACCATACCTAATATGGGCGGCTGAGATTTTCGCGAATGCGAAAATGTATATTGAGGTCGTAAGTGACATAATATTAACACAACCTGAAAATAAAGAAAGAAAATCAGAACTTTTTGCCAAGCCAAAATAAGTTTTGCTAGGAAAATTTATTTTCCCGTAAGTTGTAAAAATTATAAATAGTCAACTTACTCTATACCCAGAAGTTTTGAAATGGCAACCCCTTTTTGTTAAGGTTGATTTCATTCTAACACAAAAAGCTCTCTCCAATCCTTTATATGGAGGAGTTCCTGCTACAGACATCACAGTGGATACTGAAATAAAAATAAAAATTATGATTAACTTTTTATTTTTTTGATTTTTAAAGTTTCAGTGGCAAAACTGATAGTTTGGCAATAAATTGGACGTAGTGTTCAAAGTTCAAACTTTTATGTTTTTCCCACTGAAATATCCACATCATGCTACAGCTACATCTCAATTTCAACCGAATTGATAAGTTTCTCTAGTTTTATGTTGGATAAGATTAGTGTAAGTGCATCTCGTTATCCGCCGGCCGCTGTTCAACCTATTTTGCTTATTCATTTTAGTTAAAAGAATAAGTTTTTTTGAAATCAATAATTCAGCCATAGAATTCCTAAGTTTTTTGTGGCATAGTCTAAAAATCGTTATAGGACTTTCAGCTTGGATTCCGTATCCGAGCCTCGAAACTGTATACAGCGTAGGTTCAGATTGGTTTGATAATGATTTTGTATAGTAGGAATTTATTTTCAATGGAGAGTTGTGATTTTCGGTCAACGATCCAAAATACATTTGGCTGAACCTTATTCCCAGTTGTTTCTTTACTGAATTATATGTTTCGCCAAATAGGTCTTCAGTTAAGATGCATACCTAAGTAATTAGCAACTGATGCTTGCAGCAACAAGTGGGCAGGTATTTCTTTTTATACCGAAGATAACATGCATTGACATTGATTCTTTTCAGATGTTGTTATTGAATCTTCTTGGAATGAGTTCGCGTCATTGAAATACAGGATAGAATCCAAGATGTTTCCTTCTGGTACTGCAGATTGCATGGAATAAAGGCAAGTTAATTTACTTTGTTATTTAAATATGATTTAAGAATCTGATGTCACAAAGTCCGATCACATGCTCATTTTGACATTAGATCAGAACTGTACCCTTTCGACAATCCAGGAGTTGCATACCAATTTGGTTATTGCAATGTCAAGTCACTTTCTAAGCTCTACCATTTCTGCATAATGCTACCCGAATTGTAACGTAATTGGCACTTCCTATCAAAAACCTCCGACGGGCGAGGGAACAAGCTCTGCGGAGCTAACATCTTCCGTAGTATCAGTGATTATCCAGTACTGAGGCGTACTGGTCGTTCCCTTTCATACATATATACGTCTACCATTAAAAGACTTGCATCCTGGGTAATGGTCCGCCAGCTCCTTATACGTACAATCGCCAGTTCCTGAGAGCACTTCCATCCATCACATCATAGTGATGAGGAGGATTCTTCTTCAGATACGAAATAAATCAGAATAACTCTTGTTCCTTTCAGCCTAATTCTGGAAGGTACTCACTGAGTGCTTAACTTCTGGTCCATTTTGAGGATTTGGGGAATAAATGGTTACATCTTTTTAATTTCTTGGTTGGGGTTGTTACAGTCAATATTCAGTCAGCATATAACGGTCAGCAGTAGCTGACCAGCAGTGTGGCGTAAAGCCTGCAGCGGTCGACTGGGAAACGGGTGACCGCGGTTTAAATCCTGGTCGAGTTGAATACGCTGCTGTGATTTAAAGCCCAAGATAAATCTGTGGGTTGTGGAGAAGGCAACAGGAAACCACCCCATTAATTAAATTCCCTAGTACGACACCTTGGCTTGGTATATGCTATTATTGTTCAACAATATTCAATCATTTGGTTCTATAGATTTATTGTGATTTTAAAAAAATTTCTTCTTGCTTCTATTCATTATCTGCGTAGTTCATGACGTTTTGGTTTATTTTGTCATCTTCAAATCGTCTTTCTGCATATCTTTTATTTTCTTCCTGCATCTACACATCTTTCGTCTTGTTTAAGCTTAATATATCTAAATATTTTTATTCCTTTATTGCCTTCTTTGTTTCATTAAACTCAGCATTTCGAAGAATTGAAACAAAGTATTTACTTATTGTCCAATCAGTGAATCATAATTTGAAAACAATGAGAGGTACAAAAATTCAGATTCATAGATTCCACTCAGTTTCATTTTTATTAAACTTTGGGAAAGTTTGAAATTATTGGAAAAACTCTTAAAACAAGGCAGGTATGAACTTTCAAGTTCTACCATATTCTCTCTCCACTCAAAAATTCAAATTGAAAAAGAAAATTGGGAAAAAAATTATATTTATTTGTATTAATGAACCGAATGTCGTGCAAATAGAAAACGAGGAACAACAAAAGTTTTGATATTTTTAAAATATTAAAATCAACGTGTCGATGGCTTTGTTATAAATTTTCCGGCGAAGAAAAACTATAAGTCAAAACATGTTGCAATATGCTCACGCGAAGCAATAAATTAAAAATTGTACGAAACGACTTTCCAAATTGATTCGGTAAGGAAAACGTATTTTTTTGAAAGTTTTGGAAAATATCATAAGACATTGTTAGAAAGTAGGGCGATATAGAAACAATACATTGAGTACACGATTAGTTATAGTGACCGGCAGCCACAGCATTCCTGGGCGTGACACACAGCGTCGCCACAGAATAACAATTGACCACGTACATAGAGCCGCCCTTGCTTTGCATGCTTAACCACGGCTTCCTGTCACATCCACAACCAAACATCATCGCTTACTGCACCCGCAACATAATTGTAATTTAAAATCAAAAATTGTATTGCTATGCGTCAAGATTGTAAAGTGAATTTAGACATCTATCAGTCACGACACGCGCATAAATTTGGTATTTTGCATTGAAAGAGGTTGATGTTCCACTTTCCTTTTGACTAAACTTGATGATGGGAAAACTTACCGTCTGGGTTGTTGGTACCAGTCGTGGAAGCTCCCTCTTCCGAACCGCTACCTGGGGATGCGAGATTTTGGCCTTGCGACAAGCCAAGACCAAGATGTTCTGCTAATTCGGAATGATCCAAGTGATGGATGTAATCGAAAACACTGCTTCCAGTCATTTCAACCTGGCAAAATGAACGTGTACATAAGTAATCTGTAAATTAATATATCGCTAAATGAATAAGTTGGTTACGCAAGGGGACTGACTGTATAATCTGTTTATTCATTTAAGTGAAATGAATGCGGAAATTCAAAAAGGGTGATAAATATGCTAATATATTATGTTCGATTAAACAATTGTTTATTGAAAATACTTTTTTAGGTTATAATTTTAAAGGGTGCTGTTTAATGTCAATTCGTATTAGGTAGAAAATCTAGGCAATTGATAAAATGAACATCGATAGCAGCAAGAAGCTCTTTCAAGGCAATTAGTATGTGATGGCGCAACAGAAAAGAGATTTAAAACTATAGGTGATAACATGTACGTGTGCAGCTAAGGTCGGCCATGTTCCCGGCAGTTGCAAACACCCTATTGATTGTAGCTCCCGCCAGCTACATTATGAATGGCAGGCACGCCGCTGCAGAGAACTACGTGAGGAGCATTTGCCAGTTGGGTGGAGGGTGGTAGTGGCGGTCGGCGCTGACGAGTCGAACTACGTATACTATACCCACCTGCGAAAGACCCAAGTATATCGACACCGTTTCAGATATGTACAGAAAGCGACCATCTGCTGCTAACGCCAAGGCGAAGCCATCCAACGACTGCAAAAAATAATAAAATCTTAGTATTCCGATAGGTAGATAAAATTTTATCTAGGTATCAAGAGTTTTTCACACGACAAAAGAGTTCCGATAATTAAAGTTGAAACAAATTTCCACGACGATAAGCAAAATTTAAAGCCGTTTATCAGTATGTATCTTTAGAGCGGCATCCTGTCTAAAAACGTTAGAGATCGGTTAGTTATTCATGTCATGTCTTGACGGTCATTCTTTATACACCGAAGGGATCAAACGTCAGTCAGGACAAGCGCAAGGAAAATTGGCTGGAAGAAAGTATAAATAAGGGCGCGCCGGGACGTTACGAGTATGTCTACGAATAGTTAAATGTACATAAAAATCTCTTTTCTCATCTTACACTTTCGTTAAACTTATTATAATAATTTTATTCCCTTACCTGCAAAATGTGAGTTCCTTGATGTTGCTCGAAAATATCCATAGCCAATGCAGCTGAAGATCTACTTCTTCCGGCTGTAACAACATCATTATTAGATGAGTCAGTAGAAAAAGGGTAATACTTGAATATTAGCAGAAGGGTTCGTTAGGCTAGGGTTCCCAAAAGTCAATCAGAGAAATCTATCTATATTTTACTTCATCTCTAAATATTTATGGTTAAACAACTGTTAGTATTTTCCCACATGGCGGTATTTTTATTGCGGGCGGTTAACTCAATTAAAACAAAAAAAATGCAATTTGACATTGATAATTGACAGTATTTCAAAACAAATATAAAGCACACTTCAAAAACTGGTGTTTATAATTAGGATTAAAATGTGGTACTATAAACCTATATCAGGAAGAGATTATCGTAAACATACGGCCTACGGCAAATACTAGAACGTTCATTGTAAAAAAACGACGCGTGCCTAACCTGTTAAGACATTTTATTACACGGCGTTGCCAAGAAGATACTAATAGATTCAAGATCATAATATTTATTCCATTAGAGATTAAGAATCGGCAGTTAAGCCAAAGTTGGGAACAAGTTATGGAAGTTGACGCTATATCTAGAGACACGTTAAGTCAGTAATCGGAATAAGAATTATAGGGAATGGGATTGATAGATGTTTAAATGACATTTTCTGACAGCAAATTAGATGTAGTTTATATCAACTCACTGAAAATGAAAAAATTAATGCTCTTGATTTACTTTCATATTAAATCCTACGTTTTATTTTTAAATTTAGTTTTTTTATTTAACGATTAATTAGTAAGTTCGCCATTAAAAACGTTTTTCACTCTGATAATCAATAGCACATACAGTACGAAAAAACGTTAAAATTATATTCGATGCGTTAACGTTTTTTTGAAACAAATCGAAAATTTTATTGCAAAGAAAGTTACGTTCCATAACACTCGACCAACATTTTCACATAAATGATTCAACTGAGGGTAAAAACGTTATTCCGTTAATTATTAACGTTTTTTTAACCAAATTTTATGCCTTTTGTTTTGTTATAACCAATAATGTACCAAGTTTACACTTGGCACCATGATTTAAATCCAGATTAAATATCGTTATTTTTTTGGTAAATTGGTGACCCTGGTAAAACATCAAACATTTTTTGTTCTAAAATCTAATTTCCAGAAAGTATCACGGTAAACTTCTTCCATTCAATCAACGTTAACGAAAGACAGAGGTCGAGAGTCTCAGCTAGAGTTAGTGACAAATCAATCAAAATTTTGAGATTTCCCAACTTAAATGGAATTGTCTATGAAATATTTAAACAACTTATTGATCTATTTTGTCTCTTTTAGGTTGGGTTATTTCAAAAACCTGATTAAATATTTTTATTTTAATTTTCTTTATTAATTTTTAAATAAACACACAAATGTAGAAGAAAACCGCATCAAAACCTTCTGTTGATGTTATGACCTTCTGTTGATGTTATGAAGCCACAAACAGACAGACAGACACACACATACTTCCCAAATTTATAACTTCTCTCTTGTACGTTGGAGATTAAAAATAGGGTATTGGAGAGAAAAACGGAAAAACATGGTAAATTACTTTGATTTTCTACCAATTTTATTTTAGGTTTTCTAATTAATTAGAAGTTAACCCATTGATGTTATAAGTTTACTATGGTCAGGGCCGGCGTTACCATATGTGCGAACGGTGCCTTTGCACAGGGCGGCAGTTTTTTGGGGCGGCAAATTTTCGTATTTTTACATGTGAAATTTTGGATATTATTTTATATCTTTGTTGCTTCTGTTGATTCCGACGGCCCGATTGTTTTTCCATCATCTATCCAACAGTTCCAACATTTTATTCCTATGAAAGCCATGAAATGATGTCCACGCTCCTTTAAAGAAAATTTCGCCTGCGGTGCACAGTGGGGTTTTTGACTTTAAAAGCTGGCCTAAATTTAAAAAATCAAATGCTACTTAGCCGGGGCGGCGAGCTTTTCCCGTTACCTCGCCCGTTAAGGGCGTCATAGTCTAAAACTCGCACAGGGCGGCAAATTGGCTAGCGCCGGCCCTGACTATGGTAATTTTGTCAATCATTCATCACTAATAGAGAATCTCGTTAATTTATTCCCAACCGGCACCTTTGAGAACGCATTATTTGTTCTCCTCGCTGGGATCACTTGCCCATGATTACTTTCTCTTTCTCTCTCTCTCTCTCTCTCAGAGTTTTTCGTGTTATTTAAGAGCATGGCGACCACTTCTTTTATGTTTTATTAGTAGAATTCTCTCGGCAGATATTTTGGTAGTTTGCCATGGTTGCCAAGGGAAGACAATCAGAATAAAATTTTTATTCTGTATGTAGACTGCACGCAGAGCTGGGCAGTATCTCAAATACTTGTATTTGAAATACATTATGTATTTTGTAATTTAAATTTGAAATACATATTTTCAATGTATTTGTATTTTGTATTTCAAATACCCAAAATAAATGTATTTTGTATTTTCGATTTGAAATACAAATTACAAAATACTGTACAAAATACTTTAAAACCTTCGAAACTCTTATGTTTCTAAAATTTCTAAATTTCTCTTATTATATTACTGTTTTAAATAAAAAAAACTGCATTTTCCTAAAAACTTCGTAAAACAGGGTTTCCCACTCGTCTGGAAAACCTGGAAAAGTCAGGGAAGTTTTTATTTTTAGCTCCAAGTCGGAGAAATTAAATATTCAGTCAGGGAAAAAATAAAATTTTTAAATTTGAAAATATAATTTACTTTAAAATTAAAAATTTTTTTTTTCAAGTTTTTTTTGTGTAAAATTTGGAAATAAATTCGAAAATTGAAAGTTTATGAAAGAAAATTTAATTTTTTTGCAAAATTTTAAAATAAATTTAATTATTTTTATAATGTATTTTCTCGGGTTTAATGTTACCATTTTATCTTCCGATTTATCAAAAAGTCAGAGAATTTTTTCTAGAAAATTCAGTGTTAACCTTGTAAAAAAAAAATGTATTTTGTATTTGAAATACTGTATTTTGTATTTTGTATTTCAAATACACATCATAACAAATTTATTTTGTAATTTGTATTTCAAATACATATTTTCATGTATTTTGCCCACCCCGGATTACACCGATGCTCAAAAGTTAATCCTTTTTTTTTGGGTTTTGACCGAAGGTCACATGTAGATTGCACTGATGGGTCAGATGTAGATTGCACCGATGGTAAAATGCGGATTGCACCGATATAATTACTTAATCTCTTAAGTATAATTACTTAATCTAGTACAGTGAATCCGTGATTTGCCGTAGTTGCATTCGTTGCAAGTGACGAACGCTAAACTCTTTAAAAAATCCCTGAAATCGCTCTACATCGTTTGGGAAGCTCCACCGTCATGGGGAGACTCCACCGCGACAGGGTAGCGCGATCGACTAAAAATAAAATAAATTAGTAGCACTACAACCCCAGAGTGGGTCTTGGCTGACCACTTCATTTTATGAAGGGTTTTCAAGGCAGATTACCTTGGTGGTTTGCCATTGCCTGCCGAGGGAGGACGGCTAGAATAAAGTTCCAGCTCTACTTGGGTTCGAACCAAGGATCTCGGCTTGGTAGTCCACGCACTGAAGCATCAGACCTTAACCGTCCTCCGATCGACTAAGTTTAATAAAATTTTGAAATTCGCAGAAATATTTTTAAATATTGCTAAATGCTAAATTCAACATATCCGGGGAGAGTCAAAAACTTTCATATGACCGTCTCCGTGCTTCGGAGGGCACGTAAAGCCGGCGGTCCCCCTGGGTTGACTATTGCCGCGGTCAACTATTAGAAACAGGGTTACAGGCATTCCCCAACTCGGTTTAAGCAGCCGTGGGCTCTTAATGCCCGAATCTCTCTCGGAAGAGAAAGAGGCCGATAGTCCAGGAGTGGAAAAATAGGCTGATAATGACGAAATAATACTAAAGCCGGTATTGAGAGATAGAAATGATATGTAAAATGTAAAATAATTACTTAAGGGAAGAGATTCAAATGTAAACGTTGGTAATAAATTAAAGATGGGAACGACTACAACAGGCGTGAATATCAAGAAAAGTCTAACACATCGTAACAAAATTAAATAAATTGAAGATTAAAGAATTGGACAATGGTTTGTAAAATTTTTTGTAATATATTTTAAGTTTTCCATTTACTAACTAGATTAAAACACAGTTTTTTATGATTTAAAATCACAAATAAAAAGTCCTGTAGGAGTGAGAAAAAAATCGGGGTTTTCTTAAACCGGGAATGGGAAAAAATCAAAAATTTATTTATAAGAAAATATTAGGGAGGTCCACTTCGAAATTTCATTAAATTAAATTTCTGCAAAATTTAGGCGCTCTAAATTAAATTCTAAAATTTTTTCCCACCAAATCTCACTTTTTAAGTTACCTTTTTTTAAATGTAGGGTACTTTTTATATTATGGAATATAAATTTTGAAAAATAAAATCAAATTAATTTTTTAAATCCGGGGTTGACCGAAGGCGAGCTAGACATTTTAAGGAGACAACGGACAGGTTGATACGAGTGAAAATAAACGAGAGAAAATAATTTTTCCGAGTGTGGGAACCCTTATACTGCGAACGTTATTTGAATACATACACGTTAATTAATAATAAATCGACATTTCCTACGCATCGAATAATTATTTATGTTATTGCATAAAAAGTGTTAAAATATTTGATGCTTTACAGAAATCACTATATGTGTTGACATGGAATGACGCTTATATACACCACTTAGTATTCCCTGTAAAACCGCACACAGGCGTGAGTATGTGATTGGAATTGTTATCGTTCAAATTTACATCTTGCCACATTTAAAAATAAAATAAATGAAACATTACGATTGAACTTTATTTTTATGCCAAATACAATCATAAAGTATTTTCGAAAAAATACATTTCACATGAGTGTTAACATCCCCCTTACTGTTTAAATTACAGTTACACCCCAATTTATGCAAAAACAATTTGCTTAATAAATAACTGGATTATAAAATTCCGGTGAATACCCTTTCTATTTATATGTATAAGCCAGGAAGTGGGAGAGAATCAATCTAGATTTTATGTTATTTTTCTTCAATCAAACCGCAAAAGGTTAAATTATTTTCGATTTATTTTTATAACAAAAATAAGGTGAGGTTGTTATAATGTGTATACAATTTTTTACTTATCCCAAAACTACAATGCAAAGTAATCCATTTTAACTGCTACCTCTCAAAATATAAATTTCGATTATAAAACAATGATAATCATTAGAAAAAATAGTAATAAAGAGGATAATAACCCGAACCAAACCAATAATATTGATTTGCCCAAGTAAGCGTTACCTTTTAAAACCATTGTTAGGTTAGGTATTCTGATAATTTAATAAACAAAAAAATGTGCTTTCACATTAAGTTAACTCAAACAATCAGAAAAGCTTCTGTCCAGTTTTCCTTTCTTAATTAAGCCTAAGGGAAGTAAAAAAAGATGGCGCGCTTTAGTTTCACCAGTGGATGTTTTGGAAAGCTTTTATGTCAAAATAGTCTTCTTTTATTTTATTGTATACAAAATAATTAATCAAATATAATAAATTATGACGTTTTAGTTTAGTTTTGCGACAACATTTACGACACGACGTGCAATTTGCAATTAAGACGATATAATGTAATGTTATTCTGCAACCTCATAAAGTTGATCTTAGCGATTAGGGCAAAGCGTGTCTTGGGGGTTTATTAGCGGTAGTGGGATTACACTATACGATATTCATGTCATTTTTATTCGTTAGCAAAAATCGACTTTATCTAATGACAACACTAAAAGAACTGTTATAATTCTCTAAACTAAGCCTGCTACTTTATTTGTCGAAATGTTAAAAATTACTCATTCCTTTTTGATTAAACCGCATCATAATTAGTTGCGAAATCCATCTCCAGATGTCCCGGATTTATTTTTTCCTGAATTTTAAAAATTAATAGTTTTGTATTGATGGTCACATCGTGTTAATACATTTTTTGTACAACAATCTTCCAAAAGATACAGTTCAAATGCGAACAAATTTAAAGTTTTTTTTATATAATTTCACGGTCTCTAATTTTTCACCACATTATAAAAAGATTGGTTACGTGATGTAATGACCGTCCCTTATAAGTACGCATAGTTTCCCATGCTTTTTTTACTATTATCGGAAAAATTATTTTATAATTGATTTAAAAATAATTCTTTCTTTTATTCGCAATATTATTTTTTCCAAAGAGTTGTTTATAAAATATTCTCCATTATCTACGTGAATATTTATTCAGAAAGTTTGACCATAATATTATAATAAAATAAGATCTTGCATTCGCAACAATCGTGATAAGGCATGTGGGAAACTTGAAGATTCAGTTCTGAACGTTGTCATAAGATTTAAGATTGCAAAAGAAATACAATTCTCAAATATTCCTCTGGTTCTCACAGAAACTGCAGAGCAATAACTACTTTTTCTAAAGAAACTTTAATTTATGTCAAAGCTACCACCACTTGCAGTTTTAGTCCAAACTCTAAGTGGCTAATTTCTTCTCAATAGCTACAGTACAGTGGAAACTTTGAAATAGAAATAGCTACACTCAACTAAAATTTATAATCGTAGTTTAATTTTAATTAGTATCAAAGAAAATTCTACTGAAACTAGAAATGAAGGAAAAAATTGGAAATGTTTCTTTCTTGTCAAATGCATTCAAGAGGGCGTAGGGATCCAATTCCTGAAGTTTTAAGAGCATACAGATATGATGTTTCAGTTCAGAGAAGTCTCTTCGGATCTGCATGTGTTTTTTGGCCGAGAGTGCTGCTTCTGCAGTAGACTCACGTTACTGATTGGAAAATATATCATGAGAATCTATTTTCAATTTTATTATAGAATTTCACGACCGAAAATCCTCCTTTATTTATGTTCTGTTTGAAATTAATAAATACTGAGGATAACACATCTCGTAAGAGTAATGTCGAAACTCGAGTCTTAGTCTCATTTTTGTCAACCCATCTGCATTTCGTCCAGAAGGTTGATTCTGCCACTGTGTGGTGTCAAAAGCTTTAGCTGAAAAGAAATATCTATCTCAAATGATAGATCACTCGACTGAAGCCATCTACATTTTTTGATTGTGATTTCGTGGTTTTTTAGACTCCAAGCAGGCACATGACAGTCTCAAGAGAGAACAACTGCACCAAGCATTAATATAACTCAATATATACTATCAAAATTAAAGCAAAGCTGATTCAACTAATAAGTCATTTGGCGAGAGAGATTGGATTTAGAAAGAAATTAAATGAAAATATAATCCATAGAATGGAATTACTACATGAACATGTGTTACTAATCCACACAATTGTGCAGAAAAAGTACCCAAAACACATATTATGTTTCCGTGTGGAATAAATAAAAAGCAAGACTAACTCATGTTGGAATGTGTGGGAAAAAAGCCCTAAAGAAAATATTTGGATGACATCTGGCTTTGAAAAAACAGCAGGGAAAAACAAAAATTTTCATATGACCGTCTCCATGTTTGGGAAGACTCGCAAAGCCGACGGCCTCCCTGGATTGATGATTGTTAGATGCATTTCCTAATCCAATATAAGCCGCCGTGAAGTTTTAAGTAAGAGCGGACTGAAGGCTGGATGATGATGATAATATATGTTTTAATAAGTCACAGAAAATTTAAATATTAATGTAAATAAAAAAAAACAATCGACTGGTTGTTATCAAACAAGAGGCAAAAATCAATTTAATGTACAGACTATTCAGTCTCTTAAAGATGCTCCTGCGCTCAATTTTACACTAATTAACTAATCTAATTATAATCATAATGTAAACTAACCGCAGTATCGATTCTACTAAAAGCAAGCGAAGTCTCAACTGTTGTAAATTACTAAATAATCCCAGGAGTTACATATACTTTCAAGTTTTTTAATTTCGGTTGATAAGATAACTTGTTAATTTTACATGGTCTTCACTGGAAGTTGTTATTTATTTGATTACATTCAATTCTTTCTGAAAATTAAATTTTACCTCCAATCAATTTTAAAAAAAAATTGGAGGTATGGTAATCGAAAAAAAATTTTAACTTTTTTTTGCATTTTGCAAAGGAACCGTTTTAGAGCAAGCAACCGTTTTAGAGCAAGATCAATACACTGCTGTGATCCAAAGCCCAAGATAGATCTGTGGGCTATGAGGAAGACAATGGAAAACCGCTCCATCAATTAAATTCCATAGTACGTCATCTTGGCTTCTGCCAAATGATCTCCTACATACTGCAGAGTGTATGAAACTTGAAAAAGAAGCTTGCTAGGCTGATCTCAAATGTGCCTGTGACCTGATTTATTGTTAACGGTGTCAATCAATCATTAAACCTTGGGGAACTGATGGCTATACGTGCTCTCCGAAGCATGGAGACGGTCCAAAGAAAGTGGGAATCTTCGAGTTTTATATTGAAGTGATATTTACTGTTTCAAATTTTCCGACTGGCTCTCCAAAAAACAAAAAAAACTTTATAATTTCTCGGATAATTTTGAAATTTATATAACTGTAAAATGGAAAAATAAACCAAAGTTATAACTTAATCATACACAGTTAAAAATGTTTGTTTGACTGAAGCAAATTTAGTTGATCCAAACAAAATATTATGTTATATAGTATACGCAACTAAAGTGTTTGTTAACCCTAATAAAATTTTTGTTTGAGGTTTTTTAGTTGCCTAAAAGAAAAATTTGATTTGATTTGATTTTATTTTGATTTAAAATAAATGTTTTATTTGAAGTAATAAACAATTATCTAAACAAATTTTAAAAAAAATATTTTTTTGAAATAACAAATTCAGTTTGTTTGACAGAAATAATTTTGTTTAAATCGAAACAAAATTTCTTTCTATTGAATAAAATTATTCCAATAAAATTATTAATTAAATTAAAAAAAAACGTTTTTACTGTGTACGCGAACGATACCTTGACTTTTAATATTCAATATTTTAAACATCATTTAAATTAATTACTAATATTTCCAATCATCCAATCAATTTTTTATCTTTTCAAAATCCAAATTAAAATTATTAATCCAAAAATCAGTCCCCGCCATCCAAATTCAATCCACTTGTTTCCAAATCGAAAACAAATTTTTTAATGATAATAAACAAAAATGATAATAGTAATCACTTACAGAAACACAAATTAATTTTATTCACAAAATCATCAACTCATCGTCAATATAAAAAAATAGTAAATATCTCCGGAGACGATTCTCTCCTCAACCGCATAAGGCGTTCAGCATCGGCCAAGAGCCTGGTTTTCGCCGCCCATTGCTGCCACCACAAGTTCGTTGGCGGGAAAACCAGCAAATACAAAATAAAAATAAATTTTCAATAAAAAATTTCTAGTTGGATTTTGAAACACGACAATATGTATTTAGAAATATTAACATTAATTCCACAATTGAGACAACTATTGGCATAGTATAGTAAACTATCTTAAAATTCCAGTTTGAATTGAAAATTCCTAATTACTAATTTCTAAGTTACACTTTGTATATCATCCAGCAGCATAACCACGAAAGAAATTAAATATAGAAAAAAAAAATTATTTAGGTGTCTTTTTCTAATAAATAATTTGCTTCTCTCCCAAATAGAAAGTATCGGTTAATCCATTCGTGCGCGTCATGTATCGCTTGACATGTGCCCTTTTTGCCCGTACAATTACAACCGAAAGTAGGAGGTGCACAACTAGATGCTATAAGAGTTTCAACTACAAAGTTTCAACTTTCTACGACTTGCCGTATTTGAGTTATGCGACATACAGACGTCCGTACGTATACATACATACGTACGTACATACGCACGTACAGACGTCACAACAAAACTACTCAAAGTGGATTCAGGGAAGATCAAAACGAATATTTCCGTCAAAATCTGAAAACTGAAAATTCTTTTTATTTAAAATTGTACAATACTTCGTTTAATATTTTCTTTTAATTAGTAATACGACATGTTTCGAATATAGATATTCATCATCAAGTCATAATCAAATTTATAATAATATAATAATTTTCAAATAATATTTTAATTTTGACTTGATGATGAATATCTATATTCGAAACATGTCGTCTTACTAATTAAAAGAAAATATTAAACGAAGTATTGTACAATTTTAAATAAAATATAAATTAACTTCGATAGACTAATCATAATTGAAAATTCTTTATTTACAAGAAAGTAAAAATCGAAAATTCGGATTAAAATTCGGCGTTTAGCGACACTGGATTGAATACACCTATTACTAAAAATTTTTACCAAGTGCAAGACGATTTCAGTTGGTACTACTTTAATTATTTTAAACTGCTTTTATTGTGCCGATTTTAGCATGACTGACGGTTTGAGTTGGGACTTAAATTTTTTTATTTAGGTATTTATTTATTTATCGAGTTCCTTCTATTCTTATTTTCATATTTTATGTTTGTTTTTTATTGTAGTTCTTTTTTTATTATTTAAATGCAGTCGTACTTTATACTTTTATTTTTTGTTCTGAATTTTAGTTTTTTTGGTAGTTTAATAAATTAGCTATTTATTTTTTAAATGTTTTAAAACCCATCCTGAAAATATAGTCTAAATAGGGCCCTGGTTAGTTAACTAGCATCTTATCGATTTTGAAGGTCGATTTACACGGGAGACAGTTTAAATTAAAAGACGAGGCGAAGCCGAGCCGTGGGTATTTAGTACGAGAGATAAGCGTCTTTTTCACAGTTGATTTCTAGTATTGGCACAACTGACCTGATTTTTCAAAAAAAGAAAACTGTCGAACCTTCAAAATTATTGACAATTTTTTTTAACAAAAAATTCACAATGAGTGGGTATTTTTCCGGATCGAAAGGTAGAGGGTAAAGGCCGACGGAGGTCGAGAATGGTTATCTTGTGTATTCGGCTTCAAATTTATTTTACTTTTAAGAGTAATTACAATTTGATGTAAGTTTAATAAATATTTTTCATTATGTTTTTAAAAATTTTACGTTGCGACTTAATTCTTTCAGCTGTCTCTGTCTATGCAAAATGAGAAATCTGCAAAAATACGATCTTTTGGACGTCCTTTGCCATTTGATTTTTTAAAATTTATTATTGATAAATTATTAATTAGTCAAGGGTTGTAGGTTAAAGACCTATTTCTTAACTATAATTTCCGATTTTCAGGTGACGGTTAATTAATTATTCCAAAATTTTTATGTTTCTTTCTTTTGATATTCAAAAATGGCAAGAAAAAAACTTTCAAAAAATAAAAAGACAAAAGTTAATTGAGCCAATCTAATTTTAAAATATAAAAGTGTCGAAGGGAGAGATACGTGTCAGTGCAAAAGTGGCTGTAAAAATTTTTATATTATTTTTTGTTGTCAAAATATGTTATAAGTAATGATAAATGGTGTAACTAAGGCAGAACTGCTGACGGGCCGTTATTGAATTATCAGAAAAGGGAATAGTGACCGCTGGCCAGGGCTCCTTAGAGACTTGATCCCACCTACCCAATATTGTTTTTATGAAGGATAGACGTTGGCCAATTGCACTACGTATGTTAACGTTGATTTTACTTAATTCTGTTCATCTCCCATAAGATACCCAGATGTTATTTCATTGTGCTTTCCAAGTTAGTATCGGGAAAATTGCTTAAATGTAAATCAAAATTGTTAAATCCACAATGATATTTATTTTGCCAGTCACTGTAAAAATAAATTTGGTTCGATTGAATTGGGGATGGAAATTTCACATGATGATGGCATTTT
Source organism: Cantharis rufa (assembly GCA_947369205.1). Lineage (NCBI taxonomy): Eukaryota > Metazoa > Arthropoda > Insecta > Coleoptera > Cantharidae > Cantharis > Cantharis rufa. The sequence goes on from OX376309.1 coordinate 24,145,803, forward strand.
TGAGTTGGACGCGTTCTCACAACTTGGAGAATGCTTCATCCTCAAAGAGTTTTTAATGTTTTGATGTGTATTTTTGTAAACGTAGTGTAAGGTTAAGACAGTGACACTGTCCTGAATCTAAATTTACGATTTTGGAATACTAAACTAGGCAGCCATCTTGCTCCTGTGTGCTTTGCATTACAGCCATTTGCTGGTGATACGTGCTCTTGAATTATAATTTGTAACTTGTCCATTTACTTTAACTTTTTAAGCTATATTTCTCAGAGTTTTAAAGAAGTTTCATGGCTAAACCAATTCTTAATGGACTTTGCATATTACAACTTTTTTGCCATTAAGGATGATGAAAGGAAAAAAAATAAAAATGGATTTTAAAGTGGATAACTGGAGCAGCAGCTAAAAACTTAAATGTCTCCGTGCAAAAGGCAGGTATAAATTAATTGAGAGTATTTATTTAGTCACGCGATACAACCCCAGTAAATGAAGCGGCAATGTAAAATAGCACCGGCAGAAGAACCAAACAGAATGGTTATGAAGAAGCGGTAATTGAGGCGGGGGCGGCTGACATACATATTTGGTTTGATTGAAAGTATGTCATCACGAAAGGGGCTCTGACGAGCACGAAATGTCCCCCAAACTACAACATGTAAATCTAATCACGAACCCTCGCTGTTCAACTAGCAAATCCAATTCTATTCCCGCCCGAGAATGATAAAATTAGGTGGTGCTTATTGTAAACCAAACTTGGAAAATTTACAGCCGTAATTCGTGTACTTGCGGCGGCGAGGGTTCTAAGTGAAATAATTATGCAGAATTAGGCTGCGCTTGAACATTCTTGCTTATATAGTCTTAATGAATTGACATCGATCTAGAGGGTTACAGACTTTGTTTTAGATTTCAAATGGGATTTGAATTACGCAGATTTCCCGCATTCAAATACTTTACAATTAGTAAACCAACACCAAATCTAAAATATTCCATCATTACCTCTCTTAACCTCACATATCTTATAATATTATTCATCTTATTTATCAACAAACCTAACTTATCAAAACATTTTACAAAGTATGTATCATAAATTTCTAACTTATATTTAGTCAATGTCAACTTTCAAATTTATTGTATTCTACAAAACTACCATAAATTTTTCCACTTTTTTTTTATTATTTTCTTATTTTCTACAATAATATATGAGATTTTTCTAAAATTTACATCAATTCCATGTAATTTGCTAATTATGTTTATGGCAATTTTAGTGACTATTTAGGGGTGGTAACGAAATGCTCGGGAACTAAATGTTCGGTTGGTCTTAAAAAAGTTTGTATTCTATCTTCGTAGTTTTCGCATTTTTGCAAAAAAATTTTGATTGGCAAAAACACGAACCAATGCTTATATTAATGTGGATATACATATAAGGGTGAATAACATGGTCATTTGGACGGGGCGTAAATATTAAGTACAGACCAGAGACCTGCAAAGCAGTTGAAACTCCAATTTCAAATGATGTGGATGTAGGTTCTCTTCATTTGAAGAAAAAGGTATTTTAGGCAAACTTGTGCTATTTTTGTAAATTATTGGTAAGTACGAGATAGAAAATTTTCCATTCTCATTTAGTCTAAAATTTCTCAATTTTGCAGAAAAGGAAAAAATTGAAAATAACTCAAAAGATAACTGAAGAAAAATCATGAGTAAAAACTTTCAAGGAAACGTTTGCTTTTGATTGATTTTAAGCTCAAGAGAGAACAACTGTACCAAGCAGCATTAACTAGTGACGTAATTAAATTCCCTAGTACGCAATGCGTAGGCTGCAGCATATAAATTCACAATTCAATATACCATCTAAATTGATAATTAATATCACTATTGTTTCAAACTGACCCGTCAGAACTGATCATCTCTCTTTAACCTTCCATACTGCCTTTCGCCTCGTTCCTAATATTTTTGCATGCTTTTATTTTTTTTTGGCTGTTCTGATATTGTCCAGTACAGATAAATTTAAATTTACAAAATCAAAATTTAATATTTTGAAAAAAAGCTAAATAGTGGGGCTCCCCAAAATTAGTGACATATAGAGAGCTTAATAATAAGCTCAACGGAATTGAAAAACCATCTTTGCATGTTTTATCTAAACATTTTCAAAAAATCCCCTTTTAAATGCAGAATTTTTGAATTTTATAGGTTTAGTTTTTGGGAAAGCTTATGACTTAACAGTTTCACTTACTTTTAAGGGATTTATTAGCTGGAGGACCATCTCGATTCCATGGAGGATCTCCATGACCAGAAAAATCACGAAGTTTCAGGTATGAAATTGTTAGCCTGATGATGCTAGCCTTATCTAGTTGAGAAGTGATGGCAGCGGGTAGAGGCAACATTTTAGCCAATTCGTAAAATTCAAAATTTTCCTTTCCTCTTCTCGAACGAGCCGCATCTCTACTTTTTTCTTTCCGCAATTCGAGTATGCTGTAAAAAATAAATTTATTAGATTTTTAAAAACAGACATATTTTAGTGTTGAATCGACAAAATTTTCTACAGTTTAGTGTAAATAGTTGACGTTCTATATAAATTGAGTGTTAAGCAAGTGTAAACGTTGCTTTCTACTGTGAAAAGCTTGAAATAATAAAGAGTGGGCCGTATTGAAATCAGAGTTCCCAAAGGGACCAGTCGAGAATGAAAACCTTCGGAATCGGGGCAAGTCGAGTTGGACACCGCTCCCTGAGGATAAATAAAAGTGAAAAGTAGCAGAAGCTAGAGGTTAGTGCGACGAAGATGATGATTAGACGTTCCTAAACTGTAATGCTCTGCGGTAAGTGGAAAATGGCATTGAAAGAACTAAGAATGATATCAAAGGAGCGATTTTATGATTCCAAAGTAAACACGTATACGTATAATCTAATCAAGAAAATGTCGCTCAAAGCTAGATGAAAATACTTCTTTGTGTTTTATCTGAACAATAATTTAAAGTTTTATTTGCGGTTTAATTGTTTATTTAGTAGCCCTCAATTAGAGAAGCATAAAATGTGAAAGTATGTTTTATTTAAAATTGAGCCACGAATGTGGACCTCGCGTTTAATAGCTTTGTCCATAACTATAAAAGTAGTATCGATGTTAGCAAGCTTAATCCCAAAGGAGTATGTCGTTAGTGCGACACGTCACCGCACGTACAGTAGGCCATAAACTTCCATCCGTGGCTGCTAGTCAGCACTCCAGCTAGTGAGTCTAGCTTTTACCGCTACCCGGACGTGGGCCATTTGGAAATCCAATCGGCTGGGGAGAGCGATTGCTTGCGATGCACACATGAGAAGATAAAAGGCTCCGTCCATAGTCTCGGGGGTATTGGAGAGGTGTCGCCAGGTACAGGGCGGAAAGTAAGATGTCGATAACCTAATAATCGTCCAGCGAGGGGTAACTCTCTACGGACTAAAACGACGGTTGAACTAACGTCGACCAATTTCTTCCAATTTTATCAAAAGTTCGACTTAATTTTGTTTTCACACGCTGCCCTTCTCAAATACCGTAAATTGAGCAAACGCCTTGCCGACAGAAACAATTCTTTAGACCAATTTACTCCTAAGGGTCCCTAGTGTCCGGTGCGCGGCACCTACTATTATTGCGGTCGCGTTATGATCACTTCCGATAGTTTTTTCGTTTTATCTAGCTAAAGAAGGGCAGTATAATATAATACGATTATATCGGGGGAATAACGCTTTATAGGGGAAAACGAAAATAAAATGAAAACAAGTCCAATTGTCGCGAGCGGGATTTGTAGATTCTACATTCACGGTCACATTTGTAAGGCCCCAAGCGGCAATTTCAATCACGGAGATCACTACTTAGCCTCCTAACTCAGATTTGTATGAATCACCTATGCTTGCTTACTACTTCTGCTTTTTTATTAACAGGATTATCTTTAATATAATATAACACATTCTCAAATTTAAACTCTCACAATCTTTCAATTACATATACATATAATTTACTTTTTCTTATTTATTCATCTAACGAAAATATTTTACATTTTTATGCAAATAAAACCGCAAGCAAGTGTACACTCCTTTCATTGCTTTTGAATTCACATGCCGTTGTAAAAACGTAATAAAGTCCAGATTTTGATAGCTCCCCACATTTTACACCGCGTAACTGCACCATAAACAGGCTTGTGTACTTTTTGAAAATAAAAGGGTCAGCATTTTACAATAAGTACTCCTAGAAAATTCGAATAATTTTATTGAAAACTTTTATTCGGTAATATCGGAGACAACTTTTCAGGTAATAAGGTCAAATTTTATTGCTTTTCAACAAAAACAAAATGAAAAAGAAAATTGTTTATGTATAGGGTACTTTATATAGAATTTTATTTTTGAAAACGATCAACAAACACAATCAAGATCAAGGTGATCCACAAATCAATTTTTTTAATCAACAATAACATTATATTAATATTCTTATTATTGGTTTTAGTTGAAGTCGGAAGGAAGAGATTTACATATTATGAAGTGTTCCATAGCTACTTCGCGAGAGCTATGGTATGTAAGGTACTTAAAAATGCAGGTATCGTTCAAACCGCTACAATAGAAATACAATAGTTGTTGTTGGTATGAATGCATTATTTGTAGAATAAAAGGAAAGAAGTAGTTTAGGCTGTTGGAATGAAAATAGTATGGATGCCAAAAAAAACTTGATCGAAAAGGAACCCGAAGAGATGCTATGAAGGAATAAGCTGTATGAAAGCAAAACATATTTTTCCTACATTGTCTGCTAATTTAGCACAAGAAAGCTCTTTTTACCTAGGTTTAGCCATGGCATCGGGTAAGCTTGAATTTTTTTTAGTTTAGGGATTTCCTCTTTATTTTTTTTATGAAAATAAATTTCGATTTTACTTTCTTTACTATTCCGATTATGTGCAAGTGATAATTTAAAATAATGTAATACTGATGAAACCGATCTATATCTGTGTAACGTAGGAATAAGGGGCTACGCAATAAAATGTGATTTAAAAGGAGAGCAATCATTGGGAAAACATTGCTGTATATTCATTATCTCAATTTTTGTTTCTTTGTTTGTTTCAATTAATTCTAGGACCTTCTCCAAAAATGTACAATTTATTGTAACACTCTGTACAAAATTTTTGCAAAAGCAAGTGCTTGAAAATTGATCAGTAAAAAAAAAATCTCATTTATTTTGGGCTTTGGGATGTGTAAGGCTAAAGAGAAGAAATTTTAGACTCTTTAGCTTACAATTAAAGAACCTAGTAAATTTTTCTCTTATTTTAGGTTTACGTCTTTATATTCAAGGGCTCTTATTGGTTCTGTAAACTCGGGGATTTATCAAAAATTGATAAAAAGAGCTGATAAACCTAACTAACTCTTTCTCATTATATAAATATTGAACTTAAAATACTTTTGGATCACAAACTATTTGTTCAATTGAAGAACCTAGTAAGTCGGTTTACTAAAAACTGAGTTGATGTTTTATTATTGTAGTTTTTGTTTGCCAAATTTTATCAAACTATCGATACTACCTTCAGTTACTCACATAAATATTCGGACACTCCTATGTTAACAATGTTAATTGGACGTTTTCAAGACGTTTTTTTTTTATATAAAAATCGCTTTTAAAGCAAAATTTTGTAGACATTTTTTGTTGGAAATTTCATTGCCTTAAATTTTGTTTATATACATTTTTCTATTTTGTTGCACCGTTTCCGACTGACAGTGACTTAAACAAGACTCGGTAAAATCCAAAAAATATTATCATCTATATCTCGGAAACGGTGCTACCAAATAGAAAAATGTATATAAACAAAACTTTAGAGAATGAAATTTACAAGAAAAAATTTCATATGCATATTTTTATTATGATGCACCGTTTCCGAGATATAGATGACACTATTTTTGGGATTTTACCGAGTGTTGTTTAAGTCGCTGTCAGTCGGAAACGGTGCAACAAAATGGAAAAATGTATATAAACAAAATTTAAGGCAATAAAATTTCCAATAAAAAATGTCTACAAAATTTTGCTGTAAAAGCGATTTTTACATTAAAAAAAACGTCTTGAAAACGTCAAATTAACATTGTTAACATAGGAGTGTCCGAATATTTATGTGAGTAACTGTATTTTAAATGTGTAACCGACCTTTCAGTTGATCTTGAAATAATTCGACTTTTTTTTAGCTAATGAATAGGTAGGTGCCCTACTCGCACTCTATACGTTCCACAAAATGTGTTTAATATTGACCCCAAATTTTTTTGAATGGGGATTTTGGGGAAAAATTTGTTCTGCTTTTTCTAATGTAAATTCCGTCTAGAAACTACTAGCAATAAATCAATTATTGTAAGCTATCGCTTTTCGATTTTAATTGATTTCTATCCCCCCTTTTACTATTCCATTTTTCATTATTTCAATTTCAATTTTTCATTTGAAATTCCCGTTTTGAAAAATCTGGGATTTATATGAGATTTTAATATTTTAGTTGATAATTCATAAATAATACTACATTCAGTGCAATTAATTTGAATTAGGGATCGACAGACGGACACGGAGCTAGATCGTAAAGCTTCTCGCTTACACTTGCATATAGAAGCCTAAAAAGGACAATTGTGTTTTTATAACTATTCAATAACAATTAGATAATAATATTTTTAGGCTAAATGAGCCAACTACATAAAATACTAAACATTTAAAACAATGAACTTAGCTTCAATCTAAGAAAATTTATCAAATGTTCTACAAATATTACCTTTCACAAAGACATGCTCATATAAAATTTGCAAAATGCAAATTATATAAAAAAAAAGATGATTACCAAGTAAGTACTCAGATTGGTTTTGAAAAAAAAAATATGTAATGAAAAATAAATTAAAAATACTCTCATTTCTGGAAATATTACAAAATCAGCAAATCTCCAGGGTATAATCTATGATTATCAGTAGAGACCGGATTATATGCATTTGCATATTTTGGCTATTTTTTTAGAATAATGCATATTTCGACTGAAATCTACTGATCGTTCATATTTGGGCATATTTTATGAAATTTCGTGCATATTTGGGCATATTTTATAAAATTTCTAAAAAAAAAAGAAAAATTTTCTTTATCAGAAGACGGTCCTGCTCTGATAATTTAGAATTGAAATTTGGCGGTGCTAACAAATTAAATTTGAATTGGCAATGCCTTATCCTAAATTTACCATATATATAAGTAGATCTATGTACGATTTATCAAAATAATAAAAAATATAGTAGAAAATGCACCCAGAGAAAAAAGTGTGTCGTCGTGGATTCGTGAATATTCCAATACGTTTAACTACGACGGAGAAATTTTATACTGTCGATTAAAAAAAAAAATGTTATTTTGTAGTACTTATTAATGTTTGATGTTGCATATATTGGCACTTTTTGGCGATTTTATTGCATATTTCGACCATTTATGACGCATATTTCCATGCATATTTCGACCATTTTAAGTTGCATATAATCCAGTCTCTAATTTATCAGCATGCTTTGAACCAAAAATTTTTTTAAAATTAATTTTATTTCTCATAAATTTAAAAAAAAAATGGAAATGTTTATTTTTATATTTAGTTTTGTTTCGGCAGCAGTTTGAAATGTTTTGAAACTCTCAAATTCACCCAGCTTAGTTTAGCTTAAAATTTTTTAGACAAATTCAAACTGTTGCAAAAATAAAGCCTGTAAAAAAACTTGGTGAATATTTGTAACTGTAAATTTAGCAAAATGATTAAGATGAGCTACACAATAAAAAATATTATGTACTTTTTTTCAAAATTTTCTTTTACTTTCTATTTTAAATTTTAGTTTTAACTGTTTTCTGTTTCAAATAGTAATTTTACTTTGGTGTGACTTGAAATTTAACAAGTTTTTGATTTGTGAAATATTAGTCCTGTAGCCAGAGACGTATTTACCTAAAGGCCATGGCCCGGAGCGGAAGCCTTCGAGGGGCAGTGCCAGCCGTCCTTCGTGCTCTGCTTGGGGCGCCTTTTATAATTTGAATGAATTAAAAAAAAATAATTTTAGCTTTTTTAAAATTAATTTATGGGGCGGCAAACCTTTTGGGTCCAGGGCGCCAAATTAAATACGTCTCTGGCTGTAGCTCAGATTTCTCGTTAAACTATAGGCCCTATAAGTTTTTTGTATTTTTGATCAGATACATAGGCTGGTTTTTTAGTTAATCCGAAAAAAAAAACTTCTAATAAACAGCGGCGAATCTACATTTAAACTAATAAAGTTGAAGTTTTGGGCTCCCATTTTTCCCAAACATTTCCATAATTTTTGTTTAAAATAAAGAAGACAATCATTGCGAGGGTGTCCTAATTGTTGTATGTACGTCATTCGTTATAACTAGGATTATGAAGCCCCTTAAGATATTTACATTTGGACTCCGAAAAATTTATTTTGGTTTTTTGGTTTCAAATTAGTTCGCTGATTGGTTTAAAATTGATTCACTAGTTTTAAAGCAAATATAATGTAAACTATAAAAATAGATTGCATTTTTTTAGCCCTGATGACAATATAATTATTTTTGTGTGGAATACGCTTATCAAAAGTCAAGAATTTGAGAGATAAGTAGCTTTATAGATAGAGGTATAACTACCACACTGAGAAAAAGGATTTTTGTCGCCCTAACAGAGCTATTAGTAGCTATAGCATCAACAGAGTTTTTTGTTGCTGTAACAAATTTTCTGCTTTACCATTTTATATTTTATATTTACCATAACAAAATTTTTTTCTATTCAGAATAAGAAAATTTGTTAAATCAACTAATCCTTTTTACTGAATAGAAAACAACTTAGTTATGGCAGCAAAAAATTTGTTGCAGTAACAAAAAATTTGTTATAGCAGCAAAACAAAACTCAGTTGAGGCTATAGCTACTAATAGCTCTGTTAGAGCGACAAATCTCTTTTCACAGTGTAATGTTTATAAAGTTTGAAAGAATTAACGTTCAATCGAAGAACCTAGTAAGTCAAAATACTAACGATTGAGATGATTCCAGAAATGATTCTGGTTAAATATACTGGGTGTTCAAGAAAGTTATTATAGTTTTTACGTTCCTCACGACTTTCGTTCTTTTTGCAGCTCATCAGTAAAGACTAACTTACTAGTTCTAAAATTCTTCACCAATGAGTTTCAAAAACAGCGAAATAGATAATCGTTCGAGATTATTATCATGAAATGATTTTTATGTTACGGAGCTAATTTATAGCTAAAATTTTAAATCTTACACTACAAAAATCCATAGGATGTCTTTTGCATTTTGACATATTTTTTTTATTTTTTGCATAACTCATTATGCAGTAAGTAAAACTTAAAAGCAAAAATGCGTTTATGCTTTTTAGTACAAATTGATTGAATTGAATTTAGAATTTATGCTAAGAACCAAGTATAGACATACTATTAATAAATTACTCATATAATGAGTTGTGCAAAAAATAAAAATGATATTTTGATTTACGAATTATCCAAGTATTTGAAGGAAGTCAGTCACCCTGCACATGTAATAAATATATTCCATGAACAAACTGGCAAAATTAAGTTTTCAGTATGTTCAAAGTGAAAAATTAAATAATGCTGTGTCAAACGGAACAAAGTTAGATGTTAGTTTGGTTTATATAGTTGGTACCAAAGTTACCTTAGTTAACAGTTAATATGGTTAAAAATAACTGACACATCTCTCCATATTATTCAATTAGGGACTTGACTAAAATATCTTAATTACTGCCGAGGTATAATTTTGATTGTTATAAAGTTAATCATTTTGCTAAATTTATGTAATTAAATACCGTAAAATTACCTAGGTGTAATATAACTATATAGTGCAGTAAAAACATGCAATGCCATATATAAGAACATCAATTAATTAGGACTGTTACAATCATTCCCAACATAAGAAGGTAAATTAATTACTAGTCTATAAAAACCTAATGTAAATGCTATTGATAGAATATAAATTTTAAATAAATAAGTAGGTAATTTATTATGTTTGCTAATACCAACTGTCATGCTATCATTTAAAATAGTAACACTGGTGATTTATGGCAGGTTTAAGCTTCAAGTCAATTATTAGTATAATTAAACCACCCAAAGTGGCATGAAAAATGTTAATCTTAGCATCAATCACTGTTTAATTCACATATTTTTGTTAATAATTGCTGATATTAATTATAATTAGTATAGAAAATGGCGAATTAGTAAAAAACGTGTTACAAACTTAAACTAGCCATTATAATAAGGAAGTGCTACGGATTTATGACAGCAACCACCACATAAAGCAGAGACAAATAAGTAACATGCCCTGGTTCGAGGAGAGGAGTCTTTTTGTAGGGGACACACAGATCCGCCGGTACGAACCAGGAGTGCGTGAATGCTGGATTAATGTTGACCCCAAGACCAATTGGTGTTTGTCTTTGGAAGCTTGAAGTAACCGCGTAGTCCATGGCTACAGCCTGATAAGGCAACATGATGATATTCACAAGAAGCACCCGCGTACACAACAACACGATAGACTGTCGAAGCCGCGTGGTAATCAGTTCTTTGGTGAAAAACCCCGTCTTGTAATGGGCGGATCGGGGACAACCCGACCCGGCTGGTTGGTCGCGGATACGCAGCACCAGATAGCGCACCTACGCTTCACGTTGCTTCGCGAGGCCATTCGCTTAACGGTCCGCCCCCGCAACCGCATCAACAAGTAGCCAATATACCACGAATGCCATGCGTCATGTTATCACCTACTTCGGCTAATATACCTGGAATGCAACCCCAACAGCTCCCATCTTTATCGTCAAACGTCATTGCGATAGATTCTCTGCTTGTAAAAATCATTTTTTCATAACCGTATCAAGTTCAATACACTAAAATCTATAATAAGGGTTGTTAACGACAACAAATAAAAATTTCATTAAAACGCCAACTTCACGTCTGTCCTTAATCTAATCATTTATTTCGAGTTTTACATAATAATTGTTGTCATTTAACTTTAAATGTCGTATAGTTTCCAAAACTCGACATATAAATTAAAAAAAATATTGCGGAACAGCAGCGTATACAAAACCCAGAAAGCAAATTGTAGTTTATTTCATAAGTAGGGTTAAAGTAAACGAACTAATCTAACCTTAACTAAAGGGTGAAGTAAAAAATTGTTCAACTATCTAAAGCGTTCAGCTTCGGCATGACAAAAAAAGTTCTTCATCGCACCGCACCTATTAGTATGTTGATTGGATTCAATTTAATAAAATCAAAATTATTTAATTAATTCTTAATTAACAAAAAAAAAATAGTTTTTTAAAATTTCAGTGAAATTGAATTAACTGAATTAAGGCAAGATAATAATTTAAAAAAGAAAAAGTTTATTGAAAATTTATTCTACATAAAAAATCGATAAGTTTATCGTTTAATATTGTTTTTCGGCCTTTTAAAGCGGTTTTCAGGAAATTGATTTTATAAGTCGGGCAATTCTGATGGTGATATAACTATCAAAGAAACACGTAGTAGATCAGCAAGAGAAGACGGATATATCTAACCTTTCAAATACATAAAATTTCCAATTTGAGTGCCACGTAAAAGCTCTGATTTTTTCTTCATAATTTTGAAACTTTGCATTTTGAAAAAAGCCATTGCAATTAAAAATTTTAGTTTTACAACAGCAAGTTTGTGGGTGCACCGTGAAAAAGAATTTATCGCTCTACTGTTCTGTTAGAGCGACAAATCTTTTCTTCTTTAACCAAATTAGTCGTCATATAGGGTCAACTGACCTTTTTTGTTGCCACAACAAAGTTTTTATGTTCACAAAAAAGATTAGTTGATTCAACAAATATTTAGAAAATTTGTTGTAGTAGCAAATAATTCTGTTGAGCTATATATTGAAATATAGATTTTTGAACAGTGACAAGCGGCGAATCTACATAGAATCTACACCAAAAAAAAAATTTGTAATAGCAAGTAATTTATTATTAAAAATGGCACCAACAAAGTTTTTTTTGTTATTACAACTAAATATTTTGTAATAGAAAATAAAACGTGTAATCAACTAATTCATTTGTTAAATCAAATAATATTTTGTTGTTGATGTTATTTTTTTGCTCAGTGATAATAAAGCCAAAAAATAAAGCTTAAATAAGATAGAAAAAGGAAAGGAAAAGTGATTCAACATTTCTCTGAGGATAAAATTTGTTCTCGGACTGTGAAGCTCAAAGCAGGTGACCGGACATTTTTTCCAGACAATTTGCTCCATGGCAGTTTGGTACTAGGACCAGTGGAATCGAATCACGCCATGTCCAGAAGCGAACTTTCTGGGAGCAAAATGTTCTAGAACCCTCAAAACGATGAGTCCTTAGAAAATTAATTCGTCTTGCAAAATTTCAGTCTGCTGTGACAATGTAGATTTGCATAACAAACAAATAAGAAAACAAATATTTTCTGCTGTATATAATTCCTAGATTAGGTGGCATCGGGACGCCTTGACCTTGGAATAGTCAGCGATTGCGCTAGTTGTCTGGTCTTCTGAACTAAGACAATTTTTTCTCACGGCTGACGGAGTTGTATATACTGGGGTTATAAAATACCCCTACACTGTGAAAAAGGATTTGTCGTCCTAACAAAACTTTTAGTTGCTACAACAAGTTTTCTGCTGCCATAACAAAGTTTTTTCTATGCAGAATACGAAAATTTGTTAAATCAATTAATCTTTTTTGCTGAATAGAAAATAACTTTGTTATGGCAGCAAAAAATCTGTTGCAGAAACAAAAAATGTGTTATAACAGCAAAAAAAAAACTCTGTTGAGACTATAGCTATTAATAGCTCTGTTTGAGCAACACATCATTTTTCTCAGTGAGTAGCGGTAACAAAATATATACTCTGAAATGTATTTCGATGGCGTTTGTACTCTATGAGTTATCTCTATATGTTAGCAACTCACAATAGGATTACATTTCAGGTCTCGAAAAACCTGGATCTTGGAAGTCTTGGAAGTTGAATATAATAAATTTTATTATCATGGTATTTAAAACCCAACGATGAATCGATGGAGATTTGTCAAGTTCTGTTTATGGATTTGTTTGCAAAGTTAAAATAAATGGTAGATTTTGTGAAATGATGGTAGTCGCATGGTAATGTTGTAATCAGTCTTTCTGGTTGTATGAAGATGTGCGAGCTTTTCAGGTGATTGACCTTTGTATTTTTTGTAATCGTGGACTGTTAGTTCTATCTAGTGATGTATTTCAGTTAGAGGAAGAAAATTCTGGAACATAAGAATTCAAGTCTTCAAGTGGAAAGCAGGATTAAATCCTTACTACGTCAAGTTGAAATTTATAGTTTTTGCTTGCGGGAAAATTACTCAGGTATGTACCTTATATATAATATGTTCTTTAAAATCGTTCCTTTGCTAGTTATTTTTATACAACGCTAAAGTATCCGTTGTCGAATCGTTCAATTGCCAATCTGCGTTATGGTTTTTCCCAGTTAATATGCGTTGGAGAAAATATCCCGGCTCTGGGAACTGTTTAACAGCTACAGGGGCCGCTCTAGCCTTTATGCCGCCCCGGACAAAAACACAAATTTTCGCCCCTTTATGGAGTTAGTGAGCTTTTTATTTTAGCTTTTTCGATCTTTTTGTGGCGACTCGGGGAATTTCATTAATATTTCAATTTGTCACGTCAACAGCCAAAATGCTGCCCTTTAGATTTGCTGCCCCGGACAAACGTCCGGGTTGTCCGCCCCTTACAGCGGGCCCTGACAGCTAGCCGGCTTTTAAATCAAAGGGGCTTCGTGCAACTGTAGTACCCTTGAGCAGAGGTTGGTGCTGTAGGTTTTAGCATCTCAAAATACTTTTTTCAAAATAAAAAAGAATAAAAAATAAACTAAGTAGTAAATCAAAATTATAAAAATATTTTGGTTTTTAACACTCAACTCAGTCAAGTTGGATTTGTCTGTTTAAATAAAACTTTTATTGATTCCATTTTATTAAGCTTTGAGTGAGATAAAAATCAGTTTAAGTGTTTTATTATAATATTCAAACGATTAAATGGTGGATACTTAACCACAATGAAATTGTTTTAAGGGTAGAGCTGTATCATCTTTCTAACAAATATATTCGTCTGAAAAGAATAAACTACTGTTATTGTAGTTAGTCGTAAATCTGGAAGGGTATATCGTACGATCTATACAGCAGTCGCGGCAAATGAAGAACAGTTTTAGGGGTTCTTGCTAGCCGCGCAATTAGAATATCTTAATTTGTATCTGTGCTGAGCCTCAGCTATCGGCTTGACCCTTCTCTAATGTATTCTATGACTTTAATTCATTTACTACTTTTGCTTGTTCTAAATATTTGCTTTGTTCCACAGTTGGAACAGTATTATGCGAACACTTTTAAAGGGTCGTTAAGAGAAAGAGAAAATGTTGATTTCAAGATGACTCAGAAATTTGACTTCTCTGAATGAGAATTTGAGTTTATTATTTTACCGTAAAATAGTGGCCTTAAATAGAGTCTAACGAGTCCTATTCAACAGTCGATACGTGTAGAGCCAATCAATAGTGCATGAAACATCGATTCGCTCTTGCGCTACTAGTCAGTGTCTATACTTATTATTAACTTTATCATTTCTGTTCTTATTTACAACCAACACTTGATGAATCATTTGCTCCATTTACCTTGCGCCACTCCACGTTTAAATTAAGTGTCCCTGATATCATCATATAGGGCGCAATTAAAGTTAATTCTAATGAATTTTAGCAAAACTACTAACGTCGCATATTATGTACGTGACTGTTGTAGAATTTTAACAAGATTTAACTTCAAAAAGCAAAATAAATAGAAAGTGTCTCACGATTGACAATGTTTTATTTTGGGACAGCCCCCGCCGTTTATAACTTAACGTTCACTGACCATATACCATTATACATTTATTTCAATCTCAAAGGAACTATAAAAACCTAATTCAATAAGCTACATTTAATGAATTATAAATTTCCTCCGTGCTTCTTTGATACTAATAATATTTTAAAGTAAATAAATTAACGAGTCGTTAAAAGATATTAAAAATGTTTTAGGTTAACTTCGGTTTAACCGCACCAATATAGTTGGACGAAAACGATTGTGCTAATTAAATGAGTAAATAAAATGGGAAAAACGATATTTGCGAGTAATATTTGAAAATTATGGCTTTAATGCACCTACCGTTATTGATTTCGAGTTTTTAATTCAATTTGCGAGAAGTTTTTCCGTTAAAAGTAAAACTGAAAGCTAACGACCGTCCACATAAAATAAGTTACAATCCTTGATAGCTCACGTATTCACATAACTACGATTACACTAATCAGTCCACATAATAAAAGAACATACAACCCCGCATACGTAATGAACTCGCGGTATATAGTAAATTTTGTGTTTTCGGGGAATACTTAGCAGTCCTATATGGGACAAATAATCGTCTCTTCTGAGGCAGTTGCAATGGCATATTTAGTTTAAAGATGCAATCTGATCCATGAAGTGCGCGCTAGAGAATTGATAAGGTTATCTGTAGACCACTAATTGAAAGCTAATTGGGCAACTCCCGCAGTTAAGAGCGAATGAGCGGCACCCCGTAGGCATAATGCAGATTTAGAGACGTGTGTGGCGCAACTTACTGCCCTAAGGGCTTGATAAACTGCCGGTCGCGATCTGAATTACGGCACTGCAAACCAATTGTCTGAAGATTTACTTGTTTCACGGATTACCTGCTTGCGATTTAACTGTTTCAGTCTACATTATGCAGAGCATTGTTTGATAGTAAAGACCGTTATCAAATTCATCATTACAGTATTTCTCAAACTTTTAATTACCATTTTTTTTCGCTTAGGGTGAGGTTATAATTTATAGGACTGGACGCAATATATATTATAGGTAGTACAATTCTTCCACTAAAAAAGTATCTCGTGTAGTCTCCCCTTGAGACTGAAAAGAAAGACACGTGAAATAGAATTATGCTACAATTTATTCTGAAGTGTTTTATATGGTTACTTTTATATTCATTTTATAGCATTCAAAATGTTCTTTTACAGTCCAAAAATAAACAAAAGGAAAGAAACAACTTTGATGCACAATTTATCATTTTTGATTAATTAAAAAAATTCACGTGATCCCTTTAGTTCTTTCTTTCTAGAGATCATTTTGTTGGGAAAAGTTACATAACCTCAATAGAAATTGAATAAACGGTAAAAATCAGGAAATTAAAAGTTTTGTATAAATTGAGTTGGCAAACTTTTTCGCCAACAAATTACTACGAAATAATTCACAATTTTACGATAACAAACAATATATTCGATAATTTCAATGTGTCAGATGTCAACTTGTCAAAATTCCTTCCGCTAATTTGTGGTTGCTTTCAATTGCAAACTATTGAAGAAAAAAGTATCGGTTTATATAAATTTGTCTAGTTAGTTACACAAGAGTCCCCTCAATTTTGTGAAGAATAACCTCTTGTAGTTCCCCTCTTCTCATTAAGCGATTATAATTGCATTTGTCTTTCCAATTATGCGTGTCACCGAGACTATAAGAAAAGTAGGGGGCTCCATTATTCCGCAAGCGATCTTTTAAAACTTCAGTTTTAAAAGTTTGGCAATATGTTCTAGCTAAACATAACCTATTTTTAATTTTTTGCCGTGATTGGGATTCCACGTTAAGCTGCCGAATCAGGGCAACTACTTGTAGTTGTAAATGGAAATGAATTTTTAGCCAAAAACCGTCAGGACTGTTTTGGCATATATATATATCTCAGCAATAGACAGCGTATGGGTTGGTACCCATTACAAGTAAAGCTTTAAAACCAAATCGGAAATTGGTGTTAAATATAGTTCCCTCGCGAATTCGTCTTAAACTTGAAACGAATGGTTATTTATTTCTTTTATAAGCGCAAAGTGTGATTGGATTCAACTCGCAGTAAAAAGGATGTTATACAACGGACCCTTTTATCAAGAACATATGCTGCGATATGTCTAAAAATGTAATTTTGAGAGATAATGTGAATGGGAACAACCCTACTTTTAAAAAAACGGGAGCGACACAAACAAATGTGAATAACATTATCCATTTACTCGACCAAACGAAAATGTTACACTTCATTATTTTCTTGTCACAAAACATAAAAGTTCCATCCCTCGAAGTTTCTTAAAAGAATTAAAAAATTTTCCCTTAACACGTTTTATAAATTAAGACAATTCGCCCAGTGACTACCAGGGGTGTATTAAATATTCTAAAGAATAAATTGTCCAATTTAATTCAAAAATTTACAATAGAAAAAAATATACATTTTTTTCAGTTTTTGCCAGCTTTCAGCTACCATTGTATAGATGTAATATGTTAGCGAAAACCCAACATAAGCGAACCCTCATGTTGTGATTACTCCTAACCCCAACCCTAAGTCAAATAAGTCGTGTCTTTAAGTAGGTAAATACATCGTGCCCATAAAGTTCATTAAGTCTAGACGTGGCCGAATACAAATATATCGGAAAAATGCAATCAGGCCCAATTTTTACCCAGCAATTTTATTTGATTTTTTCTTTCCATAATAAATTACCTTTGGGTAAACAAAACTAAAAGTGTAAGATAAAATTTTTGCTAAATTAGAATGCTTTGATAAAAAGAATGAAAGGAAGGAAACAGGAAAGAGTTAGATAGACACTGACTCGAAGAACTCTTTGGTTAGTAAGGGTTAGGGCGGAAATTGCCAGGAAGTATTATGATGTATATTAAGACGTCCCCATCATCTTAGTCCTTCATTTCGATTACACTCGATATTAAATCATTATTAAGACGTTTCATTCACATTTAAACACAATATTCATGAATAAATAACAAACGATTGACATAATTAAAAATACTTTAATTTTTTTTCTATTCGCATTTCAGATGAGACACGCAGAGAAATATATGACCGACTACCCAAGTACTACGTAAAATATGTATAGGGGTTATTAATATTTGTGCCACTCGAACGAAACTTTTGACCTAACGCAAGTGTGTAAATAAGTGATCTAATATAATTTTTTATTAAATACAAGAAAAGAATAATGCAGAAAAATCTCACTTAAAGAAGAGATAGATCGATTTTCTGAAAACATAATTTATTATTTATTTATGGATTTGTTTGTCAAAACAAAGGAAAAATTAAAAGATTTCCACTTCGGCAAATGAAGATGTTCCAAATCATGTAATATGTCAAAGACGAATATCAACGTCACATTATATTTCTAGCAGATTCAATCAATCACCTCTCCGGTGAGAGTGTACTACAGGGGTTCAGGAATCCGGAATATTCCGGTTCCAGTAGTTGAGTACATGCTTTCGATTGTATTGGCTATTTCACAGTGCATTGGCTTCATTACGGGGGGCTGCACTAGGCGAATTTTATTTCGCTTTTGTACTCGCGGTACATATCTAAACAGAACTCGCTACATACATTTTCGATGCAATCGTTTATAATAAATTCGATCATCGATTATGTTAGTTCATGCGATGTTCATCAATAACTTGTAAACGACATAATTTTTTAGTTGATTACGCTATTAATTAATTCAACCATTAAAAATATTACTTATACAATTTCCAGTCCCAATCCCCCAGTTCATCTTCCAAAGGAAATAGACGAAAAGTTACTCTGGAATTAGAATAAAGTAACTCACAATATTGCTAAAGTTGCACTCACCAGACAAAGATATCCGATATCAAACACCCTCTCATACGTGACCATAAGTGTTAAATTTGGGTTGATGCTTAAAATAAAATGGATCACTGGGTTTTGAGGTTATTGTCTAAAAAATTCCGAATAAATATCCAAAATAAGCAATGTATGTTGCTCTGAGCTTTTCGCGATCACTGGAAGTTATCATTTCTTGTGCAAAACTTGTTCAATTCGCAAAACGGAAAAAGTTATATGTATGTTGGTAATATGCGGAAATTTCAGCTGCTCAACCGACTGCGCCATAGTCATTAGAATAAATTTTTGATACTTCACTCATTACTTGACATTTTCTTTCGCTCGATCTCCACCTGAATTAATAAATTACGAAAGGGTGAAAGACGTTGAATCTTCGAATGCAGTTATGATATTTGAAGTGTTGGATGTACTTTTCTCGAGGGTAGTGTAAACCGACATACAAATTCATTATAAAAGTGCAACATTAATATCTTGGCTCTTGTTAATTCATTTTTATTATCATCGGAGGAGCGGTGATAGTAAACGAGAACTCCCCAATGTGAAATAAATATTCCCGTCGTGTTCCAAGGAAAAGTTTTATAGTACTTCGTATGTCAAAGCACCGCAATTCTCGCTTTTAAACTCGTTTTATTTCTTTTCTTACAAGGAAATTATAGCCAATTTTTAAAACAAAACTTAAAATTTTGAAATTTCAAATATTCAAGTTCTTTATTTGTCCGCTTTAAATTTGGAAATTTGCTTACATTATTCAAAATGTCGTAATAATAATTAAGCTTGGATTGTAAGAACAGATAGTCCGAGTGAAAAATGTTCCAGGACTTGAAAATGATACAGATACACCAGTAAGTCAGGAAAGCGGAAGAAAGAAAATTAATACTAAATGTGGTGGCGCTAGGTTGCGAGTTGCGACACTTCCGCAAGGACCAAGTTCATTAGTTCCTTTGGCCTAACAGGGTGGCATCGTCATTCACTACGCAATTCACGTTTTCGCAATCTTCATTCGAATTATCAAAAAATACCTAATCAAAAGTTATACTAACCGAAAAATAAGTAATTTAGCAAAAATAGGGAAAAAGTAAAATTTAATTATTTATTTACTGTTTTTATTTGGTGGATGAGGATTTTTAAAATAGAAATAAATGAGGATGTTACTCCTACTAGGTTAAAGAAAAATTTATAGGTGGTTTGTGTAACGACGCGACGCGACGTAGCTAATGAATAAGTTTAGAAAACAAACATGGGAAAATATTGGATGGCTAACTGAAATTTGCAGTTATAGAACAGCTTTCATTTATGAATCATGTTCAATTTAATAGTTCATCTCGTAAAATATAATGTCTGATATATTAGCGAAAAACGATACATTTGGGAGATTCTTAATTAATTCCCAAATTCTTCCCCAAAATAAGATGAGGTCTTAAACTCAATAGTATTTGATTAGTTTTCTTGTCTAAACGAACACCATGACATTCGTATTCAATCGCTGGAAGCAATTATATACCAGTAAGTGCAGGGTTGCAGAAACTTGGGTGCATACTGATACTGACCGTCTGACACTATCGAATTTTTGGACCCTTTTTGCCAATACACATTCTTTCGCAGGATCATTTATAATCTGCATGTGAAATATACTGTAAATGATAGATTTTTGGCTTTAAAATATTTAATTAAAATTTAGGGGATTTACCTAGCAGTATTTCGGTATTTCTTGGGTAGTATTGTCGAATTACCAATTATTTGTATTGTATTGCAATGAATTTATAAATTAAGAATACCTCATTAACTTTCAAAGCACGAAATGTTGTTACCAACTTCCGGTAGTTTAAACAAGCAACTCTATTTATAGAGACAATAATAATTTCTCAATTACCTGCATATTATATTTGACTGCCGGTATTGTAGGTGTTGATGACATTCCTATCATACTAATAAGACTAAAGGTATTAGAAATCGAAAAAGGCACCTAAACCGGAGTTTAGTTCGCAGTTCGGGTATTTAATATAATTAAGTCGGTCGTTTGTTTGCGCGCAAATAATAGAAACCTTAAGATTACTCCATCTGATAAGAGTTTTGACAGTTATAATGTGTGCATGTATCACAAAGTTGAATCAGGTAGTATAAGGGATGAGGGTGCATAATACATAACGCACTCTAGTCTGCTTGTCACTATATATCTCTTACTCCGTTACTTTCTCATTTTAACGACTGATCGTTATCAGCCATTTGCCCATTTAAATGAAAATATAATTCTTCGCAGAACTTTATGAAATGAAATCTACTACCAAATCTTACTTTTCTAAATGATCTAAGCAAATATATTATAAATAAAAAGAAACTCTCCATTATTACACTAAAATAATGGTGTTATGTAAATTTTGATTTGTCGAATGGATTTTTAAGCTAAAAGTGTTGATTCTAACGAAAAACTTATTTTTATAAAATATAGTCAACTTCGGTCATGCTAGCCTGTTACTAGTGGGAGATAAAATCGATCACTTGATATTAACAAACTCTATCCGCTAATCAGGTGTAATCAATAGCACTAACTTCATTCCTACAGTATACTTTTTAAGGTGAAATAAAATGCTGCATTCTATAATCAAACTTCTGAACACATAATTGTGGGTTATGTTCAAAACTACCTATTTAAAATTTATGTTGTGTACAGGTAGTTGGGACTGAAACCGTAGGTGTAATTCACAGTTGATGCCAAATTATTTGTGCCGTGGTTCGCATTCCACGTTAAGTTGTAGGTCCTGACAGAATTCTTTATATTTACTTTGTTGAGGAACTCTAGCCTAAAACAAGGAATGGCTGTTGGAAGTCTTATAACTAACATTATTTGTGTGCATACAAAATAAGCAATCTGTAACAATAAAAAGTAAGAAGTATGTGACGGGAAATATGTACTGTAAAATTTCATTTTATAAAATGATGCGTTTTAAATTATCAGAAGAAGATGTCTCTTGAGACCATTAAATCGTTCAGCCTATTACGCTTCCAAAAGAGGGAATTTGAACAACAGATATACCTATGAGATAATTTTGAGAAAAAAATATTTGCAAAACGAAGTTGCAGACTTAATTTTTGCTTTAATTGACGTAGTAGGTATTTGTTTGAGATTAACAAAGAAAAAACTAAAGTAATATAGAACCGAGACTATAAAACTTAACCACAATCTTCATCACAAAAAATTCAAAATAAATGTAGTGGTTAACCTGTATAAATTGTAGTTATTCGAACGTAATTATGTGTGATTCAAAAAATTGCTTTTATAATTTGCATATTTTTATGAGATACAGAAGTATAATAAAATTTAAATATTGCAATTTGATACATTAATTGGTATCTATACATATTTTAATCTGAATGGGTTTCGGTCCGTTATTAAATAATTGCCAGCAGTACGGTCCTGTTGTATGTAAATTGCCCATCATAACTTTCGGTAGCTTAAATTAATCAAGTTTTTATTTTAATTAAATTTTTTTAACTGCTTGTCATAAACCTAGATTGGTAACACTTTCTTATGCTAGGTTATGTTTAACCCTCGGTTTAGATAAATTTGCTCAAACAAATGAAGGGCTATTTAAGAATGCGGAGTGCAAAAATAAATTATTTTTAGATTAAATTATTAGCGTGCAGATAATTTTAAATTAGCAGATAATAATCCAGAATATTAACCGAGTATATACGGGGTGGAATTAGAAAATTTATTATTCAAGTTTTTCGAAACTAAAAGATTGCAATAATGAAATGGCATTGTAAGGTGCAGTCGCATGGTTGAACCTTATGCAATTCGTAATGTTGACGAAGTTAGTAGGGTTCACCCTCGTCATTTAAATGCGGCAAGGATACAAGTCCGTAATGATAACAAGTACCTATCTTTTGAAAACGACAAGTAAAACAAGATGTAAAATTAACTTTAAATGGTTGCACTTGTTCACCTTTTAAAAGGGTTAAATTTACGTTTTAATTTCACACGCAATAACGTTCAAATACAAGAAATCCAAAGGGTACTCTTTTATATGCCTCTGATGAACAATTTTTCGCGGTAATTTCAAATTACCGGTGGTTTAAAAACATAGCCAGATCTTCTTTCGTGCCAGTTAAAATATGTATACGTATTGGTCGCAAGAGACGTAAAGCACGGAGTCTCGCCTCACCACTTAAGAGTGCCACGAAGCACGGATTCTGTCTACCGAAATGCCCCACAAAGCAGGGAAAGACCGAAATGTTAAAATGTAAATGTAGTAATAAAACTAAATCAGCACAGATCTAGTTCCATCTCAAGTTGTCGAAATAAACGCGGGGATCTGGAAAGATTGCGCGTGTACATCATAAAAAGAAGATCCTTCCTTATGTCGATCTATTTACCTGAGAACGTTCTGCGAATGCAAAATTTGCAAAATAGAACTTCAAAGATCAAAGAGCTTTTGACGTATGTATGTGACTCCACTATTCTCAACTACACTATACATTCTCATTATAATAAACCAATACCTACTTTCGTTCTCTTTTCTTTACACTTCAATTTCTTTTAACAAAATTCCGATGACACTTAATTGGTTTTATTTATTATTCATATGATGATATCAGTTTAATTAAAGCCAAAATTTGGCTGCGAACAAATTATTGCTCATAAAAAACTCGAAACAGGAATATTCGTTTTATAGGGTGGTTTGATTTAATTGTATTTCATTTATAGTAAAACTTACAGCTTAACGCGGAATCTGAACCACGGTAAATCAGTTGGGAGATGTGGTATTGGTAAGTTATCAACAAACATAATTTATTTTAAAACTTTTCATTAAACTTGCTTTGAATCTTTGTCAGAGATTTGTATAATTGATTTTTGAATTGAAATTTTGAAATGTTTTGTCGATGACAATTATTAGTAATTTACTATTATCATTACAATTTAAATTATTGAATACAACAAAAAGAATAAAGATGTTCTGTAGGACGTTCCCGAATTAATTTTATTTCAAGTTTTATTCAAAAATTAAATTAATAATATATTATGTATTTGCAAAAAATATAGTATACTACATATTATAATATGTTACGGTATATTACCATTGTATTATGATATATTGCAATAGCATAATAGTGTACGGTATGGTACATATGTACATACTACATATGTATATTATATAAATATGTTATTATAGTGTAAAAATGATAATTTTAAAACAGATATATTGAAATATTATTTATGTAGTATATTATAATATTATTTAATTACTCTAATTAAAGTTAGATATAAAAATTTAATATACCTGATATATTACAATAAAAATAAGTTTTTTAAATCTACCGGTATACAAATAGATTTAAAATACTAAAAGCAACTAGCAGTTCAAATAAATTACAAAAATTAAAAATTTACTTGACCATTTTTCATTCCGTTTGACCTATATATTTGGTATGTCATTTAAATTCCTAACTAAAACGCTACTGTTTCGTTTAAATTCCGCTCTTTTAAAATGTATCGTGATAAACTGTCACCGTCTTTATGTAATATATGTTAACCATGATGAGATTTTATTCGAGGGGATGACGAAGTGACTCTAGATCACCACTGAGTTACACCATTATTCAAAAGTCTCGCTTGTCATGTTCTGCATAATTCCATGCACAAATGCTCTATATAATAGAGGGTGTACTTAGACATATAAAAACTTTATTGTGTTGTTATAATCTGATTACCTGTTGCGAATTCAATTAAGCTTGTAATAAATTGCTTGGTATAGTATACTTATTAAGAATGTAATTAAATTTACATATTTTACATCGTGTAAAAAGGGTTCACTGTATTCCGATAATCAATGAATTGTACCATAGTTTCATTGCTGCTTTACAAAAACCAGTAATTTCAAATTTGTTTAAACCTAACTTCGCAGAGAATAACTCTGCTCTTAACTCTTTAGTTACGTAAACTCAGACAAAACTACAAAAAAAAAAATTAAATTGCTAAAGCTGTAATTTATTAAAACTTTGTTAATTGTGCATAAATTAAAATGATACTTATGAGATAGATTGGTGGTGAATATTTCAATGTTCGTGTCGGAAAAATTGTCATACTTGCTCGACTTAGCTAGCGTGAAGTTCGGATAAGAATAAAACCTGAAAGCGTTCGCGAATAAAGCTCGACTGCGCATACAACGCGACCTCTGGTGGAGCTTTACGGAAATACGGGAGCTTTTGTTTGTGTCCGCATGGCGTCAGCAGTAACTACAAATTTGCGAATGTATTCGCAAGTATTTTCAAAAATATTGAATTTTAAAATTAAAAAAGTAGAAGAGCTCAAGAAATGTGTAAAGTGCAAGTTTTAAATTAGATCTAATTTAACGCTGGCACTACTTAATAAAAATGAAAAATAATTAACGGCGTTGTATACGGAGTGATTAAACGGTTTATAAAGAGGAAAAAGAAGTCTATTAACTAAATTACATTATTAAGTTGATTTATGATAGCGAACATTATTTTTAAGGCGTAATACGGATAGATGGAAACATATTTTCAATAAATTTGCAATGCAAATAGTGACAAGAAAAATGTAAGTAAAGCTATATCGAAGAGGCGTAATCTGTCGTAGGGAATCGCAATGAGTAATTGCCAACATATTGGCCCTTCCAACTTCCAATGCTCAATATAATAAGCGGTGTCGATGTGAGCAACGACTGTGACAGGGGTTCGAAAACGTCATGTTAAAAGTGACTGACAGAACAGCGACGATAAATGCAAATTACCGTTAAAATGCATGCACAATAGCTTTTTGATATGCATCTATTTAAAATCATAATTTGTAAAAGCTTATGGGTGATAAACTGTGTATTCAGGCAGCATGGGGAAATATTTACATCCTATTACGTTTATATTACATGCCATTTACTTGAATAAATAATTTGCATCTTTTAATCTTGGTTATTTCGTAAATTATCTACCAAGGTGCAATTTGATTTGGTGGTACGTTTTGGTAGGAAATGATTCCACTAAGCATACCATCATCTGCAACGCAGTAAACTAATGCATAACAAGTGGGTCAGAAGAAAAGCTTGAGGGTTCCCCCACGTTGTCGATATTCGAAGATAGGAACTAGTTAGCATGCAAATTGCAATATGTATAAGTAAAGACGGCAAAGACATCGGCAGGGCAGATTCATGATACCAACTCCTTTTGGGATCTTGCAAACCCATTACCGAACCAAGTTACCCTCACCGACAGTATTTTACTTATAAATTAAATTAGGGCTGACGCTATCGTTATAGACTAAAAAATTCAAAAATTTTTCAGACAAAATTGTCTATCCAAATTAGAGGTTATGTCGTCGAATTAAAATTTTGATTTATCGATTCTAGTTATTTCGATAAAAGTCCTTATAGGGAAATAATGAAAGTAAAAATGTGGATAATGCAAAATCTCGCAATGTATTAGAAAAGGAATTCAACCCTGTGGTAGTAGAGAGGGTACGTTGTGCACATTTTAAAGACGTCTTATTAAGTTCACATTTTGGCGAGGTGTTGATGGAATGACAATGAGAGCAGGGCGAGTCAGCGAACGGGTCGTACAATTAGAGTGAACGTGTAGAATTCTTTCTTTCATTGCAGCACAAGTCATGACCGAATTCCTTCTCACGCTTCGAGTGACAAACTGCTTCTTCGGAACGCATTTATTGCAGTCCATACCCTTAATATAAGATGTAAGCGGTGTACCACATAAATCATAGTATTCGTACGCAAAATCAACAAGAAGAGTAGATAAGCCGACAAATCGGGGGGTGGCTGCTATCTCTTCCAACACATGCTCCAATGCTCAACGCTGCCGGCCGCAGACGGACACTGAATTTTTCATTCATATCTACAAATGACAAAGATTTCGATGCATTTCCATATAAATTACATCATATTTCTGAAAAGCGGGGGTTTGTGAGACGCGTCTTCGGAGGCTGTTAGTCATCCTAACAATGATTTATGGAGGCTAACATATTGCCAGGCGGGTCGAGTTCGACCACCGGGTGCCGCCGGCCCCTATATTGCGGAAAGGCTCACATCCGAGCCTTGGTGTGTAATCACGCCGCGGGCCGCTTCGCTCGCTGTCAACCAATTACATATTTCGACCGTATAATTTAGGGCCATAAACTAAAATAGATTTTCGGTTAATTCTTACTGATTGGATTCGAGTCGGTGACAGTTTACGTATTAACGTTTTATACAATCGAAACAGTGTAGCCATGTAATCTTCTAATAAATTAAAGTAACCGAGTACTTTACGTTGTAATGTATAAAATATCGATTTATTGGGACGGCCGGAATCCGAAGTGATATTGTTATGTCCGGATTCGTTAAAGAAGTCATATTAGACATGGAGGAAATGTATCATTGCAAATTCGTGTGAGTATTCATAAATAGCGAATATGCCGCAATAAATCGGCAATCGCGCTGGGTCGAATCCCTGGGTGGTCGTGAACGTGCATATTGGAGCAGCATCGGTGCAAGGGTGGTACACTAACCCACTGCCATAGCACCTGGGGAAGCTCTAATCGAATAACACAATCCCATGGGAGTCTGGACGAAACCATTACGCGGTGCACTAATAACTTTTTAAGACCGAACTGCGGAATGTCATTACCAAATGACGACCGACCCTCGGGGTCGTAAGTGTTGTTAGTGACTCGTTTTTACGAGTGGGATTCCTTATGGACGATAGACATCTCGTTTCAGTATAAGTATAATCTAACACTTCAAGTTCTAAACTTTTAATGCTCAAGTGAAACAGTTAGAGTAAGCGAGAGCTTAGATCCTGACATAATCAGATCTTTAGTGTAAATATAGAGTGTTGTCGCAGTTAAGATTAGCAAGTTAACCTGCTGGGAGTTAAGGAAATGGGTCGCGTCTCGCCGCCCCCGGCTAGGATTATAAGCTCGAGAAATAACGCGGGATCTTAACAAGAGTTTGCACTCAGCGATCTCTTACGAGTCCACAAGGTGGGGATTAGTTGTACACCATAATATATGACTATACGGCCGCTTACCTGCCCAGCTATGCTAATTTTTTAGCTTTATAGATGAAAAGTGTCGCTTACCGGCAAATCGATTCATCAATGTAACACCTCCTCTGTCGATACAACATGCAAAACGGAAAGAGTAAACCTGTTATTCTCGAGTTGGAAAAAAAGTTCCAAAAAATTAGGTCAACAATTTTCGGAATGGAATTGCCTTAAAAGATAAAAATACTTAATAATTTTAAACATAAAATTTTAAACCAAATTGAGACTGCCTAATTTACATTGTCTGACGAGTTGATGCGGTTGCTTTAATAAATGATGGTTATATAGTAAGTCGGTGTAATTTGTTAATTTGAATTTTTGTGTAAAATTAGTAATTTACATTTTATGCTTAAATATTCATCGATGTAATAAAACGATTTAGTGTACGTAATAAAAAATAAATTTTACATTCAAAACGGGTAGGTACCGAAGATAATTTGAAGTGAACTATGTTGAGCAGAATGAATGTTAAGGTGGGTGTCCAAAGAGGTTATCATAGATCTATAATACTTTTAACATGCCAAACGTGACTAAGCAAAGTGCTACTGGAATTATAGACCATCAAGAAGTGTTGTAGACAAAAATTCTTTAAAGTAGAACTAAAACGAATATAAAAACTCAAACTTAGAACCATCAATAATCAGGCTAAATTATCTAATCTTGAATTAAACTTAAAAAATCACCCTAAAAGCGGTACCTATAGAAGAATACAGCAATCAAACACCTCATTTCATGGATGTTGATATCAACAAAAAAACAGATGAACGCCCATACTATTCTATTCTTTATCGGGAATTCACTTACAATGGAACCAAGTATTTCGTTTTGTTCGAACCTAGAGAATGCTTACGAGAAACAAGGATAACCAATACAAATTAAGCACTAGACCAAGCGGTATGCATACTACTTTTTGGCGGCACACCTGAAGCAGAAGCAACGAGCTGTGTAAAATTGTACCGAATTACTTTACCATTTTAAAAAACTCAAACGTGACATACATAAATTTTTCTCAAACATAAAACAGTTTTGATTTATCACCATTGTCTTACCAACTTTCAACAAAAAATCTGATCGACAGACTCTTTATCGTATACATACAAAAGAATTGTTTCAATAATTTTGAATTCTAATGTTATTTGCGTAACACGTCCCGGAAGGTTGATTTTGGGAACATCTTTTGCACGGAAACATTCTTGCCCAAGGATGTTTCCTCTCAAGGAACCAATTTTCTGCTAAAACACACCGGGGCCGACGGTAAAAAATATATTATTTTGATATAATTAAATAATTTTTTTATAGTTTAAATTTTGTTTCAGTTCTGGGTAGCCGATTACCACCTTAAATAAACTTCCGTCATTTTGCACTTCGTAAATTGCCAACAGATTGACGGACAGGCATTTCGTTAAGACAAATTCGTTAAGCCAATTCAAGAATCTGAAAATTAGAAAATCTAAACAATCGCATTGCAGACTTTTCCAACATTAAAATTAAGGAAGAAATATATTGAGGTCAGTTGGTAAAATTTTATAAGGGCGAGTTAATAAAAAGTAAAAGAAAGAAGAATACAGCAAAAACTGTGTTGTATAAATCCTCGACACACAATAAGTTGTAATAATGTGGAAGCTTATTGTCTTAATGTCCACGACAGATTGAACACGACCACAACATAAATCGAAATGCCGTTGTGGCACTCACTAATAACTATTTCAATATGATTACAGCACGATTCACACGTCCCTTTTTAACCGTAAAAATGTCAAAGCTCGTTAATACAAGGTATGTAGAGACAACTACAACGGCGAAGTACTTCGTATCGTAAAAATAACAAATTTACGGTTCAAGTTACCCAGACTATAAAACTTTCATGATTTCATGCAAAATTTTATTACGCAGATTAAACTGTAAGAACGCGGCATTAAAATTGTTCGAATAGGTAAAATAACTTTTTTGGTTTGGATGCGAGCTTTTTACATTTAACATAGTTGCTCATACGTTTAAGTTGTGATAGGTCACTTCCATGACCTTGTTTATTAAGGCCACGAGCCGCCACTGCTTTTGGATAGCTTAACAAGTCTCTTCCTTATTACGGCATCTTAAATATAAGCACATGTGATCACCCAAGCTCTTGAGTTAGGATTAATAGCTTAATATTGAGGTTATTTACAGAAAACTTTCATGTGTACAAAGTTTCTATACGTGCACATTTTAGAAAAATAACTTTCTTCTAGTCCTTGCAAGGATAAATTTCAAAAAACTACCGCAACACGTTAAAAACACGTTGATTCGCGAAATGTCATTATTGAATTTACTAGATATATTACTATTATACTTTTTCATGTCCCCAGCAGTAACTTGGCGGGTGACCGGACATTTCGCTTTGGCACAATTCGCTTTCGGACATTTCGCTATCGGATATTTCGCTATCCGTTCTGAATTGTTCAGTTGCGATTCACCGTTGGAGTGAACGGGATGTCCAAAAGTTTTTGCCTTCGAAAGATGGGCGTTTGGACTGTTAAATGTGCAAAATTAAAGTGAGGCAATTAATCTTTACTGTTTTCTCTTTCTTTCATCACTTGAGTTATGATTTTAGGACATTTCGTTACGAGACCTTTTGCTTCTGGACAATTCAGTTTCAAATATTTTGCTATCAAAACTAATAGCTAACGACAAATGGAAAATTATACAAAAATTAGTAATTGCAGAAAAAAAATGATAGCATAATTATGAAAATAACAAATACATATTTCAAAATATAATTTGGAAATGGTAGCGAAGCGAAATGACCGGGAGCGAAATGACCGGGAGCGAAATGTTGGTTACCAGAAGATACCTGATAAGGGTTTTCGAGAGAAAATCTGGCCCGGGAATAGTAACCTAAAAGAATAAAAAACTTTTCCGGATTTCGATTGAAATCCGGACCCCCTCAGAAACTCTGCACAAGCACAAAAAAATTTTGGGCAACTTCTAGCCTAACGTTTTCATATGTAAAAAAACGTTTTCTTTACTTTTAGCATACCGAATACGAAATATTTGGCGAGCTATTCGAACAATCGATTAAATATAAATTTAACACCCGCTATCGATTAAATCTTCTGATTACTATAAAACCAATTCGTAAAAATTAGTAAGCATGAAATGACCCGATGTAAATTCTATTTGCCACTAACCTTTAAACAGTCCGTTTTTAAAATTGCTTTTCTTTTATGCGTTTCACTACATAACAAATTCTGCTCGTGTCTAATGTTAGAACCTCTTTGAAATTGCTCTTCTTTTATGTTTTTTGATGCACCAGAAATTCTGTTCATGTCTAATATTAAGTAGCATTTGTTTTTATAGATAACACTAGTATTTCCTATTTACATAAACTTATTTAAATAAATTAAACATTTTATCCATTACATTAGCTTCTCGAGATTGCTTTCCACGTTTTTGCTCTTTCCACCATTTATATTAACTTTTCAAAATAAATTTTTTTCTTTTCAACCATAAAACATTTTATTTCCAATTTATTATAAGCTACGTAATTGAATATGGGAAAAAATGACAGTAAAAAAGAAACATGACCTATAATATAATTTCTTCCTATTACAGTAAAAATTGGTTATAATTACAATATAAATATAAGAAATCAGCAGAAATGCTTCGTTTGATTTTTGAATTAAACGATTTAACGCCCGCCAACGCATCTGGGCGTATGATGCATGGTCATTTTAATGGTATACCATTACTAAAGTTGTTCATTTACTTTCTTGATCAAATCAATTTAATTATAGCTTGGAGTATGTGAGAAAATTAATAAAGTCTGCTGATGATTCCATTTATTGATTGTATACCTAAGCAAGGGCAACTTTTGTTATGGTTAACTAAAAGCAAACGACGTCGATAGGATATTCATAGTGTTCTATCAAAAATACAATTGGAAAGAAAATGTGCGTTGTAAGTTAGGTCTTATGACCGGTACAGAAAGGGCATTTAGACATTGATAGCGGTGGCACTACCCTAATGTAGTCGGTAAATGGTAGTGACGGTGAACGGCACCCACTGACCACAAGGGCGCGAGCCTCGCGAAATAAGGTAATAGCTAATAAATGATTCAGCGACGGCCCAAGCCAACACTTTTACGATCCATGCCAATGTAGCCATTACAGTTCGATAACACAGACGTCGGACCTTTCCCTAAATCCATCTTAATAACATGAATTGGAATTTTACTTTTATAACCTGGATATCTTTTGACTTTTTATCCAATTCAGTATTCTTATTGCAACACATAACTGTATTCTTAAATTTATTTTTGCAATTGTTATTTTACTATCATACCCACGAAAAAATATGCTAATTAATTTAATTTATATTCTAAAATGTTTTTCAATTGCATTAAAATAAATGAATAAGGATTTATACGATCCTCGATTTAGATTCGAACCCCGGTGATCGCTACCGAGGCGATTTGTTTAATTTTATCTAATATTTTGGCTGGGTCAGCCAGTTTTTCAAGTTCGGGAAGAACCCGATATTATTATAAACGGTTTTCCCACAATTTGACATAAATCAAATTATTTAATGTTGGTATTTAATGTTCTTATGGTGGTAATCATAAATTAGTAGGTTACCCATATTGCCACACGGGTGGTATAATCAATATCTTTAAAATGAAATAAATAAATAAATTAATGAAAGGCCCCAAGTAGTGACACGTAATAATTTAAATAGGGAGATGCGATTTATATCAGATGAACGCGTGTACGGTAAAATTAGAAAACTTAAATTAAAAGAAATTAGTAACGTACCATTACAATTTGCATAAGTTAAAAATACAATTATTCTCCAATTACGTAACACGGAATAGCTTTTCTTGAAATTGGATTTAATATGAAACGACAAAAAATATAAATGGTCTGCAAATATGTTGAAAAAACGTATTTGTAAAGTGGAGGTGTTGTAGACATTATCAATCTTGGCATTGCTTTATTGGAAACAAAAGTGGTATTTGAACAAATGTCCTGTCAACACGATCCCTTATTGGTAAGGCTCAGCAAGCGATACCGGGATTAGGTAAGGACTGATGAGATGCAGAGTTGCTTACCCTTGCCCTCCGGGACTTCTCTTTAATGACTTGCTTGTCGCGCACTCTGCCAATAATTAAGACAAACACACTTGGGACTTGATTTCTTAACGCCAACCAATTCATGAAATCGGCTGACTAATTCCTTCATCAAATATTATGTATCAAAACAACACCGAATTTGCATTTTATACCTATTCCCTTTTCTACGCAGCAATCTGAAATTTTCTTATGGATAACAACGAAAATAAATTAGGTAAGTAATTTAAAAAATAATACTTTAATTTAAAAAAAAAGCTTTTAAACTTTTTGGTCAGCATTTGATGACCATTCGTGGTCTTTGTATTGACTTTGCATTACTGAATATTAATTATTTTCAGAATTCATTCTAATATTATACATATTTTTGGAACGAATGGAATGCAGTGACGGGAGTCCAAAGCGTTAACCACCACAATAACACCGCAAAAACATTCAACCTTAATTTCTCGGCAACGGTTACTCACAGCACTTGGAAAAAAGTATTCGCAAAATTTTAATTCGTATAGAGGTAGAGGAGATTTTAGCCGTAGAGCGACAAATAAAGATAAAATATAATAATTAAATTTGAGTTTTTGGGAAAAATTTGGTTTTTAGTTTGTGTCTTTTGGTAATTCTTTTCTTTATTTTTGTTGCTATAAACTGTTTCAAGTTATTTTAGATTCTGCCAGATTTGCTTTTGACGAGATTTATTGATCGAAACACTAATTATAAATTTCTGGATTTAAAAAAACGTGAGTTATGAAAATTATTTAATTATTAATTTAACTTCTAAATTATTATTATTATTAATTGGAAAATATTTTTGGCTGAGTTGCAACTCGGAACATTAAATTTGAGTTTAGCTCACGATTGTTGTCTGTCTTTTTATACATAACGCATCTCTGAATAGTCAATATTTATTGCCAACCTAAAAAAAGGGAGGTTTAGGAAAAGTGCCGGGTCAGTGGTGCGGCCTTTTCGTTTTCCAAAATGTTGTATATCCGTCAGATTGAGATGCCCACAGTCTCGGCAATTTCACGCACTTTCACTCTCCGATCTTTCAATACCATGCCATCAATTTTATCAAAAAAAAAGTAAGTTAAACCTCGCCGTCGCTGCTCTAATTTTGGCCGTCTTCGTGCATGCACGGCTTGCACGCCCAGTAAAATTGGACTTGAGTGTATTCAGTGCAGGATTCAAGCTGAGGCCCAGGCCTAGGGCGGCAAAATTCTAGGAACACTTAAACTTTAGAGGCGAGAAAATTTTAGAAGTTGTGAAATTTAAAGAAAAATTTTAATTTAAAATTTCATTCAGCTTAGCTTTGCTGTGAATGTATGAACAAATTTCTAAGACCGCTGGCGCTGCAGTCGACAAGTTTCATCGACAAGTTCCAACAATATAATAATATAATATAATATTATTTATTTTGATATTTTGGGTTCGTTACTTTGCCCCCTCCCCCCCACTTAAAATTTTTGGTCAAAAAGCTAGCTCTCGAATCTATGGAATTAGCACCAGTTAGCATTTAAATATTAAAGCTAGCACCTTTACAGTTTTTTCAGAAATCTACATTGAAACTATGAGGGGCTAAAGTAACGCTAGCCTAATAATATTTAGACCCCCCCCCCCGTTAATATTTAGACTCAAATTTCTTTTTTATAGCATAACAAAGAATGAAGAAAACAGATTTTTATATATATGTAGCATACTTAAAAAGAGAAAAAAAAAATTAAATTTGGAATTAATATTTAAAAAACAAACATGGTTTTCTCTGTTCAGTGTTTCGAGGGGGTAATGTAAACTGGGCCAAAAAACTCCTTGAAAGTGGTAAACTGGGCCAAAGGCAAATTTTTCCATAATTTTAAAAATACTAAAATTGGGCTAAAAGTAAAAATTATCGATTAAAAAATTGTAGTATAGGGTTTGAAAATCAACAACCGATATACACGTCAGCGTATCGTTACACGTTATTCGATATCGAATTTATATGACTTTTATTTTTATTTTTTGTTTAGTCTTTGTCAAAGACAACCATGGCAATACACGGATCCACCATAAAAAATATGCGCGAAAAGGTAGATCGAGCTCGAGGATGTAGATTCATCAGTAGGTTACAGTTGGTTTCTGATATTTTTTTGAAATAATATTAAAAAAGAATTCACACCGGCATACCCTGCCTGCACCCCTTTTTTTTACCTTAAATTTGTCTTTGGCCCAGTTTCCTACTTTCAAAATTTTAGCCAAAAGTGACTTAAGCCCAGTTTACTACTTTCATAATTTTAGTTAAAAGTGCCTTTGGCCCAGTTTACCATTTTTTAAGTTTGGCTCAGTTTACATTCATCCGTTTCGAGACTCAACGTTTTTTTTTAATATTCGTATTATACAGTAGCAGTCATGGAAATTGCATTTGGAATTCTTCCCGAATTAAAAAATTAGATTTTTAAGTCTATTACCTATATTCTTAATAATAAAGAATAGAAATAGACAAAAAGTTAGATTTTTGGTTTGAAACTCATACATTGAAAAAAAATGGTTCATCATATTTACGAAAAATTCATCATTTTTGAGTCGATGAACAAAATTCGTTATATTGATGAAAAATTTGTAGTATTCATAAAAAAAATCTTTGTATTTATGAATTTGTTCATCAATATAACGAATTTTGTTAATCGGCGCAAAACTAATATATATTTCGTTAATAAGATGAATGCTCAAAACTACATATTATGTTGTTTTTTGAACACAATCACAAAGCAAGGTTTTCCAAACCGGGGGGTCTACGGGGTGTGGAATACCCCCCAGCACATTAGTGATCGTGTTCAAAAAAAGAAAATGTGTTTTGTATTTAAAATTAGAAATCTTAGATTTTTATAAATTAGATTTCCGGTTTGAAACTTACAAGCTCAATAACACTTTTTTGCGAAAAATCTCTGGTGTACTGGAGGGTATTCCATACCCCTCAGACCCCCCGGTTTGAAAAACCTAGCTTTGTGTGCATATTGTGTACGGTTATTGAAATTTCATTGGGATTTGTTATTTTAATTCGGAAATATTCAGCGATGGAATTTCCATGACTGGTACTGTTTATATGTATATATTATGACAGGGCCCACGGCGCAAACGACCCTAAATCCGCCACTGAATGTATTTAGGGTATAATGCTCTGTATTTAGAGTCTATTTTGAAAATGTTCCACAGTAGATTTCAAGTTATTAGGATTAGGAGGATTCCCTAAGATATATTTTGGTTAATGAATCGGTTTCGACTTTACGTCATCATCAGCACATATTGCAATATGCACGTAGATATCTTTATTTATATAAAAGTGAACTAGGCATTTAGATGGTCTGCGGCTTAACTGTACAATTATGTGGTGGGCTGGTTTATTAATTTTATTATTGATATTAAATTACATTAGAGATTAAGAAGAAATAGCAAAATGAAATGAATTTAAATAAATAATAGGTAAGTCGAGGTTAGTTTTAAAGAGAAAATGATGGGGTCGTGATCGCACTCATACATGTTTTGTTAAAGTAAAGTTTAATTATAGAAAAGGTTTTATTTTCAAATTATCTTTAGTGAGATCTCTTGGTTGTGGTAATTTTTGTAGAAAGTTAAGAAAGTAGTAAAAAAGACATTAAATTTCTTTTCTAATGGCGATTCGGAGGGTCAATGAAGTTATACTTTGTAATTTTGTAATATAGACGCATGATACTAGTAGTAAGTTGTAATCTAATGTCTAAAATGTCCCATAACGTAGTATGTTGTGCTCTCAAGCAGCTGGCGACTTGATTCAATAACTTCACCTCGGGGCGACCTTTAGCCCAAGTTGCCCTCTGCTCTCGTCTTCTTGTTTACATAATGACCATCGTTTAGCTGGACAGCGGGCTGTGCCCCTTTTATTTCACCATATAACTGTCCCAAAGCTGTAATCGATTCTTCAATAATGTTCATCCCTTCGACCACATATTCTGCACGTGTATATCCCTTACTAGCCTATTAAATGCAAACCTCCTCGAATTTTCATAAATGATATATCTAATTACATTAGAAAATGAAGGAGCAAACTTATAATCCAACTTATAATTAAGCAATTATTATCATGCGGTGGCACCACACCAATATAAATAAATAAACTTTTAAATCATTTTATAACAAATTGAAAATCTTATTTATGTTCGTGAGTACATGACCCCCGTACGGTACCCAAAACTTACTATTTCCTGCCGTCAATAAACGTTTAAAATAAATTAAGTTCAACCAACTAACAATGTAACATTTAATTTATCAAACTATATAATTATTAAATCGTGCCATGTAAATTATCCTCTAAGTCTAAGTAATATAAAGTAAACGTATAAGTTTTAAAACATTATTCGGCGATTAAATCTACCATGTAATAATAATTACATGTTAACTATAAATTTACGATAACTTGACAACATTAAAATT
The DNA here is from genome assembly GCA_947369205.1 of Cantharis rufa. Classification (NCBI taxonomy): domain Eukaryota; kingdom Metazoa; phylum Arthropoda; class Insecta; order Coleoptera; family Cantharidae; genus Cantharis; species Cantharis rufa. Next base: position 24,183,086 of record OX376309.1, read on the forward strand.
GAAGAGCATTAGTTTGATTCCAAATTAATTTCTAATCTCGCACCGTCTGCATACAATTGCTCTTGTAGTTTCTGCTGTTTACTGACCTTCATTTTCTCCGATAATAATTTTACAACCCCTTTATCGCTCAAATACTGTTATACCATTTTGAACAACACGACCACAACATTGCTTTCAAAACAACAAAGGAAAAATTAAAAATTGGAAAAAAAGTGATTGAAAAAGAATTAGCATTTTTAGTACATCGAGATGATAATAGCGAAAAAAAAAAAAAAGATTGAAATTAGAAGGTGCTTGGAAAGATAAAGTTTAGTAAGTAAAAGAGAAAAGTCAGCGTGTAATTGCATTTTAGGTGATCGTTTGGTCGGAGGTAATAAGAAGGAAGATAGCAACGGATGTACCAAAGATAATGAAAGAGTATCGAAAAGGAATTCTCATCTCCCCGCCGTATTGTGCATACTTAACATTTCCCATCGGCTTTTACAATAGTTTTTTTGTTTCGCTAATATTTCTACGACATTTAACACGACATTATTCGAGTAACTTCTGAATGAAAAGTCGCAACGTAATTTGTAGAATTTAAACAAGTGGGAGCAAAAGAAATAAAAAAGAAACAGTAAAAATTAAGAAGAAAAATGCGACACGCTGAAATAACGGACAAAAAATAAATGACTTGCACGTTACGAGAATTATAACTAGGAACTTGTAAACAAATTGCAAATACTCCACCGTCCGTAAAAAACCCATAAGTTCTTTTAATTAGTGCAGCAATAGGCCGAGGGTTGGAAACCAAGAAGAGAAGGTAAGACTGTCATTTGCATATTACACTTCTCCAATCGCACAGACGTAAAAAAGCACTTTCATTAACAAAATTTGCAGACGATAAAACTCGCTACATCAGCTTGAGATAATTAAAAATGTTACTACTCGCGGAAGAATTATGTGATTATTCCTTTTGTAGTCCTTTTAACATTCTGAATTCCTTTTAAAATTGCAGATACTTGTTGCGGTTCTCAAATTTTCGTTACCCTAAATGTCCCTAACTTCTAACATAAATATTAATTTCCACCTGCTATCACACTCGGCGGGATTTCATATTACTGATGTTTAGCATAAAGATCTACTTAAAGACACTCTCAGTACCAACACAAATCAACTCATTACCAACCTAATAATTTCAAAACCACCCCTTCGGGTTTTAGAGCGGAACAAACGCCACATCTCATCAAAGACAATTCAACATTTTTTTAAATTGTGTACATGTATGGTTTCTAGATAACAGGAAGAGAAACAGGTCTCACGAGACGCCAGAAGTGCTGGTGAATAATTGATAAACATTCAGATTTAACATTCACATATTCGTAGTGCGGCTTTTCCAATATTACGGTGGTGTTACCACTTGATTTATAACACTATTTCACTATATACATCAATTTTACATCTCTCAAGCGGACGTCGAAGGTTGTATACAGAATGGAAACGGAATCAACTAATAATATTTCTAATAATACCTTCATTTGTTATGTTTGACATAATATGTGACATTGCCACATTAAATTAGGTTATATGTTTCTTAATATGACATTTAATTAACTAAGCGAAAAACCAACAACATCTCTTGATGTTTCAAAAATGAAAATTCTACATTGCAACCTTACAATTCAATTTTTTAAACATTTGAGTCCGCTCAATTGTCAATTTATTGTAGTCAGTGCCGGATTAACCATAAGGCAGAAAAGGCAGCTGCCTAGGGGCCCCACCTGTTTTAGGGGCCCCGTGAAAACAGAAGACAAAAAATTTTTTTTAATTATAAATTTCAATTGTTTATTCTTATCTTTTTATACTGATTCAGGGTCTTTTTGCAAATATGGTAGAATCAACGTTTCCAAATGTTATGACAGCGTTAAAAATTTATAGATGTTTGATGATCACAAATGCTACTGAAGAAAGAACTGTTTCAAAATTAAAATTGTTGAAAAATTGTTATCGATCCTCAATGACACAAGATCCAGTGCCGGATTAACCATAAGGTAGAAAAGGCAGCTGCTTAGGGGCCCCACTTATTTTAGGGGCCCCGTGAAAATAAAAGAAAAAATTTTTTTTAATTATAAATTTCATTTGTTTGTTTTTATCTTTTTATACTGATTCAGCGTCTTTGAACATTAATGAAATAATTTTCTAAAGGGTCCCGAAAATGTAACTGCCTAGGGGCTCACATATGTTTAATCCGGCACTGATTGTAGTTGACCTATCTAAATTTTGATCTAAAGAAAAATCTTTGCGGTTTAGTTTGTTGTCCTTTAGGTTACAGTTTGTAATCAAAAATTTTTAGCATTGTTCAATAGTCGAAATAACTCTGGTTGAATTTTGATTTATACAATGCAGTGGAAGACAATTTACTTGGCGAGCAAACAACAGCATATTGACAATGTTTACATCTGTTCTAGTCCACAACAGACAACAGCATGTTGAGGTCTTCGTAATGAGGAAATTTTTTTACCATTTTTATCTAAAGGGCTTTAAGAAATTAACACCCAAAGACTGTTCGGCGAGTAAACATTGACTCTTAATTACATTCACGGGCTGTTTCTACTGAAAATCTAGGAGCTATGGAATAACCTCCCGATATTCCGGTAATGTGATTGTTCGGACTAAAATATTCTAAAATATTTTGGGATGACAACTTCTTGTCATTCTCTCCGTATAATTATTTTTACATTTAGTACATTGTGTCAACTGAAACTTGAAATAATCATTGCTAAATAAATGATCTTAATGATCATTAACCGCTATTATACTTAGCAGGTATACCTACTTGTCACGGACCGTTTTCGAGTTATGCTACATGCATAATGTTTTAGCATCTCGCTAAAACTAGTATAGCAGACTAGACTAAAGAATGCATATAATTAAAAATAAAAAAAAAACCAAAAACAAAATAAATAAAAAAGAAATTATGAAGAGCGTGAATTTTGAAATATGTATAATTCAAAAATGTATTAAAATAAAATTGAGGAGAATTGGTTTGCGAACATTTAAAATGCATTGAAATGTTATCGATAAGAAATTTGAGTATATTTTATGATTGACGTGGAATAATAAACGATGTAAGTATCCCCCGTGCTGGCCATTGGACAGCAACCCCCTACAATCCCACTTAAATTAAACCGGATTTGAGAACGGGGCGCGAGGAAATTCGATACACAAAACGTACGCACGATATGCCACATTAATCCACGCATTGGTTATGGGTCTTAGTGCGAGATTTACTTTTTAATGTTCGTCGCTAGTTTCCAATCATCCACGGTTTACCGTGGCCGAAGCTTTGGGCTTAGGAAATGACCACTACGTATTACAAATTTAAAGCAGCAATAGAAAGCGGGGTCGTTTCGTAGGAATAGGAATTGCCACTAACACAATGTGGAGACCTGTGCGCCGTTTTATGTCCTACCAAATGCCTTCTAAATCTTACTTTTCGATTCCCGAATGCACTGCAAACTCCGATATAGAAAGAAGCTCATCTCCTCTATCTCTTTCAATATCCACCGCATCTTCAATTACTGATCCGATCTAAGCGTGTTTACATTTCGTTGATGACTAAAGAAAGAAATAAAAGGGTCATAATATCTGAGATGGGATTTAACTTGAGCGTAGGAGATATGGCTTGATAACAATAAGTATCATCAATATGTAATTCCGGATATTGTACCAGAACCAGTTATGACAGATAAAAAATACAGGTAGATATTCCGTTAAGGGCGCGCCTGCTCTGCATGCAAGATGGACAAACTGGCCCTGACCTAGGTGTTGGACCCACTCTTGGACGAATATATAGGAAACGCGTGCCATCCGACATAATATTAACAATTTAAGCACGAAATGTCTTTTATACCAGTTCTCGTAATAACGTGCACGAAAAACTCGTCTTTTTCGGCAATAAGCTTTTTTCTAGAAATGCAATTCTATTGTCCCAGCGCAGCGCTACTATATTCCTACTACATTCTTACGTTTCATCCAAACTTGACAGACTGGTAAAAACTTATTCGGCTAACGCAAAAAGAAAGTTGCTGCATTCTGGAAGTAAAGGCGTGAGTTAATGAACTAACAAAAATTTATTTAAAACTAAATGCGACGCGACGTGACGTTAGCCGAAGATAAATTGTAAGTGCGATAACTCCAACAAGTGCTTGAATAAAAACTACAATAATACATGAGGGTTGATTTGTAAAAAACGGAGGGTAAGTTACCACGTGTATACGATGAGGTGAAGATTGCTTCGTTCAGCAGGAGCGCCTAAAGTCGTGGTTAAGTCCACGCTTGAGCAGGCAGGGCACGACCGCCACGGTACAGCGTTGGGATACGTGATTCCGAGAGTACGCTAGTCACGAAGAGGGCGTCGTCTGACGTCAGTCAATGGGTCATCAGGAGGTAGATAATGCCGTACAGCTGTGTCACGTCTTCATACGTGTTTCGGGTCCTACTGGTCTCATATAGGGGCTGCGATGTCCATTGGTAGTGGATGATTATCATGTAGAGGTCACCAATCTTCCCTGGAATACACTACGGGGGGTACATTTTTACTTAATTCGCCATTAATCTTTTCTATCGAACTTTGGATGCAAAGAGAATCAAGTTGCAATTTTAAAGCGAGATAATCCGTTATACGATACTTATTTTTCATAATCACCTTTATTAAGACTTAAAAATAAACAATCTTGCATACCTTTAGGGTACGATTCTGAAGCAGTCATCAAATTATAGGTAGGTACCAAAAACGATTACCGCGTATAAAATTTACTGTGTAGCCAACGCCACTACCTAAAACCACATTAACCAGTAGTGACTTGATGAAGAACGGGTCAACGCAATTATTTATGCCACAATCGGGTCCGCAGCTAGGCATCTCAAAAGTAAACGCAAGCCTGGTCAAACTTAAAATTTTTGCCCCCGAAGTATCCTGCAACAGAAGTTAGAGAAAAGCGACACCTACAAATCTGAAAAACGCTTTACCTCACTTTTTTTCGGCACTGGCCCTGGCCATAATAGACAAACTAAATAGAATTTTTCCCTTGCAAGTTGCTAAAGCAATTTAAACGATAAGCAGTCACTAAGATGTCGTAAATTTTAAAGCTGACACCAGATAAAAGGATAATAATGCAAGGACACGTACGACATTAGTGTACTACCAATTTGTGCTATTTTTAAATTACGTTTAAAGCTAAAATTGTAAATTATTAACTAACGTGCACTAAACATCATGCAACCAGTTTTAGTGTCCATAGCTGTGCCTACAAATATTCTTACAACCACAGATTAGATTAAAAAATTAAAACTACCGACGAAAAACTTACCGAGCGTTAACGGATGTCGGATTACCCACTTCATCCACTGTTGGCTTCCTGGAAGCAAACCAAAAATCAGCGAACGCTAATCTGCACAACATTGCACTCTTATAACGGGGGTGTACAACGATGCACTGCAACCCCCAACTAAAACTCTAACTCACACACGTTACCCTAAATAACCTTACTTAATATACAACCCCCACTTTTAATTCAAATCTACCCGCGGTGAAAAAGTCAAACTAAGAGCCCCACAAACAATTTTTGAAAAAAAAAGTATATCTATTTTTAAATGCTATCATTATTTTATTTTGACAGTTGTCAACAATTTTTAGGTTAGTTTTGGACGTGAAAATTGGAAAAAAGTGACAAAACGAGTTTCGATCATTTTCAATATGCAGGTCGAGAGGTGGTATGGTAATTGTTATATTAAAGATCCAGTAGAGATGTGTAAGTTGAACAACTGAATAGTTAACAACACGGGGAATAACACGAACTGGAGGTTGTAAAAATTCTACTAACTTATGCAAGAAGTGTAATGCATGTTTCTGGAGCAGATATCATGCAATAGTCTCTAAAATAGCTATGTCAGATAAATGTAAAAATGATGCTGAAATTCTTAAAATATGGTGCACTAAAGAAAATTAGAACGTGTCTACGCTCCCCGACTAGTGTAAATAATACAAAATAATACTGCTAGGATATGCGCTGGGTAGGACTGTCGCATTCAGGACATGCAATATTACTAAAAACATCTATAGAAGTAACTGTGCATTCAAAATTCAACTGAAATTTATGATTCATATTTGTACTAACATCAGATTATCTTATTACATTTATTAGCTATAAAGAAGAAACAAAGCTTTCAAAGTTTTTGCTCCTCGTAATAATTTGCAAAAAAATATTCAGTGACTACATCTAGGGTTCTGATTTTTGAAGATCTATTATGTTAATTAAGTAAATGAAGATGTTTACCAGAGTGCTTTTTGACCTCAAACGACTAAACGTGTCATCTTATTAAATTATTCTTATTCCAACTTAAATTTTCTAACCTGATATTTTGATTTTAAGCTCACCACAGATGATAACCCCTGGCATGACATGTCTATTAACTATCAAAGATGCTGAGGCATACGTCTTGGATTTATTGCTTCGGTATTTTTGATATGTGATAGTCATGTTTTAAATAAAATAGTATACATACCTCGGTGTCAAGCTTCGTTTCAGCCTTGCAGTATAGATCACCTCGGTCATAACTATATCTAAGCTTACAGCAGAAATAATGTATTCTTCACCTCACCTCTGTATGCAATATACTATTGTTTAATTATTATATACTGATTTCGTAATTTTCTCTATTTTAAATTATATATAGCTATTTTTAAATTTTTCTAAATACGAAAAGGGTTATTGACCGACTATTATGAATTCATTCTAGTGGGATGCTAATCTAGCTAAAAAACTTGAAAATTGATATTGAGCTTTGAAAAACAATGCAGGTGGCATATAAATACATCTTCAAATGTGGAAATTGTAATGTCCATTGTATTGATAAAAAATTCATCATTTTTGCGCCGATGAACAAACTTCATCAATACTATTCATTTTTCATCAATGTGATAACTTTTCTATTTTTTTTTCTGTGTACAAACACTGATGTTTGTAGCTTTACTTCAAAATTAAAGTGCATAAAATTTCCTACAAATTTCACTAATCACATTTTTCTCTTTGAAAAACCGTTGGGGCTCAAGTAAGTGCTAGTTGAAAATTGGCATATTTTGTCCGTTTCCGCAAAAACTTACTCTTTGATAAAAAAAAAAGTGATCAAGTGCTGAATAATGATGTAGAGAAGGTGACCACTGTGCGGGAAAAAGGTTTGAAAACGTTTATCCAGTCAAGCAAGAAGAGAAAGGACGCTGAGCATGTTCAGCTAAGTAAAAATTTCGAAGTTGAGGTTCATGAGGGATGTCGTAAAAACTATACTAATGAAAGAATGATTACCGCTCATTTGAAGAAGGTGGCACAGGGTAGGGAGCAAGTCAAAAGACGTTTTGGTGAAGTACCTTACAGTTTCAAAACTATGAAACACATGAGTTTATAGACCAACAGAGAAGAAAGAAAACCAATCGCAATAATATATCAGGTTCGAGTTTTGAAAGTTAAGGAAACTATCATAAAAAGAGCAGAATATCGTGGCGATGAGTATGACCAAACATAATCAAACGTTTTTTGCATGTCTCCAACTTAGTTGCCTCTGATTGTCAGTATCATACTTTATGCTTGGGAAAACCGCCCAAAAACTGAACATAAGATCAAACGAGGTCCATTCGCCAATGACAAAGGAACAATGGAAGATGTCTACACTCATCTTGAGAATAGTGATGGAGAATGCCAGTTTTTGCTCATCTACTCAAAAAATATGAAAGCGATATAACTTTTTTCCAAACATACAATGTTTCAAAAATACAGACTATAAAATTTTGAATGATGCTTGGTACCAGCAGGGGTTAAAAAATGAACAACAGGAAAGGCTGCTGCAATTATTGTTGATGATATCCGGAGCCAGGTTTACAAGACAGAACATACAGTACCCCCCACCTGATAAGTTTTTAGAAGGAAATGAGGAACTTATTCCTGAAACTCTCCTTACATTTATAGAAAGAGTAGTACTTAACAAAAAACGTGGAAACCTTGACTTGTGGAAGAAGAAGAGCACAGCGCTGGCTCATAGTCTTGCAGGAGCAGTGAGGCCCAGATCATTCATCTCACTAATCTTCTTAGGGTTGGCAGTGTTTCTGTACAAGAAGTGCAGAATCCTCATTGGGATTTAGCTCAACATAGATCATATACAGAAGCTGTTCTTCTATGTTCTTCTAGAGGTAATCCGCTGAAAGCTAGCCAGCCTTGCTTTTCACAGCAGGTGTACGATAACGCTGATTTTAATATACATACATACAATCAACGGATACAACACCTTTCATGCCATGGGTGGCATTTCGTGTATTGCACCAAAACATGCAATAGCCCCCAATCAATTCCTCGTTTGAAAATTATACCCCCACCTGAGGTTTCTGGTAGTTTTGGATCTGGTCATGTGATCAATTTTGAAAGAACAAAATCTGAAGGTTTAGCTGAAATTAAAATAAAAGATCTTAAGGAAATGTATGCACCCACTGAAACTGTGATTCCGCTTGTGTCTGATCTTCTGTGGCTCTATGGGAAAAGCAGAAACATTCCTGGTCTCTCCAGAAGAAGAACCTCAGGCAGGACCTCTAAACGACAACGGTTGATAAAATTTTTGAAAAGTTGCTTATACCTTTACATAATTATAAGATCTAAATAAAGTATGTGCAGAAAACCAGCAAGAATTCACGAAATAAGTGTCTTTAATCAATAAATTAGAGTTTTAGAGCGGAAAAAGTGGGCTTTTGCGGACACCGAAAAATACGCCAAACTTCAACTAGCGCTTGAATCCGAACGGTTTGTCGGAGAGAAAAAATATGGTTAATGAAATTTGTAGGAAATTTTATGTACTTCAATTTTGAATAGAAAGGTTATTTACGAAAATTTGATAGTTTTAGAGTTATAAGCAAAAAACCACCAAAAAGTGAAATTTTTTACATTTTTTTCAATGTTGCGTCACGAAATTTTGTTAGCAAACCTCAGATTCGGATTCAGCACACCAAAAAACATAAGCAATGGAAAAAATCAAAACTACCCCAAAACTAAGTAAAAATATTGCAAACGTTTCCACCATACTATAGCATCATCAGGCTATGACAGTGCCGATAGATCGATTTAACCAGCATTTTAACTTTTCAACAATAAAATTTTTTAATAAATGAAATAAAAGTAATAAAAACTTAATTAAACCTGTTTACTTATTTTGCACATAATTTCTTATGAGCTTTTCTTAAATATTGCGATGTATTATTTAAGTTGCTAATTCTTAAGCTCTTATACTGCCCGGGCAGTAAAGAATTTTTAATTAATAAAGAATTTCATATTCCCACATTCTCAAACTAAGAGCAAATTAAAATAATAAATTAAATTGTAAGCAAGAAAAGTCAAAACGACATAAATCACATTAGCTTATATTTTCTCTTAGTTGCGACGGGTGGGAAATAAAAATAATTTCCTTGATATGCAAATTTAAACTTTTCGCGTACTGCTTTTTAATTTTCATTAAGTTAGAGATATAAAAAAGTTTTTAAAAATATTTAATTGTTTCAAAGCTGCAATAATGTAATCAAGATTTAAGTGCGTTTCATCCATATTTGATAGTTCCAAAGGGAGAATGTAACATATACACGCATTCAATTAATTCACTTTGCAATATCTGTGGAATATCTAACCTTAATTGAATTTATTTGTGCTCTGATTAGACTTTTTCAAGTCTCTAACAGGTAGTTGAGTTTAAATTTTATATTTGCACTGTCGCAATGCGGTACTATGTTAACATGTACAACGATTAATAGGATATTAAACTGAGTATTATGTAGATAAATTATTACTTTTTTGCTCACCGGTTATAAACATTAAAATTTTTATGGGTTAGGTTAACCAATACAAATCATTCGTGCGGAAATAGTAATTTATGGATGATTATTTCTATAAGGATTTGTTTGAGACCTTTAAGATTTAAAGCCATAAGAAAGTATAGGGAAAGTTGCTCAACGCAACGAAAGTTATTAAACACCCTGTATAAGGATTTTGATCACCCAAAAAAATTTAATTACTATATCATTCTAAAACCGAATTTAACTTGAATTAAGTTGATCCACATCCACACGTGTATAAATTCGCTTAAATCGAATTGTACACATTATTTATGCAAATTTAATATTTGGTTATACGCGCTTCGGGCAAGTGCAGTTACAATCAAGTTAAGTTATGTTAAGTCACGTCTTTTACTTGTGTCTAAATTTAGATAAATATGAAACAATAAAAAAACTTATTTTGGTTTGTAAATGTAATTTACTAAAAACATCCAAGATTTACATTTAAGTTACGGCTTCTGGCTCATTGTTAATTTCTTAATTTAAATTGTCAAATCGATAAATCACCTTTTCATGTCAAAATTACACAAAAGTAAGGTTATGAACATTTAACTGTAAAACTGAAAAAAAAAAAAAAATTTATTTTTTTAACTACTGAAGTTGAACTTTTGAACTTAATATAGGTAAATAAAGGGTAAGCAGCAGCATATTCCATAAATCGCAATAAACTAGAGTATTAATGAAAGTAACTTCATTGATGACTCCTAAGAATGCACGGTGGTCCCATCAAATATGACAGAAAACGTTCCCACTCGACCCACGTGCTGTTTATGAGATCTCTAACTGCTCTATAAATCAACACCCTACTGGCAAACGCGTGTAATTAAAAAGAGTAGTCAATCCAACACCTGACTAACAAGCCCCACCAAATTCTAATTCTTAATCCATTTTTAACAAATTATATTGACATATCACCTAATCCCGCGGATTATATAATTTTATAATGTGTTTAAAGCAACTAACTGATATTTTGTAATTTTTGCTGTTTTAGTAGCTCTTCACCGAGCAGCGAGAGATAGTCATCAGTCGTAGTTAAAAGTATATTTCTAATACAATTTTTAAATCAAATTATAGGTAGGTAATTTTAAGAAATTCATACGAAAAAAATTGTATGAGACGAGAAGTTATACGCATAAACATTAATAATACTGACCCACTGACCCCTTCTATCGCATGAAGCAGTGCGCAAAATAATAATACACAGAGAAAAATTTTTGGTGTTTTGAAGTAATTTTTACTTCAAATTAAAGTCCAAATCAATCTCACATCAATTTTAGTAATATCAACTGCAGTAATATTTACTTCAAAAGTGATGCGCGATGGATTTGGATTAAAAATTTTTCTCTGTGTACTATTAGATTTTTAAGGTAGAATTAAGTTCTATTGTATCTTTTATATATTCATGTTTATTGAATTGCCTTTATGCCAAAATTCACTGAAATCATTATAACTGAGGAGGTTAGAACCACAAGAGTCTAAGTGCTAAAATTTCCTTTTAGAAATATTCAATTTTAAAGTTTGTTTTGTAATAATTACTAACTTGTGCAAAATTATTAGCTTCCGAATCGATTTTACAATAAAAGCTTAGTTAAGTTATACTTAAGTTAAACAAATTTTATAAGCTTTAACAACGAACTGTGAAAAAGGATTTGTCGCCCTAACAAATAACTTTTAGTAGCTATAGGCTATAGCCTCAATAGAGTTTTTTGTTGCTGCAACAAGTTTTCTGTTGCCATAACAAAGTTTTTTCTATACAGAATAAGAAAATTGGTTAAATCAACTAATCTTTTTTATTGAATAGAAAGCAACTTTGTTATGGCAACAAAAAATTTGTTATAACAGCAAAAAGCTCAGTTGAAGCTATAGCTAATAATAGTGCTGTTAGAGCAACAACTCATTTTTCTCAGTGTACCATGATATAAATGACAGTAATATACTAAATTCTCAGTTAAAATTCTAAAATTCTCTCTCTAAACTTTTCATTTTTGCAGATGGTGTTGTGAGTTCAGCCGCTCGCATCGAAGAGACTGATTCAACACGGGATAGTAGTAGATGTGCCCAGCATCGGAGCAACATTTTGGCCGAGAACATCGTTGCTGTGGATGTTCAAGAGGATCCTCCCCCGATTTGACCGTTCCAGACTTCTTTCTTTGGGGTTTTTTGAACTCGGGTCTATAGAGAGTTTTTTGGATAAAATCCAACACGAAGTGGAGAATTTATCGCCAGTCCACTAGGCCATTTAGTCCCTATAGTACCTTTGGATCAAAAGATCCATAAAAGTTAATTTTGAAAGGGGTCCGGGGGTCCGGCGCTTCTAGTGTTAAAGATACAAAATGTAGACGTAAATCTGAGAGGTAATTTGTCAAAACTGAGAAGTTAATCAGTTGTTAATTACGCCAAAACTCACAACTGGAATGTAAAACACAATTGAGAAATTAGAGATGAAGAGAACAATTTGAAAATCAATTTTGTAAGTGTTGCCAAAAGCCAGGCATTTTCTTTCGGCCCAATAAAAAATGTGCAGCTTTGTCTCAAATTTTTCCATTATTTGTTTATGATCAATTAATTATAAATAATTAAATATTTTTTTTATTGTTTTTGTTGGGCACTAATTTCCCTTCGCCAAATAGAAAAATTGTAATTTGATCTTATTCTCTCTTTAGAGTAAGAACTAACTTGAAAATGGAAAGGTTGGTCATTTAAGCTGATTATATCAATTAAATACTGATTTCACGTTTTATTTCTGAATTTTTACCTCCAATCAATTTTAAAAAAAAATTGGAGGTATGGTAATCGAAAAAAAATTTCAACTTTTTTTTTTGCATTTTCGAGATCACCGTGTTCAGAAACGTAAAGATCTGCAAAAAGTAAAATAAAAATTTCTGTGTCGGTCTGTCTGTCTGTCGTCAAATTTTGTCGATCGATTTGCTTCCGAGCCATCCAACCAATTACGACCAAATTTGGTATGGTGGTAGGGTTCACGGTGGAAAGGTGAAAATAAGGTTTTCGTCGCGATCTATCAATCAGGAGTGCCACCACAAGAAAATAATACGGGATTTTTAAAAAATATTTTGTCTTGCGATATGTTATTTTAAAGGCCTTAAAAGGCTTTATCCAGAATAGGTAAAATTAATCTTCTATCTGTCGTCTGTCAAAAATCACAAGTTGTCAAAGTTGAAACTTTAAGAGTGCATAATTCAAGAAATGCTGAAGGGATCTTACCCAAATTTGGTACGTAGGTACATTGATCCTAATGGATATGTGAGCATATGTAATCCTTCGATAGAAATCAGTAATGCAACATGAAAAAAATAAAATTAACTTTTTTGGCAAAAACATGAAAAAAGTTTTTGTCGATCGATTTTCTCCGGCATTTCTGCGTCGATTGCAATCAAACTTATTGGACGTATGCCTCGTGGGCTGGAATGGTGAAAATAAGGTTTTGCCAGAGAAATCTTCACCAGGGCCACCACAATAAAAAAAATAAAAAAAAATTAAAATGTCGTCGTATCTCCGGAAATGTTTAACCGATTCAGCTAAAATTTGGTGTGTCGATGGAGCTTTGAAAGTATAAGTATTGGTGAGAAAACAAACCGAGCCAATTGTAACAGGGCGGGGCAGGTCAGAAAAATTATAGAAAATATTAACTGAAATCTTAATTTATATATTTTTTGTGAGAATTTGTCAGATGGCTGGCAAAAATAAAACAATATATTCAAAATTTTAATAAACGTCATAATTTTGTGACATATGTGTCAAAATTAAGTTAATGTTGATTTGTATACCGAGTGCAGCATAAGAATTGAGTTTAGGGCTTGTAACAATTAATTTTAGAATACAAAAATAGGTGGTTCGGTGGGAAATATTTTATAATATCGTCGTACGGACTGACGGAACGTTACTTTATAAGTAAAAGGTTCTGCCACTAGGTAGCGACCAAGTTTAGGCTGTTTGTTAAATTTTTTTGCAAATGTTTTCAGAATCAGTAAATCGACAGTCAGTAATTTACAAAAATTTATTTTCGAAAAATCCGCTAGATGACCGAAAAAATTTGTTGTACCAATCTTGGAGAAATTTTATTTGTGACTTCTTACGGTATTATGTCACGTATATAAAAATTTTGGAAAAAATTCAGTGGCGTACAAAAATAAAAAATTTTTTTCATTTTGGATTTTGTTAAATAAACTTTTATAGGTAGATTTAGGGTAGGGGGTGATACATATAGATATCTTTGCCAGGGCTACCGATATCTTTGTTAAGGCTACCACAATAGAAAACAAAAATGAACATTATGTCATCGTATCTCCGGACAAAATTTTATGTGCTGGTGATTGGAGGTATTGCGGCAGAGAGTGACGACATTTTTTACCTAGTCTGGGTCTACGTTTCTTTGCCAGTTAATTTTGATAATTCCAATAAATTCGGTGTTGCGAAGAAAGAAGGAAAATATTAAATTTGAAAATAAAATAATAAGAAGTTTGATTAAGTGACAATATTTTGAAGAAATTTCGCTGCTGATAAATCATTCAATCGCGACTGAAGTATTAAGCGGTAATTGTTGTGGTACTTTAATTAGGGGATTACCGGATATAAAGTTGAGCATTAGAGATATCCTTTGGTGGATACAAAAATAACGGAGAGTTTTGACGTACGGGAAGATGAGAAGTTAGTATGTAATTAAAATGATATTGGTGGAGAATATAAGCACGATGTGTCACATTGTTTATAAGATGAAAGGCTGGGACATCGTTATAGAGATATGTAGCAGTTATTCAGATAGAAGATTCATAGACATTATCGATTGTATAGTAGGGTTATATATCGCTATTAAATGGTTTTAACAACCGGCAAAACAGCCGGCCGACGTTCGCGTGCCTCGTCTTGCTAACCTCGGTGTATCGTATACTCCAGCACAGTTGAGCCAAGAAGTAGTTCCTTGAAGTAAATACAAGACCATATATGTCACTAGCCTTCCTTCAACAATCTGCAACTACCAATTATGGTCTAATTGGTTTTGAGAAATAACGTCGCTTTTCAACTGTTTACTGTTTAATAAACACAATTTGAACAAAAGTTAATTGGATTTGGTTATGAGTTTTATTATAACGTGACAATGTCCACCGTAATCCATATTCGAGTAAAGAAGGGAAAATTATCGAAATTTTTTATGCGTTAATGCGAAATTTAGGGTGCAACATGTCGCGGATATTGTCTCGAGACAAAGTTAAAACGACTTCAGGGTGGGAAGGTATCAAAAGTCCGTTAGCGAGTTGACTCAAGTCGGAAATAGCAATTGCGCCAAGTTTTTTACGATTAATCTCTACGTTTAATATTTTTGGACGCGCATTTCTCACTACCCTTCACGAGTTTTATGATCTTCACAAATACGTAAAGCGCTCTCGAGTTGTGTAAATGGTAACGGATCTTTTTCGCTTTTATTAGTAACATCAATAGTCAGTTGTACGGTAGCTCGCTCGAGCTGCATTTTATTTACTGGCGAATAAGGAGCTGGTTATAGGTTTGCTTTCTTGTGTCGGATATTACTGACAAAGAAAGGCCGCTCATTGATGCAAAAAGCTAGGGCCGCGCACGGGACCGAGTAAGAGGGATTGCTCATTAAAATCCATGTATGTCGAGAATGTGGAAACGCAACTCCGCGAGTCGTCGCCGCATTCTGACTGCCTGCTGGACACAATAAATATTGCATCTATCTAGTCAACAATACAACAGCACCGTATATTTTCTCACAAAAAATCATCTCTGGTTTGGACGCTCGAGATTTATTCGAGAAGATATCAAAGGTACATCAGTTCGTTACAGGCCGCTATTGTGACTGCACTCTCCTCGCCGCGCTCTGCCGCTAATTTATGCAATCTCCTAATAAGGGAGTAAAACCTTCAAACAATGGATATATTTTTTGCAAGTGCGTTTGTAAGCATGTGTATGGTTTTGCGGTGTCGTTCGCCTTTAAGAAGAGGACAGTGACGAACCGCGGTCAACCAAAACTTGCAGCCGTATTACGAACCAGCCAACTTTCTTATATATATCTATATAGCAAATTATCCACCAGCTCTAGTGCAGCAATCACGACAGTAATTTCATAACAGGTTTCGATTTAAGGTTGATAGACTCGGGCTAATCGACTCCGGGATAATTTATAACCGTCTTGTTTTATTTGCCACCCTCATTAGTCGATGCACCGCGACCGGACAGAAAAACTTCAAACAAGTATCGATGCCTGCCTATAATGGATATGACAAAACAAAAACTCGACTGACGGCTCGCTCGAATTAAACTGATCTTGAATTCGTCGTTCACCAACAATCTTACTTTACGTAAACTAATTTTATAAAACAAAATTAACTATATAACCCACACTGCGTCCTTTTAACACCCACTCTTAATTAAATATTATTTCATCAAACTTACCGCTCAGTCCAGCACAAGGTATCATCTCGATAACTGCAACAAAAATTTTTACTTTATATTACTTTCATCAATATTTTAATTTTATTACAAATTTAAAAATTTTACGCCAATATTTAAGGTAATTACAACTGCACAAAAACCGAATGTATCAATCCAATATTTCCAAAAATGTCCCATAATCACATCATACTGGAACATCGGGTCAGTTGCACAGTTTGGTCCTTGCCCTTCCAATTAAAGTAAATTTGAAAGCAAAACTTTTGGAAAACAGAAAATCGCTATAAAGCCCATTTGGAAAGTGTTCAAAGAAAAGGAGAGGAAACAAAGGCTTTTTTGGGTGAAAGTTTTATATTGGAAAGGATTCAGCCAAGTCGAATCAAGCAGCAGTCTTAAAGCAAACATGTGAAGACTAAGGAGCGAGAAACTGCGGTTCTATCCCCGGTAGAACCAAATACATTGCCCTACTGCATTGAAGTAAAGCAAAGAAATCGTCGTTTATTTTTTAGTTTTAAGCAGGAAACAAACAATACATTGACTTATTAATCTTCTTACTGATTAATTTTGGTAGATAAATGGTGGGGGGAGTAAATGGAAGTGCAGGTGGTAGGTTCCACGTAGGTATTGTTAGAATAGTTTCCAGTTTTAGATCTACACTTTCCACTTTAAAAAAAATGTGATGCATTACCCGGTGTGCGTCGTTATCATTTTCTTAAGGAATTATAAATGTGTTTGAAGTTGTTATTACTGTTGTTGAAAAATGTTGTCTTTCCTTTCTTATTTTCTTTATTGTTTGATTTACAACTTTTTTCTAAAAATAATTGATATTGGAAAAAAATTACCAAGCAAAGTGGAAAAATCAAATAAACAAATACTGAATTTACGCCGTAAAATTCCTGGGCGTCTGGCAGTTTTTGGACGGATGTTTCTTGCCTTTACTTGGTTAGGAAAAAAATTATCCGATAACTACTAATCCATGTTTTAGTGATAGGGCTTGTTAAGGAATTTATTTTTGTGTTAAGTGCCAAAAAAGAAGCTACGATCGGTTAAGATGAGTTAGAAAATTTCGTCGAAAGGCATTTAAAAAAGTAGTTTAGAAAGAATTGCTGCATGTTGCGTGAACAGGTTGTGCTGGACTGAAAATGGTACGTTTTTTGAGTATGTCGCGTAAAATCCATACATGGATATAAGTATTATGGTTATACCGATCCGATGTTCGAATGGCGCACCGCTCGTCTTTCACATAAACCGAGTTTTTCCAGAATACGGCTCTTGTTTTTAATCTTTAAAAAAGTAGTTTCTCCAAGTTAGATGGTAATGTACTATTAACTTTAGATTACTGCGTAACTGATCGGGACTGAAACGAACGCCTGGCGAGTTATCCATCCATTTACACACGGTGAAGACTAATGTTTCCCGCAGAGACCAGCACTTGGTCCCCAATCACCATGTCTAATCCACTAAGTTATCGCTGTTTAAACATACTACAACATAAATTATTCATATAAATCATACACTGGGTGTACTTTTAATATGAACAGATTCCCACTAACAAATTAAATATACAAAACCAAATATTTCAATATTTTTCTATTCAAAATTTTAAAACCATATATTACTTCAAATTTTCTCTATATATAGTATATATCCATATCAAGGTATACTAAACGTTCGTTGGTAAAGTTGAATTTCTCGTTCCTATAAATCATATTATCATAATATTTATTATAAACTTGTCTCTTACCTAAATTATCAACATATTTTGAAAATTTATTATGACCAAAACTACAAACTGTCACGCGGAGTTAATTAAAATAACAAACTTAATTTTTTTCAATTTGGTAATACTTCACTTAATGAATGTGAGGTTAGAGCGTTTAAATGGACGCTCTTTTATTTTTAAATTTCGTTTTAAAAAATAATTTGGCCAAGTGTATAATTTTAATTTGATGCCGTCAAGTAATTACAAATAATCTACCGCTTGGTTCAAAACTCGTGTTGCTTTCTGTTAATATTAAAAATTTTATAAATCTTTAATTATTTTATAGTTTATACAGAACTCGTTTAAAATTAATAAGATAATTGGAAAAATATGAAAGATTGTACAGAAAGATAAGAAACTGCTCCGAATATCAACTTTTAATTTTTAAAAAGTGGTCAGCCTGGTCGTCCAGCCTTCCTAAGCGGACGACCTAGTTTCGAATCTCGCATAGAAAATTCGCTTTGAATTTATATTGTAGTTTAAAAAGAAAGAAGTAAAAAGAGTGAGCGACTTCTGCTTCTTTTTCGAATAACAGCAAAACAATTAATTTTATTTGGAATCAATTAAAATACCAAAATTAAATTAGCATCATGTAAAATACAATAATCAATGAGAGACAAATGGGTAGAAAAATTGAAAATGCATGTAATTATCACACAGGTACATATAAATTATGCTAACAAGCAACACCTAGTTTTGTTAAATTGGATAATTATATACTTCTACTTAATAATTACCAACTTGCCAATTATCCTATGTTGTTTCCAATTTTAATTCCGTTTAAAATAATAACAACCTTAATACTGATTCATACTATTCGTTTTGTCAAACAAAAATTGCCAAGAGTAAAAAGTATTGTACGGTAGTCTTTATGGATGTCTTCAAGGCTGATAAGGTATGTACATCTTTTTGTTGTATAAATTGAAAAACCATTTAACAAACAATGTTCTGATTGTGATTTTACCGCACAGTTTAATAAGAACCATTAAACCACAATCTTGTATAATCGGAGGTTCCTCAAGGCGGTATGGGAGGCTCATTGCGCTTCACTTTCTGATTCAATAATCAAGTAATAAATATTTTTTGATCAAATGTCCAAGTGCACTTTCAGAAAATGAAATAATTTGGCCAAATTGAAAGCTTGGCGGAAAGACAAACTTAGTTGTTTCATTTTAACACGAAAAAAGTCGGAATAGATCAAGAACGTGGGTGGAAGAGGATGCACTCATCACATTGTCATTACGAGCGCGACCTCTCATTTCAAATGCGGTGCAAGTAAACGCCGTTACCACCACATGCCCACTGACAACTTTACGAGGAGCACCACTTTCAACCACATGTTACACTTTGGGTAGCTTTATGTCCGCTACATGACATCCCCTGTTGTTTGCATGCCATTCAATGTACGTACGTACAGGATTCAGAAATTGTAACAAGCAATATGCATCAACGCTCGTAAAGCTGCTCATCTACCATATTTTCTCTCTATATTACATTTTATTATGTATGCTAAACGTTTGCACGATCGTGCTAAAAATTTTGTTATATTTTACAATCAAATAAAAGCAACCCCACATTCTATATAAAATTTTCCCGTCAATTCACAGCTTTAACAGAAAATGCGGAACGAAGCCAAAATTGCATGATGCAAAATGATTCTATTAATAATGAAAAAATATAAAAAATAAATAATTTTCTAAATATTTTCAACTTTGTCAAAGTTCTGTTCTCTGAGAGCAAGCAGTTTTAACTATTATAGATCGGAGAGTATGAAATATCCCGGACTACCCTCAGCTCTATACAATCGATATCTGACTTTTCAACTAACTGATGGGTATGGTTTTTACGTCAAAAAATTGTAAAAAGTCACTGAGGAAATGGAAAATTTCCAAAACTAAAATTATATTTTCTGCTAATCTGCTAAAGCGGGAACTTTTATTATCAAGATAAGCGAGCTACTCGATCCACCGCAGTGACTTAGTGTGAACACTCGTTTCAGCCCTCTCGAAAATAACAACACGATTTGGTTTGGGGGTTTGGTGAAAATTTCTATTACTACTAGATATTATTCTCCCACCACTCAACGACAAAGATTTCGTGAATTTTGGGTTTGTTGCAAAATTTGTTTTCGCGCTGGAAAGGTTTCTTGTTTGGAACCTTAATTACCGTTTTTCCTGACAAACTAAAAACCAATTTTCTATTTTCTACCATTCTTAAGCCCGTTTTAGACGATCAATAATTATGGTCGTAATTTTGTTAAAAATTTTGAGAATATTTATGGTTGAAAATTATTTTCAATAAAATAATATGGTGTTACGCAAGCGTCAAGAATGACAATTATTTAAATTTTAAACTTGGAAATACGTTATTTTGTGCCTGTTTGTCAACATAAGCGGGTACAAAAATGTTTTTTCAATATATGAGCCCTAAACTATGCGTTTAAAAAAATATTTTCTATGCTTTTTTAAAGTTGACTAAAATTGCTACAATTTGAGGTAAGAACCAGCTCTGTAGGTTTAATACTTATCGAGATACAGTCTTCCAAAAATTGACAATTTAAAAACAAAATTTTTTTTTGATTTGGTTAATTTTCCATCCCGATATCGGGAAAAATACTCATTTTACTGGTAAAATTATATGTTGTAGAAAATGTAATTATCTTTAATTTAAGCACAGAACAACGTCTGTATAGGTCATATAGTTTACTCATAAATCTTAAAAATTCAAAAAATGGGAAAACTGCAGTTTTCGCAAATTAACTCGGTTTAGTTCTTACGATGGCTTGAGGGTAGTTTTTAAGGAAAAACCTTTATTTATTAAAAAAATGTATTTATTTATATTATTATTGATATTTATTAAGCATATTACCTAAGGCATTACAACGACATTATTATTGGTTAGAATTGTTCATTTTGAACACTTCATGGGTGTTTCAAATTTGTGTGATTCAGCCTGAAAAATTGGCAGATGATTGTCGATGTCGTCTTTACCTTCTTCGGCAACGTTAGGCAAAAGACACCAGAGAAAAATTTGCAAAGTGCCGAGCATTTAAGGCCTGCTTTTACGCAGGTACAGCCGCCTCTGTTACCTGCTTGATAAAAATGTCATAAGGTCAGAGGGTGCCACTTTGCTTATCATTATTGTTGGAATGACCCATGTTCGGTCTTTTTCCATTCCCATTGAATGACATCTTTTTCCACCCCCAACCACTTTGGAACTTTGTGGTACGTTTGGTAAGCGTGCAATGTTGCACTATATCTTCCGTTGGAGACAACCGGGTGAGGTCAACCTTAGCAAAAGCGACTGTTTTTACAAATTTCTTATAGCGCAGGCTGTGGAGGGTATCTTCAGTGTAGTCTCCTCCATACAGAGCTACTAGGCATTCGATCCGACATCTGCGATGGCTTGGTAAGTTGAATTGAGTTGGAGGAACACTTCAGCTATGGTGATGAGTTTAAAGTTTTTCTGAATGGCGCTCCACAGGTTTTTCTTCCATGCCAGAAAAGGACAGAGGTGGTGTAGTACCCAGTGAAGGTGTGAAGAAAAAACTCGAATCCTGGGGGACTTCCAACTCTCTACGATTGAACAAGGTTGAGGAATATTGAATAGGAATACATCAACATTCTTCACAACCGATCTTAAATCATTGAGAAGGACAAGGAGGTCCACATCCTCTCCAATGATTGGCACTGACTGAAAAGAGATGCTCTTGTGTAGTGTCACCTTGATGATGTCGCAGCCAGTATCCTCGACTGCCTGCTTTGTCTCAATTCCCTGGCTTTGGAAGGCGGAGCATATCGTCGTTTGTTGCTGTCGTTGGCCAATAACTTCTCGTTGGCTATTTTTATTATGGTTGACTTTTCGAGGATGACTTTCTTACACTGCAGAGAATTACGCATTCGGCAGTTTTTGTGTTCTTCTCTCCTCCATTCTCAAGACCACAGCAAGGTTCCGTCCGAAACGATTAAAGGTGTAGCTTACGTACCCTGGACAATATCCCTCAAGGAGTCGTTACGATGCCATATCACCTTGTGTAGTAAGTAACCCTCATCTACCGCAACAAACGTGTTGGCTCCTACTGAGATGTTTTGAAGGAGCGGAGTGAAAACTGAGTAGAACGTTGAAGTATTTTGACTAGCCTCAAGCAGAGCCCTCATGATAGTGATAGGAAAACAATCTTGGAATGATTGAATTCAAGGTTTTCTGTAACCTGCTCCATGAACCCCTTCCAACCAGATATTTGTGGAGTGTGAAACCACTTCCCGCATAACCATAACAGGTCTGGTGGTGATGACAGGGTTTCGCCAGCAATTCACAAATTTTGTCGCCAAATTTTTGAAATTTTGGAAAAAATTTCAATTTTTATGGAATTTTGTGAACACGATTCACAATTTCTTATGCAAAATTAGGGCCATAATTATTGATCGTCTAAAACGGGCTTTAGTTTCTTTTGGTAAAACCTGAAATTTCTGAAAAACAATAATTATTTTTTTGGATCTCTATTTTTTCAAAAATATAGGTCCCCTAACGTTTTGCGAAAATCATCATTGAAGTCACAGAAACCTGATACGACGGCAGTTCAAAGAAGAATTATGTTTAAATTGGTTTCCAAAATCATTGTAATAAAAATAATTAACAATTACAACAGCGGTTCCCAAACAATGGTATTATTGAGCACATATAAGCATACAAAAAAAATAGAGAAACAAGAACAGGTTGGTGGTGCGTACATGTCTATCGTAATAGAAGCAGAACAGGTTTTGTTCAACCATATACCTATTCAAAAACGCGTGTTTCATTGATAAACGTTAAAACCACAAGACAGCTACTTGTGACCTGTCTGGACAAACTTAAATATAATATGTATTATGTAATTATAAAATGATAAAGCACATTGAAATCTTAAATAGATCTTGTATAGTATTAGTCATCTTTAATTTAAATTTATTTTTAAATTTTCTTGTGCGGATCGTAATTGCCGAAGGGCTAATGGAATTATTTCGATATTGCTGAAATGTTTATTTGTAACGTGTATGCTGCATTTCACACAACTAAAGCAATAAATTTACCGAGCCGCACACTTGAGCATTACACGAATCAACTCATATAAGTCCGCTGAATTTATTGCTACAGGTAGCACAGTGGAAGTTTCAGGAATGTTTTATATCATATTCTTGAAAAGTGACCTGTTTGGAGAGTCCATCTCAAAAAATTATTAAATAATCCGCAAAAGCAGGCAAACAAACACACAATAGAGAGAAGTTGACAATATAAAAATTTAATGAAGTAATTCAAACACTTCTGAAAAGAGAAAAATTTGGTAATACTTCAACTAAGTATAAAAGCCAACCCCACGAAATGTCTTTACATTACTTAAGAGAGAAATTATATATTGAGGGGGAACGAGTCATTCAGAAGCAACAGACCTTTGAAACGAACATGTAAAGTAGCCTTTCAGAATAAATGGCGCTATCTAGACAAATGACAAAAGTGCCGTAGCACTTTTATCAGTTCGTTTGGCTTTATACACTTTCCGTTTCCTTTAAAATCTGTTTATTAAAATAAGCTCTACATTAATTTCAAATCGAAATTATTTTCTGAATTTGCAATAAAAGTACATGGTACTTATTTTAAAAATTATTATTTTTAAATACCATATACCATAAAATATAGCTAATTGCAGCTTAATATAATAACTGTAGTACATTCTCACACACCGACCATCAATTTTCATCAGATTAAGTCACGCTTCTGCTAGGAAATAAAACACGACTAGATAGAAATGAAGACCGTTTTTCAATGGGTTATTAGATAACTGCAATTTTTTAAAACCACTTTTTAAATTAGCAATAAAAATTTCTGATACATTACAGTTTGCACCAACACAATTAAAAAATAATTATACTTATAGGTAAAAGTTACTTTATGAAAATTACCTTACGGAGTGTCAAGTAATTAAAATAAAAAGAAAAACTTGAAAATAATAAATAACTCACTGAATGTGAGAAATCGGCAGGCGCTAAAAGCTGGTGTTACTCTTGTGATAGCCGTGACGGATGAGCACGCAACAGATAGTCTCTAATGGCCAATTACAAATGCAACCAAAACGTTGTACCGCAATCGCCGACCTTACTATATGGCTGTAGTTTGTCATATTTCAACCAAGAGAATTCAATTTGCCATTTGACAGGTTAATATATACTTAACGGGGATTACATTAATAACTCATTAGGTACTCTATTTTCCAGTACCTATCCTGGTTCCGCATTGATTCATACCGTTTCCATCCAGGAAAAATCCAAAATTACGCAACAGTTATTTGACAATGAAAGGTCAACAGTTTTGTATTATTGAGATTCAAGAATTTCATCAAAAATTTTATAGGCCAAACACATCTACATAATATTTCATTATGGCAGAAGTCTTTTGGCGTCAAAATTTTTATATCGACATTCTTCATTCTTTGACTGGATAAAGTGTGAGTTCCCGAAACGATTGTGTCCGTATTTATCATATTTTCCAATAGAAAAGGTAATGAGTCGAGACAAGGAACAAACAAGAAAGTGGCAAAAAGAATGTTTTGTAGTGACATGTAGTAAATATAAGGTGTCCGGCGCCACGAGGAGAATGCATTCAGGAACGAAACCAACGAGTATAGG
The DNA here is from genome assembly GCA_947369205.1 of Cantharis rufa. NCBI lineage: Eukaryota > Metazoa > Arthropoda > Insecta > Coleoptera > Cantharidae > Cantharis > Cantharis rufa. The sequence goes on from OX376309.1 coordinate 24,207,834, forward strand.
GTAAGGTAAAAGGTGTATTCCAACTTGCCGCTATGCCCACCAAAACACGAGATTTCAATTAAAACGACACGTTTAGTAATGAGGATACAGATTTATGGTCGACACTGATTATTATGCCAGCACAGTAACACGCAAGTTGACTTCTTTATCCAGTCACCACTATTTTCTAACAATCCACTTTCGTTTTTTTTTGTATATCAAAGGACCCGCACAACGTTAACGAAATCTAACTTAAATAATAAGTGTTTGTCTATAATATTAAGATATTTAGTACACCTACGTTAATCTATTAGTGTCCATTTTATTTCATTCTTTTCATTTGTAATCTTAATTGTATTTTTTATTTTGAGATTAGTAAAAATATATATGGTAATTATTTGCTAAAAACCAAGAACGTTAAATTTTCTAATCATTTTTGCGATTTTTTTAACATAACCTGAAAATTTTAAATTATTACCTGCCTAACGTCATTCTTAAGTGACTCAATTAAGTTATAACTTAATCTATTCTTCATTATTAAATAGTTTGAGGGCTGTTCAATCGTCAAGAAACTGGGATACTTGCAACCGCAATTATAAATGTCCGACGACCTTAGAGGTAGGTATAAACCGGATGTTTTGATTAAAAACGGATCCTCAAGCTATATAACGGGCAATTCGCTAGGGTAATTTTAATCCGCACTTCAATTTATTTGATAAATTCTTTTAATAAAATAGAATACCGATAGCCATGATGTATCTACTTATTTGGTCCAAATCGTTTGCGTGTGGTCGATTTGGAACCTACCTAATGCTTTAAAATTATTAGTAACAGTTTCCATATTGTGAAATCCGAAATCAATCAGATATGCATCTGATTAGTTTTACACCAGTCAATGTAAGAGATTTAATCTTTCATTGTTTAGAATCCGGTCTTTGCTTATGCCGAGCACACTCATCTTGCAGGAAGTATCAGTAGCAAACAACATCGCTTTTAAGCTAATAGATACCAGTTCGTTTCTGTTACTTCAACTTTCGCACTATTCTCGCAGAATTAAAAATCTTATGGACATAACCTCATTTTTCAGGAAAAAAATTTTTCTATAGGTAATTACTTTTTTTTGGAAATTTTGTTAAAGTATTATTAATTTCTAAAATTATAAAAATAATCTGCTAAGGTTAATTTGGAATGGCCCGTAAAAAGATTCGAGGCCGACTTCTCATGTCTGTTTATTATGGTTTTTAAGTGTTTGCTATCCATTAAGATTCTTTAAGTAATATAAATATACCGTTGTTAATTTATAAATTAAAAAAAAATACCAATTACAGTATAACTGAAAATAACCAATATGTTTATTACAAAAACAATTTAATAATTCACGTTTTTTAAAATAGTCGAGTCTACTTCACAAAACCACATGAAGTAATAAGTGGTTTTATGAACAGAAAAAAGTTTTTTAAATAAATTCAACTTACATTTAATAATTTTTCGCTCCATTAAACATTCAATAATAATTTAAAAAAATTATAATATGCTGATAGATTACTTAAGAAGAAAAACAATATTGCAGTGGTGGGTCAGGCTACTTTGTTTTCAAATAAAATTTGTATAATTTGTTAGAACAAATAGTTAAGCACCCACACAAAAAAAATTTTATTTCAAAATTCTTTTCATTTGGTAAGGGCGTCATGTTGAATAAGTAATATTGGTTGCGTAAATCCCCAGTAACAACGAGTCGTCACTGTAATCTAGTTTAAAATTGCAAAATCAACAATGTAGTATTGCTGTTTATTTTTTGAAATAGTCATAAAAACATAATTAACTTTTATTTTGAACATAACAATTTTTTAAATAATTTCATAGAATGTATAACATGTGCTACATTTTTTTACATTATTATTATTATTATTACATTTTTTGAGAATATGTAGTAATAAAGGTGATGGTTAATCTGGCAATTTAACTTATAAGTCCCATGTTAATAATCTCTTATTGTTTATGAATATACAATCAAAAATTTGTATTCGAGTAAGTGATGCGCATGAATGGATAAAACATAATATGAAACAAAATCAAAGCAAATAATCTAAACAAACTTCAAACATGCTGATCGATGGGATCTGTTTTATTATATCTGTTTTATTGATTCGAAATGTTCTACAAAAAAATTATAACATTTTATGGTGTTTTGTAACTTAAATTATAAATAATACAACAGATTGGTTTTGATATAAATTTGACAAAACAAACATTCTGAATATAATTTATTAGATTTACAGGGTGGAATGTACGTTAATTTAAAATTTTCTAATCGAATGAATTAAATCACTTGATGAACCGGATTTAGCACGACGGAGTCCTATTTGTGTCGCGGCATTAAGGATAGCTAAGCTGTATAATAATTTTTGATAAACTTAATTAACATTTTTAATTTTGTGTATCCATTATTTACTTAGTTTTTGTATATGTTCGGGATATCATTAAAAAATAAGTTGGTATCATAGTAGATAAGTAAATTTAAATGATTAAATCAACGGAGTACATTATCTACGCCCACAAGAATTTGTCACACGCTGGTGGCGATAAAATTAATGAGATAAATGACTTGCAAACCACGGCAGTTCTCTTATTAGACAAATTCTTTCTCTTCACGGTTTCCTATCTATTATGTTCAGTTGACTATTATTACATTACTTATCAAAAAATTCCGATCCTATGTTTTTCATCTCGTTTAGCCAAAGTTAAATTTAACCGTGTGATAATGATAATGTGATATGGTTTTTGATGTTGTAAGACCCGATGAGAAAGGTGCCAAACCTATCAACTTCATTCACATTTTTTTCACTAAACTTTAGTTCATTTTGTTTTGGTCGATTGCTTTCCTTTAAATTTTAAAATACAAAATCAGAAGTAGTTCAAAAGGATATTAATTAATTTCATTTCCAACAGGAGAATCCAATTACTACAGAAAATATCAAATTTGGAGATTTAGGACTGTTGCCCATAGTTGGATTGGAAAACAATAGATATACCTCAAAATTGGGCACGGATGGAACCAAATCTAAGAAAGTTTGAAAAAATGTTTTTCATAAAAATGCGTGCACTGACAGAGAATAAAAGTGACAATGAACTGGAGAGAATTTATTGGAACGACTAAGCGCTTCGCAGTAAAAAGTTGTAGGAGACTAATAAGAAAATAATGGAAGGAGTAATCCACCTGACAAAATTAAATATAAGGACTTCTTAGGAAGATTTTGAATTATTCATCTGGGAAAAACTTTTAATTCTGGAGTTTCCAAAAAATTTGAAATAAAAAGTATACCTAATAGGAAGATGCCAAAATAATGTAAATTAATTTAAAGTTAATGGCTTAATCAAGCAATTTTACTTGGTCTGTAGTATCATTACGTCAAGATGCATAGTGAGGTTCAAGGGCAAAGGTTAGCTGAACAAAATTCTCATGACATTTTCATACATGATGAACTTGCGACATGAAAATACATTAATCTGTGTTGTAATTAACACTGCTCTCATTTATTAAGTGTAGAGGGCCCGCGTGGTCAAGGAACATGACATGGCCGTGGGACACCGTTGGCTTTGGCGTCGTGATCTTCATATAAATTCTCATAATGCAAAAGTCAACGTTCTATATTTTAAATACATGTCAAAAGCCGTTAAGTTTTGATTAAATTTAAAGTAAAAACGCACTTATCACTAACTTCATACCTTTCATTTAGTTTATTTCAAATCAAAATTATAAAAATGTGCTGTCACGTAAATAGGTCACATTAGTTCACTTCCACAGAAACCACGTCATTACAGCAGCATTGTCTTCTAACTTGAAGTCACCCCAAAATACGGCGCATAAATTACCCACTCTCGAAAACATAAAAGAAATCTTAATTCCTTTACAATAAAGAGAATTACAGAAAGTATTTCGGATAATGGAATAAAAATGTTTTTTATTTATTGGACGTTAATTCATTCAAGTATTACGAATGATTCACGATCATACATACCAACTTAAATTATATTTTACACGGGCCCATTTAAATTTCAAAATTAAAATTATGAAAGAGACCCATAAAAAGAAAAATAAAAGTTAATTAAAGCGACTACCTGTTTAATTATTTGTTTGCAACACGAGTTTTCAAATTTATTTTAACCAGGACTATTTTAATTTAGAGTTATATTATTTTCAAATCCAAACAAGATTAGCGTGGTATCAACTGAACTACTCATCGTTTAAATGTCGGTCAAGTATTCATTAAAAGTGGGTTCCCACCGTTTAATGAAGTTAATCAATTTGAAGTTAGAAGCGAGCTGAAATTTATACTATCGCTTTAAGATTTATCAACCACAACCGAATATCAACATCAATTCATCGCCTAAAATTATCTTTCTGATTTTTACTAATTTTTTCAAATTAATTTTGTTTATCGGCGCAAAAATGATGTTCTTTTTTTTTCAGTGTACATATATATTACCAATTTGATAAATATTTGCGAAATATATGGTCTATTCCAGAAAACAAATTTTACATAATATATTATACTATGAGCGAATGAATGGCAATAATTGCGCTTACTGCAATCGGGAAACCCCCGGAATATTCCGAGGTGGTTAAATCATACAAAATTAGTAGGTATGTATTTTAGGGTTCAAATATATTTAATAAAATTAATTTTAGCTTTTCCATAATCATTATTAAAACTAAACATACCTATGTAAAATATCGAAGAGTAATGATAATATTACCATATTGTATAATATATGTAGTTAATAGATATTAATGAATACGTAATTATAGTATTCATATATTCATAATTATATTTAAAAAAATGTAAATAATACACAATAGTTTTGTTAACCAAATTTCCAAAAAATTTATAATTTAATTTATGAATATAATGAACACTACATACATTATACTATAATATAATAATATTACACAATATATGTATGTTCTATATTAACATATTACATAATATTTACAAGTATTTTGTTAGGGTTTAGATTGATGTCACGTATTGACAAAGTAGTCGATGATAGTTTTGTAATGTTTAATTCTTTTATATCTATTATTATATAGTAGTAGTTTTAATCTTCAATCAACTTATATTTAGTATTATACTATATTTAGACTAATTATACAGTATATGATTTGATAGCACACTTTGTGGTATCCCGCCACTCTGCCGTAATCTCCTAAATTTTTTAGGTTGGTAATAAAATTTGAAATTTGAAAGACTAGAAATGGTCTTTATATATATTAAAACTCAAAATAAAAATAGTAAAAATAATAAGAATAAAATAAAATATAAAATAAGATAAGAGTGTCTTGTGCGGCCTAAAAAATAAGCTTATATGTAAATGTTCCCAAAAATACATTGCACACAGACATAGTTTTTCAAACATGATTTGAGGAACACTCGCGCTGCTATAGACTTACGGATGGAAAAATCTACAAGTTAAATTATATTATTTGATATTATTTCCCGGGCCGCTAAGATGTTGCCCATCCGCCCCTGGTTATAAAGATCCAGTAATGCAATGTTGTTGTAAACCTGTGATTAATTTTAGATTTTGAAATACATTTACATGTATTGGACGTTTGGATTGATATTTCTTCTTGACAGAATCCCGCCATTGTGTTCTTAAAGTGGAACGTTTTTCCAAAGTGTACTTACTTTGGATTAGCGTGAGGTGCACTTTTTACTTTTTGGGCAAACTTTCCAATGAATGAATTAGTTATGCCACAGCCCCAAAGATAATTTAATAAACCAAAAACGTTTATTGCAAGAAGATATTTTTGGCAAAATTCTAATCAGGCACAACCTTTTGCTCTTAACAGATTATTAAGGTGACTCGAAGCAGGGCCGGATGAGGGTTTTACGGGGTATCGGGAAAATATTATATGCGAGGCCCCTTCCCACAAAGGAAGAAATGATACATGAACATAATTTACACAAAGGAACAAAATAATAACCTACGGTAACATCAGGTTTGTAACAAACGTTGCATTTGGTGTCAAAAATTTGCCCTAGCTACTCGGGAAAAATCTCCGACGTCCCGACCTCTGAGCCGGCCCTGACTCGAAGTGATGAATAATGAACCAGTATCAACTCTCAAAACTTACCGCAAATCGCATCTTAATATTTGAAGTGGGTAGATTTTAAATGAAGACCCGATATAATATCGTTCTTAATCAGAATTGAAACTATAAAAAGTGAACATTAGGAATTGGAATGATGTAGTTTATTAAGTTGTTAGTATTAACGTCATGAGATATTTGATAATAAATGATGGTCTACGAGAAACCGTTTATAAAATTTGAGATAAGACACAATTTAAAAGATTTAAAAAAGTTTTGCATACAAATATAATATGTATGTATGTGCCGTAAGCTAAAAGAGATCCCAAATAGTAAATTCATTGGTAAAGTGAGCGAAGGATCAAAATAAAACGAATAGAGAGAGTAAAGGTCCAATGCATATCAATAGACTCGGCGCGTTGTCCTGATCAAGTAGAGCAAAGATGAGGATATCGGACAATCGAAGAGTGCTTTATTAAATCCGTCTGGAGCTATTGTGCGATACCTATCTAATCGCGTAAGCATCGCGCTTGCCTCCCTCGAGATTGGCAGCAATTTCCGGATACATGTCAGAGTGAGGAAATTGTGCACTGCAAACAATCACACTATTATGCTCATTCATCAGAGTCAACTTGATGTTTCATAAATATTTATTTTCATAATCTATCAAATTAATTACAAAACGTAATTTTGTACCGAACCGTACTCAAATTAAATTAAAAAAATATGGCGCAATTTTATTTATGTTGGTTTATAATTTATTCATGTGGTGGCGCTATTCAAACTAAAACCATCAATTAGGTTATAATTTTTTGCATATTAATGAAAATGATCTATGAGTTTAGGTTATTCATATCGGAATAAAAAATTTCTTCTTTAAAATTCAAAGCATGAAAGTTTAGAAATTAGTTTCTTCTGTCAAAATTGTAACGTACGTGCGAGTGTGCCTGTATTTTGTTTTAAGTAGCACTTAACATTAATGTCATTCATAGTTTTCTACTTACCCTTTTAAATATGATTGATAGTTTTACTTTTTGCACTCCTCTATAAATATTTTTGGGGTGTGATATTACTTCTGTTGTCGATTTATAAAAATAAAATTTAAACTGCCTACAAATACTAAGTTATGATACTATTAGGGATGGAATTATAAAAGTTTCCTTACTGCATACAATGGGATTATCTTGAATTTTTAAAATTTGGGGAGGTTTTCTAACATATTCATGAGGTATCTGAGAAAAAGAAAAATAACGCTGATTTTTACCCCCAAAATATATCTAATATGAATATGATAGCAAAAGGAGCGGGGACTTACTAATCAAAATGCATAGCTTATGCTTGTGGTTCTCTTCGCGTAGGCCTAAACAACAAGAAGAAATTAAAATGAAACTCCATATCCGATAGCATTAATATATGCAGTTCGTGTCACCCCTGAGATGCCGCGTGAATATTTAAATTTTTGTAAGTATATTAAGAAACAGTAAATGTATAAAGTAAGTAAACTTCCTACCTTTCATGTTTTCTTTAAAAAACTTTTTTATTTTATAATTTAAATAAACCCGTCACCCTAACCTCACAAATTTAATATTTATAAATTTGTAACTAATCAAAATAATAGGCAAGTCATGGTACCTCTCAATAATACTTTTAACTCAACGACTTCTCCTCGAGTATTAAAACTCTTTAAAAGAAGGGTCGAGTGTTTTAAAGAATAATCAGCTAACATACCCCAGCAGAAAAAAATCAGACTTGCAAATTTCTGATTGCACCCTTCACAGCCCGTAAAGATATTAGCCTCTTACATTTACACCGTCACCCCTGCTACTGTTAAAACGTAACGCATTCAATTATTTTGCGAGAGAAAAATTACAGCAACAGTTGTACATACGCAGTAATTTCCATAAATCTCTTTTTCAGTTCCGGAGGGCGATTTCGAAAATATTCTAAGATAACGAATAGATGTTGTTATTTCTAATTAACATTTCGACTTTTATTTACATACTTTTTTATCTTTCCTTTTTTCAATTTTTTATTTCATTTTTACTTTACTTTAAATTTAACTTTTGCAAAAAATTTAAAAAAAAGAAAAAGAAAACAGACGCAATAGTTTTGTAACTAATGTAAGGTTAAGATGCAAAACAACAAGCAATTACAGTTTTGGGGGCCATAGTTAATTTTATTTTTAATTAAATTTTCGTATCAATAAAATGTAAAAAAGTAAAAGTTTCATAAACTATATACCTCCAAACCACTATCTATCATACAGTCATATTAAGTTCTACTAGATGACCTTGACTAATTTATTGTACTTAAGTATAGTGTATTGCACCTATTATATTTTTTATGTGCTATACAGACTGATTCAAATTAACTGCGTAAAATTAAATATCGCGCATTGGAGTTATTGACCAAAATAAAATTCAGTAAATGGACACCCTGTATAGTTTTCCAAATGAAATAATCTTTTCCGTAATTTTTTTTATTGACGCGCTCATTGGATAAGATAATCTGATTGTGATGTCAAATTAGTCAAATTAACACTATAATTAACATTTAATTTAACATATTAAAATGTTACGCTCTGGAAGCAATAAATTACCGACGACCAAATAAAAAACTGTTAATTCTAAAAAACTGACATGATTGAATTAATAAAGGAAGGTTTTGCATAGAATCGTTCCGTGTCGAGCAAATGACAACTGAATATTTTGTAAGTTATCCACCAAAAGTGATAAACGATCTTTCAGTAGATAAGGCAAAACCGAAATTAATAAATGATTCGGTTTTTTAAAAGAGAATTCTAACATTTGATAAGCATTTCGAAGCTTACCGGCAAGGTATAGGTAAACAGTGAACAAGTTCGATGACAGTAAGCACTAAATAAAGTAGTTCGTTTGTTTACTAAAACCAAATATTGTCTATATGAAATAAAAAGAACACCTGTTCCAACTGACCAAGGCAAATTCACGGAAGATGCCACTGATTTATAAATCCCATTATTGACAATTGGCATTTTTTGTGAAGGTCATCAACTCGAATCAAAATATTTGGCAAAACTTTTGGGAAGGAAAAAGTTGCTAATAAATTGAATAATAAATAATGAAATAGAGAAAAATAAATCATTTTTAGTTTGGACAAATTGGAGACTCAAAAGTGAACATCGAAAATGTTTTCGGTGTGCGATATCAATCGATTTGACGGGAAAATGTAGTTTTAACATTTTTGTAAATAATGTACTGCGAAGATGTTGTTATTCAAGCTGTGCAGATTAGCGCCCGGTGTGGTAAGAAGCCGCTTAAAATATATGGGTTCGATGTTAACCCAAGTAAACGATGGGGTTCAAAACTGTAGGAGACGACATCCCGCGGATCGTCTCGATATGCGATTCAATTACACGTGCATATAACATAATCTTTATTCCCACCGAGTCGACTGCATATTTTACATTTTGTCAAGTAATACATTTAACCTGCAGAGAAAGAGCACTTAATCATTCATATTACTGAAACGGTAATAAAAATAAACTACATTCGCGAATTCTCCAGCTAATAAGCATAAGCTTCTTGCAAAAATTTTAAACAGAGCTGTAAGCTTCTGCATTGCATGCGGGTCACTAGGTAAGGGATTATTTACATGGAGCGTAAAAGAATCATTATAATCTATCGAGCATTATTTAGCCCCTTAGGGGTGTTCGACCCTATCAATTGAGTGGACAGCACGTGCCCAACGGCCAATATCACGTGGCAGTCCCGATGCAAATGAGCAACAAGTGGCTGATCTGACTTACCGATAATACGGAAAAGCTTGAGGCATATGAAGATCCATAGGAGCTGTTGGATGATGTGCTGATCCATATCCATGATGATCAGTGGTCTGCATCATGCCGCCAGCGGCGGCCGCTGCAGCCGCTGCGGCCGCCGTATGATGATGGCCCAGAACTGCCGCCCAGGGCGAGGACGCAAATCCTCCCGGATGATCCAGCTCGAAGCCGCGGGACACACTTGAGTGCATGTATAAAAACAACCACAACACCTCACCACAGCATTTCACCCGCGGCGTACACGTGTGACGACGAGCACGGACACTCGGCCATTGATCGCTAAGATGCTGAATGACTGAAAGATCTACCGGAGGCGGAGTTGTTTGGCCGCGTGCGTGCCTCCATAACCACGTGATCAGACAGGCGGCTCTCTCTAAAACAAGGTCCTACCCACGTTCGAAGTTCGCGGTACTCCCACTCAAGGCGGCTCTCACCTGCACTTTGCGTTCTGATACGTCATAACTACATTAAATTGGTGCTAAGCTAATAGTGTGCGCTGCATTTTACATTTATTTGCATACACTTAGGTCAAGATAATCGCCGGTTAAGAATAATTTTGATATCTCTACTTATACGAAAGTGAAATTTCTTTTAATTTACAATTCGCGAAAAACTTAAATTAGATTTTCACCGAATATTTCAAGTCTAAATTTTACAATTTAGTTTTAAATTTTAAAATCATGAACTAAAAATATTAGATATCATCTCTATCGACAAATCGCGTCAAGTTTATATTTAAATTTTTGATAATGCAATTTGAATTATAAAAACTGAATAAAAAAAATGGCGATAAATAAAAAATATGGTGGAAACTGAATACTTAGTTACTAATATGCACTATTTGTTCAGTAGGAAAAGTTAGATAAAGAAGCCAACTTGAAAACTTGTATGTACAACTAATAAAATATTAAGATAGTAAAAATGTAAAAAGTTTTTACACCATGAAAATATATTGCAGTCTTGTCGTACCAACATTTTCCGTGATCGGTTGGCAGTTTTGTAATGGAAATTCAATAGTGAGATATTTTTATTGAATGCATAAAATAGCAAATAATATCTACGTCCAGTAATGTTTTAAAATTTTATTTAAACAAAATTTATCCTCTGGTCTTTTTCAAATTTTGCATTAAAATGGTTAGTGAATAGAGTAAAGAAGTTATGATTCTTCTGAATAATTTAATTTGGTTCAAAACTTACCTGTCGAAGTTCAAATTTAATAAAACTAAAGCATGGAGCCAGACTGCCATTCTAAAAAATTTATTAATTTGCCAAAAAATCATATTCTGTTTTACAATTTTCTGCTTCACAAGAGTGCATCCGGCGCGACCGGGAATAGAACCACAGCTTTGTGTACCCCAACCGTCCTTTGTATATTTTAGGATCACTGCTGGTATATTATTATCCTGCATATTGTAAAAATCAAGAGTAACTATAAATTTATTCTAGGAAAAACTTGATGAAAATATGATAATCACTCTAAACGATCTGGTTGTAAAATATATTGTTTCAAGGTACACTTCGTTTATTTTAATTATTTTACTGAAATTTTATTTTTAATTTTATTTGAAATTTTTTATCTTGACCATTTTAATTATTATTCCGACATTTACATTTATTTTAAAGCAAACAAATTGTGTTGTAGTTTTCATTATTTTTGGCTCCTCATCGCGCCTGCACAAAATTTTGATAATTCTTAGATATAATGCGAAAAGTAAAAGAGGATCGATACCGCTTTATCTGCTAAAAACTATTTTCTCTTCGCAATTATTTAATATTTTCACTATGCTACTAATGTTTCAGCTTCTTTGTACCATCAGCATTATATTTTGAAATATTATGAAAATTTGTATTGCGCTATTTTGAAAAAAAAATTCTTGCATTATACTTCATTCAGTAGGTAATCAAATTATTTAATTACTGCCAGTGTTTATTCTGTTCGAATTCATACTCAGCACCGGCTTTAGCCCTTGATCAGGGTGGAGCGAGATTGTCTTTTTGGCGCCCTTTAACAGGGCAATAGCTTTCATATCACATAAATTTCAGTTTATAATAAATACACTTTTTCAAAAATAAAGCCCCTCAAAAGGCGTCATAAAAATTTTATTTTTTGCTCGAAATTGTTTTTCCCATTTAGTATTTTGGGGCCAAACGCTGCCCAGACTGCACCTGAAGTCTGCAGGTCTTCACCATTAGATATATTTGGTTGTTTAAAGTTGACTGTTTCCATTTAACCAACTGACAAACAAATGTAAAAATTAATGTTGATATGGGTGATAAAAATGTAAACCATAATCCAAATCCAAAATACTTCAGAACAGAATGTCTAGGCCTGGTGCACAACTGTTAAAGACAGCCAAAGAAAGAAATGGAACACGGGTTCTGTTCACAACTTCCAATCGTAGTCTCAAAAAGGCGTTTTGTTTGAATCTTGTTATGGGATCGATCAAAAGACTCTTGGTCAACATGTTTGAATTTACACTTAGATGCATTGCTGTTGTTGATGTTGTTGCTAAATTAACTGTATATACAGATACAGCGGAAGAAACCGAAGATTTGTAGGCTTATCAGATAATCAGGTATCAGTTCCATTTTTTCTATCACAAATTGAATTTTTATTAATAGAAGCTTCTCAAACACTCTAGAAAGTACATATGGGTAGAAGACTTATAGAGTGACATATGCCACATTTAAAGAAGTTCTTCTAGGCTTTCATAATAATCAGTGCATTTGATTATGTAAGTATAAGTAACCCGTATCATTTTTGGGCAGTCTCTTAAGAACTTTGCCTGTTATTAATAAATTCGAATCTTGGAGTTTAAATATGTAATATGTTTTATTATCTAGGTATATTTAAACCTCTCAATAGATGCAGAGCAGGGAGTAGTTTGTAGATACATTTTTCCCCGCCGACGAGTCTTTCCTTGGGAATGGTTTAAATAAATGCATGGGAAAGATATTTACCACATGCAGTTCTGGCCCAATTATCATTGCTTGTTTTGACAGATATGGTTTTTATTGGCTTCTGATATTTTGGTAAGCTTCCATAGGAAATATAGTCTACAGTTTCCGATTGAAAAACGTTTTTGCGTTCTTCGAGAAAATTCCACACTGCAGAAATTATGGCTAGCAAAAAGAAGTTAATTCTTAACCTAGTTTTGGAATCGATCCGATAAAAAATAACCTAAAAATTCAATATTTTGGATTAATATTTATATTAGGTACCCGGCACGGACCGTAAACATGGATGATGCTTATCATAAATTTGTAAAATAATAAATCTCTTGTAATAATTTTACCGCTGAAGCAAATGTGTCACGATAACATCGATCCATGGTTTTAAAAATTCAAGGAAAAATTAAAACCGACTTGACTGCCTTTACAAATCACACATATGAATTACTACTTCCTCGCCAGTACAAAAAATGGTTACAATTTAATTTATACAACATAATTTTTGTACTTAAATCTTGCTTGCTAGTTGCTACATTAGGATAGAATCTTTCATAATAAAGACAAGAATCAAGAATTAGGTAGCAGTGAGTCTCTAATTATCTCGAAACCACATCTTACAAATTTCTTATGTTACCTACTGTTTACAAAACTAGTTTTTTTTATATCTGAATCATCATTATAAAATAAACATTGGAGTTATTTTCATTAATGTTTTAAGGTGTCAACACTCAAAGTTTTATTGAAGCAAATTAATTTCTTAATCAAATTATAAAGTTGATCAGGTCGTTAAATTCATAAGCACCCAAACTTTAAAATTTATTTACAAATTTACATATTGATGAAATCCGAATTAAACTCTTCATTAATAATCCAGTGGAGTAGCAAAAAATTCTCCAGTTTGGATCCCCCACCATTTAACTAAATTTTTAATTAACTTTATTTTGATCTTTTAAAAAGTTTCGGGCGGATCCAAACGTAGACCGGAAGTAATGTGGCCTGCTCCTTAACTTTTCTCCAGAGACGGAGTTTGTTTTGAGAAAACTTTTCAAAATTATTAATTTAACTCGAAATTTATGTATTTTGATGTTTTTAGTATTTTGAGTTTTTAAAGTGAAGTACCTAATCTGTAAATGCAGTTAACAATGAGATATAGTCGTTTGTGTGTTTTTGGGTACAGGAAACAAGGCACTATCTTGATGGTTGTGGCTATAAAGCACGTTACGTGTACCAACTAGAGTTATTTATACCTTAGTACGATGCTTCTTTCATTCACTTTTCCAAAATATGAATCGAGCATTGTGCGTGACTTGCATGGTGACTATTGCTTTCTACGAATACAGATGAAGTTAGCGCTCATAAAATATTTACAATAGTAATATACAAAATTAATACTATTAACGGTTTCATTTTTGTTATTGTTAATAGAATTATATCAATCACCTAACACCAGTTATCCGTCAGTTTAATAACTTTTCGTAAGTTTCCTCAAGTTCTTAATATATCATTCAAGTCACCTTCACATGAAGTCATCAACTGCTAAGAACTAAAGCCTAAGTGCTTTGCTTAATTAAAATAAAATTTAATTACATATAACATGTAAAACTGTAAATTACTTAACATTTGTATTATCTTTTAAAACGAAATACATATTCTCATTAAACGAGATCCTTACACGTAAGACCGATAAATAAGTGGGAAACAAAGTGGAGTCTATAAATACATTTGTGAGCATTGTGAAAATACACATATTGGATAATCAGGACAACTTTTAAATGTACATTGTTTTATACGGATTAAAACAAGTTTACTCGAAATGAAAACAAAACACAGCTACTAATTTTAAATTAATCTAGGATCTTCCTTTAATATTAATTTGGGTTGGTATTATGTACTGCGTTAGAAGTTTTTGTTTAAAACAAATATTGTTAAAATTAAAACACAAGAAAAATGACTTAAATGACAGTTGATCTTAAAAAAATTTAAAGAATCCGTTGCTATGCAACAACGTTTATTTACCTACTATAATATTATAAAATTGATTCTACTTTTATCCAGTTTTTCGAAAAAATACTTATTTTAGTTGGGTACTTTTGGTTGGCGCTGGCGTTCCGAATAGACTACAATATACAGTTAAGATTGGTCTTGGGTGACCAAATTTTCCAAGTACTCCATTATTTTCAGTGAAATCAGTTAATTTTCCAAACAAAATTAGTTTAATTCATAACTCGAAATCCATTGAGTCTAGACAATTAAGGGTTATACCTACCTAGTTTGTAGAAAAAATCAATTAGTTCAGTTCTATGGTAAAAAATTACTTTAAAGGAAGGGTACTCTTCCAAGGATTTTGACTTGGACTTTTGGAATATTTCCACTTGTGCTAATGCAAAATCTAATGATTTTCCCGGAAAATCCTCTCTTGTTCCAAATGAAAGCAAAAGGATAAGAATATGAATTAATAAATTTTTTATAATTAAATAAAGCAGTTCAAAATATAGTTTTTAAAAATGAAGGGGGAAGCGACAGGTCCGAAACAACATTGTCTTTCCAAAAATTACCAACTTTGTTACATACATAGCTACATTTATATCAAATTCGGGCTTCAATGGAAGTTCAATTTGGCCCTGTAATTTTTTATATCTTATTTACGCCCACGTCTGGTGTTTTTGATATCCAGTTCGCAATAGTGGAGCACAAGCTACCCAGCTATCAAGTTGGATAGATATAAGAACGAGCTGATAAAGCAGTGTGGAATCACTGTGATTCGCCGTTCAGCAGTTAGCGATAGACACCATATAGCTTTTAGCTTTTAGCTCAATCCCGGTGACTGAATAAGGTGCAGTAGATGTTTTATGGTGTGAACTCATCCAGATTTGGAACAAATATGACCACAGAAAGAATATGGTAAAAATGGAGGCTTACAGGATTCCTAAAAATATTTGGATAATATATATCCAAATATAAGAAGAAAATCCGACGGAAAACGTGTAGGTTGAGAGATTTACGCCAAGTAACTTTTTTTGATGTCCAAACGAAGAAGACTTAATTTTGCGCACTGCGGAAGAAACTTTATTTGTCTCAATTAAAGTAATATACATAATCTATACTAATTATATTTGAGAAAATTTGGATATATACAGGGTGCCCCATGATCGTGGAGAACCTTGAGGTGGCGATAAAAGACACTTTTCTAAGACAAATTTTTAAATAAAATTTTTGTCCAAGTCCAAACCCTTGGGGTACCTTCCTTTAATGCAATTTTTTGTATTTCTAATTTCAAACGGCTATTGCTCTGATATTATTAATTTTTTAAGCTTAATGGTTAGAACTTTTAAAAGATTGTTAGCTTATCTACAAACTAGGTTATAACCCCTGGTCGTTTAGAATTAACAGATTTCGAGTTATAAATTCAATTAAGAGAAAAAATGTTTAAAAAATTTAGACTTTACTTTTTTTACTTTTCTTGCAAACCCCGTATCTCCTAAACAAAACGTCTTAGAGAAACACTGAGGACTCATATCGGATAAGGAATTTAACGGGCTACAACTTTGGTCTAATAATTTTTTTTGGGAAACTAACCGTTTTCACAGAAATTCTGAAAATAATGAACAAGATGTAGGTAAAAAAAAATAAATTAATGGAAAGAATACACAGATAGGTGTGACAGAACTTAACAAAAAAAGCCTTTTGAAAAGAGCACGCCTGTGTGCTGAAAATGAGGGAGGTCATTTTGAAAATTTATTAAAATAAATTTTGTGATTTTTTTTACCTACATCTTATTCATTATTTTCAGAATTTCTATGAAAACGGTTGCTTTCCAAAAAAAAATTATTTGACCAATGTTATAGCCCGTTAAAATCTCAATCCGGTTTGGGCCATCAGTTTTTTTCTAAGACGTTTCGTTTACGGGATACAGGGTTTGCAAGAAAAGAACAAAAATAAAATTTGAATTTTTTTAACTTTTTTTTCTTTAATTTAATTTATAACTCGAAATCCGTTGATTCTAAGCGATAAAGGGTTATAACCTAGTTTGTATATAACGGAACGATCTTGAAAAAAGTTCTAATCCATTAAGCTTAATAAATTAATAATATCGGAGCAATAGCCGTTTGAAATCAGAAATACAAAAACTTGCATTAAAGGAAGGTATCCCCCAAGGGTTTAGACTTGGACAAAAATTTTATTTGAAAGTGTCCTTTATCACCACCTGGATGGACCACCATCACGAAAATTTAAAGGTTCACGGGGACACCCTGTATATGTGTTTCAAATAAACTAGGTTGAGTTTAATTAGGTTTTATTTTATTCAATATCTACTACCCATATTTTGCCAAATAAATATATTATATTTAATTGAGACAAATATATTCTTATTCTGTATTTATTTATTTCGGTAATATTTCAGTTAAAATATTTTTGCAAATCTGAACAAAGCATTTATCCAAAGTTAATTAGAAGTTCTAACTAATGAAAATTACTGTAATTTTGGAAATTCTTAAAGATTTGTCTTAACTACGCAAAAATTAAAAGATTTTATTTCAACTGAAATTAATTTCATATTTTTAAATTAATCACTGAATTTTAATGATGTATTTTTTAATATTACATTCTTTGGCCATTAAATAAATTGGAAAAAACAAAAACCATGTGTAAGTACCTAAAAAATTCCGTTGCCATTAAATTTTATCCTCGTGTATTAATAATGTAACATGCAAATTTTATTTGTGGTTATAACAGCTAAATTATTTATAAGTTTAACATTATACTGTATGCGGAATATTTATTTATTCAAAAATTGCAACTTTCATTAATTTGTAAAACTTCCATGTTTTCGCGTAATCAGGTAACGATTATTATGTATGGTAGCGGATGTAATTCCAAAAAGTTTATAGATTTACAAAATTGTTCAAATAAAGTAATTGCCATATTATTAGTTATACAGCAGGGGGTAACTCATATTTAAATTTCAACATAGGTTCATAGGTTTAATATTTGCTAATTTGATAGGATTTTAAAAATAAAACAAAAGCACTTATTTAATTCAAATTGAATATTGTTTTAATGTATGCACAATATGATAAACAAAAAAAAATTGCGTCAAGCATAACCTTAAATAGTAAAGTTCTAGAATCTAAAAAATATTTTTAAGTTTAAATGTACCCTGTGAAAACCGATTTGTCGCTCTAACAAATATTTCAGTAGCTGTAGCATCAGTAAAGTTTTTCTGCTGCTGCAACAAATTTTATGTTACTGTAAAAAAGGTTTTTTTCTGTTGGAAAACAATTTTTTGAATGAACAATTTTTTATTCTCTTTTTTTTTTGGTTTCTAAAAAGTCTGAAAAAGAAGATTTTGAAAAATCTGTTTTCGTAATGTATGCTTGTAATATACAATGTACAGTATACATACAATACACAATATAGAATATACTATATACTATATACCATATACCATATACTATTATACTATTATACTATTATATATTATATTATATACAATATAGTAGTTCGCCAGTAATCCTGGCTATTATAACTATATTAACTAACTAACTAAATAACTATTCTAACTAACTAAAATTCGTCTTAAAACGAAACTAAGAAAAAAAAATAGGTATATACAAAAATTTATTTAATATTAAAAACTTTAGTTCTTTCAAAAGAATTGGCGAACAAAAATGAATCTGCAAAAAAAAATTATTTAATCAAATCTTAAAAGTATTGAATACTGAAAATGATTGTTAATTAAGTTTTTGGAAATATTTATTAAATTTAATTTAAAACTACTGAATTTAGTACATTTACTGTAACATAATGTTACAATTTTTACAAATTTAAAAAACATTGTTGTATGCACTAACCTTATTACTTCAAATGAATTTTTTGATGCCTTTTTAGTTGTCGACTTGTGGCAGTTGCTTTACCACATTTTTCGCACAAAAATTGTTTGTCTACAGTATGCATCACTTTCACATGTTGTTTTAAATTTCTGTTAGTGTTAGTTTTGAACACACAAATACTGCACTTAAAGCTTTTTTCAGGGTTGTGAATTTTTACATGCAGCGTTAAGTAACGCTTCGTTGTGCTTTTATAGTCACAAATTTTGCACGCAAAATTTTTCTCTGTTTTATGGCGCATCGAAAAGTGTCGTTTTAAACTCGTCGTTGTTTTTGTACAATATTCGCAATAATCACATTTAAATGGTTTTTCGTTGCTATGTATTAAAGCATGCGCCTTTAGGTTATATTTATGAATGCCTTTGTATTCGCACATATTGCATTCAAACAATTTTTCATTCTTGTGCTGCATTACATGATTTACCAAAGAAGCTTTGCGTTTACATGCAAAGAAACAAATTTCGCATTCAAATGGTTTATCTACTACGCTGTCTTCAACGTCTACCAGACAGGTGTCTTCAACTTCATCTTCACAATATTCATTGGCGGACATATCTTCCTCTTTAATATCAAATGAATGATGCAGAAGATCCAGATCAGTGTCGTCCGGGTATTCTTCATTGCTTACCTCCATTTTGATATCCATCTCTTGTATCTTAATTTTAAACACAATTAAATTTTTTTCTATTCTTTACAACCCCAAATTGCAAATTGAAATTAAGCATTTTCATATTGGAATTAAACATTTTTAAGTTGGAATTAAACAATTTATGGGATGGGTTTAAATTCAGTTTTTCCTCTCCTAGTTCACTTTATAAATTTTTCAAAATCTAAGTGGTTCTAGTAGCTGAACTGAAAACAGATTGCGTTTGAAATCAAAAAATTTGGGGATGTGATTCTTCAGACATGACATTTTTCGCATTCCAAATTTAGGAATTTTTACATAATTTATTTTTACTTTAACCCCTAGAATCCAAGCGTCTTTAAAAATCAATATTTTTAACTATTTTTCTGATATTTAGTTACTCAAATTAAGGGCATGGTCAAATTTTAAAATTTTTTAAATTATTTTTAGTTTACATCTTATAATTCAGCCCCTTTAATGATTTAATGATTTACTTATTTTATTTAATTTAATGATTTAATTTATCTACTTTTTCAGTATATACTAACTCAAATTATGCATATCCTAAAAGTTTTAGATTTTTATAAAAAAATTTTTCAGTTCACCTTTAGCACCCACCCTGTTTGAAGATTTAATTTTTTTAAATGATTTTTCAAAGCATATTTACTACAATTGAGTACATTCCAGAAGTTCCACAATTTTAATAAATTATTAATATTTCACCATTATTTGGATTTTTTTTCATAGTGAAGTGGTGCCATGTGGTAAATTTTACACTTTTCCTGCCAAGATAACTGCTTACTAAAATGTTAATTTTGCCGCTTCCTAAATTTGCCGCTCTACAGTTCCTTCATTTGCGGTCCCAAAATTTGTCCTTGAATGAACATAACTGCAGATTTTTGAAAAGAACTAAACCGATTCAAAATAAATATACTTAAATGGAGAAAGGTAATATACAGAAAGCACGTTATCACAAAAAAATTTAAGTTTTCGAATTACTTGTCAAGTCAATTTTTGTCACATTTTAAAATGACATTTGTAACTTTTGGCAATTAGGTGCTTCAATTCAAATTTCAAGTTGTAACGGGTGGGACGAACCCAATCGAACATTTTTGGGGGAGGGCCGTCCTCCAATTTCCAACGGTCAATCGATTTGTTTTTTTAGCTGTTCACCTCTTGGTTTGAAAAACCTTCCACCATTTGGTATACAAACGGTTTAATCTGGTAGATTGCAACTGCCGAAAATATTGGGAAAAAAGCTCTCTACCCCCTAATGGTTCCTCCTTGTGTGATAGGTAGATTATCTTTCAAACGGAAATTATGATTTATACATGAAAAATTTTAATTAACCTTGAACAGCTTTTGGTTCCATTTGGAAATGTTTAATTCCAATTTGAGATGGTTAAGTTATAGATTATTCTAGTACTTACTTGATTACACTTAACTTTCACTGCAAAAATAAACAAAATATAAAACTTTTAAGAACACCGTGAATTGTCAATCATTACATAACTCGAATGACGCTAAACTGCAATAATAGAGGGCGCTATTTTAAGGGAGTACTGGAACGCTTCAAGACCATCGAGCTAGTTTGCAAGTGGTAAAAAATAGACACTTAAGGTACAGTATAATTTCTAATTAATGCCAACTTGTCTTTGGAATTTTTCAGAAATCAGAAATAAAATATTATATAAACATGAAGGCAAATATCCATTAATAGAACTTGGTATGTCAATCAAGAAAAAATTTATTTTTTTTTATCCCGTACGAGCAAATACCTCTATCAATAGATATGCGGGGTAATCACAATTAGTCTTTCAAAATTAATGAAAATGATTCCTCTTCGCTGTTGATTGTATGAACATGAAATGAAATAATATATTTTTCAGCGATTTATTGGATTGTAAGAAAAATCCACTTTTGGATCTGAGAAAAAGGAAGTAAAAATGAAAAGGAAAAGAAAAAAGGGAACAAACGCAAAAGTTACTAACACAAACCAACCAAAATAAAGTTAGCTACAGTTTCCGCGGAACATTGTTTGAGAATCACTGGCATATAACAATAGTGACTGGTAATGTTCTTATGGACAGTGCCCATTAGGATAAATTGAGTATAAATTTGGAAATAAGTAGTCTTTCCAAGTAAGCTTTAGAAATTAGACATTCTTCTGGTGAAAAAGACTGGAGTAGTTGATAAGTGTGGAAAAAAATTTTGGTTGCCTTTATTTCGACACGGTTATTTTTCCAAAAATTTTTGGAACAAGTCATTATTCCCAATAAGGTTGGTATATTTTTAATTTAGTTTTTTACTTATGCCAAAATCACTTGTGTAAGAATGATTTGATCAAATTTTGAACAGAATTTTAAAAACCGTTATTTTTATAAATTGTGTATTAGTCATAGTTATCTAACCGTCAAACGTAGCATTGTTTCATGGGAATTTTTGCGCCTGCGCACAGTGAAACAAAATAACTTCATAACTGCTATGAAATCAAATAATATCTGAACTGATTTTGAGGTTGCTTATAATATCTTTTCAGGACTGTTAGTATTTAAAAAATGTACGAATATATTTCTATATGTTTTTATTAAAAACATTGCACTTGCATTATGTGGTGATCTTTGTTGTTTGGTGATCAAAAAGGTTTTCTTACCAAATTTTGAAAAAGCTCCGCTTACCCCCCTGTCGAAATTTTGAATTTTTCTTGTTGATAAATTTTTTGGTTGTCGTAAGCTGGTTATTATTATATTGTTTTGTTTTCAAAATTGCAAAAAAATTTTAAATTTCAAAATTTTCAAAAAAAAAGTTTTAATTGTTTTTTAGTTTAAGCTCCTAATAACAAAATTGTCAATTTAGTTAGGCTTAGATTTTTACTTTTCTTAGCAGACCTGCCATGGTAGTTTATTATTAGATGCAGCCCAATTTTACTCCTGATAATTTGCTCCTGAATATTTTGCTACTATTCCTAAATTGTTACTTAATTAAATTGTGCGTTAGGTTCTAAAATATTTAGGCTGAATCCATTTCAAATCATGCAGGCTTAGTAGAGATCAAATTCCAGAATTTGTTTTTGCTGAAATATGTTGTTAATACAAAATTAAGAAAGTAATAATAAAAAGATATTTTTTTTTAATCTTTTTTTCGAAAATGTTTTCAGAATCAGTAAATCGACAGTCAGTAATTTACAAAAATTTATTTTCGAAAAATCCACTGGATGACCGAAAAAATTTGTTGTACCAATCTTGGAGAAATTTTATTTGTGACTTCTTACGGTATTATGTGACGTATATAAAAATTTTGGAAAAAATTCAGTGGCGTACAAAAATAAAAAAATTTTTTCATTTTGGATTTTGTTAAAAAAACTTTCATAGATAGATTTACGGTAGGGGGTGATACATATAGATATCTTTGTCAGGTCTACCGATATCTTTGTTAAGGCTACCACAATAGAAAACAAAAATGAATATTATGTCATCATATCTCCGGACAAAATTTGGTGTGCTGGTGATTGGAGGTACTGCGGCAGAGAGTGACGATATTTTTTAAATACAAAACCAAAAGGGATAGTTAAACATTCAAGTACCGTAGCAAGTGCTGCAAAAATTACGGAAAGTGTTTACTGGGTTATGTCTTTCTAAGCCACTTTTCTCAATAAATTGTTTTTATTTATTTAAATTTGAGAATAATTATGGAAAATCTGAAAATTGTTGCGCAGTTACATTCTCACCCTATATAATATGTATTAAATAGTTAATAAAAGCTCGTTTAGAAGGAACGCTCGAGAAAGTACCTACTGTATAAGTATAATCTTCAACGAGCCAGTGGTACTAGTGGGACATTTCCCAAAATCTAAAGAAATCACTTAAAAAATTTTAGAAGTACACATTTCAAACTTGTGATTCGCACCTCTTGAGATTTTCTCTAATTAGTTTTTTTGGTATTTTGGCGACGGCTATAATAGAAGATAAATAAACTATAATCACTTATTCTATTAAAATAATTTTAATTGTTTTAGAAATTGCAATCCCATACCAAGCCAACTTACCATGGACGTAAGTCAACTCCAATGTGGCTTAAAATCCTCCAATGGAAGAGAAGCAGAGAAAAATTTAAGATTGCATAAAACTGTTCGTACCAAGGAAAAATACTTTCCTTGTCAAATTTGTAGTTATAAATCGACACGAAAGGAAAATTTAAAAGTTTACGAAAGGGTTCATACAGGCGAGAAACGATTTGAGTGCCAAGTTTGCCAACATAAATCGTCACAAAGGGCACACATAAAACAGCACGAGATGATACACACGAACGAAAAACCCTTTGAGTGCAATATTTGTAATTACAAATGTAATACAAAACAACAACTTGGGAATCATGTAAAAACCCATTCGAAAGAAAAACCCTTCAGCTGCCAAATTTGTAATTACAAATGTGCTAAAAAACAGCACTTAAAGCAGCACATTATTACTCACACCAAGAAGAAACCCTTTACCTGTTGGGTTTGCAGTAAAAAATATACTACAAAAGCCATATTAAGGAATCATTTAAAATCACATTAGCGAATAGTTTTATATTTTTTTAAGATGGTATCTATAATTTAAACTTTATATATGTATTAATAACCTATATGTGCATGCATCTCAGGTCAAAACGGTCGTCAGGCCGCCCGACTGTAATGTAATTGTAAATAATGTAATGTAATAAAACTGTAGAAACGATCCTAGATCTTTAACGGTCAAGTGTATTTTAAGGTTTCCAAGTTCACTTCCAAATGCTGTTTATAATATTATCCTGAAGAATCCAATTATACTGTTACTGTTGGCATCGACATTGTATCCAGCTGAATACGAATATTCTCAAAAAATATTCAGAATAATGTTTTTATCGAGAAATCCTTATATCAAAATAAATTTGTTCAATTTTCTTAGCTTGGAATGTTTAATGGAGATACGAACGGAGTCAATAAATATAAGCGTCAAATGTTAAGATTAGTATGCATTTGCAATGAAAATGCTGATGTTGATATGATTCGTACATGTAAATATTGCAGTTAGAAATTTCGTGATTTAAAAAATCGACTTGTAGTAGGTATAGTAACAGCGAGGTATAAATTATGATTTCGTGTATGACATACAAGTATGCTGTTAAAAACAGTTGATTTCTTAGCATTGAAGATCAGATCACGATTATAACACTGGCCGTGCACAAGAAATATCCGTTGGGACGCACGTACATTTTATACTTAACATGCGGATCTTGAACTATATGCCAGTGGCCTACGAAATACGCAGCTTTTACGAGTGGCGCATGCTAATAAATGCCTGCTACACCTTTACTATACACAATTTCACTTGTTGCGTTCTTCTCACAATATTTCAATTCTCTTTCGTATAAATTATTTTAATTATTAAAAATAAATAATAAAATAATTATTAATATTAAATTTATAAACCAACCAACCAAATTTTTAGTTCACCAAGTGATGAAACTTTTGGTATACGGATTTGTATATTCCGAGATAACCGAGAAAATCCAAGTTGAGCTGAAAAGCTTTTGAAGAAGTAGAACCAAAGTGTTACTACATAACATGCGGCTTAGAAACTTGGAGTTTCACCATGTGCAATGCCAAGAAATTATTAGTTGACGGAGAAACAAAAACAACATTAAGACAACAGATAGGGAAAAAATATATGGATGTAGACCAGATGCCCAAAAAGGCGATGCAAGGCCAAATAAAAAGTACGGCCTGTATTGGATTGGACTCGGATATTTTTTCAATAGTTCAAAAACTGCAAATTGGAAAACTTAAAATTTTTCATTTTTATTTTTTAATTTTGAGTCTACAAAAGTCAAATTTATTTGTAGCCACTTCAATTTAATTCTATTGTTTTTCCAAAAAAAACTCTAATTCAAAATTGGAACAAAAATAATTTTGCTAAAACATTTGTCAAGTGATGATGAAATCAAACAATATTTTGAACACAGAAATTCAAAAAAATTAATTTAGTCTTCAACCGCAATTTATTCTTAAACTATGAATTTGAATTTTTTATAATTAACAAATATTATCTAGATATATATGTATTGTCGTGTTTCAAAATTTTCACCAATTTGTACATTAATGCTGTAATTATTTGTAGATAATATATTAAACTTTTAATAAAATTTTATTTATTTCGATTTTGTAAATATTTTTGAAATTTATTTCGTTCTCCCGCCAATTTGTTGAGTTCGCATTAGCTAGGTGGGAAAACCTGGTCTTTTGTCGCCAAGATTTTCCAATTAACCTAAATGATTAAAAAGTATGCATTTTCTGGAGGAGTCCATTTGTCTTTTAATATTCCAGGGAAAATGCATCTCATGTCAGTGTGTACTTTTTTTGATCAAATAAAACCTAATAAAACTAAACCTAATTTAGAAAATAATAAAGTAGATTTAAATGAAAAAAAAAAAGAAGAATAAACCGAAATATATAATTAATAATATATTAGTGTTTTTGATATTTGTAAAACTTATTATTTTAAATATTAATCTATTGTACTTTACTTTTGTACTTTTAACTAAACAAATTGCAGTAAAAAGCACTTTTTAACTAATATATTAAAATTACGAACCGCCCGTATTCAATGCAAATTACGAACGTGACACGTATTTAAAATTTTTATATTCGAATATGACCAAAATAATAATGACGTCTCTTTTGTTATTGTCATTTAACAACTGTGTATACGTATAACTTTTTTTATAATTTAACATACCCACTATGTTGGAAATGTTTTAATTTTATGAGCACTTAAAAATCTACAACAAAGTTACAATTTTACATAAAAATTGTATAAAAAAAGCAATCCTAAAAATAAATTTAAACTTGGTTTTTAAGAAATTAAATTAAAAATTTATTTCATAGAATAAAAAAGCTTTCATGTCTCTAACTAATCATTTTCCACCCTCAGTTTTTAGCCGAAAGTTCCTTCATACGAGTTAGTATTTTTTCGAGTCGGTTTTTACTGATTAATCAGTAACCACATGCATGAGTTCATATTTTCAGTTAATTTATTTTAATTTTTTTGAATAAATTATACAAAATGTACATCACAGCATTCTTCTTATAGTACATATCGGAAAAAACTGAAAAGTTAAAAGGAAAGGAGAGAACAATTTTTGTGTTATTCCAGTGAGGAAGCTGCAGTATTTATTCGAATGTTACATCTGTAAACTCTTAGACTCAAATTATAAATAAAAAATTTTTTCCGTCGGAAAAATTTATTTTTCGTCATTTGATGAAATAACGCTTTTAGGTTAGGCTATTCCAAAATCCTAACAGATAAACTGATTTTGATTACAAATTAAATTATGTATGATTCAGATTGAAGATCATCAACATTTAGTTAAATTTTACGTTTAACTTCTTATGGTAAACTGAAATAAAATTTTAATAAAAATCGCAATAAAGCGGACTATAGGCCGCCTTCTAGGAACGAGATTATCTCAGTGGAAGCTTGAGGAAAATAGAATTGACGAATCCACTGTTTGATAAAAAATATAATCCCGAAATATCAGCAAATTTAATCTTAAAAATCAAGTGTGAGAAGCATAATTGACGTTTTAAACTTACAGTATTTATTGATTAGTAGATCATGAAATTTCATACTGTAAAAACGATACGCATTGCAGTATCGTGAAGAACGAAGTCTAATTATGTGAGATAATACACGCTAACAACAAAATCAATTATTAGAAGAATGTAAGTGACCGCAGTGGGTGTAGCAATATCGGCATGGTAATGACAAGGTAGCGTACACATCGCCAGGTGTAATTTTATACAGAACCGTATCAATATTTTAATTCGATGGTACACATTCGCTCTATAGTTGTTTTCATTGTATAATTATTATTTATTGCAATATTTTGATGAAATTTTCAAATTTCTGACCTTACAAACATTAAAAAATTTTTTTTTTATTTTGTATATACAAAATATGCTTTAAGTTTTTAGATATAAATCCTGAAGTAGACCGTAAGTAATAAAATTTTATTATTAGAATACATTTGCCTACATGTAAATTTTTTCGAATACGTCTCTGTTAGTAGCGAAGCCGTTATTATATCGGACAGGTAGTTATCTCACCTCGACTTGCGATTAGATTATTTTTTTATTATTTTTTACTTATGTTTATTGCCGGTATATCTTCGGTCTTCTGCAACATCAATAAAAATATAGAAATTGAATTATTATTGACAATAAAGTCACAAAGCACCCATGCATGACCAGATCTTCCATTTTCATCATTACTTATTATTATCGAGTACAGTATTAAAATTGTTTTCTTCAGTATTAATTTTGTTTTATATACAGTGTGTCTACAAATTTTGAAGGTAAATTTTAAAATATAAAATTAAATTTTGATGATTTACAAATAAAAAAAATGAATTAAGTCCCATGATCTATCCAAGATAGATACTACCTTCACAATGCATCAAAATTCAGATAACAATCGATGGCTTCGAATAATGTCCATAATACGGTTGTCAATCTCGTTAGATCTATCAGATAACTATAACTGAATTACAATCATAAATAATGAAAGGCAAATTTAAAAATTCTAAATCAACAAGATATAAATTTTGCCCTAAATAAAATGCAGTTCTCAGATTTCCACATTTCCTTTTTGCAGCTTTGTTATTGATTAGCGATAAAATTGTACAACTATTTAGCTCTTTACTTATCTCTGTCTAACTTTTCTGAAAGACTTAATTAGATTTGAAACACAATCGTATACTTACTTTAAATATTATTGATAACGGATACAAATTTATGTTTGGATTTGTATTAATATCAGCAGTTAGAAAGTTATTATATCACTTTTTAGAAAGAACATAAAATATCATTCCTTTTGCACTGAAGACAAAAACAGGTGAGCAAAAATACAAATTTAATTTTAGTATGTAGAAACTAAATTGTACCGAAGAGCTTGCGTTTTGTATATTGAGCAGACTATTATGTAACGGACGTAAACACTTTAGGTTTCCAGTTAGTACTTGTTCACAATATACGTAAGACATAAGACGTACATAAGACTTAAAAATATAAATACAAAAAAAGGCTTAATAGAGTACCGAATATGTTTTCCTTTATATAACAAATCAGCTCAAATATTATTCAATATTCGATTAAGGCCTTATTTGAAATTATAATTCTTATGTTTTATGTATTTCTTATGTTTTTGTACATCGTGAACAAGCACTTAGAGTTCTAATATCAACTTCGATAAAATTTATTTGATATCTATATTTTTTGTACATTTGTTTGGAATTCTCTTGGACATCATTAGCATTCCTTGGAAATACCTAGAAGTCCTTGAAAATCTCTAAAATCCTTTGGAAATCATTGGAACGTTAAAGAAGTTTTGTATAATTCTTCGGAAACTTCCTCAAAATCTTATAATTCCAAGCATTTCTTGGAAGTTTTTCGATTAACTTCGAAATGATTTACAACCAATTCCTAAAATTGCAGAAATTCTATATTCTTTAAGAAATTCTTTAGATTACAACTTGATTGGCAATTCTCTGCATCTGTGAATATCGTTGCAATTCCAACTCTGGTGTATGAAATTTTGGATACAACATGGTGATTTACTGGGCGGTTCCGGGCGCAATTCATTTTTACTTTGAATTTTTAAATTATTTTTAAATTCATTTTTAACTCCACGTTTCACTTTATATTCACATTAAATAGAATAGGTGCAAAACTTCGTAAAATTTCGAATTAACTTACTTAGGGGAAAACTAATTACGCATTTCGAATTTTCTCGTCCAATTGCTTAAGAAATCCAGAAAAAATGTACACATTTGCAACTTTCAGTTTTTGGGGTGAAAAAAAAGAGGGGTTAACCTTACGTTATTTTCAAAAATCGCCAAACATTTAGATGGTCTTTTTTTGACCATAACCGACGTGTTTTTATGCCAGGAGAACGAAAAACGCGTTTGCATTTGGGGGAAATGCATGTAATCGGTTCAAACATACGAACGAATTTTTTCAACTTTAAAGATGCAATTTTCTCAATTCTGGGGGTGAAAAAACACTACGTTTTTTTCAAAAATCGCCAAAAATTTAGATGGTCTTTTTTTGACCAAAACGGACGTGTTTTTATGCCAAGAGTTCGAAAAACGCGTTTGCGTTTTGGGGAAATGCATGTAAGCGGTTCAAAAAGACGATCGAATTTTGTCAACTTTAAAGACGCATAAAACCTAAAATATCGTACTTAGGGACAATCTGTCTGCGCCAATCGATTTATTTCGAAAAGTTGCATAACAAAATGCCAAAAAATGCTACGATTTAAAACTTTCAATTTTTGGGGTCAAAAAACACCAAAGGGGTTAACCTTACGTTTTTTTCAAAAATCGCCAAAAAATTGAAATGGTCTTTTTATGACCAAAACTGACGTGTTTTTATGCGAGGAGTTCGAAAAACGCGGTATCGTTGGGTGAAAATGCTCGTAAGTGGTTCAAAATTATGTTCAAATATTTCCAACTCTAAAGACCCTTAAATCCTAAAATATCATACTTACGGCAAATCCACCTGCGTCAGTCGATTTATCTCAAAAAACTGCATAGGAAAACGCCAAAAAATGCTTGGATTTGAAACTTTCAATTTTTGGGGTCAAAAAACACCAAAGGGGTTAACCTTACGTTTTTTTCAAAAATCGCCAAAAATTAAAATGGTCTTTTTATGACCAAAACTGACGTGTTTTTATGCGAGGAGTTCGAAAAACGCGGTATCGCTGGGTGAAAATGCTCGTAAGTGGTTCAAAATTACGTTCAAATATTTCCATCTTTAAAGACCCTTAAATCCTAAAATATCATACTTACGGCAAATCCACCTGCGTCAGTCGATTTATCTCAAAAAACTGCATAGGAAAACGCCAAAAAATGCTTGGATTTGAAACTTTCGATTTTTGGGGTCAAAAAACACCAAAGGGGTTAACCTTACGTTTTTTTCAAAAATCGCCAAAATATAAAATGGTCTTTTTATGACCAAAACTGACGTGTTTTTATGCGAGGAGTTCGAAAAACGCGGTATCGCTGGGTGAAAATGCTCGTAAGTGGTTCAAAATTACGTTCAAATATTTCCAACTTTAAAGACCCTTAAATCCTAAAATATCATACTTACGGCAAATCCACCTGCGTCAGTCGATTTATCTCAAAAAACTGTATAGGAAAACGCCAAAAAATGCTTGGATTTGAAACTTTTGATTTTCGGGGTCAGAAAACACCAAAGGGGTTAACCTTACGTTTTTTTCAAAAATCGCCAAAAATTAAAATGGTCTTTTTATGACCAAAACTGACGTGTTTTTATGCGAGGAGTTCGAAAAACGCTGTATCGTTGGGTGAAAATGCTCGTAAGTGGTTAAAAATTACGTTCAAATATTTCCAACTTTAAAGACCCTTAAATCCTAAAATATCATACTTACGGCAAATCCACCTGCGTCAGTCGATTTATCTCAAAAAACTGCATAGAAAAACGCCAAAAAATGCTTGGATTTGAAACTTTCGATTTTTGGGGTCAAAAAACACAAAAGGGGTTAACCTTACCTTTTTTTCAAAAATCGCCAAAAATTAAAATGGTCTTTTTTTGACCAAAACTGACGTGTTTTTATGCGAGGAGTTCGAAAAACGCGGTATCGCTGGATGAAAATGCTCGTAAGTGGTTCAAAATTAAGTTCAAATATTTCCAACTTTAAAGACCCTTAAATCCTAAAATATCATACTTACGGCAAATCCACCTGCGTCAGTCAATTTATCTCAAAAAACTGCATAGAAAAACGCCAAAAAATGCTTGGATTTGAAACTTTCGATTTTTGGGGTTAAAAACACCAAAGGGGTTAACCTTACGTTTTTTTCAAAAATCGCCAAAAATTAAAATGGTCTTTTTATGACCAAAACTGACGTGTTTTTATGCGAGGAGTTCGAAAAACGCTGTATCGATGGGTGAAAATGCTCGTAAGTGGTTCAAAATTACGTTCAAATATTTCCATCTTTAAAGACCCTTAAATCCTAAAATATCATACTTACGGCAAATCCACCTGCGTCAGTCGATTTATCTCAAAAAACTGCATAGGAAAACGCCAAAAAATGCTTGGATTTGAAACTTTCGATTTTTGGGGTCAAAAAACACCAAAGGGCTTAACCTTACGTTTTTTTCAAAAATCGCCAAAAATTAAAATGGTCTTTTTATGACCAAAACTGACGTGTTTTTATGCGAGGAGATCGAAAAACGCTGTATCGTTGGATGAAAATGCTCGTAAGTGGTTCAAAATTACGTTCAAATATTTCCAACTTTAAAGACCCTTAAATCCTAAAATATCATACTTACGGCAAATCCACCTGCGTCAGTCGATTTATCTCAAAAAACTGTATAGGAAAACGCCAAAAAATGCTTGGATTTGAAACTTTTGATTTTTGGGGTCAGAAAACACCAAAGAGGTTAACCTTACGTTTTTTTCAAAAATCGCCAAAATTAAAATGGTCTTTTTATGACCAAAACTGACGTGTTTTAATGCGAGGAGTTCGAAAAACGCGGTATCGTTGGGTGAAAATGCTCGTAAGTGGTTCAAAATTATGTTCAAATATTTCCAACTTTAAAGACCCTTTAATCCTAAAATATCATACTTACGGCAAATCCACCTGCGTCAGTCGATTTATCTCAAAAAACTGCATAGAAAAACGCCAAAAAATGCTTGGATTTGAAACTTTCGATTTTTGGGGTTAAAAAACACCAAAGGGGTTAACCTTACGTTTTTTTCAAAAATCGCCAAAAATTAAAATGGTCTTTTTATGACCAAAACTGACGTGTTTTTATGCGAGGAGTTCGAAAAACGCTGTATCGTTGGGTGAAAATGCTCGTAAGTGGTTCAAAATTACGTTCAAATATTTCCATCTTTAAAGACCCTTAAATCCTAAAATATCATACTTACGGCAAATCCACCTGCGTCAGTCGATTTATCTCAAAAAACTGCATAGGAAAACGCCAAAAAATGCTTGGATTAGAAACTTTCGATTTTTGGGGTCAAAAAACACCAAAGGGGTTAACCTTACGTTTTATTCAAAAATCGCCAAAAATTAAAATGGTCTTTTTATGACCAAAACTGACGTGTTTTTATGCGAGGAGTTCGAAAAACGCGGTATCGCTGGGTGAAAATGCTCGTAAGTGGTTCAAAATTACGTTCAAATATTTCCAACTTTAAAGACCCTTAAATCCTAAAATATCATACTTACGGCAAATCCACCTGCGTCAGTCGATTTATCTCAAAAACTGCATAGGAAAACGCCAAAAAATGCTTGGATTTGAAACTTTCGATTTTTGGGGTCAAAAAACACCAAAGGGGTTAACCTTACGTTTTTTTTCAAAAATCGCCAAAAATTAAAATGGTCTTTTTATGACCAAAACTGACGTGTTTTTATGCGAGGAGTTCGAAAAACGCTGTATCGTTGGGTGAAAATGCTCGTAAGTGGTTCAAAATTACGTTCAAATATTTCCATCTTTAAAGACCCTTAAATCCTAAAATATCATACTTACGGCAAATCCACCTGCGTCAGTCGATTTATCTCAAAAAACTGCATAGGAAAACGCCAAAAAATGCTTGGATTTGAAACTTTCGATTTTTGGGGTCAAAAAACACCAAAGGGGTTAACCTTACGTTTTTTTCAAAAATCGCCAAAATTAAAATGGTCTTTTTATGACCAAAACTGACGTGTTTTTATGCGAGGAGTTCGAAAAACGCGGTATCGTTGGGTGAAAATGCTCGTAAGTGGTTCAAAATTATGTTCAAATATTTCCAACTTTAAAGACCCTTAAATCCTAAAATATCATACTTACGGCAAATCCACCTGCGTCAGTCGATTTATCTCAAAAAACTGCATAGGAAAACGCCAAAAAATGCTTGGATTTGAAACTTTTGATTTTTGGGGTCAGAAAACACCAAAGAGGTTAACCTTACGTTTTTTTCAAAAATCGCCAAAATTAAAATGGTCTTTTTATGACCAAAACTGACGTGTTTTAATGCGAGGAGTTCGAAAAACGCGGTATCGTTGGGTGAAAATGCTCGTAAGTGGTTCAAAATTATGTTCAAATATTTCCAACTTTAAAGACCCTTAAATCCTAAAATATCATACTTACGGCAAATCCACCTGCGTCAGTCGATTTATCTCAAAAAACTGCATAGAAAAACGCCAAAAAATGCTTGGATTTGAAACTTTCGATTTTTGGGGTTAAAAAACACCAAAGGGGTTAACCTTACGTTTTTTTCAAAAATCGCCAAAAATTAAAATGGTCTTTTTATGACCAAAACTGACGTGTTTTTATGCGAGGAGTTCGAAAAACGCTGTATCGTTGGGTGAAAATGCTCGTAAGTGGTTCAAAATTACGTTCAAATATTTCCATCTTTAAAGACCCTTAAATCCTAAAATATCATACTTACGGCAAATCCACCTGCGTCAGTCGATTTATCTCAAAAAACTGCATAGGAAAACGCCAAAAAATGCTTGGATTTGAAACTTTCGATTTTTGGGGTCAAAAAACACCAAAGGGGTTAACCTTACGTTTTATTCAAAAATCGCCAAAAATTAAAATGGTCTTTTTATGACCAAAACTGACGTGTTTTTATGCGAGGAGTTCGAAAAACGCGGTATCGCTGGGTGAAATTGCTCGTAAGTGGTTCAAAATTACGTTCAAATATTTCCAACTTTAAAGACCCTTAAATCCTAAAATATCATACTTACGGCAAATCCACCTGCGTCAGTCGATTTATTTCCAAAAACTGCATAGGAAAACGCCAAAAAATGCTTGGATTTGAAACTTTCGATTTTTGGGGTCAAAAAACACCAAAGGGGTTAACCTTACGTTTTTTTCAAAAATCGCCAAAAATTAAAATGGTCTTTTTATGACCAAAACTGACGTGTTTTTATGCGAGGAGTTCGAAAAACGCGGTATCGCTGGGTGAAAATGCTCGTAAGTGGTTCAAAATTACGTTCAAATATTTCCAACTTTAAAGACCCTTAAATCCTAAAATATCATACTTACGGCAAATCCACCTGCGTCAGTCGATTTATCTCAAAAAACTGTATAGGAAAACGCCAAAAAATGCTTGGATTTGAAACTTTCGATTTTTGGGGTTAAAAAACACCAAAGGGGTTAACTTTACGTTTTTTTCAAAAATCGCCAAAATTAAAATGGTCTTTTTATGACCAAAACTGACGTGTTTTTATGCGAGGAGTTCGAAAAACGCGGTATCGTTGGGTGAAAATGCTCGTAAGTGGTTCAAAATTACGTTCAAATATTTCCATCTTTAAAGACCCTTAAATCCTAAAATATCATACTTACGGCAAATCCACCTGCGTCAGTCGATTTATCTCAAAAAACTGCATAGGATAACGCCAAAAAATGCTTGGATTTGAAACTTTCGATTTTTGGGGTCAAAAAACACAAAAGGGGTTAACCTTACCTTTTTTTCAAAAATCGCAAAAAATTAAAATGGTCTTTTTATGACCAAAACTGACGTGTTTATATGCGAGGAGTTCGAAAAACGCGGTATCGTTGGGTGAAAATGCTCGTAAGTGGTTCAAAATTATGTTCAAATATTTCCAACTTTAAAGACCCTTAAATCCTAAAATATCATACTTACGGCAAATCCACCTGCGTCAGTCGATTTATCTCAAAAAACTGCATAGGATAACGCCAAAAAATGCTTGGATTTGAAACTTTCGATTTTTGGGGTTAAAAAACACCAAAGGGGTTAACCTTACGTTTTTTTCAAAAATCGCCAAAAATTAAAATGGTCTTTTTATGACCAAAACTGACGTGTTTTTATGCGAGGAGTTCGAAAAACGCTGTATCGTTGGGTGAAAATGCTCGTAAGTGGTTCAAAATTACGTTCAAATATTTCCATCTTTAAAGACCCTTAAATCCTAAAATATCATACTTACGGCAAATCCACCTGCGTCAGTCGATTTATCTCAAAAAACTGCATAGGAAAACGCCAAAAAATGCTTGGATTTGAAACTTTCGATTTTTGGGGTCAAAAAACACCAAAGGGGTTAACCTTACGTTTTATTCAAAAATCGCCAAAAATTGAAATGGTCTTTTTATGACCAAAACTGACGTGTTTTTATGCGAGGAGTTCGAAAAACGCGGTATCGCTGGGTGAAAATGCTCGTAAGTGGTTCAAAATTACGTTCAAATATTTCCAACTTTAAAGACCCTTAAATCCTAAAATATCATACTTACGGCAAATCCACCTGCGTCAGTCGATTTATCTCAAAAAACTGCATAGGAAAACGCCAAAAAATGCTTGTATTTGAAACTTTCGATTTTTGGGGTCAAAAAACACCAAAGGGGTTAACCTTACGTTTTTTTCAAAAATCGCCAAAATTAAAATGGTCTTTTTATGACCAAAACTGACGTGTTTTTATGCGAGGAGTTCGAAAAACGCGGTATCGCTGGGTGAAAATGCTCGTAAGTGGTTCAAAATTACGTTCAAATATTTCCAACTTTAAAGACCCTTAAATCCTAAAATATTATACTTACGGCAAATCCACCTGCGTCAGTCGATTTATCTCAAAAAACTGCATAGGAAAACGCCAAAAAATGCTTGGATTTGAAACTTTCGATTTTTGGGGTCAAAAAACACCAAAGGGGTTAACCTTACGTTTTTTTCAAAAATCGCCAAATATTAAAATGGTCTTTTTATGACCAAAACTGACGTGTTTTTATGCGAGGAGTTCGAAAAACGCGGTATCGCTGGGTGAAAATGCTCGTAAGTGGTTCAAAATTACGTTCAAATATTTCCATCTTTAAAGACCCTTAAATCCTAAAATATCATACTTACGGCAAATCCACCTGCGTCAGTCGATTTATCTCAAAAAACTGCATAGGAAAACGCCAAAAAATGCTTGGATTTGAAACTTTCGATTTTTGGGGTCAAAAAACACCAAAGGGGTTAACCTTACGTTTTTTTCAAAAATCGCCAAAATATAAAATGGTCTTTTTATGACCAAAACTGACGTGTTTTTATGCGAGGAGTTCGAAAAACGCGGTATCGCTGGGTGAAAATGCTCGTAAGTGGTTCAAAATTACGTTCAAATATTTCCAACTTTAAAGACCCTTAAATCCTAAAATATCATACTTACGGCAAATCCACCTGCGTCAGTCGATTTATCTCAAAAAACTGTATAGGAAAACGCCAAAAAATGCTTGGATTTGAAACTTTTGATTTTCGGGGTCAGAAAACACCAAAGGGGTTAACCTTACGTTTTTTTCAAAAATCGCCAAAAATTAAAATGGTCTTTTTATGACCAAAACTGACGTGTTTTTATGCGAGGAGTTCGAAAAACGCTGTATCGTTGGGTGAAAATGCTCGTAAGTGGTTAAAAATTACGTTCAAATATTTCCAACTTTAAAGACCCTTAAATCCTAAAATATCATACTTACGGCAAATCCACCTGCGTCAGTCGATTTATCTCAAAAAACTGCATAGAAAAACGCCAAAAAATGCTTGGATTTGAAACTTTCGATTTTTGGGGTCAAAAAACACAAAAGGGGTTAACCTTACCTTTTTTTCAAAAATCGCCAAAAATTAAAATGGTCTTTTTTTGACCAAAACTGACGTGTTTTTATGCGAGGAGTTCGAAAAACGCGGTATCGCTGGATGAAAATGCTCGTAAGTGGTTCAAAATTAAGTTCAAATATTTCCAACTTTAAAGACCCTTAAATCCTAAAATATCATACTTACGGCAAATCCACCTGCGTCAGTCAATTTATCTCAAAAAACTGCATAGAAAAACGCCAAAAAATGCTTGGATTTGAAACTTTCGATTTTTGGGGTTAAAAACACCAAAGGGGTTAACCTTACGTTTTTTTCAAAAATCGCCAAAAATTAAAATGGTCTTTTTATGACCAAAACTGACGTGTTTTTATGCGAGGAGTTCGAAAAACGCTGTATCGATGGGTGAAAATGCTCGTAAGTGGTTCAAAATTACGTTCAAATATTTCCATCTTTAAAGACCCTTAAATCCTAAAATATCATACTTACGGCAAATCCACCTGCGTCAGTCGATTTATCTCAAAAAACTGCATAGGAAAACGCCAAAAAATGCTTGGATTTGAAACTTTCGATTTTTGGGGTCAAAAAACACCAAAGGGCTTAACCTTACGTTTTTTTCAAAAATCGCCAAAAATTAAAATGGTCTTTTTATGACCAAAACTGACGTGTTTTTATGCGAGGAGATCGAAAAACGCTGTATCGTTGGATGAAAATGCTCGTAAGTGGTTCAAAATTACGTTCAAATATTTCCAACTTTAAAGACCCTTAAATCCTAAAATATCATACTTACGGCAAATCCACCTGCGTCAGTCGATTTATCTCAAAAAACTGTATAGGAAAACGCCAAAAAATGCTTGGATTTGAAACTTTTGATTTTTGGGGTCAGAAAACACCAAAGAGGTTAACCTTACGTTTTTTTCAAAAATCGCCAAAAATTAAAATGGTCTTTTTATGACCAAAACTGACGTGTTTTTATGCGAGGAGTTCGAAAAACGCTGTATCGTTGGGTGAAAATGCTCGTAAGTGGTTCAAAATTACGTTCAAATATTTCCATCTTTAAAGACCCTTAAATCCTAAAATATCATACTTACGGCAAATCCACCTGCGTCAGTCGATTTATCTCAAAAAACTGCATAGGAAAACGCCAAAAAATGCTTGGATTAGAAACTTTCGATTTTTGGGGTCAAAAAACACCAAAGGGGTTAACCTTACGTTTTATTCAAAAATCGCCAAAAATTAAAATGGTCTTTTTATGACCAAAACTGACGTGTTTTTATGCGAGGAGTTCGAAAAACGCGGTATCGCTGGGTGAAAATGCTCGTAAGTGGTTCAAAATTACGTTCAAATATTTCCAACTTTAAAGACCCTTAAATCCTAAAATATCATACTTACGGCAAATCCACCTGCGTCAGTCGATTTATCTCAAAAACTGCATAGGAAAACGCCAAAAAATGCTTGGATTTGAAACTTTCGATTTTTGGGGTCAAAAAACACCAAAGGGGTTAACCTTACGTTTTTTTTCAAAAATCGCCAAAAATTAAAATGGTCTTTTTATGACCAAAACTGACGTGTTTTTATGCGAGGAGTTCGAAAAACGCTGTATCGTTGGGTGAAAATGCTCGTAAGTGGTTCAAAATTACGTTCAAATATTTCCATCTTTAAAGACCCTTAAATCCTAAAATATCATACTTACGGCAAATCCACCTGCGTCAGTCGATTTATCTCAAAAAACTGCATAGGAAAACGCCAAAAAATGCTTGGATTTGAAACTTTCGATTTTTGGGGTCAAAAAACACCAAAGGGGTTAACCTTACGTTTTTTTCAAAAATCGCCAAAATTAAAATGGTCTTTTTATGACCAAAACTGACGTGTTTTTATGCGAGGAGTTCGAAAAACGCGGTATCGTTGGGTGAAAATGCTCGTAAGTGGTTCAAAATTATGTTCAAATATTTCCAACTTTAAAGACCCTTAAATCCTAAAATATCATACTTACGGCAAATCCACCTGCGTCAGTCGATTTATCTCAAAAAACTGCATAGGAAAACGTCAAAAAATGCTTGGATTTGAAACTTTTGATTTTTGGGGTCAGAAAACACCAAAGAGGTTAACCTTACGTTTTTTTCAAAAATCGCCAAAATTAAAATGGTCTTTTTATGACCAAAACTGACGTGTTTTAATGCGAGGAGTTCGAAAAACGCGGTATCGTTGGGTGAAAATGCTCGTAAGTGGTTCAAAATTATGTTCAAATATTTCCAACTTTAAAGACCCTTAAATCCTAAAATATCATACTTACGGCAAATCCACCTGCGTCAGTCGATTTATCTCAAAAAACTGCATAGAAAAACGCCAAAAAATGCTTGGATTTGAAACTTTCGATTTTTGGGGTTAAAAAACACCAAAGGGGTTAACCTTACGTTTTTTTCAAAAATCGCCAAAAATTAAAATGGTCTTTTTATGACCAAAACTGACGTGTTTTTATGCGAGGAGTTCGAAAAACGCTGTATCGTTGGGTGAAAATGCTCGTAAGTGGTTCAAAATTACGTTCAAATATTTCCATCTTTAAAGACCCTTAAATCCTAAAATATCATACTTACGGCAAATCCACCTGCGTCAGTCGATTTATCTCAAAAAACTGCATAGGAAAACGCCAAAAAATGCTTGGATTTGAAACTTTCGATTTTTGGGGTCAAAAAACACCAAAGGGGTTAACCTTACGTTTTATTCAAAAATCGCCAAAAATTAAAATGGTCTTTTTATGACCAAAACTGACGTGTTTTTATGCGAGGAGTTCGAAAAACGCGGTATCGCTGGGTGAAATTGCTCGTAAGTGGTTCAAAATTACGTTCAAATATTTCCAACTTTAAAGACCCTTAAATCCTAAAATATCATACTTACGGCAAATCCACCTGCGTCAGTCGATTTATTTCCAAAAACTGCATAGGAAAACGCCAAAAAATGCTTGGATTTGAAACTTTCGATTTTTGGGGTCAAAAAACACCAAAGGGGTTAACCTTACGTTTTTTTCAAAAATCGCCAAAAATTAAAATGGTCTTTTTATGACCAAAACTGACGTGTTTTTATGCGAGGAGTTCGAAAAACGCGGTATCGCTGGGTGAAAATGCTCGTAAGTGGTTCAAAATTACGTTCAAATATTTCCAACTTTAAAGACCCTTAAATCCTAAAATATCATACTTACGGCAAATCCACCTGCGTCAGTCGATTTATCTCAAAAAACTGTATAGGAAAACGCCAAAAAATGCTTGGATTTGAAACTTTCGATTTTTGGGGTTAAAAAACACCAAAGGGGTTAACTTTACGTTTTTTTCAAAAATCGCCAAAATTAAAATGGTCTTTTTATGACCAAAACTGACGTGTTTTTATGCGAGGAGTTCGAAAAACGCGGTATCGTTGGGTGAAAATGCTCGTAAGTGGTTCAAAATTACGTTCAAATATTTCCATCTTTAAAGACCCTTAAATCCTAAAATATCATACTTACGGCAAATCCACCTGCGTCAGTCGATTTATCTCAAAAAACTGCATAGGATAACGCCAAAAAATGCTTGGATTTGAAACTTTCGATTTTTGGGGTCAAAAAACACAAAAGGGGTTAACCTTACCTTTTTTTCAAAAATCGCAAAAAATTAAAATGGTCTTTTTATGACCAAAACTGACGTGTTTATATGCGAGGAGTTCGAAAAACGCGGTATCGTTGGGTGAAAATGCTCGTAAGTGGTTCAAAATTATGTTCAAATATTTCCAACTTTAAAGACCCTTAAATCCTAAAATATCATACTTACGGCAAATCCACCTGCGTCAGTCGATTTATCTCAAAAAACTGCATAGGATAACGCCAAAAAATGCTTGGATTTGAAACTTTCGATTTTTGGGGTTAAAAAACACCAAAGGGGTTAACCTTACGTTTTTTTCAAAAATCGCCAAAAATTAAAATGGTCTTTTTATGACCAAAACTGACGTGTTTTTATGCGAGGAGTTCGAAAAACGCTGTATCGTTGGGTGAAAATGCTCGTAAGTGGTTCAAAATTACGTTCAAATATTTCCATCTTTAAAGACCCTTAAATCCTAAAATATCATACTTACGGCAAATCCACCTGCGTCAGTCGATTTATCTCAAAAAACTGCATAGGAAAACGCCAAAAAATGCTTGGATTTGAAACTTTCGATTTTTGGGGTCAAAAAACACCAAAGGGGTTAACCTTACGTTTTATTCAAAAATCGCCAAAAATTGAAATGGTCTTTTTA
This sequence comes from Cantharis rufa, assembly GCA_947369205.1. Taxonomy (NCBI): domain Eukaryota; kingdom Metazoa; phylum Arthropoda; class Insecta; order Coleoptera; family Cantharidae; genus Cantharis; species Cantharis rufa. Next base: position 24,249,046 of record OX376309.1, read on the forward strand.
TGACCAAAACTGACGTGTTTTTATGCGAGGAGTTCGAAAAACGCGGTATCGCTGGGTGAAAATGCTCGTAAGTGGTTCAAAATTACGTTCAAATATTTCCAACTTTAAAGACCCTTAAATCCTAAAATATCATACTTACGGCAAATCCACCTGCGTCAGTCGATTTATCTCAAAAAACTGCATAGGAAAACGCCAAAAAATGCTTGTATTTGAAACTTTCGATTTTTGGGGTCAAAAAACACCAAAGGGGTTAACCTTACGTTTTTTTCAAAAATCGCCAAAATTAAAATGGTCTTTTTATGACCAAAACTGACGTGTTTTTATGCGAGGAGTTCGAAAAACGCGGTATCGCTGGGTGAAAATGCTCGTAAGTGGTTCAAAATTACGTTCAAATATTTCCAACTTTAAAGACCCTTAAATCCTAAAATATTATACTTACGGCAAATCCACCTGCGTCAGTCGATTTATCTCAAAAAACTGCATAGGAAAACGCCAAAAAATGCTTGGATTTGAAACTTTCGATTTTTGGGGTCAAAAAACACCAAAGGGGTTAACCTTACGTTTTTTTCAAAAATCGCCAAATATTAAAATGGTCTTTTTATGACCAAAACTGACGTGTTTTTATGCGAGGAGTTCGAAAAACGCGGTATCGTTGGGTGAAAATGCTCGTAAGTGGTTCAAAATTATGTTCAAATATTTCCAACTTTAAAGAGCCTTAAATCCTAAAATATCATACTTATGGCAAATCCACCTGCGTCAGTAGATTTATCTCATAAAACTGCATAGGAAAACGCCAAAAAATGCTTGGATTTGAAACTTTCGATTTTTGGGGTCAAAAAACACCAAAGGGGTTGACCTTACGTTTTTTTCAAAAATCGCCAAAAATTAAAATGGTCTTTTTATGACCAAAACTGACGTGTTTTTATGCGAGGAGTTCGAAAAACGCTGTATCGTAGGGTGAAAATGCTCGTAAGTGGTTCAAAATTACGTTCAAATATTTCCATCTTTAAAGACCCTTAAATCCTAAAATATCATACTTACGGCAAATCCACCTGCGTCAGTCGATTTATCTCAAAAAACTGCATAGGAAAACGCCAAAAAATGCTTGGATTTGAAACTTTCGATTTTTGGGGTCAAAAAACACCATAGGGTGTTTAAAAACCTTACGTTTTTTTCAAAAATCGCCAAAAATTAAAATGGTCTTTTTATGACCAAAACTGACGTGTTTTTATGCGAGGAGTTCGAAAAACGCGGTATCGCTGGGTGAAAATGCTCGTAAGTGGTTCAAAATTACGTTCAAATATTTCCAACTTTAAAGACCCTTAAATCCTAAAATATCATACTTACGGCAAATCCACCTGCGTCAGTCGATTTATCTCAAAAAACTGCATAGGAAAACGCCAAAAAATGCTTGGATTTGAAACTTTCGATTTTTGGGGTCAAAAAACACCAAAGAGGTTAACCTTACGTTTTTTTCAAAAATCGCCAAAATTAAAATGGTCTTTTTATGACCAAAACTGACGTGTTTTTATGCGAGGAGTTCAAAAAACGCGGTATCGTTGGGTGAAAATGCTCGTAAGTGGTTCAAAATTATGTTCAAATATTTCCAACTTTAAAGACCCTTAAATCCTAAAATATCATACTTACGGCAAATCCACCTGCGTCAGTCGATTTATCTCAAAAAACTGCATAGGAAAACGCCAAAAAATGCTTGGATTTGAAACTTTCGATTTTTGGGGTCAAAAAACACCAAAGGGGTTAACCTTACGTTTTATTCAAAAATCGCCAAAAATTAAAATGGTCTTTTTATGACCAAAACTGACGTGTTTTTATGCGAGGAGTTCGAAAAACGCGGTATCGTTGGGTGAAAATGCTCGTAAGTGGTTCAAAATTATGTTCAAATATTTCCAACTTTAAAGACCCTTAAATCCTAAAATATCATACTTACGGCAAATCCACCTGCGTCAGTCGATTTATCTCAAAAAACTGCATAGGAAAACGCCAAAAAATGCTTGGATTTGAAACTTTCGATTTTTGGGGTCAAAAAACACCTTTCGTTTTATTCAAAAATCGCCAAAAATTAAAATGGTCTTTTTATGACCAAAACTGACGTGTTTTTATGCGAGGAGTTCGAAAAACGCGGTATCGCTGGGTGAAAATGCTCGTAAGTGGTTCAAAATTACGTTCAAATATTTCCAACTTTAAAGACCCTTAAATCCTAAAATATCATACTTACGGCAAATCCACCTGCGTCAGTCGATTTATCTCAAAAAACTGCATAGGAAAACGCCAAAAAATGCTTGTATTTGAAACTTTCGATTTTTGGGGTCAAAAAACACCAAAGGGGTTAACCTTACGTTTTTTTCAAATATCGCCAAAATTAAAATGGTCTTTTTATGACCAAAACTGACGTGTTTTTATGCGAGGAGTTCGAAAAACGCGGTATCGTTGGGTGAAAATGCTCGTAAGTGGTTCAAAATTATGTTCAAATATTTCCAACTTTAAAGACCCTTAAATCCTAAAATATCATACTTACGGCAAATCCACCTGCGTCAGTCGATTTATCTCAAAAAACTGCATAGAAAAACGCCAAAAAATGCTTGGATTTGAAACTTTCGATTTTTGGGGTTAAAAAACACCAAAGGGGTTAACCTTACGTTTGTTTCAAAAATCGCCAAAAATTAAAATGGTCTTTTTATGACCAAAACTGACGTGTTTTTATGCGAGTAGTTCGAAAAACGCTGTATCGTTGGGTGAAAATGCTCGTAAGTGGTTCAAAATTACGTTCAAATATTTCCATCTTTAAAGACCCTTAAATCCTAAAATATCATACTTACGGCAAATCCACCTGCGTCAGTCGATTTATCTCAAAAAACTGCATAGGAAAACGCCAAAAAATGCTTGGATTTGAAACTTTCGATTTTTGGGGTCAAAAAACACCAAAGGGGTTAACCTTACGTTTTTTTCAAAAATCGCCAAAATTAAAATGGTCTTTTTATGACCAAAACTGACGTGTTTTTATGCGAGGAGTTCGAAAAACGCGGTATCGTTGGGTGAAAATGCTCGTAAGTGGTTCAAAATTATGTTCAAATATTTCCAACTTTAAAGACCCTTAAATCCTAAAATATCATACTTACGGCAAATCCACCTGCGTCAGTCGATTTATCTCAAAAAACTGCATAGGAAAACGCCAAAAAATGCTTGGATTTGAAACTTTCGATTTTTGGGGTCAAAAAACACCAAAGGGGTTAACCTTACGTTTTTTTTCAAAAATCGCCAAAATTAAAATGGTCTTTTTATGACCAAAACTGACGTGTTTTTATGCGAGGAGTTCGAAAAACGCGGTATCGTTGGGTGAAAATGCTCGTAAGTGGTTCAAAATTATGTTCAAATATTTCCAACTTTAAAGACCCTTAAATCCTAAAATATCATACTTACGGCAAATCCACCTGCGTCAGTCGATTTATCTCAAAAAACTGCATAGAAAAACGCCAAAAAATGCTTGGATTTGAAACTTTCGATTTTTGGGGTTAAAAAACACCAAAGGGGTTAACCTTACGTTTTTTTCAAAAATCGCCAAAAATTAAAATGGTCTTTTTATGACCAAAACTGACGTGTTTTTATGCGAGGAGATCGAAAAACGCTGTATCGTTGGGTGAAAATGCTCGTAAGTGGTTCAAAATTACGTTCAAATATTTCCAACTTTAAAGACCCTTAAATCCTAAAATATCATACTTACGGCAAATCCACCTGCGTCAGTCGATTTATCTCAAAAAACTGCATAGGATAACGCCAAAAAATGCTTGGATTTGAAACTTTCGATTTTTGGGGTCAAAAAACACAAAAGGGGTTAACCTTACCTTTTTTTCAAAAATTGCCAAAAATTAAAATGGTCTTTTTATGACCAAAACTGACGTGTTTTTATGCGAGGAGTTCGAAAAACGCGGTATCGTTGGGTGAAAATGCTCGTAAGTGGTTCAAAATTATGTTCAAATATTTCCAACTTTAAAGACCCTTAAATCCTAAAATATCATACTTACGGCAAATCCACCTGCGTCAGTCGATTTATCTCAAAAAACTGCATAGGAAAACGCCAAAAAATGCTTGGATTTGAAACTTTCGATTTTTGGGGTCAAAAAACACGAAACCTTACGTTTTTTTCAAAAATCGCCAAAAATTAAAATGGTCTTTTTATGACCAAAACTGACGTGTTTTTATGCGAGGAGTTCGAAAAACGCGGTATCGCTGGGTGAAAATGCTCGTAAGTGGTTCAAAATTACGTTCAAATATTTCCAACTTTAAAGACCCTTAAATCATAAAATATCATACTTACGGCAAATCCACCTGCGTCAGTCGATTTATCTCAAAAAACTGCATAGGAAAACGCCAAAAAATGCTTGGATTTGAAACTTTCGATTTTTGGGGTCAAAAAACACCAAAGGGGTTCACCTTACGTTTTTTTCAAAAATCGCCAAAAATTAAAATGGTCTTTTTATGACCAAAACTGACGTGTTTTTATGCGAGGAGATCGAAAAACGCTGTATCGTTGGGTGAAAATGCTCGTAAGTGGTTCAAAATTACGTTCAAATATTTCCAACTTTAAAGACCCTTAAATCCTAAAATATCATACTTACGGCAAATCCACCTGCGTCAGTCGATTTATCTCAAAAAACTGCATAGGAAAACGCCAAAAAATGCTTGGATTTGAAACTTTCGATTTTTGGGGTCAAAAAACACCAAAGGGGTTAACCTTACGTTTTTTTCAAAAATCGCCAAATATTAAAATGGTCTTTTTATGACCAAAACTGACGTGTTTTTATGCGAGGAGTTCGAAAAACGCTGTATCGTTGGGTGAAAATGCTCGTAAGTGGTTCAAAATTATGTTCAAATATTTCCAACTTTAAAGACCCTTAAATCCTAAAATATCATACTTATGGCAAATCCACCTGCGTCAGTAGATTTATCTCATAAAACTGCATAGGAAAACGCCAAAAAATGCTTGGATTTGAAACTTTCGATTTTTGGGGTCAAAAAACACCAAAGGGGTTGACCTTACGTTTTTTTCAAAAATCGCCAAAAATTAAAATGGTCTTTTTATGACCAAAACTGACGTGTTTTTATGCGAGGAGTTCGAAAAACGCTGTATCGTTGGGTGAAAATGCTCGTAAGTGGTTCAAAATTACGTTCAAATATTTCCATCTTTAAAGACCCTTAAATCCTAAAATATCATACTTACGGCAAATCCACCTGCGTCAGTCGATTTATCTCAAAAAACTGCATAGGAAAACGCCAAAAAATGCTTGGATTTGAAACTTTCGATTTTTGGGGTCAAAAAACACCAAAGAGGTTAACCTTACGTTTTTTTCAAAAATCGCCAAAATTAAAATGGTCTTTTTATGACCAAAACTGACGTGTTTTTATGCGAGGAGTTCGAAAAACGCGGTATCGTTGGGTGAAAATGCTCGTAAGTGGTTCAAAATTATGTTCAAATATTTCCAACTTTAAAGACCCTTAAATCCTAAAATATCATACTTACGGCAAATCCACCTGCGTCAGTCGATTTATCTCAAAAAACTGCATAGGAAAACGCCAAAAAATGCTTGGATTTGAAACTTTCGATTTTTGGGGTCAAAAAACACCAAAGGGGTTAACCTTACGTTTTATTCAAAAATCGCCAAAAATTAAAATGGTCTTTTTATGACCAAAACTGACGTGTTTTTATGCGAGGAGATCGAAAAACGCTGTATCGTTGGGTGAAAATGCTCGTAAGTGGTTCAAAATTACGTTCAAATATTTCCAACTTTAAAGACCCTTAAATCCTAAAATATCATACTTACGGCAAATCCACCTGCGTCAGTCGATTTATCTCAAAAAACTGCATAGGAAAACGCCAAAAAATGCTTGGATTTGAAACTTTCGATTTTTGGGGTCAAAAAACACCAAAGGGGTTCCGTTAAAACCTTACGTTTTTTCAAAAATCGCCAAAAATTTTGATGGTCTTTTTATGACCAAAACTGACGTGTTTTTATGCCAGGAGTTCGAAAAACGCGTTTGCGTTTTAGTGAAATGCATGTAAGCTGTTCAAAAAGACGATCGAATTTTTTCAACTTTAAAGACGCATAAATTCTAAAATATCATACTTACGGCAAATCTGCCTGCGCAAATCGATTTATCTCAAAAAATTGAATAAGAAAGTGCGAAAAACGTTACGATTTAAGACTTTTAATTTTTGGGGTCAAAAAGTAGCAAAGTTTTTTATTTTCAAAAATCGCCAAAAATTAAATGGTCTTATTATTACTTAAATCGACTCGTTCGTATCCGTAGAGGTCAAAACAGTCGCGTGGACGTGGCGGAAAGCTGCAAAACCGTGTAAAATATCGAAATAAAACACAAATTGCAAAAATTGCATTTCTTCACTTTTGAGTCAAATAAAATATTAAATATCATACTTACGGGAAATCTGACTGCGCCATTCGAATGTTCTCGTCCAATTGCTTAAGAAACCATGAAGAAATGTCTGCATTTGCAACCTTCAGAGTTTGGGTTCAAAAAGTAGCAAAGAGGTTAAAATTTAGAAACTAAACGCAGATTGCAATAAAAGAAATCTTAATTCGCATACTTACGTAAGTTTTTGTAGGTTTTTTAAAAATTAGTCAACTTTTATTTTTTTGAATGAAAGGGCAAGCTTAAACCTTGAGTGTGTTATATCGGTAAAATATAATACTAAATCAGTAGATTTTAATATTATCCTAAGAAATCGATGGAATACCATTGCTGAAACGAAATATACTTACCATGCCGTAACCTGTTAAATAAAGAAAATGCAAGAAGAATGTTTATTATGAACTTTATTTTAATCAAAATTTGAAATACAATGTCTTATAAAAATATTATAAAAAATTTTGATTTTTGGATGAACGTAATACCTATAACAGGTTGATTGATAATCAAGACAATAATTGCCAAATGTTATTAAAAATGTAGAAAAAATAATAAGTAGTACAAGCGCACCAAAAAGTCTCTCGTATTGGCAGTGCACTCTTGAGCAAGACAACTAAACTAAAATATTATTAAGTAAAAGAGCCCAAAATATATTTTCACAACCAAAAATAAATTTCTATTAAATTACCCGTTTTATGCCACGTCTGAGCCGTTAAGTAACAAATTTGAAAAATGAAAAACTTTTTCCAAAAAAATTAAAAAATTTTGAATATCTGAAGATTTTATTTAAAAAACGTAGTAAATTGATGCGCATGTCTACTTTACAGTAAGGTACTAATTTCTTCATATCACAATCGGCAAATTTGATTACACTTCATTTCATTCGGTCAAAACAGCGCCACTAAATTTAAAAAAGTATGAAACATAATCATTATAACTGAATTAACCACAACTTGGAAGTAAAACGCTTCGGTAAAAAATTATTAAAATGCCTACTGCCTACTTTAATATATAAATAAATATATTAAAATAAATTAAGAGTCGGCAAAGAACAAATCGATTAATGATTAAGGGTTCAATAGGTACTTAAAAACATGCAAATCAAACCAACTCTTAATACAGCATCAAACATGCATACACTTCATAGTTAAATCAGCTTACAATACCTACGATTATTATCTTGAGAAATCGTTAACGAGAAGTGTAAATAAAATGTTACAATGCAATTAAAATAAATGTGCGCCGACAGCATCTATAAAGTGTGTAAAACAAACGCGCAAAAAGTAACCCCTAAAGTAACTTTAAACACCCTGTATAAATTAGGAACTCATGTACACCCTCGTTAACGCAAATCTCAAAAATGCAACTGCAAGTAAACAAATTTTATGATGCAACGAAAAAATTTATTCCGTCGCTAAAATTTCGGGAATAACTCCTTCCAAAATATAATGTTTTGCAGTTACATTAAACGCAAAACACGCAATTTATCTTTCGCATTACTGCTAAAACGGGGTTAACAATGCACGAAAGAATAAAGAGGGTGTAACGCTACCAAAGATATAAATAAAATAAAACTTCACGACCCTAAATGTTTATAACTTAATATTCGATGTTATTTTTATTATTCAAACTCTTAATTTTAATAACAAACATAGTTCGTTATTAACCAACTTAAAACAATACCGTGCAATAAATAGTTTAGATTATTAAATATTAAAAAAAAATCGATAATCTAAATCTATTAAACTCCCTTCCATGCAAGTAGATAACTTAATGGTTAATTCGCCCAGACATATTATAGCGAACTACGGCCAAACTACTGCACTACATCCCGATGCACTACCGCCCTATTAAAAGTAGGGTAACCCCTTTTGCTAGGTTTTAGAATTGCTAATTGCAGCAAACGGTACAGCAAAAAAGCTATTACAATTTTAAGCAATTCAAATTCGGGCATTATGTTCTGAATTGTACATCATGAAGACCTCCTACTTTTTAATTTATTAAAAATAATAAAATAATGTCGTGTCCCGTTGTTTGCCCAAGCGGGTATACTTAATCAAAAAGTAAGCTCTTCAAAGCTATTAATTCCAACTTGGAAGTAAAAATCCCATGTTTTGGGATTACTTCCATCTCAACGCTATTAAGCAGTAAGATGTTACGTGCAAAATAAAAATATTTATCTATGTTCGCATTTCTATATAAGCAAATTGCTTAGTTCTCCCCCCCCCCCTTTCAACGCCTAAAAAACGTTTACTATTTTACAATCAAAAACTCTTAATATAAGATAATGCCGATTATACTTTTCGGTTTCTTACTTCAAATATCCATTTATGTACAAAATAACAATGTGTTATATCATTTCAAAAAAATCGATATATATTATATGTTCTGGATATATGATTGTAAGTAAATTATTTAGTAATTACAATCCGCAGTCGAAATTGTGTAATTTCCATAAGTATAACCATGAACTCAAAATAATTCTTAAAAATGTAAATTCACCTAAACTGGAGGTGGTCCACGAATGTAACGTAATTGAGGGCTGAGCGACATCGAAAATGTATTCATGTTATCGCAGCAGTGAGGTTCTAGAAGGCAAGCGACACAAAGGAGAGTCACTATGGCAAGTTGAAAAGGTAAAGATGCACGTACAACACGTTTAAACCAGGATAAACCACCCGACTTATCCTCGGGATCACCCGGATCCGAAGCCACTACAGGAGCTGAATCGCTATAACAATAAAAAATTATTCTTACCTAATAGTTTTCAGTATACAGTGTGCTACATAAAAAATAAAACACACAGCTGAAGTCGTTCAAACGTCAAGTAAGTCGGTATCAATATACACCCAAACATATTTTTACAGATTAATTTCGCAATATTTTAGTAATACAAGAATTTCGTAAAAAAATTGAAAAATAACTTTTAAGGAAGAACGATTTTTGAAAAATCGAAAAAATTGAAAAATTTCTTTACCTAGTTTACAATATAACAAAAAAACACTATGCCGATTCGCGTGAAGTTTGCGGAATTCGATTTTGCATAAAACTCTCTATGACTCTACTAAAACTAAATACATCCATAAAAATTCCTGTATTTTTGGTTCAAAGCAGAAAAAATGTTTAAATATTCAAATTTTTATTATGAACAGGAAACACAAACTCAAAAATAAATTGTTTCAAAATTTTCCGATTAGTTTTTGAAAAATTAATTGGTTTTCTTCATTACTAACATTATTTTCTTGTTGTTTTTGAATATTTCAATTTTTTGATTATTTTAAAAATTCAAGAAACAATTTTTCCGAAACTAATCGGCAAATTTTAGTCTTTACGATTAATCCAAACATATTACCAATAAAGTAATAACCCCAAGGTAAACTATTCCGTACGTAAGTACCCACATTAAATGCAATTATATTGAACAAGGTAGGAATTAAATCCTTTAATTTATTGTGTTTTAAGTTAATGTAGATTTCAAAAATAAAACGTATAATTTAAGACCTTGAAATTTTTCTAAAAGTTAAATTATTGATAATTTATTTTTTATTTTTATAAAATTTAACTTGTGAAATTAATATAGAGTACCGTTCGATCTCTGAGACCAGCAGGTAAACAGCAAAATTATTATTAAATTAAAAAAACGAAAATAAAAATTTCAAAAAAGACAATAAATAGTAATATATTGAAAATATTCAATAAAATTCTTTACCCTTTCCTGAAATATTCAGATTCGAAAGTCCTGGTCGGCTAAGCAGCCGTATCAATGGCCTGAAGACTACAATTCTATTTTTCAGGAAAGAAACAAATATAAAACTGGAAGGAAAAAAAGTGAAAGAGCAAAAATTAGTATAACGATGTGACTATGTGTGCAATAATTGATGAAGTTCCGTTTTAAGTAAAAGCAAAAAGAAAACATCCTTGTACCCCTGCCGAGTTAAAAGATTAATCGGTCTCTTATCTTCCCGTGACCGAACATAACGACTGCCTTAATTAACAACAAATCGGTTCTTGCTTCTTAAACAAACGAGTTTACACCACGCCAAGAAACTTAAAATGAATAAATTGATATAGCAGATGTTGCAAAATTCTACGATTAATTTTGCAGAAGATTTATGCTGAGATACTAAATCAACTGCACGTTAAAATTCAAAACAAGTAGCCTAAACAAAATCTTGACTGAAAAAGTGAAAAATTTTACTCCAAAAAATGTAAATAACTGATGATGGCAAAAATAAAGCTGTTAGGATTACGAAACCGTGATAAATACGTATCAAGATATAGTTCAACTTTTGAATAGAAAATCACGTTTGCGATTTTTCATTTTCCTACTCAAAGTAATGACTTCATTTTTCGTTGGACTTCTATCAATAAAGATATCAACGTGGAATAAATAATACTTACCATGACGGAGCTACTGCACTAATTGCAGTTCGAACGACAAGAGATCGGCATTGTTTTTGAAGTGATCGTAGTTCATCCTCAGCTGCTGAGAAGCGTTCGCTCATGTCAACTCTTGCAAAACAGTCCGGTGCCATAATTGTCTCCAACTGGCGCATAAGATGACGAATCGAAGCAAGTCTTCGTTCTCGTTCTCCTTGTTCATGTTCAGAACCTTCGTCGGAAATGCCGCTATCCGAGTAGGAGCTTTCGCTAAGTAATCCAGGCAGGTTAGAACCCTGTAACAAGTGAACAAAATATAGCGAGTCTGGGTTATCGACGTCTTCGACGCTCCGGATGAACCGCCCCAGTAATGAAAAGCGTCGTGCTGCATACAAAACAGATTTCGGATGGTCAAAGCAATCACCAACTTATACGTTGCAATAGCGCTGCTACAGCCGGTATACAGTTCTCTTAAATTACGAATTACAACTACCTGATATAGGGTTACGGTTCCAAATGTAAGCAATTAATAATCACCCTTAAATTAAACTATTCAAAAGTACAACTTCCTAATTTGATCATACAATCGCGTACTTGTATATCGTCAGATCCCGACCGAGTTGAAGTAGCGATATTAAATTTGTATTTTTACGCTGATTCCATCGAATATTTCAGCAACGTGACTAGAAATTTTGATAGTTGTACGATTAACGATCCGGAAGTGGCACCATTACCTCCGTAAAACTTATGCGGCATTACAGAAAACAGAATTGTGTGATTTTTTCACAAAATTCCATTCAAAATTTTAGCGCGTTTAAATTTTATTTGATTTAATTAATTGAAAACAAGAAAAAACTTCAAACGCCTCGAGGGTTGAACCATTTAAATAAATTTTCTTACCTGATTTGTTTCCGAAAGTACTTTGGCAACTTCCCTCACGGAAGTGGCAAGGTGGTTAGATAGAACTCCATCACGAATTGCAGAATCTAAAATTTTCAAAGTTTCCTTATCTTCTTGCAAATCTCCATGGAGTTGATCCAAGCGGCACTCTAAAGTTTGCCACGTTTGTAATAAACACTTCAACTGAATTAATCGTTCAGTGGCACTGAAAAAAGAATTTTTAATTAAATCGCTGCGGATAAAAATAAATCGGATGTTTCAATATCGAATTAAATAAGCGATAATATTAACGTGTTATATGTAGTAAATACCACTGCGCGATATTACAACCCCGTATGTGACTATCCCCAGGCCCAACAAAAAATCAACATTTAACCAAGTAATGATTTCCTCCTATCGATGCATCTAGGCGATTCTAAATCAAATATCGCTTTTTATTGTGCGTACACACGTTCGTTTTTCTCAATTTTACTGAATCAACTATTCAAATAATTGCGTATACTAATTCTTATATGTCTTTTATGGGAAATCAAAATTTTAAATCTATTTTCCTCAATTTCAAGTTATAGCAGAAATTTAATGGAAATTCCAATATGCTACTTTAAAAGTGGCCGTTGATTTAATTAATTTACAATTTTACAATTTATTGCCAATTCTAAATAGTAATTTTTATATGCCTCTTAAAGGCATCAAGTTACTACTTTACTTTTTCAGTTCATGGTGTGAAGAGGATGATTATCTACTGATAAGAGTTTTCCCGTGAACAAAATTACTCTTGTATTTTTTTACTCTCAGACCCGCTGTTTTAAAAACCACAACATTTTGTAGTTGATTTTATTAAACAGAAGCCTTTTCTCTCTCTTCCTGAGAGAGAAAAGAAAGAAAAAAAAGATTCTTTTTTCATTTTCCGAAAAATGGGATTAACTAATGAATGGGAATCTAAAGTTATATCGGTTAGACTACTGATTGCTATGCTTTTACGTTAAATTTTAGACGTTAAGAGCAGTCACAAAAATTTCCATCCTCACTTTTTCGAAAAGTGCAGCTCGTATCACTTATGAAAAAAATTAAATGTTCGTTTCTAGTGTTTTTCCTGATTGACGTTGAAATGTGAATTTTCAACTACAAACTAATGTCAAAGTTAAAGAAGTTACGTAATCACCAATATTTAAAATCAAATTAGTGATTTTTTCAAAACGGAAAGAATTTAAAAATTATCTCGAGACGAGTGAGAGTGTGTTAGATAAAACATGTCATTTTCAATCAAATCTAAGAAAAAATATATAAAATACTTATATACAAACGTAAGCAATAAGTACAACCCGTGTATTCAGCCGGGCGTTCCAAATTTGAATGACCGGCGTTAATGACCGTTACAAGAAATGACAAGACTTGCGTGTAACCGATTTAATGCAAATTCAATAGAGGCGCTACTAAAACCGACAACAACTTGAAATTCTCTAAAAAAAATATTTTTTTTTTGACTACCGAAAAGTAGTTTTTCCTTACTACTGACACACATAACTATTTTTGCATACCTATATTTTCTTCGATATATGAAATGATACGCAAAAAATGCATGCAAAAATAAAAAAAATTACCTGCTGTGAATATCGTACCAAATGCGATACAATTCAGAAATATCGTTTTTGAGTGTGGTCGAGTTGTAGTTTTTGTTTTCTATTACGAAGCGATGGACAGCAACATTTAAAGTAAGCAGCTTGGCTTTTCGTTCCTCCAAATTCACCAATCTCGTCTGAAAGAAAATAATTTATTAATAATGGTGAAGGTTGCAATGCATTTACTATTAATGGTTTACAACCACTTGATTCCCATTAAACTTTATTTTCTCAACTTAAGGGCTCTAAAAGTAATTTCCAGACGATCTTAAGCACCAGTTTTCAAAAATTTAAAACTGATTTTAAACGCACCTAGCAATAAATTATAAATTTGTGTTTTATTCCAAAAAGAATAAAATGCAGCTTAATTAATATTTAATAAGGAGGGAGGACATAAAGTTTTCCCGCAAGAAGAGAAAGTAAGACCGTAAAGTGAACATAAAGTTGAGTAATTTATACACATACGGTGATCAATGTCAGGGAGCTACGAAATATGGAAGACCAGAGGGTCAGTCCTACTATAAACGATATAATTTGCCATAGAATATCATGAGAAGGTCATCAATGGATATTTTGTCTTTATTAAATTTATAAAACGGCAGTAGCCTGTTTTTGGTTCAATTTTTCTATATGTACAAATATTAAATAACAAAAAAATATGGTATGTTACTATGGTATGTTGTGCTATGTTGCTATGTTACATATTATTATATGTAGGTATATATTAAAAATACAATTTACTATAAGTAAGATATGTACAAAAGTACTTCTATTATTGCAATTTTTATAACAAAAAATTGTGTAATGAAAATCAACTAATCCCTAAAGTTTAATTAGCTCCGGTTTCTCCAAAATCCAAAATCAGATTTTTGAATAAAAATCAATGAAAATATCAAAAAGTATTTGTGATGTAAATTCGAAAAGTTTAAAGTAAATTTGAGCATTAGAGAATAACGAATAGATACAGTTGAACTATAATTGTGTGACAGGCTGTACAGACTTCAAATCAATTGATTGGCCGTTGATTGTAAATTGAATTACAGGAGAATGCGTGTCTGTAGCGAGTTTATCAGAAGCATACCAATGTTTTGGAAACCCAAGTAATCCCCATTCGATTTCGTTGTACAATCTGTTCGTTAACCATACATGTTTGACATTTACCGTACATCACAAAATTTAAATGTGCTGGTAGTTAATTTCATTTAGCAAACAAAATTTTCAAATCGAAAAACAAGAACAATAAAACTAGTTATAAAAATAATAAATAATCGTTAGATTGGGATGTTCTGTCTATATTTTTTTCATAAAGATAAAAATATTCCATAAAGAAATAGTTAAGATATTGTGCACACACACAGAATATTGATTAACCTAAAAAAAAACTGGAACACTTTATGAGAAATAAGTGTAGTTGGAAAAAGTTTTCTTGTTTCAAGATCTCCAAGAAGGCACCCATATGATGTGCGATCGATATCGACTGTCATAGAATAGTAGCATTTGTACCCTGTTTTTGGACACCTTGAGATTAAGACTTGGACGTGGTTGCGACGAAAACGTGATGGAGACCTAAATTGAGAATCCCGTCACGTACTAAGCTGGCTGTAGCGCGACACGGGTACGCTTTTATCGTCATTTCAAACTCGGAAAATATCACACACCGCCAGTTTTTAGGTCGGCTACCGTAAAATTTCTAAGTAGGCATACAAAAATTACTGCAAAATAAACTATGACTTTTAAATTTTTGCCCGAAATATAGCACAACCAAAAATATTGAATCTTCATCAAAATTTAATATCATTCAAAGCAAGTTTTTAAAATGTTGCAAACTTCGTAAATTGAATACCCACAGAGTCATCTAGCGAGAAATCGTAGAAACACTGGCATAACAGTAACCTGTAAACAACTAGCTAGCGGTTCGGCACCTGGCTTACATCTTCGATTTTTAACATTTTAAAACTACAGATGCTCACGTGTTCTTCGCCTGTTCAATATCAAAATTGCCTAAAAAAACGTTACCAGCTATTTCCATCAGTTTTCCGTTAGTATTTATCTTATCATTTCAAGAAAAACAGATAGTGATTTCAATTTTGAAACAGTCTGTCTTATGACTACAAAAGTGATACAACTGATTTCGGAATCAGTTTTTCGCAAATTCAGCTGAGCTAAATTTAACTGATTTATTTCATATCACAGCACGAAAGAATCATCAGACCATTGTATCGCTAAATCCGCAAATTAATGGTTTTTAGTTTAATTTATAAATTTGTAAGCTTCCTGCAGATTGAAGACCAGTAAAAAACGGAAAACTGCCATTCAATCACGATTTAGGACATTTGAACGCGGCCGGCTGACCGCGGCCGTTTAAACGCAGAAACTTTTGAACGCAGAGATGTTTGAACGCAGGGACGTTTGAACGCTTGAACGAAAATTTATGTACACAAGACTCGGAATTCCAAAGATTTCCAAGAATTCCAACGATTTCCAAGGAATTCCAATGATTTCCAAGGAATTCCAAAGATTTCTAAGACTTCCAATGATTTCCAACGATTTCCAAAGAATTCCAACGATTTCCAAGGAATTCCTAAGATTTACAAGACTTCCAAGGATTTCCAAGGATTTACAAAGAATTCCATGGACTTCCAAGTCTTCCAACGACTTCTTAGAAATTCCAAAGATTTCCAGTGATTTCCAAGGAATTCCAACGATTTCCAACGAATTCCAATGAGTTCAAATCCAAGTGCAATTTCAGGAATTCCAAGGAATTCCAAAGATTTCCAAGACTTCCAATGATTTCCAAGAATTCCAGGGATTTCCAACGAATTCCAAGAATTCCAAGGATTTTCAAAGACTTCCAGTGATTTCCAAAGAATTCCAGGGACTTCCAAAGAATTCCAATGACTTTCAAGGGAATTCCAAACGAGTGTACACAAAATTTTTGGGATATTTAACCCTTGCTATAAGAGATGTTTAGATTTTAGGATGGATCCGAGATTTGCTGTGGTTGCATTTGTCAAAACCGACCCTCCGCTTCGGGTCGTTTTGACAAACGCCATACTCGCTAAGAATATTCCTCTAGACCGGCACTACTTCACAAAGTGTGCTACCAGGAAGGGGGTGGACTCAAAACTGTAATTTTTTTCAGGGGGACGGGATGGAATTGCATCTAATTTCTCGCGTTCAATTGTCCGGCTCCGGTTGTCAACGATTGCGTAAAACATACTTCTACGATCTCAAGATCGTAGTCGATCGAGTCCAAGATCTGAAGGCTATGAAAAACTTTCAAAAATTCATTGCTGTGATGGGACCACTATGAAGAATAAAAGTATAGATTCGTATAAAATAGAAAAACTGTAACCTTCGCATGTTACCTACTGCCCTCTGAAAGATATTTTGTAAAAAAAAAAACAGCAGTAACCATATCTCGATATCTTTCTGGAAATCTAATATTGAGGCCATTGATGCATTACGTATGCTGTGCGTTGTATGGTGCATGATTTGTATATAACTATTTGTCTGAATTTTATGTTGTTCCTTTTTCCTTTGGTTCCCTTTGATTTTTGACAATTTATTTCACAATTTACAACAAAATTTTGACAACCAGGTCTTTTGGATTCCTTTGAAAACTTTTTTCGCTATTAAATGGTATGAATATTTAAATTAGTATTAATTTATAACTAATTTAAAATACAACTAATCTTTCGTTCTTATTTTTTTTTTCTTAAAATATATTAACTTTTTTAATTTCTCACGCTAAGTTCAATTCAAGGTTTTTATTTAACACTTATTTTTCGATTTAGCTAATTAGGAATACCATTTTCCAGTTTCATGTTACTAACCCGCAATAATTGTACTTAGTAGTGCGCATTTATTTTTCTTTTACTGAACTTCGACTTTCCGATTTAGTATGTGGAACCATTTGGGTTCCAAACCACGGAAATTTTTTTATTTTCAGAAAGTTTTCCCAGGCAGATTACATCTCGGTGGTTTCTGGTTGATCACTGCCTTCGGTGGAGAACAGCTGAAATAAACTTTTTATTTCACCCGGAATCGAACCATCAAGCCCTTGACCGCCTCTCTACTTGACCAAAATAATTCAGTAAATACCTAAAGTTCTAAATCCATTTTGGCTACTAAGTACTCTCTGCAGCAGTAATTCGTAGTTTTTATAACAGGGAGAAGAGACATTTAAAATAAAATTGTGAGGTCAAAGTGTCCAAATGTTAAAACAAAGTTTTAATGTGCAAAAGAAAATTTTTTATCATTTTATCATATCAGAGGCGCTGATTAATTTTCAGAGCATAAATTCTAGATTAATAGATAAAACGTCAAAAAAACTGAGAAGCAAAAACTTATCCAAAAGAGTAAACTGGATTAATTAACCCTCCGTTAGTCGGGCAATCGTAGACCACGCTGCTAACGGAGAGTTAAGAGCGTTAGCAAATATTTTTCGGAATTTATTATCAATTATGTAATTTAAAAACTAGAAGTGTGTAGGTCGAAGTATCTGCTTTGCTGCAATTTTAATTAATAGTAACAGTTTCGAGCCAAAAAATTGAAGGTAAGCAAGCAACAACCACGAAGAAAAATGTCTAAAAGTCGGCCAAACATATTTTTAATTAAGCTGAATCTCAAGAACATCTATATACCCACCGTCGTATTTACAGTCGACGGCGACGTCTAAAACATTAATTAATTACGACAATCCTATCATTCCAAAAATTAAACATCGCACGTGGGTTAAAAATTTGCCATTGAATTTCTGAATATATAGCGGTTAAATTTGAAAAAATTATTTTAAGATGTTTAACCAGTCGATGATTTAATGTATTATACAATAGTGGCAGTTGACAGTGGTGGCGTTAAAAAATTTTAGTGGGGGGCAAGGACCAGCAAAAAAAAGTAATAGCGGCCAGAAATGCAAATTTTTAAAAAGGGGGTGAGGTCAACTTATTTTTAATCTGCCAGAAAACCTTCCATTTCCTTTGTCAAAAACACCGGAGTTTAGTTTCGGCAAAAAAAATTACCTTGATCGTCTAGCAAATTTTGGGGCAAAAAATAGGGCAAAAACAATTTGGCAGCACATGGGAGTCAAACTCTAAGTGCACTACGCCAAGTACCTGTACAATTAAATTAAATATAATAATTATTTATTGAATATAAATGAAAATAAAAACTATTAAAAAAACTGACTTCACTTTTTCTTTATTTCGGAGACGTTCACGATTATTTTAAAGCAGACTGATCGTAAATCTTGATCAAAGTAATCAAACAACATTCTCGTGGTGCACCTCATTTGAAATTCGACGCGCTCAATATATTTCAATTTTTAACTTACCGAGTAAAATTCTATCGATTTGCGGATATCATCCATGGAATTAATGACAGCTTCGAATGGAGCTGGTTCGGTGTAATCTTCGAGTGCGTTCTTCAGTAATAAAATTTCCTTCTGCAAGTTTCGATACTCCTGCATTTTGTTTGATTTTTCTTTAAGACGCTTCCACTGCAGCAGGAGATCTGTAATAAAAAATAAAATTCAATTAAAAAATTCCGGAGTGTCATTAAAGAAGCATTACTATTCAAGTTTGAAACATGTTTGAAAATTCGCAACCTATATCCAAATGAATTAGCTACCTAAAGTTATAAAAGTAACACAGTAATTCACTTCTGACCTTGAAAAATAATATCTAATTGTAATTTCTACGCTTTCGTCATAATGACGCCGATATATTTTTGTAAATTATAATTATACAAAGCATGACAGATTGCTAATATTTTCGATATTTCATTAACAATTAAATTTAGCACAAAACCGCGTACGAACGTTCGTACAGATGTAGTTTTAATAGAACTAACTTGCTATAATAAAAAATATGGTGTGAAAGTTGATTACATTAAAGATTTCTCTGCTCTAAATCTCTTATCAATTATAACATCACCTTTTTTAAAATAAAAATAATAATAATAATAATTATTATCATTATTATTAAAACGTTTTCTTACTTGCGCACACCACGAAAGACTGCGCACATCTACAATCTACGGGGTCGACATGCTTCTTCAAATTAAATTTTCGATTAGGAAAAAATTATTGCAACTCCTGGGAAAGCGTAGGCAAACTAGAATTATTTAAAACACCCACGAAAAAATTAAATCGTCGAATTCTTTACGTATTATTTGCATTTTCAAGTTATTTCTATACCCGCCAACGTAGTCGGGCGGATAAGTTCTAGACTCAAGAGCGGTTGAAGGTGCTTACTCTAGCAATGTGACCAAACCGTACCTTCCCACTTTGAATGTCAAGGCTACCTGACATAACCTTACATTTGCACTTGTCGATCAAATATATGGGCTAATTAGCGACTTAACAAAAGATAACATCTCAATAGAACACAATGAACGTTCGGCAGTGAACACATTTTCTGTATATTGCTGTTAATTGCAAACTCTACTATATAGCATTACTCCTTCCTAAACTTGTAGCGATCTGAACAACGCCGGGTTTCAAATCCGGCGACACGATATACATTATGTAGGTACAGCAATCCTTCTCAGGGAGTCCTCACAGCAGAACCCCTCCAACGATTTGCAGGAGGCCTTCTTCTTCGACTTTTAAGTTTGTCTGTCAGTTCTTTGCTGATCTTTTTTCCAAAGCCTGAAAATGTGTATTGACCCAGAAGCTATCAGCATTTGTTTTTCCATCGTTGGCATTGTCGGCAAAGCCTAGTGTCCGTTTTCGCTTAAATGGCGAGTCTGCCATGCAAGTAGCAGGAACGTTTCAAATCATTTTCGAGTTAAATATAATATAATAACTTCCGATAGTTCACTGTTTAAGGCTGGGAACTCGTGGCAATACAACATGGTAATCGTCATGAGTTCAATACCCGTGCCGACTTCATTTTTCCTTTTTTCTCTATTTTTTTTTTTTCACTTCAATTGATGTAATTTTTAATTTACATTTCTTCTAAATTTAGAATTATCAATATTTTTATATTATTTATTACTATTCGCAGCGTTTTCATTAAATTTTAATCATTCTAAATTTAGTCCAATCGATTGAAAAACAAATAGAAGGAAGAAAAAAGAAACCGGTACGAGTATCGATGAGAATCCGATGAATCGACAAAATACTACATCTGGTGTTAATTATTTCAAAATTTCTGTAGCTCGCTCCCAGAATAAATTTGGCTAATTTTGAATTTTAAGTTGCGTTTTGTTTCCGATTTATACGCGACAATAGCCCTGACGTATAACTACATCCAAACAACACGGTAATCCAATGGAATCCGTCAATAGGTAGCTGATAAAAGTGTCTCTGTAATTTACGCAGTGCCGTATAGACAAAACTCAAGAAAAATATACTTTCAGAAAATAAATACTAATGTTCTCCAGGACTTTTTGTAAAAAATTTAATTCTATTTCGCTATATCATCTTGACTACTTTGCAGAGCTTATAAAATTATAATTCATCGTAAATTGCGTTTCTTTTACGCAATTTATCACAATCAGGCATTAAAATTTTCTAGTTGGGATGAATTTGGAATTATAGTCAAGTTGAACTTGACTTAAACCCAATAGACTGCAGATATCAATTCAAGATTCATACCAGCGAAAAACCATTTTAACACCTGGTTACGATAACACGTGCTGGATACAGCATAGAGCCTAATATTTATTGAGGCAGTGTTCTAGTCTAGAATTTTGAAAAAATCGATTTTTTGATTTCTGCATATTTTTAGAGTTTAGACATTGACGAATATATCCTCGAGAGAAAACTTTAAAATTCCAGTAATTTATGTAGTTATAGCTGTTTTAGTGACGCACTGTAAACCCTTCAAGCCGGAGCATATGAGGCAATGCCTGACAGGTGACCATTTCAGCTATAAATTATATAAATGTACAAATATAGGTCAACCCAAAACACTTAAAAATCGAAAATATTTTTGTGTTTACTTTTCATTTCAGCTCAGTCGAGCCTTTAAAAGTCTACAAGTTTATTACAAAACTACATTTTTCAACATGGTTAACATGATATCTCAAGTTCTGTTTACCCGATTTACTTCAAATTTTGTACCAACCTTCAATATATATCCGCCTATCGCCCCTACCACTTTTGTACCAAAATTATTTTGCTAACTATTTTAAAAAATTAAAAATTATGGAAAAAAACGGGTCAAAAACTGTTTTTTGTTTTCCGACAGCTGCCGTTTCGCGAAAAAATATTTTTCAGTTATCTTTTTGGTAGGGACTATAACGACGTTCTTACTAATAATGAATATTTTTGGTAATTTTATTTCAGACGACCAGATGGGTTGCAATCGTATCAACCAGCACAGGGATCTGTCAGTTAATGTACACCGCGAATCGAGCCTCGACTTTTGCACTATTGGAAAGAGGACAATTTTCCAAGCATTTTTTGTAATTACATTTTTGCGGATTATCCATTAGGTTTCGAGAAAACGGCATTTGAAAATCAAAATTTTACATGCATTTTAGATAGGGATTTCACTAAAACGAGTGTTCTATTGGCGGTACGCGTGGATTAATATACCCTTACTGATAGACGTAACACTTGTATTCAGTTGTCGACCACCGTTTTTAGGGTGGATTCTCGATTGCCTTGGTTGCGTTCGTCAAAACGGCGCGTAGCGCCCGGAGCGGAGTAGACCGGAGCGGAGAGTGCGAAACGCTGACTCGCTAAAAATATCCCCCTAGATAGCTTCAACTCGCCAAAGGTGCTACTCGAAAAGAGTGAATCTCGTTTTTAATTATTAGCTTTTCTATTATTTTTTAATTTGTTGCATAATGTTGAGTAATAATTATAATGAGTGCGGTTACAAGCAAGGGGTTCGATAGTGTAACAATCGCGTCTGACGGCTTATGGAGAAATACATGTAAAATTTTGATTTTCAAATGCCGTTTTCTCAATGTGCGGTCTCAAAATGCTCAGAAAATTGTCCTCTTTCCAATAGTGCAAAAGTCGAGGCTCGATTCGTGGTGTACATTAACTGACAGTAGCCAAAAATTTTTTTGTAGATTTTCAAAATATCAATAAATATGTCCTAAAAAAAGGAATGGTAAAAATATTGTTTGTTTCCTTTTTATCGAGTTCGAAAAAACACCTAAAATTTATGGATCTAAACTAGAACACTGCCTTAATATTAAGTATATTATTATAGTAAAGCAAAATATCCTGTTTATTAATTCCCAACAAATTTTTAATTGAAGAAGAAAGTGTCAAAATTTGAATTATTTCAGTTAAAATGGTAATCGTAGTTGTAATTGGTAATATTTCATATAAAAAGCTGCTTACATCAAGTTATTTAGAAAGTTAAGAAGGATTCTATTAACTTTTATACCCTTCAGGTTTTCTAATGAAAAATTACATATTTATCTTTTTATAGTAGACTAACGAATTAAATTTCCACTATAGGTAATGAAGATTAATGATGATATATTACTTGAAATATTGTAGTGCTGTTGTGACTTTTAATAATCAATTAAGTAATCGTATTATCATTATGATATTAGTTCAATACTACACAAAATATATAAAACCAAATAAAATTTTTAGTATCTTACGAAATTAAAATTTTGATAGTGCAGGTTGTAGTGGAGGCGAAAATGTTTGAGTTATAATAAATTTTATCACCAAAAAATTGATAAAAACGAATTCTATTTCCCGTTCTACATCATCATTTTCAGTTTTTCAGTTCACTTCTAAACCATCGGTCTCTTTCACTTTCAAGAAAGGTAAAAAGATTTCAACATTAAGACCCCATGGCTGCTTAAACCAGAATGGAGACTGCCTGGTAACCGTTTTTAATAGTTGATGGTGGTAGGCTTTACGTGCTCTCCGAATCAAGGAGACGACCAAGGAATAAATATCCCAAAAATTGTGTGTACACTCGTTTGGAATTCCTTTGGAAATCATTGGAATTCCCTTGGAATTCCTTGAAAATTCCTGGAATTCCTTGGAAATCCCTGCAACTCTCTAGAAATCACTAGAATTCTTCAGATTGCATTTTGATTTGAACTCATTGGAATTCCTTGGCAATCACTGGAATTCTGTGGAATTCTTTGAAAATCCTTGGAAATCTTTGGAATTCCGAGTCTTGTGTACAGAAATTTTACTGGATATTTACCCCTTGGAGACGACCAAATGAAAGTCTTCAGTTTTCAGAGTCAGTAGTTGTTTTGCTAACTTACTAAGTCAATAGCTGCCTCCATATTGCTTGGAAAATTTCAAGTGGGTCTCTGTAGCTCAATAATGGCAATTTTACATGTTAACAAATGCTTCTAAACAGCTAAGTGTAATCATTCCATATTCTCAGCACTCACTGGCAACAATTCGTCACCATTCCTTCTACTGATAGGAAGTCATTTTCTATTCTGTTTAAGAACTGAACTTTCATGATGACCCAGCAAACAGGAAAGGGAGATAAGCCACCTCTACAACCTGTAGACTTGTAGACAACCTACAACCTCTACAGCCCTACAGCCAAAAATTCGCTTTTGTGAAGATTATTAATTATAAATAATTATTATGTTTGAAAAATAAAATCGTTATGAAAACGGACCTTTCCCTCTCATGCGTAAAACTTACACTTGATTTTCAAGAAGTAAAACATTCATGGTAAGCAAAAATATTTTGAAGAAGTAAAAGTAACACCTACCTGATGTTTTTTCTTTATCCAATTTTGACAGCAAATATTCTTCAGGTGATTTTTCGATTAAGCTAAGGCAATACAAATGGCGATCACACGTGGCAATTATGTCACTCTGGAAAAAAGTTAAATAATGTATTAGTATATTTTGTATACAAATATATTTCTTAAAAGAAAACCAATTTTTCATACTTGGAAATATTCACTAATAAATAAATTTCTATTGGAAGCAAATTTATTAGTGAATAGTAATTCTTCTGGAATATGTTTATAAAGATTGCTTTGGTTAAACTTCAAAATAAGATATGAAAATTTTACTGCATTAAGACAACTTCCCCTACCCAAAATTTGGCAAATGGAGTTAAAAATCGAAAATGATTTCTGTTCATGGGAAAAGCAAAATAATGAATACCCTTAATTTTGAAAACTATAAATCAGATTTAATCAAATTTTTCATTTTTGGGCCATTTACTTCCTGATAAATATTTATTGTAATAATCATATCCGCCCCTATAAAACGACCCCTTTTTTAAGACTTTTTAAAAAAAGAAGAAATCAATTTATATTTGATGTGGCTTAATGAGCAAAAACTGGCTACAGTTACAATCAATAAATTGATAGCAATTGACGCCCACTGTGCCCGTAACTACTTTGTGCCCCCCCCCCCCCAATCTTCACAGATTAATTTGAATCAATCACTCTTCATTCAAACATTCCCAAATTAAACAAACTTAAAGAAACGCTTACTTCCGTTTTAGTTATGTGTTCCGTGAGGTTTCCCGAAAATATTTGATTGAAAATTTTGGCCATTTGTAATAATTCGTCTCGCGAAGCTTTCAAGAGATGGCGTATATCTTCACTATCGCTCTCTGATTCTAATACTGGAAATGTTGTTAATACTTTTCGTTTAAATGGGGGTGAAAATTCAGGATTTGTGGATTGTGCAGACCAATCGGATTGACTGTCCAAAAAGTTTCGGTAGTCTTCCCCAAATTCCAGAAGTCTGCGGGCAGCATCGGAATCTTGTGCTTCACTATATGCTTCAGAAAGATATTTTTCCTAAAAGAAATTAAAAATGTAAGTTAATATCGTCCACGTATTTAAAATAAATAAAATTACCTGGTAACTATCCCAAGCTTGTTCGGATAGTGAGCTCGATTGCTCTTCTGCATTGTGAATACTACTTTTACTTGGACTGTTGTCTCTGATATCTTGCGACAGGTATGTGGTAGCTTCTCCAATTTTAAACATGGGTATCCTAAAAACAAGAGAATAATTAGCTTCAAATGTTGATAATTTAGCCTTTAAAAATAAAATATGGCGAAACAAAATAGCAGCCCCGAATTGAGAAAATTAAAGGGGGGTTTAGATTTATTTGCCCCTTGTAGTGCCGCGGAAGTGCCCCTCCCCCAGTTCCGGGTATGAAAATAGCTAGACGTAATAAAAAAATTTTTTAATTTGTTTGACAAACCGTCAAAATATTTGCGATTGATCGATCACCAAGCAACCGAGGGTACCGTTTTGTTTGGTACAAATTTGGATATTAAAAATTAATGTTTTTAAAATGGAGTAAACAATTTGTGAAGCAGTAAAACCGCCATCTGGCAAAAGCATAAAATCTTAAAATAGTGCACCCTAAGGTTAAGACAAAGAGATTTTTGATTATTTTTAGGTTAAAGTTAACGGTTGTTTTAATAAAATAACAAAGTTTATTAGCGTATTACAATGTTGCTACAATACCTATCCATGCCTTCCAGCCATGGGTAATTGAATCATTGTAGTTTATTAACATTAATTTAAATAAACCGAACCGACCTGAAAAAACATAATAAAGATTAATTAAGGCTTAACAAAGTTAGTTTTAAATAATAGTGAACAAAATTTCACCAGCACACGCTAGATGGCAAAAAAAATTGCAGACAGACACAAATGACTTTCACATATTAAATTTTTACTATTAAATGAGCACTTATAAGAAAATCATGACATAAATCAATAGAATACATTGAAAATGCAAATCATTCGAAGTTAAAATTTCAAGTAGGTATACAAGAGTAAAAGTACTTGAAACCTTGAACCTCTCCTTGTAAAGCTCTTTCTTTTTTGATTTACAACCCATAAATACCGAAGTTAACTGGCAAGGTTTGGCGCATTCAAAAACCGAATAATTTATGTCTCAAGTTTTTCAATTTTCATTTCAAAAAAACTTGTCTCAACTTCTTTATCAATCTCAAAGTGTGGGTGTTCCGTAATTAATTAGCTGTCGGGTGCATCATTAATTTTTATTTATTTAGTTAATAACGACGTTTTAACTAAATATGGCCATAATGTTGGCAATATAGGCAAATGTGGGATTCAAACCCACAACTACTACATGTTCCGCTAATTTAGCCGTTGGGATTAATCGTTGCGTAATGTGCATCTTATAATAGCAAATACTGAAGTTAAGATACCGTAAGACGGGGTGAAATTGGTCAGGAAAAATAAATCAAACAGAAAATTATTCCGCAAAATAATTGACGGGTCAGTTAATCTAGCTATATTATCGGATAAGAAGTTATATTAGCAGGGAAAAAATAAATGTTGAATTAGTTGTATTATTACATGTTATGAAAATAATCAAGAAGTACCTAAGGAGCTGTAGGCAAAATAACGGGACCCGTAGTTTAAACGTAACAGATTAAAGACGATAATAATATTATTCAATTAGCTATAGATTGATATCAGACATCTTTGTAATTTGATTCGAATCGAGTTTTAGCAAATTAACTTAATCGATTTTTATTAAGCCCAGCCATATCAAATTTGCACTTGCGTAACAATTATCTTTCTTTTGCAGTAGTTGGTATAACTGTCGTTTTAATTAAGATTCATATTTTGATAGATTTTTTCGCCATAGGTTTACAAAAATTTAGGTTGATGGAATAAATCAAAAAATTCAAAGAAACGATTTTGATTCGTCGGTTAGCCTAATATCGGACAGATAAATTGGCGGAAAATTATATATCTTTCGATATTATGTATGTCAAGCTTACCAACATAATTTTTTAATATACCCCCAAATTACCTTTTTTCCAAATCAAATAATAATAATAATAATAATTTTAAACGCTGGTATTCCCCGACTAATATTAATTTTTTACGTTGATGTAAAAAATTCCTTAATTGAATTACTTTCCTTCTTAATATTGGTTGCACTGCCGTTTTAGGATTCATTAAATCATTTATAAATTTTTTCCAGTTAGCGTCAAATTAAACTTCCAAACAAAGGTGGTACCGCGGTTGAGGTATTAAAAATTGCCAACTTGGACATAAATATAACTTCCGTAGTTATAAATATAACTTAGACTTGACTTTCTTGCACTATAATTTACTATTTAAAGTTAGAAGAGATTATCTTAATTAAACTGCAGTGGCGCATCCAATGCAAGGGCAGGGCGGTGAGCTCACTCCTTGATGTATTTTTAAATATTACCTAAAACTGTTCGCTCGCTATTTAAGGTGTGCTTGACCTTGAAATTTTTCAAAAAATTAACTTCAGGCATCTTGAGAAAAAAATATCCGAAATTAAGTGCTCACGCAAGCTACACCTGCATGCTTAACTAGCACATATAATATTTTTTTGAGTCTTGCAATTTTAATTAAGAATGACCTAACCAAATTAGTCTTTTGTTATTATAATGAAGTGACAGCAAAATTATTATTTTTAATATCATTGAAGAGTTATTTTGAAAACTATGAGTTAATAATACACACACGGTTCGTCGCGTTGAAGTTACAATGACTTGTGGTTTAAATTTAGACATGGAAGGAACTCAATTATGTAATTATTAAAAATTGGCGACAATTCTCAAAATACAAAATTAACAAATTGAGATAAAACAGGGCAAGAAATTATATGCAAAACAAAGTTGTTACAAATTATTTTCCAATTAAACCGGATAGTTTAGTTAGCTTTCATGGCTTGTAAAAAATAAAAAGTTAAATGAAAGTGGTTTAAATTGTCAAAAATAAAAAAAATTAACTGTACATTCGTTTAAGGTTCCGATTATTTTGTTGTGTTTTGACAAGATCATATGTCAATTTTACAGTTGGGTTTACATAACGAATAATTTATCTTGACAGTTCAATCAAATGCTAAAAATGTGGTTCATAAACCACTGAGACTTATTTGATTTCAAGTGCAAATTCCACTTCAAAAGTGGGCTACAGCTGAATGGTACAGCAGCTACGACAAATCACTCAAATGTCAATAACTATTACAAAAGTCAATTTTAATTTAGTGACCTTCTTGGCGTGTGGTACTGATGTGATGTAAAGCTCGCCCACATTGCGTTAATTTCTTTGTATTGTTCGATGAGCGAACTCCTGACCCATTCTCATTTTTTTGAATAGAGAACCTACTGTAAAGTTTGGCTAATAAAAAGGCTGCTAATGGAAACTTACCTCATAGGCCAAAAAGACTGTTGGTTTTGGCAATCGACAAAACGATCGACAAAACCAAACGTTGCTCGTTGAAGAACTTTTTTTCTTCAATTTATTCTTTGAGTTCATCACCATCACATGTACATGTGAAATTAATTACAAAATAAATTTATGGGAAAGTCTTGGCCTCGGCCAGGTTAATTTCGAATGTTCCGAAGACGAAAGGGCAAGTTTAAATTTTTGTAAAAAATGCATAAAATTGTAATCGGAAGCAAAATCTGAATTTAAAATCAGCTCCAGTGAAATTTTCGACAAAAATTAAAGCAGATTAAATTAAAATCAAATATTCTTCCTTCGTTTTTTTTCTGAACATTTCAAAGAAATTAAAATTTAATACAAAAATTAAAGACAAAAATTAGCACTTAAATTAGATTTCCGAAGATTGGCACATTTGAATATTAATTATTTAGGCTAATTAATTTTAATCAAGTTTTTTAATATCCTGTAAGTAATTATTTAAACAGAAAGTTTAGCAAATAAACAAAATTTAATTTAATTGAAAACTTAGCATTGCTAAGATATTTATTTGATCAAGTAATTATTCAATGATGATTAAAAGTTAGCTCGGTAATTATTTATGTAAACTTTAATTACCCTAATTGGAATTTAAAAATACATTTTTATTTATAAACTTCGCCAATAAATCCGTTTTACTTATTAATTAGGTATTGTAAGTGAATCAATGAATAGTTTTACATGCGAAATTACATCACGTGGAATTCAAACCACGGCAAAAAAATCTACCTAATCCGGATTCAAAATCAAAAAACCTATAATTGTACATAGTATTACTTACAATTTCCGTATCTAGAAGGTGAGTACCGTGGGTAACAGTTATTTATACATTTCAACATAAATAATAGGTTCGAGACTTGGAATCTTTGTTTTTCTTTTAATTAATCCATTCAAGTGACAGCTTGACTTTTAAAATAAAACAATCGAAATAGCGTCTACTTTACAATATCTTCAATAGACATTTCTGTGTGTGGTGCTATTTATGTATTATAATACGTAGGTTGATAATTAATTTTCTACGCAGGTTAAAAATATTTGTTTGGTATTTATTTTTCTACCAGCAAGTCACCCGGTCTTGACTGTAGCTTTGTTTCTGCAGTAGTTTGAAATTGTCAAACGATTGCGCAAATGACATTTTAATATTCTTGATTAAGCTCGGGTTGGTACTATTTTTATAATTTTACTTAATTAAATTATATAAAAACTAAATTAAAATTACAAAGAAAATCTAACAACGTATAGCGCAGAGATTCCTCTGGGAAAGTCGCTTCGAAGCTTAACCACCAAACTAAGGGGGTATTCCAAGGTAAATAATTTTTTAAATGAAAAATTACTGTAACTTCCAAGTAATAAAATATTTCATATTTGATTCTGCAACAACTTGAAGATTTCTATTTCGAGTGTGTTGAGGAAGTCTTAATGTTATATTTAAAATAAAATGACGTAACAAGTAATTTTAATATCAACAAGATGGTGTTCTTACGGGCGTTTGATTTAGTGCGAGTTAAAATTTAATTACATACGTAACACTAAAATTAAATCGCTCTCAAACACCATTAAAATATCTCCAGTTATCCACAATACATTTTAAGTGACGCTAAATTAGCATTGAAAAATTGGACCAATTCCAGTTCAGAATTGAATTCTGGGTCAATTTTTTTTAAATATTTTTTCACCAGTAACTGTCACAATAAATTTTATAATTTGTTGCTTAGCGTGCAAATCAGTTTTTTTGATGATTACCTAATAATAGGAGAAAAAAATTATAATTAATTTTGCTGAACTTAATTATTACGTTTGGTCATTCACTGATATAGTAATTATTACTAGTCAGATTCACTTTTGTATAAAATTATGCCATAAATTTTACAACTTTTTACGCATAATTACAGTAACTTTGTAATTAGTTTTATTAAGGCCGGATTCACACTTTTTGCTTTAGTTCCATAAATTTATGTGAAAACCTTGCCTTTTGTTATATTTTATTTGTGTTTATCGGCTTTATCAACCGGAAGAGAAAATAATTTTACCATAATAACAAAAACCTTGACGAAATCACTAATGTAATGAAAATATGTCAATTTTATGTTACGGTTAACAATATATCAACAAGTACATCACAATATATATTGATATGCAAAGTATAACTTTCAAGCTCACTTGGCAAGGTCGCTAACTTATTTCTAATTTTCTTTAACCCATCTCATTTTTTATTTTTTGTGCTGTTTTCAAGATCAACTACTTTTCAACGATTAATCATCACCACTCACTAAGTTTTATATTTCAACATTCGATATTTATAGGTTGGTACAATAAAAACTTTTTCTGAAGCTTTAGGACAAAAGAATGGATTCGTAGATTTCTCAGAGTCAAGTAGTTTTCCAATCCGACTTAATTTGCAATTGTAATTTATTTTTTGCTATTGCAATTTCTTAATTAATATTGTAATTTTTCTGAGTTGCAAAATAAAAATATATTCAAGCACCATAAAATAAAAATGTTGCATTTTGTACCAACGGCCATTAAAACTTATGTAACAATAGCTGCTGCCAATAAAATAATTATGTAAAACCCAATCAGTACATAATTATTACTTCATTTCTTCAATTCTCAAGTTTATCAAAAACCTGCATATTTATTTTATTTTGGCGATGACTAATAGGGGGCGTACCGGGAGATACTGTGATTCTCTTCAAGGACGAGAAGGGAAGCTTTCAGTTTTGGTCAACACCTGTCCTGTTCGTGCTCGTGTGTTAAATCCAGGTGCCTGAATTCTATTTAACTTCCCAAAATTGTCCATAATTTAGTTCCTCCAAAATAACTACGATACAAACACGCTTCAAGTTGATTTACGTATCAAAAAACACAAATTATATCTTATGCTGACAGCATTTTATTTGAAATAAGTCATCTTGAAACGCACCGAACAGTTGGTCCCTCACGAAGATGAAATTTGAAATTTACCGCTACTTCGCAATGTATTAAAAATTATTTTCAGTTTATCAGTAAATATTTTTTAACGTTTTGCCCACCGAGAAGAATAACTGGTAAAATTAAATTTTTAATGATATTGCCGTGAGGCAAGTTTAATTTTCTCTTCGTGTATGAAGTTTCGCCATATTTTGAATTGGTACAAACACTTACCCTTTGGTATATCCATCTTCGTTACTTTCGGCATCACTGGTGTTGGATAAGGTGCTTAAACTCTGTTGACCATTATATACAGTGGAAGGGTCGCTGGCAGTGTGCCTCTCAATGTTGACTATTTTATAACTTGATCCCGAAAACGACCCAGATTTGATTAATGTTCCAACGCGTTCCCGTGAGTTTTCTACTGGGTTGAGTGGGTCGTTCGAGCTTCTTCTTCGGCTCTGTAAAATTTTGGCACTCATACAATGTGGCATAAATCTTAATTTCTAAAATAATTAAACCTCTAATAATAGTGTGAACTTACGTTACTTTTTTTTCTGAACTTCAAACGCCTACGGCGTACGGGCGTACTGTTATGCTCTACTAATGTGGTTCCGCCTTCTTCCATTGTGGATGAGGTAGAATTTTGATATACACTAACGCTATTCGAACTTGCTGCAAAACTTTTTGAATATTTTGGACTCAAAGATAACTGATGGAGTGCCGACTCAGATATCGAAAAATTTTCACTTTTGCTGCCCCTGTAAATAAATCAATATGTTACTTCCAAATAATATTTTTACCAACTCATAAATAAATTATTAAATAAACATACGAGTACTAGGCAATTATGTATATATCCGCGAAAAGTCGATCCTGTTACTTTAATAATATTTTAAATTTGTGCCAGTACAAACCAATTTTAATTACATTGTTAATGTAATAAAAACTAACGGAATTGTGATTAATTACTAATATTTGATAATTACCACCTACAAAACATACTCAGACTAAAATATAATTATGGTTTTGTAACCCATTCATTCAAGTTTGGTATTTGAATAGAAATTTTAGCCACGAAGTTGAACTCCCACAATTGCTCTATTTAAAAAAAAAGACAGTTGGCGTTTAATTGAACCTTTAATATACAAATGGTCAAAGTAAAGCTATAGCAGCTGCAGTAATCAAGTTATTAGGTAATACAGGGTGAGTAACGCAACTGCAATATAGTCCGATAATTTATCGACATTTTTCATTCGTTTACAACTGGATCTCTTCTTTTTGGATGCCATTTCATTTTTGAAAAATTAAGTTATATGTAAAATCGTTAAGGAAGAATAATATATAAATGCAGTTTCACTCGGTAGTTAAATTAACATAGCAATTTTGAACTTCCGTCCACCTTCCGTCGAAACACGTGGTAAACAATTCCAATCCTCTACGGATATAGGTAAGCACGTGCATGTTTTTAACTCAATATTCAAGAACTTATTTTCTTTGTTTTCGCCTCGTAATTATGGGTTTCAGTTAAATACTTGACAACTTAAGTGATTCAAATTAAGAAACTATTCGGTTTTTAAAACGTTAATTTACATAAAACACCTTTGTTGTAAAATAATGCAGGGTTGCCAGAGTTACACTTGCGGTTTCCAAAAAAGTGTATCTGTGACAACCCTGTAGATAATCCAAAAAATTTGTTTAATACATAGTATTGAAGATACCGCTATTGGAACATCAAACACTTGAAGTGAGAAACGGTTGTTCTCCACCTTAACTTCATCAAGCATCGTGTAAACATATTTGAACTTCCATTTCAAATGTTGACTTTCCAGATAAGTAGTAATCCAAAAATTTTAGTTGAATTTACGTGTCTGCTTAACGGTGGCAGACAATCTTGCAAGCTTTACACGCGGATACTTGATTTAAAACACGGTCATTACTACTAATACGTCGGATGGACGCAATCATAGTTTACACGCTCAAACAATTTGTGCAAATTGCTTTGGATCAGTAAATTTCTGAAAACAAATCATACCGCTTTTCTCGTGTTAAAAATTTGAATCTGATGTTAAAAAAAGTCAAAAATGCCTGAAATAGCAAAAATTCCATATTTTTTTAATAGGATTGTCTTTTTATTTCAAAATAAACTTTGAAAACCTAAATTATTATAAACAATTTTCATCAATACATTTCCGTCTGTAAAATATAATATATAATATAACATATAATATGGTATATATCATGGTATATATACTACTAGTATACATACTATATACACATAGTATATGTTATGTATGCACTGTATGTTATGTACATATTGACATACATACGCTAACCACAATATTGGTAGAATATTAAAACACAATAAAAAAAAATCAAATAGACTAAAAATGTGGGGCACCAATTCTACGTAAAATTAATATTCTCATACTTTTAGTCAGTTTAATGTTTTGAAGGGGACAAATAAAACGTTTTATTTCTACAAAGATTATTATTATATTAATTAGATGTCTAAACTGGCTACCGTTGCAAGGTAAAGTTTTCTTTGTTAATCTGATTAGTGGATTTCAATTATTATCCTTGAGTAAATGCAATATAGATTAAAATAAATGGAAGCAAACCAAACAATTTAAATAATTTTGCAATAATTAAAGAGTGAATGTATTGAGGTATTAAAATATCGAAAGTAATTGTCAATAAAATCAAATATTGATTCATAGAGATATCGTTAGGTTATACCTATCTATAATATTCTCTACGACAGCGCTTCATCGATAACAAAGTTGTTATTGACAGAAGAGAAAAAAGATAAGATAAAATTTTATGTTATTTATTAGCTACGCATAAAAAATTGTTGTAGAAGCAATTAGTCAAAGTAAATAAAATTTGCAAATATTTTTAATAAACAAGGAAGTTAAATCAAAATATTTAGGTTGCTCGATTGAATGGAGCAAAATTTTTGAAAGCGATAGATTTCATATCCAATTTATTTTTTTCCTCCTAGAACGTGCAAATTTTCAATTGAAGTCAATTTTAATCTCTAACATTATAATCGATTGTTAATATTTTTTTATATTAGCACAATACATATATGCATTTACTTTCGTTATTTTTTCTCGAAAGGAAGCGTGAATCGATTTTCTGTTTTTATTTAAATTAATTTTTAATTGTTTAAAAAATTATTAAAAAGTGACTGTGTTATTTTGTAATGTCAAAATATTATTATTTTGAATTACGTAAGCAGAAATTTCGTTTTAAAACCGCAAAATAAATCTTAATATTGAGTTTTTAATTTATTACTGGTTACACTGATTATTTTCACTACGCAAAACACCAACTAAGTTTATGTTGCTAATATTTTTTATAATAAATCGCAAAATTACAGCTTCTTTTATTGTACCAGTAGTACTACTTTTAAACAAAACCTGACCTGGGGGATATTCTAAAACATATATTCAAAATTCTAATCAAATACTGCAAAACCCTACCCTTAACATTTTCGAGCAGTCAAACACGTTTGCTTTTATCTTAGGAGAAATATGTAAAGTAGTTTTCTTGTTCATCGAAGATTACCGTATTATTAATTATGAAAAAGTGTTTTTTTGCACGGTCGACTGAAGCGAACGTGTTTGTAAGCGAATTTGGTCGGCGATAATAATTGACGACAAAAATCAGCTGATTTGTACTATTTAATCAAACTTGTATTTAAACAAGCCGAAAATGCTAATTGAATGCTAAATACTTAACACATGGTATGTAATTATTACAGAAGCAATGAAAGAGTATATTGTCTAACCATAATTACATCCTCATCCATCTCTCTTCATGTGTCATCTTTATTTGCTAAATAAAAATCATCATAATATATGAATACATCAGGAAAATTAGGCAATTCTTGGTTTTGATAATTTTTTCCTTCCCATTCTATCCAGTTAAATAATGGGAGTGGACACTACTAAGATTAATCTTGGTATCAGTTTTGGTTTTCGGGTATATTTTGGTTTACAAAAATACTAGAAAAACTTCAGAACATAAACAAACAGTTGATGACGCAGAGAATAAGTTAGAAATAACTTTTCCTTCAGAAAGTGTTTCTGAAGACTGGACATCCAGTTCATCCAATCCATGGATTCCCCTAAAATTTTGCAAGATACCCAATACTGCCAGTTGTTAAAATGTTATTGGAACTTCTAAAAGTCGTTATACAAATAATTGTATCACGGAATTCTACAGAAACTGTTGCCCATCATTAAACAGAGGTTGCCTACAAAGAGACATTAGCAGATGATACCAACCGATTTTTTCTAACGAGACTTCGCGTGTTTATAGTGGAAGCAGGTATGTACTAATAAAATCATAAAATATTAGGAATAGGTACGCAGCTGTTTGCGAGAAATTAAGGGTAGAACTTTTTGTTGTTTAATATAACAACATAGTTTTTTTCTATGATTTTTTTAAGTGTGATTTAGAGGTTAAATTGATAGGCTACAGAGCAGGAAACCGCGGTTCAATGCCTGGTCGCAGTGCTTACAGAACCATGAGTGCCAAGTGTCAACTTGGTGCATTAATGGTAATAAAAGGGCCAAGTTCTGAATTTTAAAAAAATAAGAGATAAATTCATCGATCAACAACAAAATACTTTAAATTTCTTTCACGTTTAAACTACTGTAAATAAATATATGCTCTTCTGGACTTTTTTGAAGAAAATATAATTCTCCACAGAGAATATTTTTGTACCTGCGTATTCGTAATATTTTAGCCGAATAATTATTGAACAATAAAAAAAAATTTAATTATTTGTTTAAACATTCACTGCTTGTATAATTTTGAAACCATTCTATTGTTGGTTCGGTATTGTTTTATAAATTTCTGATATCACTGGAACTACAGCAAAAATGTATGTAGTATATTATATGTTGGTTCTTTAAACCTCAATAAACCTTTAACTAAAAATTTTTAAATTTAAACAAAATAATTAATTTTAATTTTTTTGAATTGCCCCCTCCACGTGTTTTATTTATAAAAAAAGTTTATTAAATAAATCAATCAAAGAAAATCAATAAGAGACGGTGACAATTTAATTAAATAAATAATGTATATCCCCGGGGATACAAATAAATTGTTGTACGAGACTGTTAGTTATATAGTTTTAATTTAACTAAGTAAACCAGTTTTTTTTCGTTGTCCACTCGTAATTAAATCGATGTTAATGTCTACTAAATTAATGGCCGCAAGCCATTGTTTAAATTAAGGCACTTAAAATTTAACGAATATTTCTGGTTAATTTTACTGTAGGTACGTTCCATATTCCTGAATGAATTACCAAAATTTAAATGGGCACATAAAGTGTTACGGCAGAAACGATTAATATTTAAAATTTAAATTTAATGCAAAAAGGTGATTCATTGAATAAAAAAATTTACTTAATTACCATATCTCCGATGAAACAGAAGCTAATAAATAGAGCTTGTTGAGGAAACACACACAAAAGCCGAATTCAAATAAATAAAAAAAAACAGTGGGGTTCCTAATCAATTATAATAAATCAAAATATTTTTTTATGTATTCATATTGCTAGAAAGCGAAAAAGGTTTCATCTTCAATGACGCGAAACAATCCAATTTAGAAATAAGACATCAAAACGAAACTTTTTAATTTACGCACAAACATTCTTTTTTAACTTCCGTTATCGTTTTTCAAACTAACAATTATGGTAACACAACCGTTCACTTTTTTTGCAACCCTGTAGATACAATTTCGAGTAACGCAAAATTTAATTACCTACACCGCACCGTGTCCTAAATAAAAAATTTGCGGAAACTTTTTTACTACGAAAAATTAAAAAATAATTAACTCATGCCTTTTGGTGACGACAAAACGGACAAAAGTGGGTCTAGGTGACCGAAGGAATTATCTACATGCCATTAAAAAAATATTAAATTATTTCAGATTTGATGTAAAAGTTCACACGTCCGTGTTTATCTAGTGTAACCAGGAGAAAATTTGTTAAAGCAAATAAATCGTGCGTGCATGTCCAATATAATGACTAAATTACCGTTTTCGTTCGTATCAAACGTCAAATATTTGGGTAAATTTTGATTTATCAATAACCGGTTCGCATTTTTTCTTTATCGCAAAATTTCCATTATCAGAATACAAATATTATTGACTTACCTTAGTGGGGCGTAAGGTAACTGTGATATGCACGAAATGCTCCAAGGTCTGTTTCGTTTAAGATCCGTTCTTTTCTGCCTGAGGAAAACTTTTGGAGAGGATTGTGTTTTATCGGTATCGATTCCGACGACACTAGAACACAGGTCTTGCATTGCACGACATGTCGCTACACTTTCGTTTAAATCTTCAGACGACTGTGAATCTTTGTCCTCTTCCTCGCAACTCGCATCACAACTATCGATTGGTTTTTCCATATTTAGCCACTGTTTTACCCGCGACATTTTATTTAAAGGCGCTCCAGTACTCGACTTTATTTTTTTAACCGGCGATTCGCGAACCAACTCTTCAGCTTCTTGTACCAGCCTTTGTATGTCCTGACAAGAAGTTTTTAAAACTGAAGAATTGGTAGGTTGTGTGGTGACCGATGTGTGATTTTTTTCAATACTGGAGTAAGTCCATTCGTCTTCCGAGCTTTCTTCCATTGTAGTTTGTTGTTTCGTTTTGGAACTGTTCGACGTTTGAATTTCTGAATCGGTTGTGTCTTCGTGTTTGAAATAGTAGGTGCCCAAGTTTGGTGCCTTGCGGTTCGACCTATGGAAACAAACATGAATAAAAAAAATTTGGGAAAAAATTCGGAATACAAACTTTGTAAATGTTGAAGAGTCCTCGAGGAATTTCATTCGTTCGGGCGTTAAGTTCGTTTCGTTTACTTTTATACAATTTTCATCCTTGGGCTTTATCATCATGACCGTGTTGTTGTTGTTTGAATGAATGTGCTCCGTTTCGTTGTTTACGTTATCCTATCAAGGAAATGGTGGTGTAATGAATGAACTAGGTATAAATAATAATCGTTTTTACCTCGGAAACCGATGTGTTGTCTTCAAACGTGTACGAGCTATCGGCTAATCGTGGATATTTATTTAAAGGTTCGTCGTCATTTTCACTTTCGGATGATTCTGTTTGACTAGCGTGGTTCTGGAAAACCGCAAGGACCCGTTAAAACATTATTTATTTATAGAAATGAACTTACACTTACTTTACCATAAATATTTTTAGAAAGAGAATCAATATAACATTGCCACTCCAAAGACCTGAGAAATAATAAGTGCCAGCGTCTTTCCAGTCCTCTTGCTATACGGCGCACATTTGCACCCTCGACTCCGTCATTTTGCAGTTTACTCAATTTTACAACTGAATTCACAAATTTACCATGACTTTCTATGTCACGATGTAATAGCTGCAACAAAAACATTTATTTAATTTATGATAATTGCAGTTAATTGATGGTTATTAAAAATTACATTTTTAACACTTCCTATACTTTTTATTCCTGTGAAACAGTAAATAACCGTAACGAACTCGAACAATTTTTACAGATTATTCGAAGGTCCCTTAATAATCGGTAGGTAAATTATACAAAACACACGCACGTGATGTATTAAATAATGCGGAAATACAATTCGATTATGTTTTATTTCGCCATAGGGAAGGGTGAACGTTATGAAGTTATGATCTACTATCTACCTATAGAAAAACCGAAAAAATATTCGAGTGTTGTTTTCCTTTGACATGGGTAACCGTAACTATGCAACGGATAGAACTGATCATTAAATTTAAATATTCCAAACGAAAACCATTATAATCGTACAATTTCCCTCTATCATTATAAAAATATTACCTTTGCCTTTCAAGCTAATATTATAAATGTAAAACAATTAATTACATTACCCAAATAAACTTTCATAATTTTTTAAAATCGTCACTCTCAAATCAAGCTATAACAACAATCTGATTAAATGATGTGATGGTA
This sequence comes from Cantharis rufa, assembly GCA_947369205.1. Classification (NCBI taxonomy): domain Eukaryota; kingdom Metazoa; phylum Arthropoda; class Insecta; order Coleoptera; family Cantharidae; genus Cantharis; species Cantharis rufa. The sequence continues at coordinate 24,288,444 of OX376309.1, forward strand.
CAAAAAGTTCATATCTGATTAAATCAATCGAGTCAACTTTTAAGGTAATATGGTGCGTCAAGAAAAACTAGCAGAAAGAACTTTTATTAGAATTAATAGAAAGAAATCTCAAAAAACAGAAAAGTTAGGTTAGGTTATCGTTAAAAAAATCTAAACACTTTTGCGTAAAATAGTTAAGTTTTGTAATATAAAAAATACAAAACGTGTGTTTACCGGAGGCGGATAATTACTTGAAACGTGAATAAGCGTTCCGCGTTTACACATCAGTGTGTTCCATCGGATGATGCCAACACAAGATACCAAAATGTTGGTTTTGACGTAAAAAACACCGATAAATTGGAATGTATATTATATAGTTTCCTCGTGTGAGTTTTTTGCTAATATTAATTACTTCTGATTGCATAAATTAGAGAACTTCCGCAATTTTAAATTTTGTAAGCATCGTTAACATTAATTATATGACCATTTAACTCTTATTATCTCGCCGGTTCTCCAAACAGAAGAAGAATCAAACCATAACATTTTTTTCCTAGACGCGTTCCATTTCAATTAGTAAGGTTGGCATCATTTGGCTGCACGTATTTTAATGATCAAAAATGCATCTCATGTAAAAATATGGATCCCGTTGTAATTAAATGAACTATTCATGAGTAAAATGAAATGAAAGCAAATGTTTAAGGAAACGAACACGGAAAAAAGTTGACCTGTTTACTTGAAAAACTATTAAAACCTAGTCGCGACTAGTTTCAATAATTAAAGTGAAATTATAAACGAGAATTGAAAAATACAAAATGGCTAATCTCACGACATATTGTAAATGAGAAACTGTTGCTGCCGGAAAATTATTTCAACTATATAATTTCATTATTGCTTTTATATGGAAAGTATATTCATTTAACCATTTAACGAGGTATGAACATGCAAGTACTTACAACCAACAATTTTTTTGACAATGGGCAATAGTCGGCAATTATTGTTACCAACTTGATTTCGCTGTCAAAAGCTTATTCATTATTCAAATTTGAATGGCGCCAAGAGACAAAAGGATATGCAACTGCTGATACCAATTTTCTCATTGGAAATTGAAGATCTCATTGGAATGCAACAATAATTTTGAAAGTGCAGTTTTACCAAAATTTTCATTGTTTCAAGGATGTTCTACAAGAAACTGTTAGCTTTTGTAGGTTGACTATCCTGTTTGAAAACAGGACGATCAAGATTTGTCATTTTAATAATTCTAGTTTGAAGGAAACTAGTAATTAAAATTGCCAAGAGTACAATAATTAGTTTGGCCGTGTTATGTTACTTGTGCCGTGGTTATAATTCCACGTTAAATAAGTATTTACCTGAAAATTCATGTTTTTAGAATTTCCCGTGATTATTGTGTTCTGAAGAACTAAGCCTTAAACAAAGTATACAAGGTGACTCGATAGTACAAATATCCTTGAAGGTTATCTATCGTGTAAAGCAGGGTTGTCTAGTGATATACAGGTCGCTTTTAGCAAGGTAAAAGTAGTCATAAATATGTTAATTAAAATTAACTATTTCAATTTATCATGTGTTACAATGTGTCGGGCGAGTTGAAAACTCTTGGACCACCGACCTGACGGCTGATGGTTTTAGCTCTTCAATAATATTCTATTTTAAAAATGTCTGCATAACCTATAATTACTTGAACTACAGTAGAACAAGTACAAATTCCTTAAAACTCATTACATATAGGACAAGCTTATAAAACGTTAAGGCACGTCCGGACTACCGTAGTACTGAATTGTGAAAACGTTAACATTGCAGTTTGGACAACCAACTGCAAACAAACAAATTGCAACGTTAACGACGTTCTACGCGGCTTGGCCCGCAAAATAGCTAAACAGGTCCTGGAAACGTAACAAAAGACAACTATGGTGTATCAAACATGAAACTGTTGTTTATTTGACAGGTTTTTCGAGTTTGCAAGCAGTTTACAACTTGGAAAACTAATGAACAAGTGTCACGAACGGGCAACTTTCTGTCTCAATAACTCCGAGGTGCTTGCACACTCGATATTTTCAAAATATTTATGTACGGACAGGAATCGCCAATTCAAATTGAAATTACGAAACCAATCAAAAATGGTGCTATTGAAGATACCACAAATGTTATTAACGAAATTAGTTTCCTATCATATGATTTTCCACATTGGTTTCTATTTTTAAAAATATTATCTCGACGAAATAACAAAAATGTTTTTATTATAAATGGTTCCTGTTTAATTAACCGAAAGAAAATTAAGGTTTTTCTTTGCAAGTCATTCTATTAAAAAAATACAAGGTTGCAAAATTATCTGTTATACTCAAATTCGTCATTAGCAAAGTAAGGACATTCAAATTATAAACGTGTAAGATGATACCTTATTAAAATTATATTTGAAGAGGAAAATTGCACAGCAACTTTGCAAAAAAAAATAAAATTTTAAGCAATTCAAGGTAGGACTTTTTCGACATATTTTTGACTAACGATTTACATCCTGGATAATATCAAATTAATTAATCTTGCACAACGCTAGTTTGAGAGTTAAATTTCTAGTAAGTCAATCCGTTTTGAAAATCTTAGGTATGTGTGAGTCTGGCTTTGTAGGTCAAGCGGGTAGATTTATCTCATTCATTGGAGAAAATAAACGTTTCCAAAAAACGGCATAAGAAATTATGCTTCTGTGAAGCTTGAGCAATCCAAGTATTTTAATTTTTATGTCTCGACTGTTGGATTGTTGAAACCTCCACATGTGAACCACCGCATAAATTAATTTAAAAACCAGAGCTGCCAACTCAAGTTCAAGTTCAACATAAATTTCCTTGTAATGTATACGCTTTAGTATATAAAATATGAAAATTATGTTAAAAAATACTTATTACGAAAGAAAAACATCCATGAGATTGGCTTTTCTGATCTGCCTACTCAAACCCGGCCGTTCACATTCACGAAGGCGTACAAAATACTAGTTACGAGAGCCTTGCGATTAGTCATGAAGAAATTAGCATTGCAATAAGTAAACAATTAGTGAAAGTTTACTATTATAATAAATCGGAGGAAGATCTTACTTATATGAAAATTGCGAAAAACTTTCAAATAATTTTACTTTTTCCTACTGATACAAATCTATCATAAATGATACTATAAATCTCCTTCGGGCTAACAACCTTAACCTCACAATTGTTATTTATGTGAAGATTTATTTAATTTGAAATTGAAACCCATATAGGTTAGGTTGTATACAATGCAAGTTGATGGTTCTTGTGCAACGTTTTAAATTCAAACAAAACTAATTTGAATACCATCCTACATCCTACACTTTACTGAAGAGATTACTCAAGAGCAAGTACACAATACCTAAGTATACCAAAAAAATTCATTGGTACATCGCATTTCAAACAAGCCGAAGAATAATAGAGTAACGACATTCACTAACTTTTTTTTATTCTAGTAGTTACCTTTTCGGGTCATAAACCGCAATACCAACTTAGAAACCGATCAGACATTGTTGACAAGTGCTCCGGGGGGGGGGGGGGGGCAGATATGTAGAAAACTTAAAATGCAGCTTTTGTCAAGAGATAAATTCGAATCTTGCTTTTTAACAATAAAAACAAAATGCTAATAGACAATTTAATATTGAAAGTAAATTTTTAGTTTGGAATTTCATTTTTATTTAAATTTAATGGTCAAGAATTAATTTTATATTGAACAGTTGCTTGATTGTGGTTTATACGATATGTAAACAAGGATGTCAACAAACACAAATATTTTGTGGTTCTTTAAAAACTTCGAAATAGAAACTTTTAAAAAATGTCGAAACGTCAGTGTCTGCTACACCACGTGTATAACCTCAAATAATTCAAGTTTTTTAAATGAAATTCGGTGTTGGGAAAACAATAAAAATCAAAATAATTCGTTCAGCCAAATTCACACTACTTATTAGTGGTCCTTTAATTTGCGTTTAAATGTCATCAATTTTAAACGCATCAGTCTTTCTCTGGAAACGTCAGCCAAATCCGTGGGCAACGTTCAACATTAAATCATCCATTTAATTGAGCATACCGCCCAATCTTATCTCTCATTGGTTTTGTGACCCTCTTCGAGTACCAGCATAATTTTTTGTTAATTTATAGCAAGCCCTCTCCGAAATAAAAATCAATTGAACAAAAATTCAGATACATACATTGTGTGATGGAGCAGACGTGCAAATGGTTTGAAAACCGCTGCATGAGAAGTGTTACGAATCCAGTTAATTACTTTAACTAGGATTTATTTAACAGTATCAATGAACTAAGTCAATCAATTTAGTACAGCGTATGATTTTCAGTGGAACTTGTAATTACACAAAGTGCAACATTTACGATGCGAAAATGTTCGCACGAATTTTTCGAGATCTTTTCAACAATTACCGTCTCTAACAGTACAGTGCGTTCTACATTTTTCAGGTCTACAATATTTCACTCCTTGATAAGAAGAGTTATAAATCTACGATATAACTGTTCCTGACCATCTACGGTGTTTGGTGCTTTTTGAGAAAATGCGTATACCTCTTTAGGTGCTTGATCCAATTTTTGATCTAAAAATGATATTTATGTACGGCACGGATGGATAATAATCAACCTCGTTTCGTGTTTTTTAAAATATTTTTATGATCCACTTGCTTCGATAACAAAAATTAAATTCACAATTACCTTATTAAAATTTACTTTGTAATAAAAATGCCGGTTACTCGAATCCAGTTTCACTTACTCGTGTAAGCTTCTTTCTTTAGTGTTCATTAATTTTCTATTATTCCGTACCATGCTACTTGTAAAAACCGGCAATTATTGATTTATCGATCTTGATTAATGATTGAATATTTCCTAATCTCATAACGACCACAATTAGGAATAATTTCAAAATTCACAATTACATCAACCAATTTGATAGATAGATAATTCGTTTGGATTTTAGAAACCGGATGTTTAAGCACTTTGGTTTAAAAATAGAAAACGTAAAATACGAAAATGAGTTGTAATTTCCTTATACGCGTAAATGGATAGTTAAAACTTTTTAAACCAAGAAATAATTATCATTCGATCCAACGCGCCTTCATAAAATTACAAAAATGGCAAACACTTTAAATTTCAATTTTACAATAATTAAATTAGCAAACGAATGTGTGAAATTTCTTCAGAGAAAATGCAATTCGTTTGGCCTAAAAGAACAGTGAAATTCCCGATGAATTATCTAATAAACTTGACACAGGCATAAGTTAATATAATTAGAGCTGCGCTAATTGAGCAAATAATGGAAATTTAAATAATGACGACAATTTAAAAACTGTGCCGCACTGGCCAAAATATAACATTTGAGTATATTATATTAATAACCAAGCATTAGGTTAATGACCTTGACCACCTTAAAAATAAACTGACGATCAGAAAATTTTCAAGGAGAAATTTTTAATCATAGAAGTTTTAACAAAAAATCGATTTGTTTCAACAAGACGGTGCACCACTATTTTGCCAGAATCAATCAAGTTTTTAATAGATGAAGATCAAACTAGATAAATATTGCGAAACAAAAGCATATTATTAGTTGATGTAAAAAAATGTGTGCAACTTTTTACTGTGGATGAAAAGGTTACACCGCAACATATGCATTACATGGATGCTAGACTGTGATATGTATTTAGATATAAATTATATTGTGAAGTAATAAAAATTGCTTGATTTATCCTATAATTGTATAAATTTCACTATTAATCAGCAATTACAAACTTGATCAAAGTAAAGATATTTCATTCAACTTGGTCGACTTTCACCTACAGTTGATGATATTAAGATCTAACGATGCTGATAAGAACTCAAATTATGTTTTGTAAGGAATCATTAAAATCAGTCATGGGAAAAATGTGATATGCGACATTTATAATAGCAGAACTGAAATGCTGCCATTAATTCGATATACGATGTCGAAAATGTGCTACTCATTACCAAACATATGTGATTAAAATGTTAGGGGATATACTACAATCAAAATTGTGCACATAGCAGCCAAAACATGCATCATAACTCATTGTTTGAATAAGACATACTGCACAAACAGAGCAAATAAAAGTAAAAGCTGAATAATAATAATAATAAGCGAGAATAGAGAACAACAGTACCAGAAGATACTGCATTAAAAGAGAAGGTAGAAGTTCTCGGGACAGCATACGCATTCCTGACAAATAATAACATGTATATTCCATTAATCAAAACAAGAATTAGCGATAGCTTTAAATAAATACGTAAAAGTAATAACTCGTTACCTTTGACGTACTTTAACATGGAAACAGCAAATTAATACTAATTTTGGATTGATGATAAAGTGGACCATACTAAGCTCACCCACAGTACCTGTGGGAACTCTTCCTTATGCATTGGATATTTATTTAAAATATTGCCCAAGATACCAGAAAATCAACTATAAAAGTTAAATAATAACAGGTTATTGGCCCAAGTCATCCAGCTACACGTTAAAAATTGAAAATCCAATATGGAACTGACGTCCAAGAAAATGCTTAAAACGAAAATATCATTAGCACAGAGGCGGAACTAGGATATGATGAGGACCAAGCACGCAGCAGCTGGTAGTTGATCTACGCAGTGCCGTAACTAGGGTATGGCCAATATGGCCCCAGCCATAGGCGCCGTTGGAATGAAGGCGCCGAAATTCAAAAGTTCATATTATAAATATTCTATTTAATATAGGCGCCAGGGGCCCTATTGTCGAGCTCACTCGACCGTATTCGCACCCGAATCATCATATTTTAACCAATAAAAGAATAAGAATGAAGAAGTTTCGTTCTTGGTTTTCATCATTGATTCATATTTTTAAAATATGATAATATATGTCATGATTTTTATATGACGTTATATAATAAGAAAATATCTTAAAATTCATATTTTAACCAATCAACGAATAACAATAAAGAATTCTCATTCTTTGATTGGTTAAAATGTTCGTGTGCACCCCAGAGGCGCCATTTGAATAAAGGTGCCGTTTAAATACAGACGCCGAAATTCAAAATTTGAAATTATAAATATTGTATTATCATGCATCCGTTAATTTTTTTATTATAACAACAACAAAATATAAAAATTAAGGGTCTTTACTTTTTAAATAGGCGCACAGTGGGGTATTTCACTTTAAAACCTGGCATCAAATCAAATACAATGTCAAAAAATCTCAAAAAAATAAGAAATATCCCTGACTATATCTTTAAGAGAATACTGAAAAAATTTATATAAAAACCTCACTGAAAAGTGAAAAATGACAGTTTTCATTAAAAGGTCCTTTTTACTAGAAGAAAATGTCACCAATAGATGGCGCTATGTTGGTTATCCATTGGCACGCCATCTAGTGGCCTAGATGTTACTATTATATAAATATTGTTTCAGAATGAAAAACATGAAGTTTGATGTAATATTAAATAATAAAAATATTAAAATTCATCCCCAACCACGCAACATTTTGTTTTAAAAACCTTTCATCCTTTGTACGATTTGCTTTTAAACCAACGACATTTATAGTCCGATCTAAAATGTGATAGTGCATGCTTCATGTCTTTATAAAATGCTCTTCATCACATTTTGTTCGTTTCTTCATCTCTTCGTACAATGACTCTAATTTTTGGTCTATTGTACTTCCTTCGCAACCTGACATGATGTTAACAAGCTTTCTATTCGTGAAAGACATTCTCACATAATATAATAAAAATAACTAAATCTATAATAAACGTTTGCAAAAATATCCTCATAAAATTTTATTTTTTAATCCATTAATTAAATCACATGTTTTTTATTCACCCTATATGAAATGAAGAATGGGGCAAACTTTGTCAAGCGCGACTGTTTCCTTATATCAATACCTCTTACATGTAGAGAGTACGAGGTCCGCATTTTTGTAAATTTTCCCACTTATCGTGCTGAAAGATCAGCCCTCGAATAACAATTCCCCAAAGCTGTTCGACCAGATGGCCAGAAATTTTCGAGAAAATCGACTTTGAAATATTGCTATGTGCTTTATCAACACAAGATGTAAAGCAAATGTCAACAGACGGTTCATGGCATCGAAGTTAGGAAGGAGTCTCGTAAACGATGGGTACACGGTTCGGTTCTCACCTTTGGCATATTTTTTTTTCTTTTCATTTTTTTTTTCAATACACATATCCACGTCATTTACGTGTAAAATTGATCAAAGTTATGCTTGTTGACTAACAATATTTATGATAAATTAATGTTAATACAAAAATGAAAAACGTAGGGTAGGGTATTAATGTATCTTTTATTTTAGTGACAATTTACAAACATAACACAAGAACTTAAATTAATTATACGTAAATGACGTAGATATGCGTATTGAAAAAAAAAAAAAACTTGCCGAAGGTGAGAACCGAACCGTAGACCTATCGTTTACGAAACTCCTTCCTAACCTCGACGCCATGAACCGTTTGGTGACATTTACTTAGCATCTTGTGTTCATAAACACAGCAATATTTCAAAGTCGATTTTCTCGAAAAGTTCTGGCCATCCGGTCGAACAGCTTTGGGGAATTGTTATTCGAGGGCTGATCTTTCAGCACGATAAGTGGGAAAATTTACAAAAATGCGGACCTCGTACTCTCTACATGTTAGTTAAAAAAAAGCAAAGCTCGATCTGGTTCGGAACACAACCACAAAAATCAAAAACTGAATTACCCCGACAACATTTACATTTAGCATGAATACGCAATTATTGTAACATATTTTTTCAAATTAATTATTACAGAAGTTATATAGCATATCACAAGTTGCAGATTTCACAAAAGAAGTAAGAATTTTATAAAATTTTTAGCAAAATTATGCTTTCAAAAATAAGTGAAAATACACTTATATACATAGTTTACGAAAATCATAATTGCAAATATGTAAGTAGCATTTGATTTTATTGAATTTCGGCCAACTTTTAAGGTCAAATACTCCACTGTGAGGCGCCTAGTTTTAAATATTTAATAAAATTAAAATATTTACTTTAGGCAATTGGTTCAAAAAGAATGAAGAAAATTCTGTTGCATGAAAATAATTTTTAATCTGTTTTTTTAAATTAAATAAATTTTAACTGAAGTATGTCTCAAAATTCGCCATTTTGCACCAAATTCAAAAAAAAAATTTTTCTCGACCGGACCCCTCTTTGGGGGGTGCCCCCCTTTTCTGTTAAGGCCCATTTTTCGTAGTTGGCCATAGGCGCCAAAAGTTCTAGTTGCGGTATTGCACCTAAGCGTGTTAAAGGCCACAGGTATCGTGCTAATATTTTATTATATTTTATATTCTAGGATTTTATCTTACGCTTTATTTCGGAGGGGGCTTTATACCCCCAAAACCTGGTGGGCAGAGCCGTAAATTGCGAGGAGAATTTATTAAAACTGAAAAAATGTTGTTTAATGTTTCATAGGATTTTTTTTCTCTTTTTGAAATCGTATTGATAACAAACATTAATAAGATCTTTTGTAAAAATTATTATGTTATTATTAATAATTCGTTTTTTAAACATAAAATTGAAATTTTGTTATTAAGCCCTTCGAAGTAATTTATAAATTAGAAAAGTGACTTTTATTTAATATATATTTTTTAAATTTAATTTTAAAATTGACAACTACGCCGTAGTTCCGGTCCTGGCTACAAGAAACGTCCAAAATACCAAAGAATCGACCACCGCCACGACTCATTAATAAAGAGAAAAACGAAAAACAGCAGGCCGTGATGGCGTGACTACTGTTTGTTTCCAGCAAATTTAAGAACTAAAATGTTTTTTAAGTTATCACAAATAAAATACACACTGTAAATATAAAATATCGCAAACCGGTATCAAAATGAGTTTCAGAATATTTTCAGGTTTACAGTGAGTTTCAAAAGACCAACAATTGATGGTTCAAGTTATACCGCCTCGATTAATGATTTTAATTTTCTTTAGTACAATTAAAGAAAAATTAATTTTTACAAAAATTCTTTTCGAAACACTGAGGTCAAAATGGTAGAGGAGATTTTAAACGTCTTGTTGATTTTCTTTGTTCGATCAGACAGAATTTGGTAAAAATTGGTGAAAAATAATGATTTCAAAACAAAAGAAAACAATAAACGTGGTTGTTAACAAATGAGTTTAGACCACACACGACATTAAATTTTACTAAATATTTAAATATAACACCAGAAAGGACGATGCAGGAAATACAGTTGAGATAGTTTGAGTACGTGTAACATATGTAAACATAAACAGTAGAAGAAGCAGATGTGAAACAAGAACGGTGGGAATACGGACAAATCAAAAGACTGTAAGAGGTGACGCCAGATGCAAATATTAAAAATAAGTTCGATTTAATAAGAAAATCTTTTTTTTAAGATTTGGAATTAGGTGCAGGTTTTGGTCCAAACCCCATTTCAGTCAGGTGACTGTGTCGCAAAGAAGTTAACGTTAGATTTTATTGTCAAACATGATTTCAAAAGATGAAGATGAAACTATAAGAATTGGTTTTCGGAATCAAACAATACCCGAAAAATACGGAAATTAAGTAGTGTGTGAAGAGTGAATATAAAATGTATGACTGGCAATTTTTTCTAGTAATGGCAGTATTTTTTTTATTTACATAACAATACACACCATTTAATGATTGTTGCATGATTTGTAAGTTCCACTTTTATCTTTACCGTACAGACCAAAAGACGTGATGAAGAGTTAAGAAATTTTAAACAAAAATCAGACCTCATTTATCAAAACATTTTTTCTAAATGAGATAAAGTAATTTACATAATCATTAACGCCGTAGTTCACAGTTGTACAATTTCCACTATTAAACGTAACTAATTTAGTTAATATTCCAACGCACAGAAGAAGACAATGGTTGCTCAAGAAGAATATGTAATAACACAAAACAAAAACGATTGTTTCGTAGTATTGAAAATTGTAAATCGTGACATTTCCTAACTCCACGCCTGTCTTTTAAATTATATTTCCATTTAAAACGTCCATCGGCTAGCCTTCAAAATAATTAAAAGTAATATCAGTGACCCATTTTGACAGATCGATATTATGACAGGAAAAGTAATTAAAAAGCTTGCGAAGTTTGTATAATAAAATTGAATTTTTATCAATCATTTAAATCTCGATTTCAATTAAACCAAATATTAAAATAAAATTTCTCAAATTTTTGATTGCCAGATAAAACTTGCCCATCAAAGCAACGGTTCCTGTTTGTTGACAAACTAATGTTCCACATAGAAATTTCCCACGTATAATAACATCAAGAATAGATTTTTATAAAAATAGATTACATTTGTGCTATTATTTATTTTTTTTAATAATTGCATACCAAAATCTCGAGTGCTATATCGCGAATAAAATTCTCAACATCAGGAAGTTGATTCATTTAAACATAATATTTAACAGATCCCATACATTTGGTACTCCAAAAAAACCTACTCAGTAAATATTAAGCAAATTACACGTGCTTAAAAATTACTTTTTAATGGGATAAACATTTTATATTTTTTGATTTATAACAAACTGGCGCGGCGTCTCACTTGAAAAAAAGTATAACATATTATTTTGAAAACTATAATGGATAAACCTGAAATTTTCTCTTTAGTTAATTAATAGAACATTATTTTACTAACGACCAGTTTTAAGTATTTTGGTTAGCAGCAAAATAAAGCAATTCATTATAAAAGTACAAAAATCCTTTGTTATCTATTAGGCTGCCTTCACACGAAGTTTCTTTAGCAGCGCCACCAGCAATTGATGACGCAATTGACTCACCGCAATATTATTATTATCAATAATCTCGTGTGGATACAGATTTACTTTCCCAAATTTATTGTTTTAACTAAATTTCTTCTTTAAATTAAATTCTTGGGGGGGGGGGGGTCAAGATTTCAATTTATGTTTAAATGCCATAGAACCCTAAAACGATGCAGTGATTTTATCAGTGAAATTACTACTACAGTGGATAGGCTAATTTAACAATTTCTACTCCACTGTACATATAAAAAAAAATCATTTTACTGGATTCGCAGTGGCCTAAAAGCAGATCTGAGGGAATTTTGAGTGAAAAGAGTCCGAAGGAGTTCGCATACGGACCAAGTTCATGATAATTGCTGAAATATAAAGGCCATTTGCGATTTATTTCACAGGTAGTTCAGGTCGTGCAAAGTGAGTTGACCTACGGACCCAACCCAAGTTGCTGCCAAATTATTTGTGCAATGGTTCGGAAGCCATTAACCTTCTAGTTCTTTTTTCCATTTAATCAGTAAATTAAATTAAATGCTTTATGAGTCAAGTATTGCTATGTAAATCGAATTTTCGCAAACATTGACAAATAATACCTGAGTATATATAAATTATGATTGTGTAAAACCGTAAATAATGCGTTCTGATTTTCATTTTTCTCTAAAATTTTTTCCATCATAACCACCTCATATTTTCAATACGCATCCAGTTGCTCAACCGTTTTTGTGAATCAAATGATTACGAAGGTATGGAAGTTAACACTTGTTTCGGATCAGTACCTTCGTAATTCTAGATAACAGTCGCCTTTATCTTCTGTATGAGGTAAGTTCAAAATAATATGGCAACAAAAATAGACACTCGCGGAAGCAATTTGGTTGACGAGAACTAAGAAACCTCAGTAATTTAGACTAAAAATTGGGTTAATCGTATCCAAATGTAACAATAATGTCATTCATTCTGAACAATCGTTTTGTGAAATTATACGTTTCATTTGATCAATTGTGAAGTAAATGAAAACAAATCATAGGTACATTTCTCTTCCACGTGCTATATCATCGTCTATTCATTACATCTATCAAATAATTTAAAATTCAACTACGATTACCGATGCACTTTCATTTGGAAGAAACAATACATGGTTATCCAATATAATATTAATAACCTTTATCGATATTTCGATTTTAAAAATTTCGCATTGCGTAGCCGTCAAATTTAAGCACGTGGTATAGCATTGGAAGATGATAATATAATGCAACTAAAATATTTCACGACTCGGAATTACGATTAATTGAAAAGAAAGTGCAATTAATTGTGGTTAAAATCCTAACGTTTCCATTGTATGAACATATAGGTAATAAAAATTGTTTGTTTCCGAGATAAAGCTTAATGAAAGTATCTAATCTTATGAGAAAAAAAGATAAGAGTACTTAAACATCGATGATGCAGTCGAGCATACATAACTAATCCAACAACATTATGTTCGTCAACGGACAATTTTATGAGACAGTCGTTTGTTGAAAGAATCCCGTGAGACGCTGAATTGGAATATAAATAAATATTTTTAATAACAACTTTCTAAATAATATACTAACTAAATCGAATACACAATTACTTCTCAGGTAGTAATAAATTTTTAGTGCGATAACAAAATTTGAATTTTTCAAGGCGTGAATAATATCATTAATATAATTTTTCATTTAATTTGAGAAAGTTTGATTTTCAATAGTAGCCATGTGATATATGGTGGTTCAAGCGAGAAATGACCCGTTAATATTACCAATTAAGAAATGATACACACCGGAAATAGCAAATAACTCGAAATCCTCAGAAATTATATGATACACATCTTAATTAACTTGACAAAATTAATAATCTTAAAATTTTCTATCTCTTTTATATTTTGAATAATTAAATAAAAAATTATACGTTTCACTATAAAAGTTACAAAAACAACTTGCAACTTTTTTGGAATCCAAAATTAACGGCAAGAAGTACAACGGTACTTAGACTTTGAGAAGGCCAAGTTTTTGCTAAACTCAAACTATGCAGTTGAATCTTTTATACCTGGTTAACTAAATCAAAAATCAATTAAATACAAAATTCCAGTTAAACGAACTAAACAATCATAAAGGTAACCCAAAAATGAAAATGGGTCACTTTAAAACCGGGCCGAAAATCGTAGTTAATCATAATTTGGATTAATGACGTAAACAAATTCAGGACAACATTTTTTGTTATTAAGTTGTATGCTATCTGTAATTTTTTGCTAAATGTACTGCTATTCTTTAACAGTACATTTACAGTACCCATGTTTGAAGGCAGGTGGCGTTGCTAAGGGAAGGTGACATTACCATTGAGTACTCTCATCTGTCAAACGGCATCATACAAAATTTCAGACTAATTCACAGCTTAGTTTTCATTTGGCACCCAGTTATCACTCGTGTTTTGTGTTTCTGACTAAAATGGAAAAAGAGCAATATCGATCCGTAATTCGTCTTTTTCTTTTGGATGAAAAACCATGGGAAGAAATAAAAGCAAAGTTGGATGCTGTTTATGGGGACCTTTCACCGTCACAACCGTGAGATATTAGTTTAACGAATTTAAACGTGGCCGTACATCTGTTTTTGATGAGGAACGGCCAGGTCGCCCTGTAGACGTTGTTACCGAGGAAATTGTTGAAAATGTCGCTGATCGTCAAACTAAAGTACAGGATCGTCACCGTTGATGAAACCTGGATACAGAGACCAAGCGATTTTTTCCATTGAATCTGTTCCGAAGAAAGCAAAATTAGTCCCATCAACTGGAAAGGTTATGGCAACGATAATTTGTAATTCGAAAGGAATAATTCTCATGGACTTTTTGCAGAAAGCAAGAACGATCACTGGACAGTACTACAGAGAATAATTGGACCGATTCGATAAGAAATTGAAAGAAACACGGAAAGAAAAACATTTTGATAAAAAAAAGAGTGCTATTTCACCACGATAACGCACCTGCACATTCGTCCGGAATTGTCGCGGCCAAATTGCATGAACTACGCTACAAATTACTGCCGCACACACCGTACTCATCCAACCTGGCTCCCTGCGATTTCTTTTGTTCACCAACATGAAAACATGACTTGGAGGAAAAATATTCAGCTCAAATGAGGAGGTTATCGCCGAGACAGAAGCGTATTTTGCCGAGTTTCAGAAATCGTATTTTTTGAAGCACTACAAACGGTCAATAGGGACATAACATTGTCCCTTTATTAAAGTTTTCTACGACATTTTGGAATATTCAAAATTTTGGAATTTGGAGTATTACGCATTCAGCTCTGGAATCGTCTGAGAAATATTATATATCAAAATTGCAAAAGATAAGCCGACCTCGAAACTTTAATTCCAGTCAAGTCATTGTGTCATCCGCTGTGTGACCATTTGACTGTCAAGTCCATGCCACATAATTCCTGCTGTGAAAATCTGGTTATCAGTCTACACTCTACAGTGTTGTCAGAATCGTATTGAAAAACGGTCACGATGACTCCTCACCCCAAAATCCGCCGATATAGAAGTTTTAGTCTTTGCAATTATTGTTTTTGTTATCTGTAATTTACAAAACGGTCCAAACCAAAAGTATCACTATCATTTAAGTTAGTGCAATAATATTAATAATATATAAATTAATTTAATTCACATTTTTAATATTATAAATATGATTCAAAATGAGCATCCTGATTAGATTACTGTTTATTGATACTCACTAACCACAAGATGGATACATATAGTCATAAAACCGTATACGAATAAAATATCGGTGTATTCTTGATAGTGTAATTATACTGATATTCCATGAACTTTTTAAAAGAACGTTTTCTTTTTTTTTTATATTTACGTTCTGTCAATTCATCAGACATAATATGTAAATAAAAATATATAACCTGAAGTTTATGAAGTCCGAGATTTGAATTTAGAATTTCCGCTCTGTAACTGGACCAGTGATCACACCAATCCACTGCTATGGTCAACTTAAAAATAAAATCTGTATTGTATATTAATAATAATAGTTGCATAATATGTTACCAATTACTATACTTACTGTATGTTTCATTACCAAACATATTTTATTGTAATATATCAATATTTGTATGAAATACAATCTATTACAAGTTGTGTTCTATGTTAAAAACTACAATATACCATTATACATTAGCATATAATACATATATTATACCTATACTAAAAACTAGTATAAATTGTATTATATACTATAGTATACAATATAATATACTATAATTGTATTATGTAGAGTAGTAAACCATGCAATACTACTACATAGTTTATGACAATATATTATTACTATTTATTATATTAAATACAATACAGTATTTCAGTGCACCATTCTTGAAGTTTTAATATGTTCATAAATCCAAAGCGGTATACTTGATGCGAGTTACGGAACACTCAGTATAGTAACTCATTTCTCTATCAATGAATAAAGGAGAAATCAATGTGTATTTACAAATTCATAATACAGAAAAAATGTTTATTTGTCTCAATTAAACATATACTTTTTTGACGAATTACAGGTAGAAGCTAAATCAAATGAAGCCCAATAAAGGCATATGTGTTTCAAATAAACTAGATTTAGTTTTATAAAGTTTCATTTTTACAGTGGATCTTCATAGATCACCTATGTTGTGCCCAATTAATTTTCTCTAAGTTTTAGCCTTTTTGAAAATGAATGTAGTTCAAAAAATAAATGAAGTTAGTGGAAAGTTCCACAGCTTCCAGAAGGCTGAAAGATGTATGTAGCATTTTAAAACAAGATGAGAAGATTAGAATATTTTTCGAGTTGTGGTTTCCGTCTCAACCTTCACTATTTCCTCATCTTAATAGCCTTGTTCTAAGTAAGTTCTTGCTTTTCTTCTGCAAGTATACAGAATGCATTATTTGCTCTTTTTAGATTAGTCGATAAATCGGTTAATTTTCTCTATGTAATAAACTGCAATTAAATTCTTTTAATAAACTTTCATTTCTTTGTTGCAATTTAATTGCTTAGAAAGATATTAATGCTCAGTGAACATAGCCTTTTAAATACTTTTTAATAATTTATATAATTGTAATAAATTTCAGACTTCTGGTTTATATTAAATTAATATGATTAAGTTCCTGATGCGTTAAAATACCCAACTGAAACTTTCGCTCAATATGTTTCAGGTTGTAGTATGCTACGCTACGCTAATAATAATTCTCACTACTAAATAGAGACAACGCGTTTGTGGAATTTCGGTTAACGTACGAAATTAATCCAAACATCCATGACCTAAATATAAGTTTTCCATGTAACCGCAACATCCAATCTATCCTAACGGTAATCATTTAACTATAACTTAAGGATTATCTATTATCAATAAGTATGTATAGTTAAATATAAATTACGTTAATGGTGTAGGTGGTTTCATAACGTTTAAAGTTATCCGATATCGGCTAATATTGATTTCTGCTATTAAACTTGATAATTTAAGCATCTCGGTAAACCTATTTCCATAATTATGAAAAGTTAATTGTATGATGCGCCGAGATTGTTGATCAATTCAACTTTGTATTATTATTGTAAATCATCGATCCATACCTTGCGATTGTATAATCGATAGCGAAAGAAATCGAAATTCTTTTTTGTATTTTCAATACCCAACACGATATTTTTAACCTCATCAAGTCAACGACCATTCTCTTCCTTCGCTGTCTTAACCTTCATTCCATTACGTCAGTACTCAGTAACCGACTGCAAATTAAGAAACCCCTATGCGTTTCTGAAAATTGGATTAACCTTCCAACCTGGATAAAATTTCAAGTAAAAATAACTCGACTCGCATTTTTGGATATTTCTAAATTCTTGTATCACATTTTAGAAAAACCGTTCCAGTGAATGGACACTCCACAATAGACCCCAAATTTGAAATAAGAAAGTAAATAATAAGCAACTATTGTTTGGTAACTGAAATTATCAAAACTTATTTTGTCACGATCAAATGGCAAAATGTTTTTTGCAATTGTGTCGTGTATTTTTTAACTTAAAAACCAAAACCATTTCCGTTCAACTCGACCAAATCAAAAGTAAATATTTATTTGCTAATTTTGTAAATACTTGGGTTTTCTACTTTGAGAAAAAAGGTGCTTAACGGATGTAATGTTAATTAAATATTTTAAGCTAATTTTAAAACCATTTCCTCTTGTTAAGATATTTGTGGATTTGAAAAAAGTTAACTAAACACGCCGTTACGAATTTTGTTGTTTTAAACTTAAGATCATCAAAACTAACCGGCTTTGTTGAAAATTGGTCGGTATAGACTTGAACGAATGCAGTTGACACAAAAAATGTACTTTTAGTTACATACTTAATGGCTTTTGGCACTAGCCGCTTTTATCCGTTTTACGAACACATGACAACGCACAGCGAGGTATACACACAATACATTCAGTTTATTGGTACCTACTATCTACACGCACACGTACATTACTCTTTGCAGGAGCACCGTTTGCCACTCATCCCTTCGTTTGCAGCTTTATTGGTTTAAACCGAGAATACCCGAAAATAGGCGAGCTACTTAATTTAGTAGATGAAATCAGAGATAAAAATAACCGTTCAAAATGCAACAAAAGGTAGAAATACGGTTAAGCTCTAAAGCTTTCCTGGTTGCATACCACTACCACGTTATGCAACCAAACAAGCTTTACGTTGTTCCGTCTTTACACAATTTTTGATTAACATACTATTGTAAATAATAATATAATATATTTATTTTGAATTATATATCTTTTCTTCAATTACCTTAGCATGGTGTTATAATATTTAAATTTAACGTTAAATAAATTTATAGTTACGTATATGTATAGTCAAAATCATGAGAGGTGGGTTATGGGAATTCAATTTTCTCTAATATCTCGAAAATATTGCAACATTTAAAAAAATACTTTTAACAAAAAACGTTAATCCTTTTAAGATTAACATATTTCGCCTTAACAATATTTTTCATATTTTACACAGTTTTCGAGTTACTAGAGAAAAACTACTTATGCATAGGAAATACTTTGGATTTTTCGTTTTCTTAGAAAAAAGATGATAATGTGGTCATTGATGTGATTATTTTTATAATCATCTGGTATATGAAAAGGCTTTATTTTTCGATAATATTCAAACAAATGTGTGTTTAAAAACAGTTACTAAAAATTAAAAGAAATTCAAAAATTTCCAACAAAAGACCGAGTTCTGTATCCCGTGTGTGATAGAAAATGCAATATCAATCTTCTGTCTCATAAATGACAACCTTAACCTACATCTTTTATATGCAGTACCTACGTCGCCAAACTTAACTATCGCCAGTGCCTCCGCCCCATCCAATATTTCTCCATGTTTATGTATTCTTTTCGGCACAGGTTCAATTTGTGTTATCGGAAAAGTTAATATAAATGGATTAAAAAAAAACAAAGTAATCTAACGTTTCCGATGAAGTGAAACCAATTAATTAGCATCAAGCATATTAAATTATATAATCAAACCTCTTCTACCAAAAGGCAAAAGAAATCCTTTACATTCAGTTCTGTTCAAGGATTCTTTTTACATATTTCCCATTTTCAGCTGCTTTGTTTGCAAATATCTTTTATTTCTTGATTCTTGGGTCTATTTCTCTGTAAGATACCCACTTAAGCTAAAAAAAAGAAGAAGAAACTGGAAGGCAAGTTACACAGAACTTTACTTGTGCTTTTAATGCAGAAATATTTACATTTTTCTCCCAGATAGGCCAAAGGATTAACGCTCAATTGAAAACATTAAAAAACTACAGCTGTTAGAGTTCTAGAACTTCAAAAGAAAGAAGAATTTCATCCCGTTTCTTTAATCCGGTCAAGGAAGATAGTATATATCGAACTAAAAAGATTGGAGAAAGCCTACAAAAAACAAATTCCAGTTGATTCCAGATAGATCCATATTCAGGAGCGAATGGGCCATAAGACGAACCGGGAAATTTCCCGGTGGGCCGGTTGTTCAGAGGCCCGCAGGGTCGGTGGCTGAAAGTACGTCTAACAAAGAGAGGGTCTGTACTGTGGGTCATTAATTTATAAACATAAAAGAATATTTTTTGAATAGTAAATGTAATCTGATTCAAAAATCTGCAATAAACCTATGCTCTATTTAATTTTAAAGGAAAAATGCGTAACAGCCTGTAAATGTATATTTTAGCCATATCCGGAAATTAAAAAAAGGCCGACAAATATTATTTCCCGGGCCGCTAAGATGTTGCCTATCCGCCCCTGTCCATATTATTGTTCCCAGATTTTAAAAAAGATACTTAAATGCACTGTAAAATCAAGATGATTACACCAACAGTAAACAACATAGAAAAACGTCAATCAAAATCAATCCATCTCTAATACAACTGTAAAAATACTGGAAGGCAATAATAATGGTAAGAAAAAGGTCATTCAATCCTTATCCAGTACAGATTTCTCTCTAAAAATTAAATTTTTATGAATTCCGGAGGTCCTATGCATAAAAAGTGAAAGAAGATAACAACAGGTCTTTTGGAATGATAAAATCTCCAAAGAAGAAGGCTTAGCTTGAGCAGTTATATTCCACGCCAAAGGGCGTTTTCAATTTACGTGTGTGGACTTAGCCCCGCACTTTTTATAAAAATAATTTTTGAAAGTTGTTCCAAGTTGTTCTGGGTTTGTTTTATATTGTTCCAAAATATATTTTCAATAACTGAAATATTAATACGAAAAATCACGAAAACCAGTTTTTCCAATTGGAATATTTATTTCATTTAATAAAACACCAACAGATGGCGCTATATTTATTTTTCAAAAATCTAGCAACAAGTGGTACTATATTGAAAGGCCGTTAATTAGCCGAATCACTAGTTAAGCCGAGCCATTTGCGGGCGTCCCTGACCTTGACCACTTCTTTGAATTTTCTTCTTTTGTAAAGGCGAGTGTTGACTAGCAAGTTTTTTTCTGCAAGTTGCTTCCAGAAGTTATTGCTTGTGGAAACACAATCTGCAAGCTCACTCCACAGTAGTGGAAATATTTCTGCAAGTACTTGCAGAAATAACTTGCTAGTCGATACTCGCCTTAACTGGTTAACGCATCGTGGTGAATGATTCGTCTTTGATTTCCTGCCGCTTCATCGTTAATCGCGATTTCACTTGCTTTACTAAACGTCCATTTTTCAGTTTCTCCAAATTACTTCTTCTGTGTATCCGTGTTGATCAGCCCAAACACCAATCGGCCAAAAATTCCTTTAACGCCGAAATGAAGGACTCAATTTTATCGTTTACTTCCTGTTTCCGATTATAGAAGTTAAACCTTTTTACAAATATGCTAGTTACTGACCTGTATTTCAGTATTTTTAGGGTATAGTGATTTATTGATTTATTTGTCAATTTATTGATAGTTTAACAGGAGGTTAGGACAGCGGTTTAAATTTACCGCTTCCATTTTACTTCAGAAAAAGTGAGGTTTACAAACCTACATCTGACTAGTGATTCAGCAAATTAACAGCCTTTCAATTGAGTAGTGCCACTTGTTGCTAGATTTTGCAAAATAAAGTAATGTAGCGCCATCTGTTGGTGTTTTACTAAATGAAATAAATATTCCTAATTGGAAAAACTGCTTTTCGTGATTTTTCGTATTAATATATCAATTATTGAAAATATATTTTGGAACAATATAAAACAAACCGAACAACCAGAAACAACTTTCAAAAATTATCTTTTTTAAAAGTGTGGGGCTGGCCATAAATGTTGCTCGCGCTCCCACGACTTTATTTTTGAATATATGAAAATGATTTTCTGGAACAATATAGAACTAACCTAGAACAACTTGGAACAATAACAAAAAATTAACTTTTTTAAAAGTGCGGGGCTAACTCGAAAAATGATTTTTTGCGATTTTTCGCGTTAATCTTTTAATTCGCGAAAAAATATTTTGAAACAATATAGAACAAACCTGGAACAACCTCAAACAACTTTCAAAAATTATTTTTTACATCACACGAGGGGAGACGCCTTGTGCCTGTTATATTAACTTCCACATACCTTAATCAGTTATGCTATCCTGATTGGATGGTTTGATCAAATTCAAAAAAAAAAAAACAAAACTTGACAAAACATTGCATACCAAATTAAAAATTGATTGAACAAAGTCAATAAAACATAATCAAAGCGACCAAGAAGGACAAGGAAAGAAATGAGAAGGACATCTATTTGGTAAACTTCGTTCAGTTTGTAATACTGATTTTCTATAAAATTACTGTAAGCTCAGATAAAAAGTAAATTTAAATCTGGTTCTCATTGCAGCCAACCTTGCATGCTAATGTTTGTTTTTGAAAATTTTTTTCGAATTACCCACAACCAAGCGCTAATATTACGCTACGAAAACTCCGGAAATATAATAAAATTATTGTTAAAAAGATTTCTTCTCAAATTCCAAAATCGACCAAGTATTTAAAAATATTCAATATAAACTGTGAACACGATAGGCAACCCAAATAGCTTCTGTTAAGGTATATCATAATTTATTTAACACAATTTCATGTTAGTATGTTAGTAAATGACATAAAGTAATAACAGTCCTAATTATGTCGGTATTATAAATTAATAGAATCCATATTGATGCTCTAAGCTTGATTTTTGACCTTAAAAGTTTATTTAACTACCATTTAATATTTTTTCAAATAAATATCTAATCTACCCATTTTAGACAACGCCAATTTCATAGGCTACACATCATTCATTTCCAAATTTTAAACTAAAAGATCAATTTTATAAGTTTATAACATTAATCTTTAAGTATAAAAGTTAGGCTGCCTATACTAGGTTGGGAATTGTAGACATTTTCGCCGCAAAATTTTACCAAAAGTTAACCTGGTATACTGGGCTAACTATACACCAAATAAAAGTATATCATATGGCCATAATATGGTACTCTTTAAATTGTCAATAAATTGACAATTGTCAATTAAATAATCATAAATTGTCTACAGAAACTGAGTTTTGATTACTAAATTAACTTGAAAATTGATCACTGGAACCTGAATTAAGTAGACACGTAGATGTATAATAGAAATACACATATCTTATCAAAATATTAAAAAGTCCAAAATTAGAAAGCTAGTTCCTTGTGACTGGTTTTCGTTAAATTTGTGAAAAACTGAACTATTTTACTTACTTTATGTTCCAAAATTTTGCCTTCTAACTCGGTTGGAGTCCATTTAACTCGGAAGACTAGAGGTTGAAGCTGAGATTCTGTGTTTTTCATCCACGTACGCAATCGTTTTAATTCATGTTGAATATCTAAAAATATAAAATTATAAATAGTTTGTCATTTTGAAATATTGTGGTTTATTATATTATGTATATTCAATTTTTTAAACCTTTGTGCATTGCATTAGAATTATTTATAGTCATTACTCATTACATATAGCAACTCAGGGAAGCAGAGGAAAAACATTAGAAAACTGAATAAGTAACATTTTAAAATTTTAGTTATTCAAGACAGAAAGTTCGGAGGCCCCATCCAAAATTGACTGAAATTTCGAATAAAATAATAACAATTTTTTGTTGGATTGGAACGCCTCTGGGAGCGTGGGGCTCAAGGAGTACATCTTATACCAGTGTGTAATCCGTCACTGCCTAGGGCCTAAAAAAGCAGAATAAATAAATATTAATTAAATAAATAACATCATTAAAGTAACTCGAATAATATTAAGTGTCCTGTAAGTCCAGTACAATGTTCACAACGAATAACGTAAGCACAATGGATAAAGTAAACTACAACAACAAAAAATAAGATGTTTGTTGTTTCCGTTGTCTCTATATACGAATTATAGAGTGCATTCACTTTAAATCTTCAACAGTAGTCAGTCTTAATAATTAATGATTAGTAGTAGATAGTCAATAAATATTCACCCTAATCAGTGACGATCGTGAATGGATCAACGAGATGGCAAAGCTTGTTTTGAATCAGGATACATTTTTGTTAGTTTTTGTTATCGATTGAAATAGAATATCCATAGTATAAACCACTAAATAATAAATAATAATTAGAAAACAAGCGGAAGTGATAATAACAAAAGATGATGCAACTATATTGTTATGCTTCTTTATCATACATTTATTTAAAGTCATAAAAGGAAATAAAAAATACATACTTGAAATTTCTGTTCTATAAATAAAATAAATTTAAAAGTATAATAAGAGTATTTTATTTGCAAAGAGTACAGATTCCTTGAATTATAATTTTTCTATAATTTTTAGTTAAAATATGTTAATGTAGAATTTTAAAAAAATCTCCATTAAATATGTACGTAGCTCTTCATGGTCAACAGATTTTTCTCTGGTCAACAATACCACTAACTGGAATAATTTTGCATTCCATCGTATACATATCTCGTTATATACGCAAGAAGTTTGAATTTTTAAATTATTGGAATGTAGTATGTTAGTTCTACTTGTTTTTAAACAAATCGTGGCTTATTCAAGAATACACACGTAATTTGATTTCTTTCAAAAATTAAACCTGGTAGTTTCCTTATTAGTTATTACAAACCAGAATTTTTTTTAATAAAATATTTTCAGAATGCGGTTTAATATAGATTTGACCGGTAAAACGACATCAACAAACAGAAAAACTCCGTCCGGTCGGGAATATAAAATTTTTGAATTTCATTATTTGCGATTATTAATTACAATTTTTATTTGTTGGGATTTATTAACATTTTTACCTCCAATCAATTTAAAAAAAAATTGGAGGTATGGTAATCGAAAAAAAATTTCAACTTTTTTTTTTGCATTTTCGAGATCACCGTGTTCAGAAACGTAAAGATCTGCAAAAAGTAAAATAAAAATTTCTGTGTCGGTCTGTCTGTCTGTCGGTCGTCAAATTTTGTCGATCGATTTGCTTCCGAGCCATCCAACCAATTACGACCAAATTTGGTATGGTGGTAGGGTTCACGGTGGAAAGGTGAAAATAAGGTTTTCGTCGCGATCTATCAATCAGGAGTGCCACCACAAGAAAATAATACGGGATTTTTAAAAAATATTTTGTCTTGCGATATGTTATTTTAAAGGCCTTAAAAGGCTTTATCCAGAATAGGTAAAATTAATCTTCTATCTGTCGTCTGTCAAAAATCACAAGTTGTCAAAGTTGAAACTTTAAGAGTGAATAACTCAAGAAGTGCTGAAGGGATCTTACCCAAATTTGGTACGTAGGTACATTGATCCTAATGGATATGAGAGCATATGTAATCCTTCGATAGAAATCAGTAATGCAACATGAAAAAAATAAAATTAACTTTCTTGGCAAAAACATGAAAAAAGTTTTTGTCGATCGATTTTCTTCGGCATTTCTGCGTCGATTGCAATCAAACTTATTGGACGTATGCCTCGTGGGCTGGAATGGTGAAAATAAGGTTTTGCCAGAGAAATCTTACAGTAAGTCTTCTGTACGTTGATGTTCCGCCCGATCTTTGAAAAACATCGCTGCTGTAAACCAAGAGTATCGTCGAAAACCGGCAAAACATCCACTGTGAATGGCATTAGTTAGCCTCAACTGCAAGGTATGGATCTGGGCAAAGATATTGGAACAAAGATTTTTGAACCGGATCATCTCGCGAAAATCCGATGTCAACTGGCCACCGAGATGGTTCGATTTGACTTTGTGTGATTTCTTGATTTCTCTGTGTGATTTCTCAAAAATATCTGTGTTCAAAGCCGCGCTGGCCATTTGGTAGATATTTTATAGTATACTTATTCGGAACACGCCTACTTTACAATACAATAAAATATCACCACTCACTGAAAGGGTTAAGTAGTAACTTATGCAGTCGGAGCCTATTTTATCAAAAGGCCGATTAAGCCCGGGCCTGGGACCCCCGAATTAGAGGGGCCCCCTGCTTGACAGCCAACTGTAACTGTTTAAAACAACAGTTTATATGTTTATATAACAATTAAAAATTAATATTTAAAAATATCTGCTGACAACACACTCCCTACGCCTATTTACACCGCTATTTTTATAATTTCCTAATCCTACGAGGGGGCCCCAGAAGGTATATGGGCCCAGGGTCTACTAGAACCGAAAATAGGCACTGTATGCAGTCAGAAGTACATAAAAAATATTATTCATTATCGACCATTATAATTTATTACAATAATAATTACGTAGAAGTATTTTAAATAGGAGATTGGCGCCCAATCGCCCTACCGTCACCGCCCGGCACTGGAATAAGTCACGAATAATTTATTGACGATTACAAATATTTCAAATTTTCCAAGTCGTAGTAACGATCCAATTGGTGATTCACGTCAAGAAATAAAATATGCACGTTGCACATAATATGCATAATGCAAGCTACAAAGGTAAGGGTGCGCGTCCACCCCGTGGTATCTAAGCAAACGAGCACCGCCAAAAAAAAACATACATTAAAAAACCCCAAAAAAAATGTTGGTTCGTCCATATTGGAGATTCAAATTAATAAAATTGAATGAGCCCACTGCAATGATCTGAATTTTCTTCCTATAGAGGTTTATTTATTATTTAGACTTTCCCCTATTCTCAATTATTTCATTTGTGCGTGACTAATACATTTGTGGGTATAATTCACTTGTCTGCATGGTGCATCATAACTGTAAACTTACGGTTTGGAAGAATTACATTTATTTTTAAAGCATTTAAAAGAAAAAACACATTTGAAAAGACAATGAGAAAACGAAAATGTGGAACTGCGGTGGTATTGATTCATAAGCAAATGCATTATCTAATAAGCATTTTCAAAAGATTTGACATAAACAGCACTTGTTTGCCACTCCCAACACTAAACCTCTCTAATTAGCAAAAAAGCTAATATTGGTTTTGGTTGATAGGTATATCGAGTTGCTCTTGACACGGTAATATAAGGGTAAGAAACAGGTTATTTGATGTGTCAAATAAATGGAGTTAAAGATGTCAAATTTTGGTTATAATTTGGATCAAAATTTCATTAGCTGCGTGCTAGTTAAATACTTGTTTTGTAGAGTAATTTTGGCAATAGTTTTGGACCGCCGTTTATTAAGTCCTTTTTATTAATAATGGTATAATGATGTTTATTTTGCGTCACCAAATTATAAACAAACAGTTTTAGTACTAAGTGTATACAAAATGGCGCCAAAATGCAAACAACTAAAACAACACCGTAATCATTATTATGTTTGATTAATTTCTTACAGTTAGATAACGAAAAACCGTTACTTATAGCCAGATTTAAAAAATAATTTTTTATATTTTCAAATCTCCACGAAATTTTGTCACAAAAACGATTTATTCAACGGTTATAAAACTAATTACTTATATTATGGCGCTTTAATTAAAAAATATTTATGATCGTTCATATCTCATAACTCATAAGTAAAATATTTCAAGATTACTAAACACATAAAAAATGTGACTCAAAATTAAGAACATTATGATGTGAAGATTTTAATTGGAATTCTCACAAAATTAAAAATTAGACTTTTAGTTAACCGGAAGTTGCATCGAATATTTTCTCTACTATATAACAAAGATTGTGAATTTCATTTTCGGTTACCTTACTTTCTGATTCATGAATTACATTATTTTTTCCGAACCGTTCGGTGAGATAGCTCTTGGGGTACAACAAATTTTGCTATTCCTTTAATAAAATACAATAAGATAATTAGCATCAACGAACGTCCTTTTTAAAATAAAATTAGCCAAGTAGGAAATAGAAGTGATTCATTCAACCGCCAAAATAAAGTGCAAATTTGTGAAATCAAGTTGAATAATTCGAGGTTAAATTGGAGTTATATGCAAAAAATAAAAACGACCTCAAAAATAAGTTGCCCATCCATCCATCTTCCTGCCAAAAAATATGAGATAACAGATAAGATAGTTTGTTCGACTGCGCCATTTGTAGTGTAGTTTGCATGATTGTTTTTTTAAAAGCTAACAAATAAAACAGTGGTTGAAACTATTTTTTAAGTTCGTTGATCCGAAACCCCAAGACTTTTTCCAAAATAGAACTCTTGCAGAAACGTGTCGGAAATTATTACGGTTGACGTGGCTTATTTTAAGAAAGAATAAATCTTAAAATAGAGATTAAAGAAACCGACAAATTTTGTTTTAAGTAATCTAAAATAAAATTATTGATTATAGTCAGACTGTCACAAAATTCCCGTTTTAAATTTCAAGTTCATGGTTGAAGTGTGCGCCAGGGCGCCAAAATTTTTCACTTGGTTGAACGAAATCGACAGCTGCTCCAACTCAGTTTCAATTGACTAAATATAAAATTGTAGTTTTTTTTTGAATCAATGGAAACAATAAAGGAGTAAAGAATGAGAAAACCCCATTCGTTAATACCTACGTACTACAAACAAAATTTGATTAAGTCTACGCGAACGAATACTTTTAAAATAATTATGCTTTATTAATTTTCAAACCCTATAATTTAACTTTTAAAGCGTTATGAAAAGCAATTTAAAAATAATTTCAATAAATTAAATTCGGTAAACAAATTTTTTTCGTTTAATGGCAGTAAGTAGCTTACCGGATAATCACAAAAAATTTGATGAGAAAAGCAATTTTAAAGTAATATTTTATTTTCAATTTATAAAAAAAAATACTGTTTCCCACTTAAGTAAATAGATTATTTTTAATGGCTATTGTTTATTTTTATTATCGAATTATGCTTTCATTCTTCTTTATAGTAAATAATAGTCGGCCATTAATGGAACAATCAATGCAAGGGGTCAAGACCATAAAAACTACAAAAAAAGTATGTCTGACCTTAGCCTATACCTATCAATAATGGTAAAAACTATTAGATTTTATATTTATTTACACGCAAAAAATGATTTAAATTTTCTCTTTTGCAATAATTAATTAATAAAATACAACTTTTTTGTAATTAAAAAACTTGCACCAACGACCAGGTTATTAGCACCTTTATTAGTTGGTTTTTATGATTGGTAAAGTTTACATAGCAAGGTAAATCATAGCGTGTCGATGTTTCCCGGGGGCTGAGTCCGTGAACATAACTAGTGATCACGCCAAACCACTGTTGTGGAATAGTGTGCGTTTTCAAAATTTGACCCTTGAAACACCGTAATTGAAGTATTGTTAGTTGATTTCTATGATAAGATAAGCACCCACTAAATTAGGAATTTTAAAAACCTGTATGAAGGTCAAGGATGTGTATGGGATCAAGTTTAACAAACGAAACAGTCCAATGTTTAGAAAAACAATCCAAATACTATATTTTCTATGCAACAGTTGTACCAAAAAGTTCGGTTGAATTTAAGTTTAGAGAGGAAATTGTATTAAAAAATGCGTCAAGGTACCTGATTCGTTGCTCAAAAAAAAAAATGTAGTTGCCCTACATAAAAAAGAGAAAATTTCTTATTTCAAAATGGGAAAACACCGTGACAATGGCCAGCAACCTGTGAAGGGTCAAATATAACGATGAGTTATACTTAACCCACAATTAATTGGTAAATTATATATGCGGATATCACCCCATAAAAGGTGAAGGGTTAATTGTTAGGGTTAATAATTGCTGACTTTTTAGGTAGCTTATTCAAATGAGTAAATCACCTTACCTCTCCATAAAAATATCTTATAGGCTACTGAAATGCCTACGATTATTAAAATTTCTGATAAATTATAGAAATAATTAAGAAAACACAAATGTTTTAATGGCAATAAGTATTTTAAAATATCTGATGATGCCACAAAAAGCTAGAAACTTCCGTCCTGAATTTCCTGGATCACCGGATATTCTCAATCTCTATAATTTAGAAAGATCTAAGTACTAACTACACGACATCCGGGAATTTCTGAGGTAGACCGGGGAATACCCCCGCCCAGGTATTCGCCCAAACCGAAATTTAACATTTAGACCCCTCAGTATGTAACAGTTGGAAAATTGAAATTTTACAGAAATTGTTGATGCATAACTTGAACCTTGTGGTCGTGGATAGAATTATTAATGGGCAAATGTGTGCAAATGGTTAAAATCAAGTAAATACATTTATTACTTGGTGATAAATTGTATAACGTGGGGAATTTAACTTGAATAAAAATTTAAAATTGAATGCAGTCGCAATGGCACGACCGACTAGGAGAAGCCGATTAAGAGCAGAACCGTACAAATTGAATTATGTAGAAGTTAAGTGTTACAATCTAATGGTGATGATAACTATTAGCAATAAAGTAGTTGTTGGTAACGCTGATATCAAAATTCCAAGATTGAAAATTGGCCAAAAAACCAATGAGATTTTCGGGTTGCAACTAAAAATTTGAAAATTCCATTTATTTATATCGAGTTCCAGAGCATCCAAAACATCATTGATCCAAGATGGAACTTGCTGGAAGTCAAGGTGGCCCTTATTTGGGAATCTTAATTGCCTCTTAATTTAAGGGTAATTTCAAAATTTCTCGACTTATGAATCTATGTGAATAAGAAAAGGATGGACGTAGTGCCTAGGTGTGAACGATGAAAGTATGAAAGAGAAAGAGCGAGGTAGTATAGCATTTCTGAAAATGTTTAGTTTTTTCGATGCAACTGCAGATGCAAGAACAATAGGACGAAAGAATTGGAAAGTTTAAAATGTGACTGTAAATTGTATGTGCCCTTCACATTTTTATCTAAGGTAAATTTACCACATAGTTTAAGTTTGGTAAAATAAAGCAATTGAAAACATAGTGAGTGAAGCTATAAAATAAGTAATCTCCATTTTACTCTTCCACTTGAAAGTAATGAGAAACATTTATTCAAAATACATTGCCCGAGTGGAACTCCCACTTCATTCAAGACAAGATAATTAACACGAACATATCAATAATCTCGTTTTAATGTAGAAGCGTGCAGAGCCGGCCCACTGCGGTTGCAATTTAAATTATCCTGCTAAACGTGTGACGCTAGAGTAATGCAGTTGTGAATATTACTTTTGGTCGGTCCTGACCTGGATAGCGTATTTGGCGATCATGTTGGCTTGCGTATGGAATCTTTAACGTGACAAACTGGCGAACCTTTACGTATCGAAGGGAAATTTAAAATTTTAGTTCCACTTGGATTACAAGTCTAATTTTGACCTAGATTTAATTTTCCTGTAATTTATTGTTCATTATTAATAAATTTGTAACATAATCATTGTGCTTAGTAGGTACTCGATGACTTTTTAGCTTACTAGACCTTTAAATTTCAATCGAACCATATAGTAATAGTCACGGACATTAAGTAAGATATTAGCAATAAATATTCTAATTAAATAATCAACAATACAAAACGACCAGATTAAAACGTGAAAACCGTTGAAAGCAAAATTAACGAAACCGTTAGCCACCATAACGATCGGCATTTCATCGCGTTATTTTGATAGTCTATATCGGAAAGTGAACTTTGTACATGTTTCTTAATGCGCAGAATAATTTCATTGTTTAAACATTTTTCTGAACGATTCGTCAAGTTACCTTTACTTATAATGCAAAATATGAGGAGAGGCGTAATATAAGATCAGAATCAATGATGCGTTTTCTATGTTGTAAATTGCTTGGCTGAATATGCATTATTTGTAAACGATACCTGTCAGCACAACACGAAACATTGACCTTGAATGTGCACAAAGGTGAAAAAATTATGACAATATTATAAACATAATGAAGTACGCTACCTGTGCAAGTGTGTAGACTACAGTTTCTGCAATCGTATACTCCCAAAGAAACTTCTATGGATTCCCATTTTGAGTTTAAACGCATCACCCTCCAAGTTACTTCTTCTTCCATTTCTGGATGCAATTGCACTAACTGACTAGCTTGTTCGTTGAAGAGCTTTAAAATAGGCTTCTTCTGTATAACTTCACTTATATAACGCTAAACAAAAAGAAAAAATTTAATTTTATCATTTTTATCTTCAGGACCGTCTTTCAAAATATTGAAACTACAGCCGAGTTGTAATATTCTGAGATGTACCCTTAACAAGTTGATTTAACTGAAACAGGTGCTCCAAATGAAAATCAATTGAAGAAGAATCGTAATTTCTAGTAGTATAAAATTACGATCGTAAATTTTTTCACTTCGCCTTTTCTTCAATAAAATTTATTGACGTTGTGAAAGTTCCCTTCGAAATATGCACGTAGCAGAAGCAAAATGCATTTCATTGTAATTGAATATTTGGCAACAACAAGAAGTGGGGGAAGAGTTCAGTTAAACCATAATATCTTCTAGCAAAACACTTACACTTCTTAAGGTTTCGTCTGGATTGTTAACTTCCTTTCCGCAAAAAGTCTCTTGAATACTATTTAACCAAGAATAGAGTTCAGAGAATTGCATGTAAAACTCTTTTAAAGACCACATACGTTGATCTAACGTGAGTTCTCCATTTGCTTCCTAAATACAAATAAAATAAACGTTTAACCTATTTTAATAAATCACAAATCAAAAAATCATTAATAAATAACTGAATTATGCTGTTGTGTGAAAAGTAACAAGTTGAAATTTTTTATTAATAAACCTGTTTTTCATTATAAAATAATGAAGCTAAATTATTTATTAATAGAAGTTAATTGCATAGAAATATTATTTATGAAATAACTGCTTGCAAATTGTGTTAAACCGTTATAATACTCGGCCTATGGGTGAAAAATAACAAATAAATTTATTTATTAATTTATGGGATTTTCGTAAACTACACTAAATGTCATTCACTTAATTTACTTAAAACCTTAATTTATGGCTTAACGGTTTAGCATTAAGAAAAAAGTTTAGCCATAAAGCGAGAAGAGAACCATTGAAGAAATTGCTTCTTGATAATTGCCAAGTAGGTATGTATGCATCTAGGAAATAATCATTTTGAATTAACCCATTTGACATTTGGACCTTGGAAAAATGTTAATCCGATTGCCCAACACCAGATTCCAATCATGTCGTAAAACCGGCTGACGCCCAATTATGATTAACATTCATTCTCCAAATTTCTTAAATATTTCTCTGGTGATTGCATCTTTTGGCGAAGTACATTGAATCAGCTTCGAGTGACATTCACATTGTGTTGTGATACAGTTAAGCTATTAATAAATAACAAATTTACCACAAGAGTACCAATTTCAAGCTATAGTGATCTTCATGCAGCAATACCTAATCAAATTCACAGAGTTGTCTTCATATTGAGCGTAACAGATAATTTCAAGGTTGGATGTAACCGCAAATAGAAACATCAGAATTTGCAACACCTACTACAAACACGTGCTTGCAGAGGAAAAAGATGTAATATAGGTAAACTGTTATATCGAAATTCTAGGTTGTGAATTAAAGAGCTGCAATTCCTCGTTGTAATTTTTGAACTATGAGAAAAATCAAATCATCGCATTTAATGCTCGGCCTTTTGTATTTATTTATTCATTGCTTAACAATAGTTCGCTCTATTAATGGCGGCATTTTCATCAACACGCAAAGGGACTTACAATGCTGTGACTTTAATTATCTAATACAAATTTCGTCCCTTTTGCTATCTATCAATTATATTGATAGTAGGGGTAGGCACGTACTCAATTACACGCGGTTTAGACCCAGAGACGTATTTTAAAATTTTGCGTTCTGGGCCCAAAAGGTTTGCCGCCCCATAAATTAATTTAAAAAAAGCTAAAATTAATTTATTTAATTCGTTCTGATTATAAACTGATTGCGCCGCCCCTTAAAGCCTTCATGGCCCTTAGGAAAATATTTCTCTGTTTAGACCAAGAAAAGTAACTTTTCGCGTGCGATACCTATACAACGGCTTTTAAAGAGAGATAGGTACATAAATTGTATATGCATGAAGTTTGGTGTGATAAACAAAATGCAATGAATGGAACCACGGAAAAAATTTAAATATTTTCATATAATTTAAAATCAATACGAATCTAAGTTATTAATTTTGAATACCATCTTCTATTTATTTAAATCATAAATGTATGTAAATGAAACTTCCAAACACTTTTATTAACATTGTAATTAATTTTCAGTTGGAAAGTATTTTACATAAATGTAGCCTATGTCCCCAGGCTTTCAACAATAAAGATTTTTCTATTCTATAGATAAATTTTTTATCTTATTATTAGATATATAATTATTTAATTGTAATATGAGTATTCTTTCATACCTACATTACGTAAAAGTTTTATGCAAATGTAGAGAAGTTGTTCAAGTTTACTTTTGCAAATGAAATAAGTATTTTGTTTGAAATAGTCCCAAAGAAAAAAATCGGAAAAAAATAAAATTAAGTTTATTACCGGTTTATCCTAACTCTGTTTTGGAATTGGAATCTTGGAATTTTTGGGGTCCATCTGAATATGTGATTACTGTTTCTTTTTGTTTTGTCCATGTCTGTTCTAGTTTCCAAGGCACATGCCAAAATTGATCTAATGCATCTCTTGCACATGTACACCTTGCTTTAAATTTTCAATTATTCATACTTCCAGATAAGGTCTTTCATACATCCGGAGATCATTACAGCTCTGAGTACCTGGTTCATCATTTCCTCACATACACTGCTATATCCTGCTTGCCTTGCTAAATTGTTGTTACATAGATTTAAATTTTACATCTACAAGGTTCTTTAGATATTGTGAAGCAGTTAATCCTTTCCGGCAAGATCATCAGATTACCTATCTGGTTGAACACATGATGCATAGGTTGCAGTTGATTCGCTCTTTTGGCGTTTTGGCAGTCAAACAGGTAAGGTCACATACCTTTTTTGATCTAGTATCCCTGATATTATGAGCATTTTTTCAATAAATATTACTTTATTTTGAAATCCAAAACTACATCGACTTTCAGGTAAATATACAGGGTGTCCTCGTGAAGAACCTTTGAAGTGGTGATAAAGGATACTTTTCTAAGACAAATTTTCAAATAAAATTTTTATCCTTAGCTGGTACCTCCCTTTAAAGCAATTTTTTGAATTTCTGATTTCAAACGGCGATAGCTCCGATATTACTGATTTTTTAAGCTTAACGGATTAAAACTCTTTTAAAGATCATTCGCTTATCTACAAATTAGGTTATAACCCCTTATCGTCTAGAATCAACGGATTTCAAGTTATAAATTAAATTAAAAGAAAAAATGTTAAAAAAATTCAGGTATTATTTCTTTTACTTTTCTTGCGAATCTCATATCTCTTAAATGAAACGTCTTAGAAAAAAACTGACGGCCCAAACCGGATAGGGAATTTAACGGGCTACTACTTTGTTCAAATAAATTTTTTTGAGAAACCAACCGTTTTCACAGAAATTGAGGTTTTGAGTAAAAAAGGTTAGAAAGAAACGCGATACTTTCCTGGCACGCAGGTGATGAGATTGTGTTTTCTGGGGAAAAACTTTTTATTCTGGAACATCCGCACAAAATTTAAAATGATCGTTTATGGGTAGTAACGATACAGGATATTCCTGATAGCCAGAGAGAAGTTCCTAAATTTCAGAATCCACCCTCAGTGATGGCTTGGGGAGCAGTTTGTGAACTTCATTTTTTCATCGAAAAAGGTGTTAAAATCGATGCCGAGTATTATCTAACAGAAGTTTTGGAGAAAAATGTTGCCCCAAACTTACGATGTATCTTTGAAAATGATTATTGCCATCGAACAAAATGGAGCATCATTTCCACACAGCAAGTATGGTTTAAGCGTGATGTTAGGCCAATTTGATCGATTTTCTACTCAAGAATGATGGGCTTCCCTGCTCTCCAGATTTGAACCCTTTAGATTTTTTCGTTTGATCGAACATGCTATCGAAGTTCAACGAATCATAAAATCGCAAATCTGGACCAGTTCAAAAAAGTTATCGAGCGCGTTTGGGAAGAAATACCGATGGAAGACGTGCGTGCTGCTTGTGACGGGTTTGAGCAGCGTTTGAAGCTGGTTAAGCGGGTTAAAGGTGGAATAATTCCAAAACATTTATTGTGACCTTTCCTCATAAATGTTCCTAATGAAATACACATTTTGACTTACCAAACATTGTCTTATTTTTTTTATTGGATTCTGAAAGTGTATCCGAATTTATTGGACACGGTGAAAATCGAGGGGTAATTATCCCGTAAATTTTGTGTACACTCATTTGGAATTCCCTTGGAAATCATTAGAATTCCTTGGAAATTCTTGGAATTCTTTGGAAATCCTTGTAATTCCTTGGAAATTCCTGCAATTCCTTGGAAATCCCTGGAATTCTTTGGAAATCACTGGAATTCTGAGGAAATATTTGGAATTGCGAGTCTTGTGTACAGAAATTTTACTGGATATTTAATCCTTGGTGTAAATAATACGTGCAACACTTTTTGAAAAGAGCACACCCGAGTGCTAAAAATGAGGGAGGCCATTTTGAAAATGTATTAAAATAAATTTTGTCAATTTTTTATTTTACCTACATCTTGTTCATTATTTTCAGAATTTCTGCGAAAACGGTTGGTTTCCCAAAAAAATTTATTTAACCAAAGTTGTAGCCCGTTAAATTCCCTATCCGGTTTAGGACGTCAGCTTTTTTCTAAGGCGTTTCGTTTAAGGGATACGAGGTTCGCAAGAAAAGTAAAAAAAATAATACCTGAATATTTTTTAAACACTTTTTTCCTTTAATTTAATTTATAATTCGAAATCCGTTGATTCTAGACGATAAGGGGTTATAACCTAATTTGTAGATAAGAAAATGATCTTTAAAAAAGTCCTAATCCGTTAAGCTTAAAAAATCAATAATATCGGAGCTATGGCCATTTGTAATCATAAATTCAAAAAATTCCTTTAAAAGTACCTCCTCCCCCAAGGGTTTGGACTTGAACAAAAAAATTATTTGAAAATTTGTATTAGAAAAGTGTCCTTTATCACCACCTCAAAGGTTCTCCACGCTCACGGGGACACGCTGTATATACAAAGACATTCCATTCAAGAAGAACCATTTTAAGGAAGCAGTTTACCTAGGTTCTAATAAATAATACCATAACGTGCCGATTACTAAAATGGTATTATACTATGGTACATATTAAGTGAAAATTATTGTTGAATGTCCTTGAAATTTCCTTTTTTAAATTTATTTAAACTTTTAACGCAAATACTGTGTTTTTATTTTGTTCTCCACTTTAATAATGGCGGTATATCTAGGTAGCCGGTACCGGTTCGTTGGTCAATATAAAGAAGGTGAAATTACCGTCAAGTTAAACCGATGCCGGTGTATAAGGCACTTGTATTAAATTGGTACTACATTAGCTAAAGAGTAAACAGTAAAAGAAATTTTGACAAGGGGTAAAAATCCTGAAAATTTTGTGTACGCTCGTTTGGAATTCCTTTGGAAATCATTGGAATTCCTTGGAAATCCTTGGAATTCTTTGAAAATCACTGGAATTTCGAGTCTTGTGTACAGAAATTTTACTGGATATTTACCCCTTAAATTTTGATGTACAAGATCTACGAATTCCAAAGGAAATATCAAGGAATTGCAGAAATTTGAAGTAAAAAGGGGAATTGGTGTATTGTTTATAAATTGGTTTATCAATTGCAAGAACAAAGTTTTTTTAACTTAATTTTATCATTAACTTCAATGTCGTTGATTTTAAACAATAGGGCGTTATAATCTAATAATTTATAAATAATGGCAAAAATATTAAAATTAACGAAACTAACTGAAAATTAAATGTTTTAATTTTTTTCTAAAATTAATTTTATTTTCAAATTTTTCTTTGCCCCCTTTTTAAAATTTTTTTTTTAATTTTTAAAATTTAAAAAACAAACATATTCTCAAGTGTTAACCTCAAAGTGTAAACAGAAATCTCAATTTGAGCAGCGGTGAACTTGAGTATAAGAAACCCACCGACTGCGCCAATTGAAATTTAATTTCTATAATTTTGATTTCTATTGTAGTCTTGAGATTTTATTTGCATTGTAAACATTTGCTTTGAAAAGTAAAGATGATTACATGCGTGTTTTGTCAACAAATATTTGCAAATCATGCATTTCCACAATAATTTTCATTGGACATTTAACAAAACCACTTTAATATTTGTCAATTTCACTCTTAACAATTGTAATTATAGCAACTATAGTTGTGCCGTTACCACATGATAAACTATTCTATAGTAATTACTGATATTAAAAGTGAAACTAAACAAATTGTAGATCGAAATTTCCACAAAAGCATTTGAAATATCAGTTATCTGGTTAAATAAATCTAATATAGTGCGTTTGTCTTCCGTACAATAAATTGTATTTATTTCATTAACCACACAAATGGGTCAACTTTTCTTTAAATATGAACATTAATAATAATAAACATGAGGTAATTTATTAAATAGACGATTATTCTAAACCACCCAACGTAAAAAAATTTCATTACTGTCACGATGGTAATTTATTTGCGACAGCTTT
Source organism: Cantharis rufa (assembly GCA_947369205.1). Classification (NCBI taxonomy): domain Eukaryota; kingdom Metazoa; phylum Arthropoda; class Insecta; order Coleoptera; family Cantharidae; genus Cantharis; species Cantharis rufa. The sequence goes on from OX376309.1 coordinate 24,326,648, forward strand.
TGATTATCAAATCGATTATTTTAATAAACTATCAGTCTTTGTTTGTGTAAACCAATGATTAGAGTCTTAATAGTTGGCATTAAATTTACTAGGAAGGCTTTCATTTAAACTAAATTTCTTAGCTTGAGAGCGATAAATTTTATTGTCTATATAACTTCCCACTAAACCCCCCCTAGGCTTTTAATTTTTCAATTTATCAAAACTATAAATCTAACATACTTGAAATATTATCAACTTCAATTTACAATGACAACTATTTATTGATATAATTACAATTCTCTCTCGAGACTCTCACTTTATTCGAGAGAATCTAACGAGAAGTGTTAACAATGCCAAATTGAGATCCAAGTGAAATCAACAATGCATGCCCAAGTATTGTGACAATTAACGTTATTTTAAATTGTACGTACGTTAAAGCAAATAATTAGAAAAGTGAAAATTTAAACGCCATTAGAAAATTTAAACACTAAAACGATCTGATATAATGATATTTAATGGGCGATTATCCAAAATAGAAATTTGCATCTTCTTTTCTTCCGGGATGGATGGATGTTAGTTACCCCTATCCATGTCTCTTCAAATAGACACTTCAAAAAATGGCATGAACTAGTTCTGGTCAACTACGCTCTCTCCACTTTCATTAATAAATGACATGTATGTAAAGCCATAATAACGTAACCTTCTTGCCACGACAGGTTCTTCAAGTTGATGCATAATGCACAATTGGTATGGATGAGGTTTAACGTTTTTGTCCTCTTACAATTTCAGTACACGTTGGATATCTGCACGTTGATTAAATGTCAATAAAGTACTATTTTCTGAATTTGCACTTCAAGTTAGATTACAAAAACTTGTTTCAGTCAATTTTTAATTCCACATTAAAATCCAAGAGAGCATTCTCCAGCACCATATGAAAACTGGATAAGTTTGTTGCACTTCTGCGATCAAATCAATAAAAAGTTAATGCAATTTCTTTAAAATAAAACATTTCGATTCGGATCTCTTTTCCGAAAGTTTTTTTTTGAGTTAAATCATGTTTTTAAAGGTCTTCTGCTGAAAACTCGAGTGTTAAACCACCCATTTAACGATTTTAATTGTAAAGTCGATCATCATCGTATCAAACACGTTTAGCTTCCGGCTTTGCACGATAATTTGTTCTTATTTCCTGATTGGATAATTTCCCCTGAGACTTGCTACGGTGTCAAGCATTGGAAGCAAATCAATTTCTTTATTGCCTTCAAGTAATATATTTTTATCATCCCTATAACTCGAAAGCTGAAGTTTGAAATGCATTTTTTAATTAGTTTGAAACCGGCGGCGGGTTGGCTATAATAAGAAAACGACGTTAATTTAACGACATTTTGACGTTGAATTAACGTTTATATCAGGTATGTATTTATGTATAACGTAATCCTATAACTACAATTTTAATCCATAATCAAGACCATATAATTACTAAAGTACGTGGAGATATTCTGTGCCCCTCAGCCACCGGTGCGTACTGCCCAAACCCATAAACATATTATGAGGTTTAATAAAACCAATCACAGAACATGCACGCAAATTTTGCATTTGTCTTTATGTGCAAAAAGAAAATTTTTCGAGTTAATATTTCAGTCTCCAAATTTATCATTGCCTACGTTACCTTAATGCTTGCTTTTTGGAAGAACAGAATGTTGTAGAACACTTTTAACAGGGCGGCAACCTTAACCCTATCTCAACCTTACAACTTTTAAATTATTGTAATTTATTCACTAATTTTTTCGACATGAACGGTTAATGATAAACAAATGAAAGTTTAAAAGCATCTACTACTATTAATGGAGGACTATTTCAATCTGTCATAAAATGCTTTTATATCCTTATACAATGTATTTAAATATTGATGCAGAATAAACGTTAAAATCTCTCTCAATCGGTTTCCTTATACTAGAATATATTACAGGAAGTTAAAAATAATATTAATTAAAAATTAGAAAATCTAGACGCATTTTTAAACCTAGGTATAAATTTACACCCCCAATTGTGAGAAAAAATCATTACAATATGTTTTTTGAAATCTAGAAAGGGTTCAACCGATTTGAAACAAATATTGAGAGTATTGAAGCTATATTTGGGCTTTAAAAAGTTGCCGCAATTTTTGACCCAAAAAATCAACTTTTTTGAATGAAGTTAAACACAAAAGGAAACTAGTTTCCCCAAATAGTAAGGTAACTGTTAACGAAAATGTAGAACATGTGTACAAAAAATGCATCAACCACAACAATTAATGCAGGTCCTACATCCGAAGTGAATGGCAGAAATTAACTTGTACAACAAATTGTTTTTTATGAAGTGTCACATCGATTTTCAATTAAACTTGTATGGTAGGCATTCAAAAATTGTCCTTTGAAATTGAATCAATTTAAATTAGTTTACATTAATCAAAAAGTTCATTGGTCGAAGCAATTAACGATTTAATGATACATTAGCGACTTCCTAATAAGTATTGGCTATAAATAATTCTTAAATTATGAGTAATGTTACTATCCCTTTTTTCTATTGGTACAATTTTTTAATTTAGTTAAGAATTGCCCAATTGTGCGGATATAATAAAAGGCTCAATAATTGAGTAACTGAGGTTATTACAACCGCAAATCTGGTGCATATTTATTTAAAAAAAAAATTATTTGTTATCATTATTGCAAAAGGAAATACAATATTTCGCATAGAATCTAAATTTCTGAAATCAAGATGTAATTTAAATTTAAATTTTTGTGTTTACCATTAGTGAAAGCTTTTTCATAATAATTTTTAAATATTATTACGAAAACGTTTTTGTGTACATAAGAATGGGCACTTCTTTCATCAATCTACATTTGCTTCATTAATTTTCATTTCGTGATGATAAAATAAACCACATTTTAAAAATTAAACCACTCGATAGAGCACAAGTACTCTAAATTAGTGATACAAAAATAGGTTTTATTAGGTATGGTGGTTGCTTAATTAATATGGCAGTCCCTCAAGTGTTTTCTATTTCCACTTGAATGTTCCAGCATCTTTCAACTTTTATACTTTCATTTACATTCAATTTTTTTGAATAATTGTAACTCGTAAACAGTGCTGCCTATAAATAGAACACACTACAGTGCAATATATGGAAGTAGAAAATATTCGACTTCATAAGAATCTGAATGAGTAATGTTATTCAATTCTAATATTAATTAATACATGTTAATGAAAATGACAAATATAAAAAAATTATGCTTAGAAAGATTAATAATAATCGAATCAACAGGAAGTCCACGGTGAAAAATCTCTTCTACACCTACATAAACTTTATGCATAGGTACACACGACGTTATTGACGTGAAGGGGGCTTGTTCAAAATTATCAATACAAAAGCCCACTGTCACAATGAAATGCAAACATCACCAATAAATAATTGAAATCTACAAAGTAATTATTTTTCAAACAAAAAAAATTAAAAACTTGAGAAAACGATATTGACTTTCTCACATTTAAATTGAATCGTCTTTCAGTAAACGAGTGAATGCATAAACAGCCAGCAGTTAGCCTACTAAAATGAAATTCTGAATAATAGGCAATTTTTTGAAATATTCCTATTAGATCAAAAAACCCGAGTTAGATATCATTTAATAAAAATTTTTTTAAATTGCAATATATATTTTTTTTTATATTTTTCGTTTTTATGAAATAATTAAATTTTTTTAAATGTTAAACACGAAGATACAGAGCTTCAAATTTGTGTTTTACGTGGTTTTACAATCAACATAAATTCCAGATGTAATCTGCATGAGAAACACTCACGTATTACATAAAAATTTTATTCGGACACTTAAACTACGTAAAAAATTTACGAACGAAATAAAACATCAGGTAAGCAATCTACCTAAAACGTAAAATTTTCTTTCTCTTTCATATTATTTTTTAATGAATTGTACACTTTGCGAGTAACCTACATTTATCTACTTAATTTATTACTCTTTTTGAGTTAATTATGTCATGTGATAAATTGCATTTTTTTAATACTCAAATTAGCGCAAATTAAATTTTGCGGACATAAAAATAATCAAGCAATTTTAGGAGATTTATGTTTTGCAAAAAGAAACTTCCGCTAAAAATCTGTTGTTCTATTTCTTCTACCTTAATGATTTTTTATACAAAGTGAAGAACTTCACATCAATTGGCCAGAACAGACACAAATTCTTTAAACCACAGAATAACCATAATCCGGAAGCACAGTTCAGAAACTTCGCACGTGAGAGCAAAATAAAAGTGCCTTGTTGACATTATGTATAATTTACCCTTCAGACTGTTAATTGTCTTTCTTATCGTGGAATCCAAACCATGACATTCATTTTTTAGTGATGAAACCTGCAACTTCTGCAGCAGAAAAATCAAGTCAAGTTTGTAGAGGGAATATTATCGGTTCAAAACTGCTCAAAAATGGTTTCAAAAATTCAGCAACGCTTGATTCATCTTATGGAACTTAACTTCAACTCCTGAAGTATCTAATAGAATCTAATCTTGGAAAGTGGATGCCTCTCGAGTAAATACAAGTAGCTGTGCACCGGAACACTTGAAAAGATAAGGATAATAACCGAGGATCTTACATCCAAAAAATACTTTTATTAAGTAAAAGAAATATTAAATTTTTTAAATTTAATATAAGTAAATAAACGAAACATTTTGTTTAAGTTTTTATAGTTAGTCAACAAAACGGTGAGGGGCTCTTGTCTGCGGGAATTTTATGCTTGGAGCTATTGTCTAGGGGGTTATTGATCGAGAGATAACTGTTAGGGGGATTTAATAAGGGAGGTTTTTGTCCTACTATCGAATCAAAATGCGTGAGTTATCAATAGGCTGTATGATAAATTATCACATAATTATAAAAGAATATTTTACAAATTATTTAAGATTATTTGGAATTACTCGAAATTATTAGACATTAATTGTGTCGAGGGTTATTTGTATTACTAATGATAAAATTTATAATTAGCAATAAATTTAATTATCAAGTGAGCAACTCTGTACTATGACTAATATATTCGCAAAGTATATACTTATTCACAGGTTGATAAGGCAATCGTCAAATTTGAGATTAAAATCTATAATTTGCATTCTGTAACTCAACAGGCACACCAAGGCACCACTATGATATATCGCAACAGTATTTGCATATTTTCCCGATGATAAATTTTTATTACCTATCTAATCTAGTAACAAATAGTTTATAGTTATGCAGAAATGAAAAACATTGGAAATGTTTTAAACTTCATTATCAATTTTGAATATATGCTGAAGAATAAAATAATGTGGTCGTTTTTCCATTCCAACATATCAAAAGGAGTACATTTTCCATCTTTAAATTTTGATATATCTAACTTTTGGATTTTGCACCATTTCATACAGTTTCCAGACCTCCTGACCTGTAGCCGCTGTATACGGCAGACTTGGGAGATCTGGAACTGAATGTCTGTTTTGAATATAGTAATTTTTTGACCACGTAACGTTATTTCGGGGACCAACAGGTAGCCAAAAAACAGCCCTTTGGAGTAAAAAAAACTAAAGAAAAGAGAATGATTTTCTTAAAACAAGCATTTCTACCTTATTTTTCAGAAATAACAATATTTTAAATATTAATAAATCCCATATTTACTAAAATGAAGTAAATCATTTTTTTAGATTAGGAAATTTTTGCTCTTCAATCTCAAAAATCTGATCGAGAGAGATCATTTCAAGTAATTTGATATGAATTACGATAAGATATGAAGTACTCTACTTAAAAATTGTCTGGAATTTTTTGATTTCTTTTATAATAGCCACCGTTTGAGTCGGGAAAACTTCGGTTTTAAAGCTTAAAAATTATCTGCTTTTGCTTTTATAATTTAAAAAAATTTAAATATGCAATCGCAAATTTTTATTTGCAAGGACAATTTCTATAATTATTTAAACTATATTGTTTGCTGAAAGCCAACAAACCTTCATGATATAAATATAGACTTGTAGACAAGAAGACAATTACGAACCTATTTTTTTATCATTTATCCCACAATTCTGGTTTCTGACCTACTAGAACTTTTAAATAATATATCACCTACATACTTTTGCTATCAATTGTCCACTCTTTCCTATCGATTGCCCTAGTTTGTTATAAACTTGGTTACAAATGCCATGTTTACCGTAACTAGATTCAGAATCTGCATAAAATTTTTCTATTATACAGTAGAAAAAAAAATTATATTTAATTATAAATAATCAATTCTTGCCTTTCTTAGACTGACGCTCCATTCCATAACAATTAGGTAAATATCGTCTTGAAGTTCCGAGTTTAATTTATAATGTTTTTTCAATTGTATTTAATAAGTGAGTGCAGACAAATGAAGAAAAATTGTTGAACCGAATAAAATACAATTTGTATCTCAAGATATTTTGCAATGTAAAATATGCCCATCATTGTTAAGTCTTGCACTGTATTAAATGAACTTTATTTTATGAAAGTAATATTTTTTCTATAAATTGTCCTCTTTTTCAGAAACTTCATACAACTTTCGTCGGTATTGCAATTATGACTTAAGAATATTAATTTTTTGTTATATAATTAACTTTTAAATCAATTTATTATTTAATTGTATTTATAAATTATTTATAACTTTGTAACGAGTGAATGAATAGCAAGTAGAAAAATAAAAGTCAATTCGTTCGGAATTTTGTAGACAAATTCGAAATTTACCGAGGTTCGAACCCTACGCAAACCGAAATAAAAATCGTGAAAGGGAAAAGCAAACTAGGTATGGAGATATTAATTGGAGAGAAATACAGGACATAAACAATGCGATTTCTTGATAACAAGTGATCTGTATTGGGGACATTCTGCCTTGGTCAAAGTAGTATATTGTTCCCATTATTATTCAACGTACATACGTGCAGAATCGATAAGTCTAATAATGTGACAACTGTTGGACGGACAGTTCGTTAGCGTTCATCAAATCTCCATGAGAATTCCAGTCTGAAAGAAGCCTTGAAAATATACTGAAGAAGATTTATGTAGAAAGTGAACACTTGCTGAATTAACAGGAAAAGTTACTTTTTGACAATGCATACAAAAGATTCAATTAAAAGGTATTATGCAATGGAGAACATATAATTGTTGCGTTTTTTTCATACTTATTCAAGGTAACGAAGCATAAACAATAACAGTTAACTTTCCTGGCAATACTTCCGAATAAATCATATTAGTAAGATGTGCACCAAAAAATAAAAACCAAGAACTCATGGTCATCGATGTGACCAACAGCAATTTTAGAAAATTTATATTCGTACAACAAAACTTTGCCATTTGTAAGGAATATTAATTTAAATCGTGAATTTCGGCTTGTCGTCACATTACTTAACATTTTCAAAATTAAGTACGTCCGACATTCCTCTCGATCTTCGATATAAAATTTAATATTCAAGGAAGATGGTTTTATAGCGGCGTGATAAATAATTTAGTACTGAATATTAGCATATATGTAGGTATAGCGTACGTATTATTCAGTCAGATTTAAAATTTATTTGTATTTTTTACATTGAATTTATAGACAAATATTTTTTATATTACTTAAGCGTGTATCAATTTCATAACGGTTAACTAAATTTAGAAATTTATTTGTATTCTTCATGCATTACCTAAAATTTTAAAATTTACCATTAATATTTTTTACCGTGTACTGATGAAGAAATTAAATATTAGAAATGGACATTAAGATTTAATTGCTCTGCATTTTTCTTAATTACCAATATGCCGATACATCTAATAAAAAGGACATTTAAATAATTTTTCAATTACCATTTCCGTTTAGTAGCAATTTCGATCACCAATTTGAGCTAAATGCAATTTTGGGAAAGCTATTCATCAAAAATTGCACGCAATCGTCGATAAATCTAAATCCTTGTTTTTGCATTAATTTTCAATAAAATTGTAGGAAATAGATAATTTCTACATTTATTTACATATTATACTATCTGTATACCTATATTCACTTATTATATATGTAAATAAAGGAGGTAATTGAAAACCAAGAAATTAATTTGTAAATACTTTTTTTGAAAATTTATCTAGCGAGAAATTTATTATTGGCATATTTTTAAACATATAAATATAACTTTCTATAGAGAAATATTTAATATTTACTAATAACAACTTTACTATTTGTATATCACACGATCATCAGTTACTGAACCTAATAATATCTTGGGTCAGAGTTAATAACTCAGTTTTATCTTAACTTCCTATAAAGATATTAAAAATCGACCTTCGCTTGGTATGGTAAAAGTTCTCTACTAAAAAAGGCACTTCCTACACAAAAAGATGGTTATAATGACGAACCTTTCGTTATTGAGCGAAATTTGTTTTGTCAATAGCCCAATTATTAAAACACCTGTTTCTACTTAGCTTCCGAGGTTAACACCCACCCACGACATGATAAAAAATTAGCTGGTATAATTAATTAGAAAAAAACTGCAAAACGCTCTATAATTTCTATTTTGCTCATGCAAATTGACTTAATCCGAGGATAGAATGCCCGGAGAAAAATTTGCGGTCGAGTTTCTGAATAGATGGTCAAGTGATACAATATTTCGTTGATCGCAGTTCTCATTAAATGAATAGTTTCGAAGACCTCGATCAAAGCTATGGAAACTTCATTTCAAATTTTTTCCACTTCGTCTATTTATTAAGCCAGCTCTAGGGCCTCGTGAATCCCCTTAATTCACGGCGTGACTGATTTTGTAAGTCAATAATTATTCTTATATTACCAATTTAACAATACAAATTAAGAAGACCTTGTTGAAGAATTCTGAAGAAAAAAGTATTTCAATTTCGGCAAAAAAAACGGCCCATAACTAACATAAGTATAAATTTATTAATAAACTAACTTTCAAACAGGAAGGAAATAAGCTACACAGGAGGTACCGCATGGCGTGGTATCAAGCCCGCTGCTATTTCTAACTGATGTGAAATTCGACAATGATCTTAACCAAAAGAAAACATTGATTTAAAGCCAATCAAGATGCAAAAAATGACATTCACTGAGAAACTATTTCATAACGTAAATCAAAACTATGCATTCATTTTTGGGACTATCTCTGGACCCAGCTTTGAATGTTGAAGTTTTTGGTGAAGACCCAGCAAGTAGAGATTTTACATTACCGATGGTGGCGCTAGTGTAACTTCAATATGTCTGCTATATCAAGCACTTTTCTTGTGCTTGATATTTGAAATATATGAAAATTCAGTAGAATTTTAATTTGTTTATATCGGTTTATACAGAAATTTTTGGTTTTTTGTTTATCTGTGTCCAAATTAATTTTAAAAAACACTATAAACATACGTTAAAAGACACTTTGGTATACTCAAGTATACTTGATAGAGTAGTTACAATTGCTGTCGTATGGTGGTGTTTGGTTAATGTTAAATCCCAATAGATATGAAAGGAAATCTATCTTATTTAAACCTAATCTATATTTTGTAAGTCATATAAGAAATCCGAAATTTAGCAGTAATATTTTGGAAGTTATTTGAATATTCATTAATAAGTTTAACAAAATTCTCAAGAGATAAATAATTGTTGCTCGGAGCAATTACAAAACAATCCAAGTGTTGTACAATTGGAACTTTAATTAAACGTGGAATTCAAACCATGATGGTACAGACAAATATAACAAAACAAAATTCGAACAAACATCTTTGCCGTACACAGATTTGTACAGGGTACACGCTAAATTCATTTTAAGGACATTATATAAAGAATTAAAATTACTTTCCCTGCTACCGAAATTTATTACTAATATCAAAATAAAACTTGATCTATAAAAATAAAAAATTTAATAGCTATATCAACGTAGTAAATAATATAAACAATATTATGTATACCTAATATTGTATCAGATTTAAACATAAACAGACTGCCCAAGAAGTCTATGTCTGATTGCCCGTTGGCTAACATTTTTATGGATATCACGACTTATATGTCGTGATATGCTTATATCTAATATATCCTAAACATACGGTTAAGTTTACGAGTAAAATTAATTATTTAACATTGGAAATTTTTGTAAACAAAAACCGAAATTACTTTCTCTTCTAGCCAATTCTGTTATCGAAACCAAAATAAAGCTAAATATAAAAAATAAAACAAACTGATTAGTATGTATAGTCAAGTACTAAATTATTTAGATACCTAAATATGCGGTTATATTATGTTTACGTGCAAAATTAATTTAATATTGGAAGTTTTTGTAAACAAAACTCGAAATTACTATTAGTCTACGCAAAACCTAAATCTACCCAATTTTCCGTTTATTATTAAATATTTATATTCATTTCTATTGTTTAAGTTGAATTGTGTAATATTTATTCGGATTTTTTTGCTAAAATGTCTAAAAACAGGTTTCATTTTAACAATAAGAATTTTTCAAATTGATTACAAAAAGGTCTCCCGAAAAGAAGTAATATTTTTGAAGTTATAGGAAGTTTCAGTACTATTTTTTAATTATTATGTAATTATAAGTACGTAAACGAAGTGATTATTAATTAAACCTGGATGAATATACTTTCTTTGCAAATAAAACAAATGATTTACGATTTCTTTCCTAAGGTTTTTCTTTTTTTACGATCTCTACATGTCTCGCACGGAGATCATAAATCATTTGTTTTATTTGGAAAGAAAGTATAATCCAGATTTTTTTTTAGATCGATATATCGAAAAAACCAAAATAAAACTGTATCTATTCTTCAAAAATATACATATATACATCAGAACGTAATGTACGAAATCATGGCTTTGTTTCGGTTGGTAGTTTCAAACTACTGCAAAAACGAAATTACTAATTTAACGGATTTGAAACTAAACGGCAACTCTACTTCTAATAATTTTTAGACAAACTTTTCTTCCCTTAAAAATGTGTAACATATCACCATCTAGAATTATTTACATTTTGCTTTACAATGAAGTTTTTCTATTGTAAAGAAAAGACAAGTTTATTATTACAAACTAAAATTACAAAAATAAACGCGGCGCGGCATGTCAAACAAGTTTATATTTTTAAATTGGGTTTTAACGCACGTGTAGAACCGATACTTTTTAAAGAAATTGGCGCGTAAAGCTTGACATATTGTTTTAAAATGGTAGCCGTCAACCGAAAAAACGGTAAAGTTTTCCGGAATTTCGAAAAAATTTTACACAACGCAAGCACGGGAAGCTGCTACTTGAAAAAGTACGTCGATGATTGATGGTTATCAAAAATAGCACTTTCCTGTTTCTTCCAATCTCTTGTGAAAAGGACCGTTTCGTTCTTGTAAGCATTGAGCCAATTAGTGGAACTACTTTGCATGTACTCTATATAGCAGGTTATTCAAATTTCTTCACTGTATGCAGTGATGACTTATGCAACTCTCAGTTTCTAAAATCTAAAATGATGCATATTCGTATTTCAACGACTTTCAACATAGAAAAAGATCCTGCAACCGAAATAGAGTGTAACGCATCTCACTTCTCAAGTTTTTCTCATGATGCAGCTGATTGTGCAATTTATCAATTCGTAAATTAAACTAGTGACAATTTTCCACCGCTTTGGCAATACTCCAAACTAAGAAAACTGAGGAGACATGAATGCAAATCGAGCAAAAAGAAGTGGCATCACGGAATTTAAGCAACGTAATTTCAAGAATTTTAGTGAGTGAAGACTAAAATTCCATTAATATTTCAGTGCAGTAATTTTTTGGATGATTTTTATTTCACAAATAATATTAAATCGAAAGTTTTGTGCAATAGAAAACTATTCCATAATTGTAGGTGCATGTGCTCGATTGTTATTGCTGAATGACAATGAAACACTATTAAGCGGCTTTATATGGTAAAAGATTAAAGTAAAAATTCAAAAGCGCCAACCTTAAACCTTGATTTTAGATTTTTAATTTGAGTAAATTTACTTGACCTAAAAATTTAGATTTTTGGTTTAGACAAATTTGCAAGCAGTCGATGAAAATTAAGTAGAAATGTAAATATTAACCTGGCAATTGTCGATTAGTTGATTATCCATTATGTAATCGTAGTTTGCTTGCAAGGCAGACCAGAAATCATCTTTCTGGTCGCTTACAGTACTACCACCCCCGGTGCTTCCCCAAGATCGCCTCCAATATTCTTCTCGGCGTTTCTTTTTATTAAGACTATTACAAGCTCTTATCTTGACTCCTTTATCGGGAGTTTCTGCAGAAGCTTGTAAGGAAGACAGCGAAAAGCTGGCCTTCATGGCAGAGTTTTCAAATCCTAACGAAAAATTTAAATAGTTGATCGAGTTTAAATGAAAATAGGGAACTTACCAGTTCCTACAGGCATGACGACTAGTTGATAATATAAGCTATCTTAGGTATGTTTTTGTACAATTTTCATAGAAGGTAATTAAGATGGATAAACCATCTCTTTACTGTTGAATGTGAAGATCTGAAAATAATATAAGAAAAACCTGTTTACAAAGAGTCGAGTTCGTCATGCATCGATTAACTGCAGTAAAACATTATCAGAAGATAACATAATCTTATAAACAACTTTTCTTTAATACCTTCTACACAGGTAACTCGCTTGCAATATTTGACATTAGTGATTTACCTAACCTAATTTGAAAGTGCATGCATACTTTTCGATGGCGAAAAATCGAGGTACAAACTTTATTGGTTCGAATTCCAGCGTACAAACGTGAAACAATTAAAAAATGAAATTATTTTTGCCATCAGCTTATTCTTGTTGAAACTATTTTTAGGTTAAACTTCTTGTTGTGATAGTTAACAAGTTTTATAACGAATGTGGATTAGCCAACCACATTCGATTTAATGAAATAAGTAAATGAGTTAGCGCGTTGATTTTTAACGGTCTCACTTTTAAAGAAAATGTTGCACAAGTAAAGTGTCCTTTAATTTTAATATAAAATAGCCTTAAGCAAATTTAAGTACTTACTTAACGTTGTTAAAACTCTTTTCAACTTTGTAGAAATCACAGTTTCCTGTGATATTAATATGTTATTTACATCCTCAATTCGCCAACACTTTATTAACTTTGGTAATTAAAACACAACACAAAACATTACAACACCTCAGAATTGTCAATAATAACTCAACGGTTACACTTCAACCGTCTCTTACGACGTTGAACTAATACACACCGGTAAAATTGTCTGTAAACTTCGAGTCATGCGCACTAACCTGCAGGATTGCTAATGAGTAACATTATTCCGTTATCGGTGTGATGCCTACCTTATCCATTTGGTTAATTGCTTATTGTAAAATTTACTATTGATTACGTTATTCATTAACCTCAAGTCCACAGATCCCCTGAAACATAGTTCCCATCGCATTCACACAAAATTATTCGCTTCATCACGCGGATTCAAATTAAAGAGAACAAAGTTCATTGTGGTACTTACTAGTGCCATAGCTATTGCCATGCAGGTATATTGATATTATGAAAGCTCTTCTCAATGGTATTTAATTACAATTGGATTAATAATATAAATAAATAAATATTTGTAATATATTATAATATAATACAATTAATAATATATATTAAATATATATGAATATCTACATCTAAAAAAATATCTCAAGATACTTTTGATTGATGATTTTTTTTATAGTTTAATATTAGCAATTATAAATATATAATACAATATAATATACCACAATATATTGTGATATATGATACCTTACCTATGTATATTTTTAAAATTGAAAATATGCTACTCATCAGCATATATCACATAAGTATATCATATACATATGTGATATGGTTAATGGTATAGTGCTATATTATGATATGATATAATATACTTACTATGTAATACAGTATAATACATTATTTATTTATAACTATTAATATTGTATTATATTATATAACATAGTGGCGGCTAGTACCGGAAAGGTAACGGGCGGTCGCATTCCCAAAATACAATATTAAATCATTAAGTTGTAAATACATAATAATCATTATTTCCCACTTGGAACAAAACACTTACTACATACAATAATTGGGTTGCTGGATATTCCCCCAGATCTCCCAGATTCAGAGATCAAAGATTTTTATGCGTAATCTATAATTGATTAATTAAATTGCAGGCTTTACATTTTTACACACCGGAGGTCTGGAAAGTATGGAATGCCCCCAGTAACCCAACAATGTACAGAATGCGTTTTAGAATGCAAAGATTAAGATAGAAGAGATATTGTTCACATGAAAAATTTTCTTCAGAGTATATATGTATGTTAGCACTAATAGTTGGAGATACGGTCCTGACTAGAAAGAGACCTAACCCAAGTGCGGATCTGGTAGAAGAACTTATACCGTTTCTGAATCACCCGGTATATGAAACCTCCAGGTTATTAAGTAACATAATAAGATTATGCCCTAAATTTGTCACTGTTATTTTAAATGAATACTAAATTTGATGATCTGTAAATCTTTGTGAAGTTGGCATCCCATCTTCATCATTTTACCTTTTTGAAAGATTTTTGATTTTGTTTCTTGAAAAGAAAAAAGTTTGACTTTTTGGAGACTGACGTTGATCCGGTTAATCGGACTCAAGTGGCTATTCTGAACTCCATAGTTTTAGTCCCTTTCTAGGACTACTTCCCAACTAGATCTGAGTCCTAAATACTTCACTAGTCGCCTGCTCGGCATTAACAGGTATAATTAACGAAATGTTTTGTTACACAGTTAGAAATATTTTGTAAAAATTAACAAAAATGAAGAAGTCACTTTTTTTGAGTGAATAACAACCAAATTTTTTAGTTAACTTTGCATTTCTAAAGATACACATTATTGCTAAATCCATAGAAGTCAATTTGACACAAAATATTGTAAAATGGGTTTTTTCAATGTTTATATTACTTTCTGAGAGTAAACTAATTGAATTTTGCAAAAAATGTTGTCAGTTATAATAAAATTAGAACCGTTATTATTGACTCTATTTGTTGTTGCCAATTTAACAAAAAATAAGAGTGGACCTGTGGGAACTCCATTTTTTGTTATTATGGCAAAATATTTCTAACAGTGTAATTTTTATTTTGGGATTTATTTAAATCTATTCTGTTAACGGCTCGACAATGTGATTTATTGAAAGCTTAACGAATTAACCTCACTTGCTGGCAAATCCATGAATTGGGCCCTACCTATACAATAATAAAGAAAATTATTTGTTAGTTATCATTGCAGATGGGAACGGTTTTCTTCAAATTACCTTTATCACTGTAGTCCTTTTGCCTCATTCCTAGTGGCCAGAATAGCTTCTTCGTTGTTTCTTCCAATAAACATAAGTCACTCGCAAACCCGAACACTTTCACATTTTGTTTCACTTAAGTATTAAAAAGAAAATTGTTCTCGATTATTAAGAAAGCTTTCGCCACACTCTCGTTCGCGGAAAACTGAACATTTTTCCGACTTTCTCCATACAATTACTTTTAAGCTGAATACATGCACTAGCGTTTTGTGGAATGCGATTTTTGTTTTGATTGGTTAAATTTCAATAAAAGGTTCAAATTTTACTAATCAAAACAAAAATCGCATGCTGCAAATCGCTAGTGCGTGTATTCAGCTTAAGGCCTTACAAACGAATGACTGATATATGAGTCCGTACGGGGCATCGCGTCATAAATCGTATATAACTTTTTTTTGTTTCCTGTTTGTAATTTTTATCGATTTTTGTCTATGAAGTTTGTCAGGAAGTCTGGTGTACACAATTTTTTACCATGGTTTACCCCTCGATGCTCATACTATCTAATACTGTCATTGATTGCCTAACAGTGCTATTCACTATCGTTACCATTAGTAACGGTAGTAAATGACATCATTGATGACGGAAATAAGTCTACGCTCTCAATGTAAGACTAGAACGAGGTAGTTTAGTCTTACAATATCAATATTGGCAGTAAGTTGCGGTATTAGCAGTAAGTGCCCGTATTGAGAAGTACGAGCTCAGTCCACATGAATTGGACCAAAGAAGTATGTAATATAATTTTATTGTTCGGAATAAAGAATGAAGTTTCCAGTTAAAACTATAGAAGTAGCCGGTTAATGGTGCTATAAGATACATGATGACTGATAATAATAATTTGTGATCGGATAAATGGCTTCTGATTTGGTTTCCAATGTCGCACATATGGTTAGTTATCCGTGTGAACGAGCTGATAATGGATTGGATACGTCCATGAGGTGCAAAGATCATTATCGGCATATTATCTGGTTCCATGTTAGAGGATCTAATCTGCGATGTTTGATGATACAATGTTGTTTTGCTATTAGTTGGAGTATTCCACTACAGCCTGCATTTTTACACACAAAACTTTTGAACTGGTTTCTCCCACAGAGATTTCTGAAATGGGTTTTGTGTTAACGCCCAGAGATTCTAGTCTACAACTCGAAATTTTCATGTTACTTGCTTTAGTTTGTGATGAATTAGGTGGTTGGGTTGGGTAAGGTCATCATTTACTGATCTATGCTAACTTTTGATCAAAGCAGATTGGAAGCGTATCTTCCAGTCTGTTGTATTTATGTTTTATGCATTTAATCTCGTAGGTGCAATATCATATAATACGCCTATCCTTCTTTGATAAAAAGTAAACAATGTTGAGTTGCGGATTATCAGTTTATTTATTGGGTATTTCAGATCAGGTATTTCATCAGGGTAATCACTCACTTTTTGCATATTAAACTAATCAGAGGTTAATTTTAATCTAATATAAGTAAATTTAAAATATGACGGGATGACTGGACAGTGGCGGAAACAATCAAAGATATTTATGATCTTTCTTCACTCATCGCCACTGTTTCACACATGTATCGCTTTTTCGTTACTAATAGGGTAATTCATATTTAAACTTAAGTGCAGTTTCGTTCCTCAACACTTTGCAGATACAAACTGACGAATGAATACCAGGCTAATTAAGAAGTTTGGGGAGCGACACCTATAGAGCAGGAAAAGAACTATAATTTACTACATTTTGAAGTTTTATCCTTCATATGAACATGAACACATGTAAATTTTCAAGTAAATTTGTCGATTTATTTGTACAAAAGCATCAGCTTAAAGTAAACGTGTCAGTGTTATTTTTTGAAGTGAAAAATATCAAAAATCGTGCAGTGATTAAATTCTTTGCCAAAAAAGGTTTAAAAGCAATGGTAATTTATAGTGAAGTGGTAAATGTATCAGCGGAGTCTGCTCCTTCAAAAACAATGGTTTGTAAGTGAGCAAGTGAGTTTCAACGTGGTCGTACAAGCTTGGATGATGATCCTGCTGATGATCCTGCTGATCATCATCAACTGCAAAAACGATTAATTCTATACATGATATGGTTATGAATGACAGACAATTGACTTTGAGTGAAATATCTGAAGCTATGGACATTTCAACTGAATGGGTGTTTTATATTTTGAAGAAGGAATTGGGCTTGAAAAAGCTATGTGCAAGATGGGTGCCGCATTTGCTAAATTCTGATCAAAAACAACTTCGAGTAAAACTTTCTAACCAACATTTGGATCTTTTTCGAAAGAATAAAATAGATTTTATTCGTCGTTTTGTAACTATGGACGAGACTTGGGTTTACTACTATGATCCTGAACTGAGACAACAAACCGCAGAGTGGACTGAACCCGGTTGTTCAGCTCCGAAACAGCCGAAGTGGTCAAAATTAACCAAAAAGTTTTGGCATCAGTTTTTTGGGATGCAAAAGGCATATTGTTAATTGACTATCTTCAAACCGGTAAAACAATAACAGGAGAATATTACTTCAACCTTTTGGATCAATTAGATTAAAAAAATCGTGAGAAGAAACCTGGTTTAGCGAAGAAAAAAGTCATTTTTCATCAAGACAATGCACCGGCTCACAGATGCGTTCTTGCAAAGTCCAAATTGAAAGAGTTACACTATGAATTGTTGGAGCATCCACCTTATTCACCAGATCTAGCACCCTCTGACTTGCATCTATTCCCAAAGCTCAAAAAATTCTTACGTGGTATGCGTTATTCATCAAATGAAGCAGTTACAGTATCGGTAAATGAATATTTTGAAGAACTTGTTTTATCTTTTCCATTCCGCGAACTTTTCAATTAGCCTAGTACAGACGTCGGCAACCTATGACCCCCGGGTCACCAAGTGACCCATTTAATAATTTCAAGTGACCCAGTTAAGTTTCGCAAATAAACTATAAAATATAAAATTAAATTTTAATTGCGTTTATTTCAAGATTTGTGAACTGAAAGTACGGATGTATGAAAAAACCGTCTTTTAATGGTCACATTTTGATCGATTTTGACCCACAGCCCAAAAAAGTTGCCCACGCCTGGCCTAGTACATTATATATTGCTTCAATAGATGCCAATTTTTGAGAATGGAGTTCTTAATTCAAAACCATAAGAAATGTAAAATAATTTTCCGAACATCGTAACGAATTCAAAATCATTCGGCAGCAAACGATTTACATACAGCAATTACATAATATGTACTACACCAACTGCCTGATATTGCTGTACATGATGTACACAAAGAAATCTGGATTTGGAGTATAGTAACCTTTTTGGAAAGTAAACAACTTTATAAGTTTTCATTTAATTTCTTCTTCCTCATTTTTTGTGTTTTCCTGTTTAAATCATATTTTTAAGATTAAACTTAAGGACTAAGTAAGCTGTAAGCTGTTTTTGGAAATTTAGCATCGACGCTATGCGGAAAGCATCTTTTCTTAATTTTTAATTTTTCTACTACATTAATGATTATTTCGAAATTAAATTCTATTTAGAATCCTCTACATCTGCTGTTATGTACATCCGCTTATAATTGTTGCTTTTTATTTTTCTATCTATTTACGTTCATACCTTTTAACACAATAAAGAAAAATGAACAAGTTTACTCTATCTATAGACCAGAATTCTATCCAACTTTTAAAATTTTTAACTTGCTTTAAGATATTCTAAAAATTTAATAATACGTTGTAAAAAAATTGGTTAAATTTTGACTTTCAAATATTTTGTAACTGTAATACGCAGGAAGTATGCACGTCTAGCCATATTTTTACATTCATGTGACAGAGAATCAATATTAGGTAAGTCTGTTATCATGTTATAAATAAATATTGTCTGAAATACCACTTTAACATGCAATTTATTAATAAAAATTAATAAATTTTTTAACCCTTGAATAATTAAATAGAAATCTTTCGTGTCTAACTTGGAACCTTAGCAATGCCATATTTTATTTTGGATATTACAAAAATACCGCCATCATTTCATATATGCCAAGCCGAAACAAGATCGGCATGGTTTTAGTTTAGGCACCATTCAGAGAAACCATCAGATGCCCTAACCAAGCTAAGTTGTTCTCTGATTTGAGTTCTGATGATGCAGGATAATAAAAGATGGTAAGGAATATTGGATCTCTAAATTACATCAGCTCTATCATTTTAATAATTTTGTATTTTTCGTATATGCCAAAAAGCAGAAGAAGCTCTTTAAGAGATTAAAGATATTTTTATCAATGTAGCAGATTACCCCGGTTTCCCTACAATAATTTTAGAAATTTGTATAAATAAAATTCCAAAAATAAAGTTGGATATTAAAAAGCTAAGAAGGTAAACGAACTATTATCATCACGATTAAAATAATTCATAAATTTTATAGCAAATTTCTTTTGCGTGATTCATATTTTTATTGTTATTGCTGCCGAAAAATTTTAAATTGTCCATGTTTATGTTATAAATAAAAGTTGCTAACTTATGCAGTCAGTTGAAATAAGCAACAGTATCCATTTTAAAATCAGATAAAAATTATTTTTCTTTGTACTTTATGTAAAAATTCCAATTCCCAATTAA
This sequence comes from Cantharis rufa, assembly GCA_947369205.1. Classification (NCBI taxonomy): domain Eukaryota; kingdom Metazoa; phylum Arthropoda; class Insecta; order Coleoptera; family Cantharidae; genus Cantharis; species Cantharis rufa. The sequence continues at coordinate 24,346,542 of OX376309.1, forward strand.
TTCGGTTTTTTTGGGGGGGGAGGGGGAAATATTGAGGCAACATATTCCTTTCCTTCTATAATTTTTGCTGTATTTATTGTTTCTATTATTCGTATCTGGAATTTTATAAATAAAAATATTTTCTCGATTTTTTTCCAAATCTCTGATGAGCTAATTTGTAATAAATTGAACACAGTTTGTGTAAATGCCTTGTATAATGACTAATGAGATTCTATTTATACCATAATTATTTTACAGAAATACAATTTCCCTTTTGTAGCTCAATTGTCACCCCTAACTCAACTCCCCTTGTTAAAAAATGATGATGGTTATCTAAGCAATATTTTCACATTAACTATTTTATCAGGACATATTTATCAGTCTAACAAAAAATTAGTTGCAGTTCACAAAATGTAATGATTTTATTCATACATAGTTTCGTTCTAACTTTCTGTACTTCATTGTATCCTAATACAAACTTATTGCAAATACTAACCATTTATTTACATTTACATTGTGAAAATAATTTACTAAACATTTATGTATTTTAAATCTATTGAACTTTAAGTAAATATACAATTTTTTTTTTAACAAAATTGCAAACAAAAATTTTTGGAAACAAAACGGGTATATTCCTATTTAATATCGACTGAATTAAATTGTAAGGCTTGGTATATCAGAATTTAGAACAGAAAAACACAAAAAAGCAAAACGTGGAATTTCGGCATTTTGTTAAAATTTTTTGGAAATTGTGAAATTTTAGTGTATTCAATTTTTTACTTTTCATATTGATAATAATTTGAAAAATGCATGGAGCAGTCTTCAGTCGGGCCATGTCCCCAAAATAATTTGCAAAATATTTTGCATCCTCGCCTTATGTGACTTTTGAATTTTGGATGTGTATTGTGAAAGAAGTATCTATATTTTCACAGATTTTACTATAAAAAAAATCTATATTTTACTATTTTGATAGTTAAATAATCCAAAATTTTAGAGGAGTATAAGCCTCCCTTGACCTCTCTGACGGTCCGCCACTGGTCATCTGCCTATCCAAATTTTTGTAAATGCTTCTTTTGAAATATCAATGTTAGCAGAAACGTATTTACCTAAGGGCCATGGCCCGGGGTGGAAGGCTTAGAGGGGAGGCGCAAGCCGTAATTCGCGCTCTGCTTGGGGCGCCTTTTATAATCAGAATGAATTAAAATAATTAATTTTAGCTTTTTTTAAATTAATTTCTTTTTGTCCCAGGGCCCCAAATTTTAAAATACGTCTCTGAATGTTAAGGATTGATCGTCATCAAAATATGAATTATTAAAAAAAGAAATAAACAGCGGCGTACGTGTTGGTACAGTACGGCAGCACCGATAAAAGCGAATAATTAATTTTTAATTTTTTAAACCGTTTAAAATACTGACCCAGTTAAGTTTTACGAAAGAAAAACCTTTTTGTTATTATTATTTTCTTAGAATTTTTTTTTATTTCTAAGAAGTGCACGAAATTGAATGCTGGCCACTCACGCTACGGTTTACCGGAGAGATCTGCCTGTGCAGGTTTGCCTGCGCAGGTAGACCGGAGCATTTATGGCGGACCTGTGCAGTTTTTTTAACCTGTACAAGCGACCGAAGCAAATTCGAAAATCAATATTTTTCATCGACACCGTACGATACTCTGGTCGCTTGCGCAGGTCGCGTCTGTAGTTTTCTAGTGTCTGTCCTAGACGATCGTCGAATCGCTTATTGCATCGTATTGCCACGTAAATCAACACGCGAAAATGGCGCCACCAAATTCAACTAAAAAGGTGCTTGAAGATTGTGGGAAAAATAAATAATTTGAGAAGCTTTTCTGAGAGAAAAGAAAAGACAGAAAGTTTTTCTGTCAACCATAATTTGAGAAGCAATGTTAGGAAGGAAAAGAAGAAACATAAAAAATATTTAAAGTCTGGGGCATCTGCTGATGATGTATATTATATAAAATTGTGATACTACGTCGTCTTCAATCGATGCCATCGCGAAAAGAACGTTCCCATTCACGCTACCGACCTGCGCAGGCAAACCTGCACAGGTAACATCTCCGGTAAACCGTAGCGTATATGGCGTACATAATTCATTTCCTCTTTTCTTAAAACCGATTAAAATACTGATCCAGTTCAGTTCTTTGTTTACTTAAAATTCTACGAAAAAATTCTTTAATTTTATTGTCTGTTTATATTATTTTCCTAGAATTTCTAAGAAATTCCTAGATTCTAAGAACTGCGAAGAATTTATTTTATTTCCTGTTTACTTAAAATTCTTCGAAAAAATTCTTTAATTTTATTGTCTGTTTATATTATTTTCTTAGAATTTCTAGGAAATTCCTAGATTCTAAGAACTGCGAAGAATTTATTTTGTTTCCTGTTTACTTAAAATTCTACGAAAAAATTCTTTAATTTTATTGTCTGTTTATATTATTTTCCTAGAATTTCTAAGAAATTCCTAGATTCTAAGAACTGCGAAGAATTTATTTTGTTTCCTGTTTACTTAAAATTCTACGAAAAAATTCTTTAATTTTATTGTCTGTTTATATTATTTTCTTAGAATTTCTAGGAAATTCCTAGATTCTAAGAACTGCGAAGAATTTATTTTATTTCCTGTTTACTTAAAATTCTATGAAAAAATTCTTTAATTTTATTATTTTTGTTTATATTATTTTCCTAGAATTTACGTTCATTGACTAATAATTTTTATAGTTTGTTGATTGTTGGTAAACCATTTTTGATTATCACCACTTCTCCGGCCAATTGCCGTTTTGCCATATCATTTTTGCAATGAGTGGATTGCTTGTATTTCATCTTCCAGAAGATGAAAGACATAATTTTTGTAAAAATTTATATTTTATTGTGTTTCTGTAACTTCCGCTCTGTAACTGAACCAGCAATCACACCAATCCACTGCAGTAGTTCTGCGTAGGTTGTTAATTTATATTTAATATTAATGTGACTATTTTAAAAGTAGGTATTAAATGAAATAAAAGGAAAATATATATATTTTTTTTATTATAAAATCAATGTGACAGGTGGTGACAGTATTTCAAATTTGTAACAATTTAGCTAAGTGACAAACCTTAGCTGTATGTAGTTGTAGGTTAGAATATTTTAGTGCGCGTCGTTGGGTGTATCAAGTTGGTATTAAGTTTTTAATCTCGGTTCTTGTTACGAAGCGTGGTGCTCATGATTGTGGTCTAAACAATGGCGAATAGGTATTATGAAGTAAACATTTCTGTAATAAATAGTGAAGGTGATTTAACACCAAAACTTCCAAAATGTGTTCATTTAAACTTGGATTACGACCCCGAAGGACTTATTATTAGGATAATCAATGGTAAGTTGGTAATTTATCTCAACATAACGTTTAGCATGGTTGAATAACCAACTATTTCGTAAACGAAATAGCCGGCATCCTTGACTTTCGTGCAATACCAAAAAACATTCCACTATTTTTTAATAATAATCGAGCACCTAAGGTTGTCTTCGTTATTGCTTTTAAATGACTTGATCACGTAAAGGCACACACGAAATGTTTGTATACAAATGATGTGCAATTTTATTGTTTGGCTAACCAAACAATTTTTACTATTTTCCTAATTAACCTTTTAATTAGACAAAACCCTAAGTTCATACACTCTTACTTCAAATTGCCTCATTTAAAATCATAATCCCACTTGGAATTTTTCTATTAATTTTTGTAAATTAATTCTCAATACAGGTTTTAAATTACTTTTGTATTCCATTCGATTAAGACATTTAATCTTTCCTTCCAACATCGAATTTCAGAATTTGCATTATCTGGAGCTGCTTAATCACTTTTTGTCAATGTCTGGATGGACACTCATGGTTACATTGTTCAAATATTTCTCACATTACTAACTTACTGCAATATGAATAAATAATAAATTAGTCATTCGACTTGTTGATTATTGATTTGAATATAATTTATACGGTTTCATTCAAATTTACCATAATATTCCCAAAATTTAACCTTCTTATAGTTTCGATGTCATTGTTATCTATTCGTTTCTTATGTTTACTTCGGCAAGTCGATACGTTCAACATGGATCTTTTTGAATCGCACCATAAACCACATCACCTGCAAATTTACTACAGGTGAAGAATAGTATTGGAATTTTAAATAATAAAATAACTGTTAAATTTACAACAGCACACTTGCTACCCCTGACCTTGAAATTTACATTTCGTATTGATAAAAATACTCTCACTTTGATCTTTGTCGTGATCCTAGAGATAACGAGGACTTTTTAGCTCATTCTATTTATAGTTTATTGTTTTAGCAGTTCTCCAAAGCTGACCAAAATAACAAATTCCATTCATTTTACTATCGGAAAGCTTTTTAAATCTTGAAGAGGTTATTACCATAATTTTATTTAGATGTCTCTCTCTTCTATCCTTATGTCCTTCTATGAAGGTAACTGAATTTGAGGAGAGAGCTCTTGATTCGATTGTAATTAAACATACAAATTAGAGCTTTGACGAATCAAGAGTTAAGACGACACTCTCCCACCTAACTACGACAAACTATTTTGTTTATGTACTTTTGTTTATCTAAAACTTCATTGGATTGCTTCGAAAAAGTCATCCAGTGAACCAGATTTTTAGTACAGAAACTGCTGGAATAGGGAGAAGGTTGTTCCATCACAGTACAGTGTCCCGTAGAACTTATAATATTTTATAATTTATAAATAGAGAATGATTCAAGTATTGAACCTTGAGGTAATTGAACCTTCATTCGAGATATTACATCTAACAGATTTGAAACAGTTTAAAAGAATTTTAATTACCTATTGTAGTTTATTGATTACTCTATTGTATAATTGAGAAACCTCTAGTTATTAAAAATTGAATGTACGTGATTCATTTTAAAGGTTCAAAATACTTACATTTTATTGTAAAAGTAATAGTAATACTATCAGCTCAATTTCTACTAACGTGACTTACTAGGTTATTTGATTGTACAGTAGGATGTCGATTATTGCTTTATCAGCTGTGTTGAAACCTACCATTCTTTACTTTATGTCACATGTAATTTGGGAATTGATCTATGGCCATTGCATTAGCAGTCTTCTTTGTCATTGCAGCAAACTACCTGCATTTTGAACAAATCCATTTTTTTAGCAAAAATATATCGACTACTGGGTAATACTTTGATTCAATATTAAGTTCCTCCAATTTTTATGTCTGATTTCTATAAAGTTATTGAATCACTATTCTAATGAAACGTTCTAGTTAGCTGCCAAGAATCATTAAGAGATTACATGGAACCGAAAGGGGAATCTGGTGTACAAGTGGAGAGAAATTTACTTGTATAACAGGAGATCAAACTTGGACTTTGAACACTCTGATTGAATCAACAATGAATTGATCCTGGATTAACTTGTACCGAGCTTTATTAAAACTGGCCCTAAAAAATGTACTGTAGATGAGTTGTTTTTTTTTTAATTTTTTCAAAAGGACATTTGGGGAAATCTTGTAATAGAAAATAATAAAAGTTGAAGTAGAATTTCACATACTGGTTCTGTTGAGAATCGAGTGACTAATTTATACAATGCGATTAGTGAACAAAACAAATTTAAACATTTTGGATTGTTTATTACTTGGTTGGCTGGGTGGGATATTATTATTTTTCTACATTGCAATCAAACGATAATTGCATCATTTCTACTCATATTTGATCCAACTTCCATTCTCCAAGCCTGGCAATTCAACGGCTAAATCTTCGTTGACATCCTTTTTTTGTACCATAATTTTATTAAAATCTTTTTAATAATTCTGATCTGTTAATTTGCTTTTTATTGATTTACATACTTCCAAGAGCTCTTGTGCGGTCTCCCTGACCATGAAGCTTTCTTTTATACCTGTTGTGTGTGCAAAGTGTTACTTATTACATAATATATATATAAACATACAGTTCAACGTGGGTATCGAACCACATAAAGCAGGGTTGTCAAACTCGCGGCCCGCAATGAACAATTTTGCGGCCCGGCAAATATATCGGCTCACAATAATATATAAATAAAAAATAACAAATCGACGCAGAATAAAAATTATTGCAGTGAGTCATTGAAAAATGTAAGCATTATAACGTAGGTAATTAATCCGTTTGCCTAGCATCGCTGAATATATCCAAATTTAAATGAAAATTCCCAATGAAATTTCAATAACTGTACACGATATAAACACAATACGCACACAAAGATACGTTTATCAAACCAGGGGGTATGGAATACCCTCCAGTACACCAGAGATTGTAGGCAAAAAGTGTTATTGATCGTATAAGTTTCAAACCGCAAATCTATTTTCTAGAAATCTAAGATTTCTGATTTGAAATTTAATAACACATTTTCTTTTTTTGAACGCAATCACTAATGTACTGGGGGGTATTCCATACCCCCCAGACCCCCCGGTTTGAAAAACTTAGCTTTGTGATTGTGTTCAAACAAGAAAATGTATTTTTGAGCTTATAAGTTTCAAACCAAAAATTTAACATTTTTTTTATCTATTTTTATTCTATTTTCTATTCTTTATTATTAAGAATATAGGTAATATACTTAAAAATCAATTTTTTAATTCGGGAATAATTCCCAATGCAATTTCCATGACCGCTACTGCATGTATTACCTCCGAGTTGCGAGTGACACAATTAAATCATTTAAATGTAAGCTTGTTCCAAAGAACCCAAAGGTAAAGCAACTGAAAAAATGAAGATTTAACGTACTTTGACATGAAACATGAACAAATCAAGTTTGGATGATACTCCATTGTATCAAAAATACGCAGAAAAAATTGCAAATCTTAGAACTGAATTTGAAATAAAGATTTTAATTCTTTGGAAGACAAATTTTGTTTGTTTTCTTCGATTTTCTCAATGAATATAGACTCATTACCCAGCTATATGCAAATGGAGGTAATCGAGATTCAGTGCAACTCAAATTTGAAGGCAATTGTCATTGATTCTTGAAATCTTCGGTCAGTTTCGAAAGTAATCACTACGAACAAAATTTCTCCCGAAATAGGAAAGATACACTGAGAAAAATAATTTTTTTTTCTATTTTAAAGCTATTAGTAGCTATAGCCTCAACTGAGTTTTTTTGCTGTTATAACAAATTTTTTGTTGCTGCAACAAATTTTCTGCTACCATAACAAAGTTGTTTTTTATTCAGTAAAAGAGATTAGTTAATTTAACAAATTTTCTTATTCTGCATAGAAAAGACTTTGTTATGGCAGCAGAAAACTTGTTGCAGCAACGAAAAACTCTGTTGAGGCTATAGGTACTAAAAATTTTGTTAGCGACAAATCCTTTTTCACAGTGTAGTAGCAGACAAGAGATGTCCAGTGTCAGGACGTAAACATTAAGTTTTTCTTTTTCTTTTATATATGATTATATAAGCATATTATTTCCTTCAAAATAAACCTACATTTCTATAAATATTGATTTTTTTGTTTTGACACCCCTGACATAAAGTATAATATAATTTAACATGAAATCAAAATATCAAATGATATCTTATACATTTCATTTTTTGAAAGGCACATCAATAATTATTTAAGTTGTTTGTTGAATAAAATTTATTTTATTGATAATTTCTATTTTTGTTGCAGATGGTAGCGTTTATATGGAATTACCTGTATACTCACACACAGACTGTTGCCATGTTTCGTCTAAATCTTTTATTTTTAATACCGATAGTGAATCTTTATTTCTTAAATTTCAAAAAGAAGAGGGTGAGTATAATTTGTTTAAATTTAATTGTATTTGTTAACTTTAGGATAACAATTTATTACCAATTTTAGGATTTGACATATATTGTTTTTTGTGCACTTTTATTTGATTAATTTATTATGTTTAATTTAAGGCAAACATCTAACATCTCCATTTTCCTTTAGATGCCCGCAATTTTTCAATAGCTGTAACGAAAGCAAGATCAGGAAAAAATGCATCCGTGTTTTCAGTTAGAACGGAAGATTCGTCGGCCACACAATATTTCCAATTTTATGGGTACCTTTCACAACAACAGAATATGTTACAAGATTTTGTTCGGACTTACACTTATCAACGAGCAATTTTAAGTAATTTAAACGATTTCAAGGTAACCTTTTTTCTACTTTTTTAATTTTCGATTTATTCATTTTTATACAATAATTTTGGATGTTGATCAAAAAGTAAATAATATTAAATTTTAGGATAAGGTAGTTTTGGACGTTGGTGCTGGTTCGGGAATACTATCATTTTTTGCAGCTCAGGCTGGCGCCAAACGAATATACGCGGTAGAAGCATCAACCATGGCACATTACGCACAGGTAAATATTATCCACCCCAAACTAACATTGCATTTCTGACACCACTTTTCTTGTTTTAGAAATTAGTTATTGCAAATAATTTACAAGATCATATTAAAGTCATACCTGGCAAAATTGAAGAAATAGAGTTACCAGAAAGAGTAGATGTTATAATTTCTGAGCCTATGGGGTACATGTTATACAATGAAAGAATGCTAGAAACATATTTACATGCAAAGAAATGGTTATTACCTGGCGGTAAAATGTATCCATCACGTGGAGATCTTCATGTTGCTCCTTTTACAGATGATGCATTATATATGGAGCAATTTAGTAAAGCAAACTTTTGGTATATTTTCAGAACTTTTTGTTTCGGGCATCTGTAAATTTGAAATTTGTAGGTTTCAGACTTGTTTCCATGGAGTGAACTTGTCGGCTATACAAGCCTGTGCTTTAAAAGAATATTTTAGACAGCCTATTGTAGATACTTTTGATATTCGTATTTGTATGAGTAAATCTGTTCGACATGTTGTTGACTTTTTAGATGCTTCTGAGACGGACTTACATACCATAGGTACCATTAGTCACATAAATTGAACAATTTTTGGTATAATTGTATTTTTTTTTTAGATATTCCTTTAGAATTTCATTTGTTAGAAACAGGAACTTGCCACGGCCTAGCTTTTTGGTTTGATGTTGCATTTGGAGGATCTCAACAAACTGTTTGGTTAAGCACAGGACCCACAGAACCTCTTACTCATTGGTATCAAGTCCGTTGTTTACTTGAAACTCCCCTGATTGTTAAACAGGGTCAGTTACTCACTGGTCGAGTTCTTTTGGTTGCCAATAAAAGGTAATTTTGTTCAAAATATTTTTATATATTGCGTTTTGTATGTTGTGTTTTTTAAAGGCAAAGTTATGATGTCACTATGGAGTTATGTATTGAAGGAACGTCGCATACGTCATGTAATACTTTGGATTTGAAAAATCCTTACTTCCGATACACTGGTTCACCCGTTCAACCTCCACCTGGAGTGTCGAATATTTCTCCTAGTGAAAATTATTGGAACCAACTTGATGCTCAAGGTGCACGTAATGGTTAGTTACATCATTAAATATTTACCACAAAAAATTATGTTGGTAAAGTTTCACATTTTAAGTCTTTTGGTAATGTGACTAAAGTTGATTATATTTAAATAAAATTTTATCATTGTGAATTGAAATATGAAAATCTTATTTGATTTTTGTTTTCTGTTTTTATTAGTTTTTCTTTTTCAAGATCAAAATTTGTCACCTACACCAAATTGGCTTAAAATTTTAGTTTTGAAAAATTAAATTTTTGATACTTTTGGTAGTTTCTACTTTTTCTTTCTTCTTTCTGTATTTAGTTTTAGTTTTTTTGTATGCTGTATATTATTTTCTGCTATGTTTGTAGTAACTTGTGCTGAAATTTTACTTTAAACAATGTTTTGTTGTATTTTTATCTGCGTTAAATAGATTTATTGTTAATGTTATTAAATAAAAAAAAATAGATTTATCTCTGAAAAAATATATAAAGATTTATCTCTTCAAAAAAATAAAAAATTGAAATGACAATCGTTTTAATTTTAATTCTGTTGCTTTCTTGTGTGTTTCTACAATAACTTGTACTAAAATCAAATTGGTAAAAACTACTACAAGTTTTTGCTCTGGTGTGGTGTAAATATTTAATGATTTATTTACATTTAAATTTTGTCACTTGTAATAACTTAACTTCTATTGTAGCCGTGAACATGGTTAATGGAATGTCTGTTAATGGTTTGGGGGAAGTTTCGATGGATACAACGCAGGCTGTTATAAACAATAATCTTATAGCAAATAATTTAATAGCATTGGGTAAACAGCTTACTTTTGGTGATTTTATGTAAATTATTATAAAAATTTTCTAGTTGATCCTAACCATTTAAATGATGGGAACCAACCAAATATACATCCAGGATGTATATCCAGCACCGGCCGTGGCCGTGTAATAGCTAGTCCGACATCAACTCACACAGCTCAGTTAATTGGTGGTGCTATATCACCTTCTTTATTTTCTTCTCCAAATGCTAATACACAGGTACGAGACTTAAAAAAGTTATAATTGTTGTTATTTTAATTGAAAACGGAGACAATTCAGGTGTTTGTTTTCTTAAAAGTTCTTGTTTTATCTCTGTTTTTTTTCATACAACATATTTAAATTTTAAGTTTGCTTTGCTATTTATTTTTTCAAAATTTATATGGTGGGGGTAGAGCTGTCGAAAGCTAGGGGTAAATATCTTGAAAATTTTGTGTACACTCGTTTGAAATTCCCTTGGAAATCATTGGAATTCCTAGGAAATCGTTGGAATTCCTAGGAAATCGTTAGAATTCTTTGGAATTCCGAGTCTTATGTACAGAACTTTTACTGGATATTTACCCATTTACAAAATCATTGTATGTGAAGTTTATCATGAGGTGCAACCGGAGCAAATACATGTTAAAAAACAACGTTTGAATATATTCCCAAATATATTTTACATTAAAAAGTGCTGGTTTGTTAAATTCCTAAACTTGGAATTTTTTTGAAAAAATTTAAATAATGGTTATAAATTAAAAAATTTATAGTTTAATTGTCTAATCTAATCGTGCAGCTCTACAAATCTGGGTGGGTCTTGGCTGACAAGGGGTAAATATACAGTAAAATTTCTGTACACAAGACTCCGAATTCCAATGATTTCTAAGGAATTCCAAGACTTCTAATGATTTCCAACAATTTCCCAAGAATTCCAATGATTTCCAACAATTCCACAGAATTACAGTGATTTCCAAGGAATTCAATGATTTCTAGGGAATTCCAAACGAGCATAGACAAAATTTTCGGGATATTTACCTCTTGTTGGGACTTAGTTTAATTGTCGGAATTTAAAAACCAACTCTTAAGGTTGTATTACATTACGCAATTTCTGCAAGTTTATCAAACATGTTTCGAGTATTTGTCAGAATCTGCGTAGAATTATGTAATGTAATACAGCTTTTGAATTATTTAATATACTTGGAGGTATCTTCCAAAATTGTGGGACAGTTCTTTAAATTACTAATGTACTTTGATTTTGAACTATAATTCTTGTAGATTTTGAAACATTTTTATTTTTCAGCAGTCGTTAGTAATGACAAATTATCCAGTAAATGCGAATTTAATGATTGGAGATTATGTAACTCCAGGCAGCAATGTAGCCATGCCAACGTATCGACAGTAGTAATAAATATTAAAATTTTTATTAAATGCTCAATAAAATACTTACTCTGTGAACATTTGTTAGGAATGGGAAATTGCTAGCATTATTAAAATAAACGCATTTTATATACTTTACATGTGTCACGTGGTTAAAAACAGCAATTTTATACAACTTTTATTTATTTATTAGTTTGTTTAAAATAGTTTTGTGTTATTTATTTTTTAAACCGAAAAGTATTATAAATTTTACCAAATCATTTAGATTAGGTAGTGATTGTCATTTTAAATGATTTTTTAATAGTGCGGAGATAATTTTACCATGACGAGCTCAAATTTTAGTAAAGTAATTATAGGGTTTAGTAACTTATCTAGTGTTGTTTTAATAATGCGTTTTGTTTTGTTTTATTGTACATTTTTTAAATTGTGCTGTTTTTCTGGAAATTACAATTTCCCATCCTATGTTCGGCAGGGATTGACTTACTGTTGTAATCAGCTATTATTTTATAAAAATGTGGTATTATTTGTTATTCGAATAGCTCTCCGATATTCAGACGCTTATTTTTAAATTATATTTTTTTTTTTAGTAATTTAAGTGTTAGTTTTTATTATAACATCACGTTCCGTGTGGTAAAGATCCGTTTTTGGATATTTTGTGAGTTTCTATTGTGAATGGGTTATGTTTTGTATACGAAGTGTGTTTTAAGGTGAATATGGAGATCTTTGTATATTTTAATTAGGAATTGTGTATCGTATTTACTTTGCTGACGAAAGTTGAGCAGTTGTAATTTAAAATTAAATTTTTTTCTTTATGGTGAACTTTTAACTTAACAAATTGAATGCTATATCAATTTATTACTAATTATGAGAAACGTTTATTGTGATCTCAATTTATTAAGTTACGAGAGAGTTCTGAATTATAATTTCACCAAATATTGATTTTTAATGTGAAAATTAATTGTTTTAAATCTTATTTTAACAGGGAACTAACATAACAATTATTATAAATAATTTGCCAAAGATTACAAATAATTCTGTTGTATGGACAAATTTTCGTCTAGTTCTCTCGGTGTGTTCTATTTGAAACTAATTAATATTCACATTATAGTATTTACTCAATTGTATACTTTTAAGCATTCCTTTTAGACTTATTGTGAAAGATTAATTTATTATTTTAATTAGAGAATATTTATTGCTAGCGTTCTTTGGTTTTCTTGAATCAGGAGCTTTACGATATGTAAAATTTAAAACATTGTACTCCACGTTAAATGTGTTTACATATTTAACATCTAAAATTCTAATATAAATTCATCTGTTACTTTAACGTTTTTTAAACTTTGTTTAAATATTTTCGCATTTACAACTTTTAAGACATTGTAGTATGTATGGCATATGTTTTTCAAGTAAATTGTTTGCTTTTGTGAAATACTCTTATTTCTTCAACTAAATAGATTGTTTTTTACATGCAATTTTTTATTTTAGAAAATTTCAACTGTGAGGTCTTTATAACCACAACTTCTATTGTTCCCTTACCATTTAGAATAATTCGTTTTTAATTGCCGAGCATTTTCTTCAAGTACCTACTCCTTGTTAAGTGGTATCCCTCTGCCTTATCTATAAATTGATATTGTACTTCAGGTTACATCAGTCTGTGGCCAGAGAAGCTATGACTTACCATCGAATAAGATATGAATAATGGTTTATACTACCCCATAGACTCCGTCGAGCATTTGTTGAAGAATGAGATGAAGTGCCATCTGGTTTATGTTTAGATTGGCTCGGGATTCCCACTTGTATTCAACTTGGCTACTTAAGGCCAAGGATTACCGCCTTTTTCAAAACATATTGTCGAGTTACTTTTTCATCAAGACACCTTCACCAAACTATCACAGAAAAATAACCCCACTTTCAATTGGTTGATATTTAAATGTTGCAATATATTTTTATTGTTTTTTAATTAAACAAATTTTGAATTCTCAACTAGTTTATTTATGTATCAATTCTTATAACAAATAACAAAACAATGTAATTAATTTATTTGTTAGTGTGATAAATATAATTTCCAATGCTTTAAATCTTGTTCACTAATATTAATATTAGGTTTTGCAAGAATTTCCAAATATTCTATTAACGCAAGTAACTCATTATCAGTATCGTGGTTTTTGTTAAAATACGGTTTTATTTCTAAACCATTATTTGGATGTAGATAAAAATTTTTTTTTTGATCGTCTACCAGAATTGTGTTTTTTTCATTGAATTCTTTATAATTTTCCCAAATCACCGATAATGGTTTAACCTGCAAAATTAAAAAAGATTTAAAAAATAACCAATACTTTTGAAAAACTCACCAAAACATTTCCGTAAATCATCGAGTTAATGGGAACCATGTGGGTTACATCTAAAATGAATAATAATTTGAAGTTGTTATTCTCCAACATGTCCATGGCGGCGAGCTTTTCAAGAATAAATTCCACCGCAGTACCAGACCAAATTGCAATGTCGTAATATCTATACACCATGGTAAGAAAGAATTGCATATGCTTTCTCATATTTGATATCTTCGTATTTATAGGTTCGATATCTTCAAATTCGGCAAGAGTTAGGTCGATATCCAGAACCAATAACCGTTTATCTGGTCTTGGATTATTCCATTTAATAATTGGTGCCATTGTAAAATTTACAATTCAAATTTTTTGTTGCTAATTCTTTCAGACGTTAATAAACTTGATTGCACGATTTCTTCTAAGTCAAAAAGTGGGGTTTAGAAGTTTTTAAATTGATGCTGTTTTGTTTAATCAATTGACTTGATATTAATAAAATCGAGTTACCTGCCAAAAAATGTATAGCCAAAAGGAATATCTCCAGTTTGCTTAGTAAAATTATTTTTCAGAGACCTTTTTAACGGTTTTTTAACCAAGAACTACGCAAGCGCAATGAAGTTGCGACTGAGTTGATCTCGGATTCTACTTTGGGTTTGTTATTTGCTACCAAAAATAAATCAAATTATTTAGTTTTGACTACGCCTTCTGGGATTAATCAAAATTACGAAATGAAATGACAAAATTGCATAATTTCAGAAGAGGGCAAACGTGGTTGTGAAAGTGGCGCACGCCAATGGTGGAGCAAATAAAAGGCGGCATTTTTCAGGTTCTTTGTTTCAAGTCAGCGAGTAAATGTCACGTGACCCTGCAGCTACAGTGGCATACCCAGATTTGGGCTTTGGGAAGGGGGATCAAAAAATAGTGAAAATAGATGATTTATACCAGGGGTGGCCAACCTGCGGCTCTTTGAAGGATTGGGCTATTTGTGGCTCTCGATAAATGTACCCGAGTTTCTTTTTCATTAGGGACTATTATATTTAAAAAAATTATTATCGTTCCGTATGTGTTGCAAAATGTCTTTTATATTTTTCGGCTCGCGAAAAAGTAGTATTTTTTCTCACTTATGAATATTACAAAGTAACACTTTTTGAAACATAATTAGAAAATTTTTTTTTCAGCCAGCATTTTGCTTAAAATGTAACATACAAGGTGTTGATTTTCTATCTTCTTCTATATAAATAAAAATGAAATGCTGTTTGTTGCTAACGCCATAACTTGAGAACGGTTGGACCGATTAGGCTCATTTTTTTTCTTCAAATGTTCGCAATATACGAGTAAGGCTTTTACGAAAAGAAAAATTCGAAAAGTTAAAAAAATCTACGAGAAACTAAAATTACTTCATTTCTATTCCGATAGATGGCGCTACGTGTGCAGTATTTAAAACCCTGTATCCAAAGGATCCTAATCTTATTTTAATATAATAGATAAGGATGTGGGACTGTGTCGGGAAATGTATTATTGGGGAATGTGGGGAAGAATAAATTTTTTGTTCATTTTATAGAAATTATTATTTATATAAAACCCTGTATTCAAGGGATCCTAATCTTATTTAATTTTTTACAACAGATCAGTTTGTATGATAGAAGCTGTGAACAATGGAACTGGTGGAATTTACTTCCTTGATGCTCCCGGAGGGACTGAAAAAGTGTTCTTAATATCATTGCTTTTGGGACAATTCGATCGCAGAAAGGAAGACACCATCTTGCAACATCGCCAAAAACAGCGCAATGGCAAAGATTCTACAGATATGCAAATTGATCGTTTGGGACGAATGCACGATGGCCCACAAGGGTCGCTGAAAGCGTTCGACAGAACGTTGAAAGATCTTCGTGACAATCAAAACATTTTTGGTGGAGCCATGATTCTGTTGTCTGGTGATTTTCGTCAGACTCTTCCAGTTACTCCACGATCAACTGTAGCTGACGAACTAAACCCGTGTTTGAAATCATTAAATTTGTGGTGGCATGTGAAGATACTCCGATTGACGACTAACATGCGAGTGGTTTTACAAGAAGATCGATGTGCAGATGTGTTTTCCAAGCAATTGTTGGACATTGGTAATGGGAAAATTGCAGTTGACGTCTCGACCGGATCATTACATTGCCCACTAATTTCTGTCAGTTGACCGAATCACCAAATCGAAGGAGGAGCTCGTTCAAAACTTTGAAAACCATAATTGGCTAAGCGAACGAGCCATATTGAAAAAAAACTAAAATGTCCATGATCTCAATGCGACCATTCAAAATTTCATTCCGGGACAGTTGTTTTCCTTCAAATCACTTGACACAGTTATTAACCAGGATGAGGTAGTCAACTATTCTACAGAATTTTTGAATTCCCTGGAATTGCCTGGATTGCCACCTCACAATTTGCAATTGAAAGTAGGCTCAGTCATCATCATATTGCGTAACATCAATCAACCTCGACTGGAACGAGACTGGCTGTGAAAAAGGCTTATAAACAACGTCATCAAGAGGCTACAATTATCAAGGGAAAGTACAGAGGAGAAGATGCTTTGATTCCGTGTATCCTGATAATTAAAACGGACTTGCCATTCGAGTTCAAACGTCTGCAATTTCGCATGATGACCATCAAAAAATCACAAGGACAGTTCTTGGAAGTTTGCGGAATTATCTTGGAGTTTCCGGGTTTCGCGCATGGACAACTGTATGTCGCGTGTTCACGTGTCGGAAAGCTATCATCTTTGTTTATTTACGCGACAGAAAACAAAACGAATAACGTAGTTTACCTTTGCATTGAAACTGCATTTATCCTGACATACCCTGTATTTTTCGCGAATACGGAAAAATTTACCAACTCCCTGAAGTTCCATTGGTTTTAGTTTTGCTTTACGGTTTAAGTTCAACTTTGTGGAACTTGCCCTTATTTAGGGCAAAATAACGTTTGCCGGGGCAGCTAGTTTAAAATAAAGCTTCTCTATTATGCACACAGTTTATTAATCCAAATAACAAAATTACAATAAACAAACTCAGATAAAATATAAATAATAGAAATCAACCGAAGAAGAATATCTATTACAAAATTTCTTATTCAGTTGGTCATCATTTTAATCCACATTCAAAATTTTTTAATTATCGTTTATATTATTCTATTTTTAAAGCATTTAGCATTGTTTTTAAACCTGTAGGATTTTCTAATACCGAAAAGAAATTATGATTTAGAGCAGTCTCGGCGTCTATTCTCAACAAGGGATTCAATGTTAAAAAGTTTTCTAACAATGCAATAGCATTTTCATCTTCTCTAATTTGTGGAAAAGTTTCTTTAATCTAAAGAAAAATTATTATTTAAGTAAAAATATAGCTGTGTAGATTACCTGATTTTTTAAATTTTGTGGCAGTGCCATTTTTTTGAAAAAAGGGTAATTTTGAACGTTTGGCCACACATCAGGAGTAATAGATCCGCACAACTTGCTAATTAATTCTAATTGGTTTTGGTTTGAAGTACCATTAAGAATTGGCGCCTTAGTCCATAATTCAGCCATTACACATCCAACGCTCCACATGTCCATTTTGGAAGTATACTTATGTTCTCCTAACAAAAGTTCTGGGGACAGATACGATCTGGTGACATACTGATCCGGACTGAAGTGTAATTTTACTTATATAATATAGATAATAGTATATTAGATAACAAGGGGTTAAAGTATTAATTGTTATATAGAATATACCTTTTAGAAATATAAGGAATGCTTTTTACCAACTGAAAATCGCATAATTTAATAATCCCATTTTTATTGACTAAGATATGACTGGGCTTTATATTGCTATGTATATACATCTTCGAGTGCATATAATTAACGCCCGTTAATAATTGCTTCATGATTATTTTTATTTCGTCCAAACTAAAACTTATATTCGAATTTGAAAGCAGTGTTGCTAAGTCGTATTCGCAATACTCCATTATCAAAAAATTTGATGGAGCTGGGGGGTTAGTATCGTAAATATCCATAATATCGCCTCTCCGATGCTTGCATATATTTATTAAAGAAATTAAATTTTCATGTCTTAATGCTCTTAATGCTAGCATTTCTAGGAGACCGTCAACTGGAAACTAAATCCAAAAATTGTATTAAGATTAGTTGAAATATTGTTCTTGATTTGAGAAGCTTACCCCTTCATCTTCATCTTCATCTTCCTTGTCTTCTTTTAAAATTTCCTTTACTGCAACAGTATTTGTCGTATTTTTTTTTTCCACGGCTTTATATAGCACCCTAATAAATTATACGATAAATATAAAAAAATAAAATTTAAAAAATTAATTTACCCGTAGGATATATTTTTAATTATCTTGAAATTGCCATATTTTTTGAGTTTTTTTTCCGTGGTACAATTTCGTGATTTATTTGTCATTGCCATTGTTACAATTTTCGTAATACTTTACTAAATGTAACGTCCACACAATTAAATTATCATTTCTACATTTGCTAGAAGGTTTATCAATTTTGCATGTGCAGGATTAAACCAATTTATAAAAATCGAATTTGTAATTTAAAAGGTTTCTAATTTTTCAAAATTGTAGAATGTATAAGGGATTATTCCAAACTTTGGTATTTTTGTCCTTATTTTTTTCTGGAATCTGGTTTGTAGCTGCGAAGCCAATTAATTAATTTATTAATTAAATTGACTCCTCTTTTATCAAAAAATTAATTTATTTTTGTTCTCGATTGTTCTTCATTTGTTCTCAATTCTTCTGATATTTTTTTGATTTTACAAAAGAATATTAAAAAAAACCGCAAAAAACTTTTTTTTCTGCCAGCTCCCTCTTTTTCAAAATTAAAAAGTTTTTTGATTGTTTTCGGTTGTTCTTGATTTGTTCTCAATTGTTCTGTAAAAATTAAATTTTTAAATCAAATAACAAATGCGGAAATCGCGAAATAAGATTTCGCCCCAGCTCCCCGTTTTTTGAAATTAAAATTTTTTTTGATTTTTCTCGATTTGAGTACCAATAGAAAATGTTTACTTCATTTAATTTAAATTTAAGAATTTAACTAATTTTGATATAATAAGATAGTAAAACTGTATTTTTTAAAATAAATAATTATTGTTAATACCAAATTAGTAAAATAAAAAAAGTAATAGCAAAAAGAAAACATATTTATGGTTTTATATATAAATTTTGTATTTTGTAAACGCCATCTTTGCTCCAACTTTATTTTGAAAACTCGATAAGTATTATCAGTATAAAACCATTTTCCAGTTTGCTTGTGCCTTTGTTTTGTAGATTTGTTTTTTATTTTCGCTTGTAAGAGATGTCTGAAATGAGTGAACTAGATGGATTAGTGATGAACAATTCCACATGCAAAGAACTTCTCGATACATTTTACATGTTGTTTAATGATTTTCGCCAAGTTTACCGCTTGTTAGAATTCAAAGAAAAGGTTTATGTAGCACTGGGTAACGCTGTAGCTGTAAGTATGGTAGCGTTTTCCATTTTGGATTTTATGTAAAAGTAAAAATTTCACCTTTTCATTATATCAATAATTATTTAGAAACACGTGGAATCATTTTCACAAAACATGAAATTTTGAATAAATTCCAAAATTTCATTGTATATTTTTAGTTTGATAAAAAAAAGTTTTTTTCATTTTTTAATTCTTGAATGAAAAGAGAAGGCTTCCGTATTCTCTTTCCATGATCTTTTGCCTCTTGAGAAAGATTTCATCATTAAGGCTGTTCATGAATGCATGGACACTGAAATTTTTTTGAAAAAATTTGTTTGCGGCTCAATCGCAGCAGTGTTTAGCAAATACTTGGAATGGGAAAAACGGGGGAAAAATTTTAACTAATTTTGAAAGAAATTAATTCTCCGTAATGTTTTTGTTTTGCTTTCTTTTAGATGTGCAAAAGTGAAGATGTTGAACTATTTAGACTAAAATTAAAGAATTTACACCAACTTAATTGCATAATAATTGCAGATCAGAAAAATCTGTTAAAAATGTTTAAAGCTTTATACGATGAACATAAACAAATAGAACTTTCTTTGGAAATTGATATGTTTAAAGCGTATCTAAACTATCAAGCACCAGAGAAGAGTACAATAACAATATGTCTGGAAATGGGTGGTTTCTTTATTCGATATGGGCTTTTTCATAACGCCAATGTGTTTTTAACTTTTGCTGAATACTCTTCGAAAAATATTGATGACGTAACATTAAAACTCAAGATTTTCGAGCAGTGAGTAGATCGACGAGAACTTTCATTCTCGTATTTTAATAGTATATTACGCCACGAGTCGGAAAATATTACCGAAAAAGTAGACAAATTTGATCACAAGCTGCCATTTTTTTTACGAATGGTGTAGAACATTTTATCTAATTTCGCCTGAGAAAGTCTATATTAGAGCAATTAAAATCAACCTTTTTGGTTCCGTTGCTTTTTTATTTTTGATTCCCAAAAATTCTTGCAAAATTAGATAAAAAAATTGAATTATTTGTAGTTTATTATATTTGGATGCCGTTTTGCATCGATTTAAAAAGCTCAGCGAAATATGTGTTGCATCCCAAACCGTTGTATCCGAGACTGAAATGATAACCGAAAAGTATTTGAGAGAACTTAGAATACGTCGATATAATAACCAAAAAGAATTCGCAGCTGCAGTTAGACTGCCCGGTTTATATTCGAACCAATCTTTTCTACATTTTACTAGAAGTAGATACGATTTGGTGAGTAAACATATTTATAATTACAATACTTTACATTAAAATTCATTTACAGGCTTTTCGGTATGCAATATCTGCCGTAAAAAGTTTAACCAACAAAGCTGATATATGGTAACTATTTAATTTTTTTAAACAAAAAAGTTAATTTTATCTTCAGGACAATATTACAAGTTTGTTGCCATGCTTCGAAAGCCTTTATTGCTAATCAGTATTACATCGAAGCAAAATTTTTTATTGATGAGGCAATGAGTAGAGCCAAAATACTTTACCCTCTTGAATACAAAGATTCAAAATTTGCAGAAGTTCTTGTGGATTACGCATATTTTCTTAAAAAGTTAGGAAAATATAAAGAGAGTCAAGCAATGTATGTGAAAGCTTTAAAGATATATAAAGATGATTTTGATTGTAGAGCGAACATGCATATTGCATTAGTGGAAAAAGATTTAGCTGAAACATTATTAGAAGGAGGAATCCAGAAATCCTACGCTTTCAAGTATTTTGATATCTTTTACAGGAATTTCTATTAAATTTTATAAATATTTGTTTTTTTTTTCAGTTTAATTGAACATGCAATCTTATGTATGGAGCAATTTTTAAAAACTGGAGATGTTAAGAAGGACACCACGATGATAGTTGAGGCTTATTTAGTAAAAGCTTTATTGTTGATAAAAGAGTTTAAACGGAACAATCCATTCGACCGAAAAACCAGAATGTTGTACGAACTTCAAAAAAAATTGGAAAGAAAAGAAAAAACGGTTGCGCTATATTGCGGGATCACCAGTTCACTTTATGCAAAATATTTGATAGTTCTAATAAAAATCGATTTCACTATCGGTAACAATAATTGTGCTCTTTTGAAGTCGAGTACTATTCTGAACAAAAGGCTAGGATTATTTTCTAAAAATAGAAACTTGCACGAACCTATAGCCAAAGCAGAAATTGCTAGTATTATAATCAATTCGTGTGAAATAGAAGAATACCGAAAGTATGTCATCGCAGCAACGCAAATTCTTGAAAAATGCGTTGGGGTTATTGAGAAAAATGTAGCCAAACATAGTTGCAGAGAATTGGAACAATATTATCAAACGCTCATGGACGGACATAGAAAAATAGTACTACACAGACCCAGGTACCAGGACCCAGACCAGGTACTGGACCCTGTTCCTTTCGTAGATAAGTACGATATTTTTAAAATGCATCTTGTAGAATGGAAACGAAAATGGCAATTATTATATTATAATGATAACTTTACTGCAATGCGTAATATTGTAAGCAGCGTCCCAACAATTATTAATCGGGTAAAGGATATGCAAGAAGCTATATAAAAAATGTCACATTGTTGTTTTGAATTATTGTTATTCTGTGTAAAACTATATATTATTGTTTGAAATTATTATATAATAAATTACCTATTCTTTTTACCTTATTCCTCACAATTCTCATCCAACTGTGATGGGTTATGGTATTAGAAGTGTTGAATAATGCTTCAAGTTTTTGATCAAAAATTATGACTCTATAGGTGATGTGGAAACAAGTACAAGTACCTACGGGACCTTTTTTCTTTACCAAATTGAAATGTATTGCGCCAAAAAACAAAAAATGCTTATGGAATATCCAGATTTTGAGCTTTCGACGCCTATAATTTCAAAACAGGTAGTTGTACGGAAAAAACATACAGAACAATTTTAATAGAATATTTACTCTTCTTTAATTTAGTTTACTTTGTATTTAGCTCCAAAATTGATACTAATCAAGATATTTATTAATATTGGAAAAATATGGTAATATTTATGGTATATCCATATGGTAGACAAGGGTGTGTCCCGTGAGGACGTTCTAAATGAATTCAAATTAAGTTACCCCGTAGCTATCCAAATGGCAGGAGACAACTGTTGCAGGGCCATCAACCCAATCTTTACCAAAACCAAGACCCATAACAAATGGATCGTGGAGTTTCACCCCACGGTCAAGACAGCAGCCTCGAAAACTTAACCCAGCAGCTCTCAACTTCTACTTTCAAAACTTATGAATAGACCCATAAAAATTTTACAGATAAATCTGAGCAACTCACAAACGGCAACAGCCCAACGCTTTGCCAGGGAAAATAACATAGTAATCTCAGTCTTTCAGGAGCCGTACTGCTACAGGGGAGAATCCGGGAAGTTTAGGTTACCCTACTTCCCGAATACCCGACCTGCAGCACTTACTGAGGGTCGTTTCATGACCTGCACCATGATGACACGGTAGGGGACGAACTAACGTTCACCTTCCATCAACAGGCCGCAAGTAAGTACGTGACAGTGACATCACTTACCTTTAAAAACTCCAGCAACCTAACTTTCTTCATCGGGACGTATTTCCCTCCTTCAGAGGGAAATATAAACAAACCCCTAGCAGGCCTAGAAAAAGCTCTTCAAGCAATAGGGGGGAACAAAGTATATACATGTGGGGATTTTAACTGTCGTTCCAAGGCCTGATACGACATGGTGGACTCAAATGAAAGGGCTCAATCCCTAGAGGAGTTCATCATGTTGAAGAACCTGCACATTTTTAAGGAATCTGACCATCTGCCAATTTTCAATGGGACTCTCGGCCGGAAGAGCATCATCGATCTCACTCTGGGATGGATGAACACGGTATCAGACACTTGGGAATGGAAAGTAGAAGACCATGTGGCCGACACCAACCACAGGGCCATTACATATCAGATTAAAACCAATAATGGGGGTCCGAGTCGTCAAACGACGAAACCCGGATACCATCCCTTTTGAAACAGTAAACAATTATCTCGGGAAATGGGTAGAAGAGGTGGAATCCCATTCCGAAACCCTGTCAACCCCCGGGGAAATTAAGAAAAGAGTAACAAACTTTCACAACATTGTACAAGACCTAATTCATAAAAAAATCGACTACAAAAAAACCCGAGTGGTGGTAAAATACTTAAACAAGAAAAAAGTCCTCTACCGGTGTACGTTCAAATCCTCACTCAGGGATGTCAGGGAGAAAAGTTGGAGGAACTTTGTTGAAGACGACTTAACGAAGGAGCCTTGGGGAGTTACTTATAGACTTTCCGCGGGCAAGTTTAGAAGTAAAGGAGTTCTAACGACACAATGAATCCAAGAAGGACGCTGAACTTCCTCCCCAACAAACTGCTGCCTGACGATAACAGAACAGATAAAGATAACAGAATGTGCGGATCACCAGGCCATGCGTTCGGACTTTGAAAGTCTAACAGAAGTTTGTAACTGTAAGAAGTGAGAAATCTGCCTCCAGTTAGGTTTAGGAAAACAATGATAGAAATTCTATCAAAAGGATGTTTTTATTCCACAGAGGAATATATAAAATGTGGTCAAGATAACAATCTAATATAAATTGTATTTAGTTTTATTGTGACTTGTGTAAATATATTTGTATATATAAAAGCACCAATTAATAAACAAACAAACAAACAAACAAACTCGACTCCCCTAAGGGAAACTGACTTTTTAGAACTAGACAGGATCATATTCAATACCCAAGCAAAAAGGGCTCCAGGGTTCGGCAACATCCAGGGGTCGTTCCTAAAGAAGGTATATGCAGTTGTCAAGGGAGTGCTCCGGAATATCTTCAATGCTTGCCTTAAGGTAGCCTACTTTCCCGAATTGTGGCAGAAAGGAGTACTTATAGTGCTCCTCAAAAACCCAAGCGGGGACGCACGCTGCTCTAAAAATTACAGACCCGTCAAACCTTAGAAAAGTTAATCAAAATCAGAATAAACGAGGCAAGAATTCCGTATCACTTTCCTCGGCAAGCTGGCTTTGTGGAAGGAAAATCAACGGTGACCTGACAACGGAGGGGAGCTCACAGGGCAGATATATTCAAGGCAGTTATTTTCTACGATATATCTGGTGCTTTCGACTATCTGTGGTGGCCGGCCCTGTTCGCCGCTCTACGGAAAAAGGGTCCACCCCACAGGCTGCTCCTAATCATCAAGAATTAAAAGTTATCTTAGAAAAAGGGCAGTAACTTTCACCTCAGGAGTTACAACCGTAGAAAAAATCTGCTCGAAGGGGTCCTCGGACCGCTCCTATGGAACATCTTTTTGGACGACTACCTCGATTCCCTTCAAGAGGAGGGGGTCGAGGTGGACGCCTCGAAAAAGACTTCAACTTAGCGTAGACAATCTCAATAAATGGTGTAACAAGGTCAAGTTTGCCTTTTCGGAAAGCAAGATCAAAATTATCAGCTTTTATCCAGATAGAATTCATAATAACGACATCAGGGTTATCCTAAATGGCAATAGGATCTAAGTAGTCGAAGAGATTAAATATTTAGGTGTGTGGGTCGATCGGAGACTGACCCTGCCAAAACACATTAATTACGTGTGCGATAAAGCCTTAGTAAAGGCCAGCTGGGATATTCCTCACTACGACTCTGTGCGAAGAATCTACCAGGGGACGGTCGTCCCCATCGTGGCTTACAAAAGCGAAATCTGGATACACTGGATCCGAATCTGGAGTCGGTGACAAACACACCAAAGCCAAACTCCTGCCGGCCTATGGCTTCTGCAGCCGTCTTATCAGCAAAGGCTATAGGACGGTCTCCTCAAAAGCAGCAAGAGTTTTGGCAGGAAAATTGAAAGGAGATATGCTTGGGGGAAATTAAAGAAAGGGCAACCTGCACTATTCCTAGGACATCGTTTCGATCCTACACAGTTCAGGTTTAAGACCCACTTAAAAGACGCAATGGAAGCAAGGATAACAAAAATTTGGCAGGCAAGGTGGGACAACGGAAAGTTTGGAAGAATAACCCATTCCTTCATACCGAAGGTGGACCACCTGCCAACGGAATCTTTAAAGATGCGCAAATTCTTACAGGGCATGAAGAATTCGGTAGATATACCTCAAACGTCTGGGGAAAGCCGAAGATGGACTGTGTCCTGTCTGTGGGCTTTTGGATGAACCGGTGCACGGAATCATGGAATCGGAATGTGAGCTGTACAGGGACGAACGAGCGGAGATTAGAGCCTTTCATAGTAATAACCCTCTTGCCATTTTGGATGAACTATACAAGCAAAACACCCCAAGAACTGCTCCACCCATTCCTGGCACACAAAATCACGTTTCCCTAATTTTGTAATTATTTTAACTATAAATAAATACTTAATTTGTTTGGCTGTGCAAAATTAATATGTATCTTCTTTGTCAAAATAAAACAAATATTACCTGACTTACTAAGCTTTCGACGTATTTTAGATCTCTTTTCCCCAACGGAGGTGCAGGTAGGTGTCTCCCCTACTTACATTTGAGAATGTATAATTTACTTACGTAAGTTCTTACCGTTTTGTGCTGTAGGTGAATTTAATAAAACACTATTTTTTGTAGCAATATTAATTTAATGGTTGAAAACAATATAAAAAAGTTCACAGTATCATCGCTTCGTAAAATCAAACGCTTAAAAGTCTTTCACTATAAAAATAATGAATGCTAATGCAAATTTTTTGAATCAGAAAGTTATCCTTGTGAATTACTTTGGAAATGATTAAATTGATGGGTAGATACCACTGTAGTTTGGGTACCATTAAAATTACCTTGAGAAGTAGAAGTGGTCGCGACATTCCATACTATGGGAGGTGAAGGTGCTGAATGTACTTGATTGCTATTCGCATTTTGTCTATGGATAGGAACTATGTTAGGGATTGGGGGGTTTGTAACCTGGTTTGGCCTTATGCCGAGCACATCATCATAAGCTATAGGAGGTCTATTGAGTCTTCCTTCAAATAATACATTTTTTGTGTACGTGTTATATATAAAGAACAAAAATGGACGATGTGCAATAAAACTTTCCGAAGATGAACCCATCAAAGGAATTACTACAGCTCCTGTCACTGCTGCAGCAGTTGTGCCTTTCTCGTTGACTTCAACTTTGGCTTTATGGAAAATCTTGCTTATTTTTACTTCTGCTTGTTGAATTATTCCACTCAGATTAGCATTTTCAGAAAATATTTCCCTAATTCCCATCTGAAATATATAAATTTTATTTATGTTTCTGGAAAACAATAAAATATTACTTTCTCTAAAGTTGGCACAAGGTTAGTGCTATATTCAATATCAAATCTTGGTAAACTAATCTGCATGTCTGTTGTTTCTAAGCTGTCAATAATCGAAATAAAATTAGAATGTAGCAGATCCTTCTGTAATCCATCAACTGATTGCTTCTCACTTGGAAGAAGAACTAACATAGCATACTCTCCATCCTATGAACAAATTTTAAACAGCTTAACACAAACTCAACCCATTTAAGCGCTTTAACTTACACTGTACGGCAATTCGAGAGCTTGAGCATCTAAATCTACGATAAATCTATATCTAAACGGACCGTTGACTTTCATTGCTCTCACTTTATATTTATTCGTGTTTGTTTGGAAATCTTCCAATTTAGTTCTCGCTTGTTCGAATTCAGTTTTCCATTGCGCTTTGAAGAACAAGGCGTTGGCAATGATCAATGAAGCTTCATCGTTAAAATTGTCTGTACAAAATAATAGCGCCATTAAATTTTTATTAAAATAAAACTATAAATATTTAATACCTGCCCTTATAATTTCAGGTATTAAGCCTTGGGTTTCTTGGTTCACCCAACTATTGATAATCGATGCTGAGTTTGCAGAATTTTTGAAGTCTATATTCCTTATATTTGCTTTGTAGTGCTCTTGCAAAATATCGCGGTATTCTGGAATTATTGTATACTTATTGGACACTGCAACCAAATTTGCTGAATTCAATACTGTGGTTCCGGATTTTGTCTAAAAATATTGGTATAATTTTGGAGCATCAAGCCAACGACCAAATACTACCGAAAGATTGTTCAGTAGACTGTTTAGTGTTGCACGTGAAGCATTTACATCCACGGGAATACGTAAAATTTTACTAATTTCTTGGGCACACTTTCCTTTTGAACCTTCCAACAGCATAGCCAGTGTTATTTTAAGACTAGCCGGAGATATGAAATAGTTTTCATTTTCGTTGAATAGCTACAAAATATAAGTATATTAGGATTGCTACAACCACAACAACAAGAAGTGCAAAACCAAATAATGCTATATGAGTGAGAAAAATGTGATTTTAGAACATTTTGCTTCCAGACACTTCGTTACTAGAACATACGAAATGTCCGGTCACCGTCAATATCTACCCGGTTCAATCCCGGGCGAAGTAAAAACTTTATTTTGACCGTTTTCTCGTAGATAGAGATATCTCTTATGAGAACCTTCCAAAATGAAATAGACACCAAAACCTCATTAGAGTAATAGGATGGAGAAGGACATGGCTAAGGCAAACCAATAAGAACTAGGGAGCTACTAACGAAATTCATAATATAGTAAAGCCTGTTTATTAGGCATTCACACAGCTATTCCATTGGCACGTTTTAATTAAGAGTTACAAATGACAAATAAAACATAACATACGTACGTGAGGGCAATAGTTTAGGGCAGGTTTAGAAGGATTCTAATGGTAAAACCTCGGTGATTTGCCATTGTCTGGCAAGGGAAGACGATCAGAATAAAATTTTCACTTTGAAAATCCGGCAGACATGGTTACATTCTGGTCTGGTTCGTCTCACATAAACTGCACCAAATTTCCTCTGTCAAAATTTATTAAATACCATTGAGTCTAAAATAAGTTTTCTCATCAATATTTAAATAAACTTGGTTTGATCTTTAAAATTAAGTACTTATTAATGTAAGACAAAGGTATTTTTGTACAACAAAAGCTAAGGAGAAAAGTGAAAACAATGGTGAAGTAAGAAAATATTCAAACTTCAACATATCAAAAAGCGTGTATGTGGATATTCGGTTGTGAGGATGGATACTCTTTTAACAATAAATAACTGACTTTACTGCAGTCAGGATGATCAGTCGAAAACATACATGCAGACAGTCTAGCTATTGCATGGACCGCTATCTGAATGTTTATTTTTGGATGCATATGCTGATTCTGCTTCAGAGGAGTATCCATCTTTCATGATGGATCCTTACGACCGAAAATCCACTTACACACTTTTTTTGCTACAGCAACTGCAAGTATTGAATGGGGGATCCCCATACCTCATAAATAGTCAGGGCCTGTTGCCTTATATTGATATATATATTTAATTCAAAAAGTTTTCTGATAAAAACTGTCAAATTGTTACCTCCAATATTTCCATGTCGAAAAAGTTAAATCTTGAAGATATTACATTATCCTGTTCCTGTTGAACTGGAGTAAAATTGGCGAAATTTTGATTAGCATTTTGTTGTTGCCAATTTTGGTTAAATTGACCATTGACTGCTTGGGTTGCTAAAACTAAATAGAAAGTCAGTTTTTTTGAGTTCAATAAAGTAATTTCAAAGAATAAATTATGATATTCAACCCTTATAATTCTGATCGATGAAGTGTTTTTTTAAATAAATGAAGACAACGTAGTTGTTTTTATAAATTTGGTTTTTCCAAGTGCTGCAACATTCTTTGAGAATTATTATAATTTGTTGGAAAAGATAATATAACCGGTTCTGTATTTTTATATTAGCACAAAAAATAAAATATCTATATGTCCTTGATATTTCAAAATAAATTATTTATAGAAAATTGCAAAAGGGCAGTATAATTAAATGTGATGAAGATAAATACGAATTTGATGGGTACCTGATATTATGAAAACAACAGCGAAATTCATTTTGTTCAATAGGTAACACTAATGCACTAAGAACTAAGTAAATTAAATAAAAATAATACAAAACTATCACTAATCGTTTCGTGAACTATTGACACTTATTATCTTGAGCATTCGAATATTTAATTATTAACCGTTCATAATACGAGAACTCGTTTATTAATTTTAATGTAGTGTTGATCACGAATAAAGAAGTCGTTTTATGAACAAAAGTTCATAAGACCTTGGAAATCCCATAGTATCAAAAGGTGGGGACATTGGAGTGTCAATAACACGTCATATTAATTTAGCATTTTTTCCAAAATTACCATGATCTTAGTTATTAAAATCGTACATCCCTATTTCTGCACGCATGCGTAATTTTTCTTTAACTTTTCGAGCAGCTTAAATAGTAAAATGTTTTTCCCCTGCCCAAAATCTAAGCAAATTTTGATTTTTTGAATATTGATAAATTCAAAAATATAAATGGGATGTTCCAATCGCTTTTTGGGTTGAACAGACTGATAAACTTTTCCGTATTTGTGTAAACAGTTAATTTATGCTAAGCTCTTCATCTCGCATGCACAAAAACAACAACTAAACATTTTAAAAATTATTTTTAATTTTAAAAATATTTTGGAAAAATATCGAACATATTTTCTTTCACAGAAGTATTGTAAAATTAATGAAACCGGTGATAGAAAAATAGTAAATTATAAATATTCGATATTGATTTATTTTCATCATTAATTATTGGGATTTTACAAATAATGAAATATTTAATTAAAAATTATAATTTAGCAATTAATAGATTAATTTGTCTCTCAATTAAAGAGAAACGTGAGTAGAAAGATGTTTTTCACGAGAAAAAAGTAATATGATAATTTTGCAACGGTTTTTTGTTGAAACATTGGATAATTCCAAATAATTTCAACTTGTGGTCAATTTTAAAAACTATATCTGATACATTGCATCATTTTCCAATACTACAAACATTAACCCCAGCAGTGGCGTACCCACGAAGGGAAGGAAAAAAGTTAACTTTATTGCTTTTGCAACCCGATCTCCCGAGTTGCATTTAAAAGGTTTTCCTGGTCAGCTTCTCTTATTGCATATTGGCTCTTATGAAGTAAAAACTATTTGCGAAATTCAACATCGTTCATTTATAGTAGAGCTACAACCCGGAGTGGATTTTGGCTTACATCGTCATGTTTTTGCAGATTACATAGATGGTTTGCCATTGCCTGTCAAGGGAATTGATCTTGTTCAGTCCGGGTTTGAATCAGGAATTTTGGCTTAATCTTGGATAAGGTGAGGGGTTTTTGCCCATTACTAAGTTTACTACTAAATTTTTTTATTCCTTCCAAAGCCAAAATCTGGGTACGTCATTACACCTAATTTCATAAGATTAAATTTACTTTATTAAAAAAATAAAGCTCTCAATTGTCTGAAAATGTTTTGGAAAGATGAAGATGGTTACCAGTTTGGACTACTACAAAATTACTGGCAGACAAAAGGAGACATTTTGACAACTCTGCTTTATTAATATTTGGTAATATTCTCAAATTGAAAGGAGATTACTCTCAAACTCGACCTTGGCCAAAAGCAAGGTATTGAGGTATCAGAGTATTGAAAATTGATTAAATTAAAATATTTCAAAATCTAGGAAGAAATTTTCCGCACGCCTACACATTAATGTAATTGCTATGATTTAGCATCGAGAACCTAGACTACAAGAAAAAGAAAAAATATTTAAAATAAGTTTTTCTTATATTTCTTTCCGATTTTTTTTTGAATTACCGATAATTAAATCAATATATTATTACTGTTGATGCGTATATTATAAGCGATTGATAAATTAACGGAAATTCCAAATGCACTTAAACCGATTTAAAAAAAAGTTTAATATAAAAATAACCCGTTTATAGGTGAATAATTAATTGGTACGTCATCCTTTCTGGGCAATAAACGCAACTCTATTTTGTTTTTGTTATTTAAATTTTGAAAACTACAGAAAAATTTTTATTTGATTTTTGAGTAAATTAATAATTTTTTGAGGTTTTCTGGTTCTAAAGTCACCGAGGTAATTTTCCAAAATAGCCTTTTCTGTTTTAAGAAACATAATATACCGAATGTTTTATTTATTTGTTTATGTATTTATATTTTGATTTATTATTAAATTACAGTTGTAATTATAAGTAATTTTTTTCAATTTTCAATTGGTAGTAAAACCCAATAAATTAATTTGAATAGTTAAAAAAGATAATGTCATGGACGGTAAAAACATCAAGATGTTTTTGACAAAAGTATTATAAAACGCTGTTCATACAAAAATATACTACGGTCATTTCATTTTTTTTTTTCACCAATTAATTTGCTTTTTTACTGCATGCAGTTCTCTCTTAAATATTTTTCGTCAAACATATCGTACTCCACCAGTCGCGATATATGCAAAACTGATCAGGATATGGCCTTGAAGATAGTCCAAGAAAAGGATGGTCACAAAAAAAGTTGATTGTCTCTTTATACGAAACTGAACGGCCGATGTTTGCAACTGACATTGCAACTGAACTTGAAGAAGAAAACATGGCTCTAGTTAGTCATCAATCAATAGAGTAAAAAAATCATAGATCACTAAAAAATTTTAAAAACGGAAATGAAAACTTAATTTTGCTAGAAATCTGGTAAATTGAAAATTTAATTTAGTAGTTATTGGCTATCAAATTTCAACTGTTAGACATGGTGGAGACAATTAAAATTAAATAAAAGTAAAAAAAAATAAGGGTTACCATTTAAAAAAATTTACGATGTCACAGGTAAAAAAGCAAAACACGATAAAAAAAAATTGTCAATGGCAGAAAAAAAAAACTGTAGGTATCGAGTTTGTTCCGAACTGAGCTCACTGTATATTACAATTTTTTTGTAGTGTAATAGGAAACCTACAATGTTTTGAAATGTTTGTAAATTTGTAAAAATTAATTTAATAAACTTGAACTTTTATGTATCAAAATAATATAAACAGCAATAAATAACATTTTTTATTAACAATAATAATAGGTACTTGGTTTTCTTGGTCTTGAAAACATTTACATCTACCATCCATTACCATAAATAATAATAATGTAAAAACCAACATTTTTCAAATTAATGTATCAGAACAAGTTTTTAGCAGTTAAATCTGCAAAACCTTCAATAATAAAAATAATAATTATTATAATTTAAAAATTCTAGATTTTTTAAAAATCAAAATGTAACTAAAATTCTCCCGATTTTTTTATTTTCCTACTGTTTTTGTTTTTGTTAAATCTTAGATTTTATTCGAAATTTGGTGGACAATCTCGCAAAATTAACATACTGGTAAAAACGACTTTGTTTTTCTATTTTATTTGAATTAATTGAATTAAATAAGAAAAAAAAAATAAAAGAAGAAATTATATGTTATAATAAAAAAAAATTTTTATTTCAAAATTCAAGATCTAATTTTTTTCAATTCGTATAACTGTTTTTGATTGATAAATTCAAGGTCACTACAACAAACATTTAATCAAGCTAATTAAAACTGTAAATTTTTGTTGGTACGAAGTATGGATTCACAAAATCAAAAATTCTGGAAATAATGAATGTCTCCAATTTTTCAAGATATACTGGGATTTCCTACTATTTTGAATATTGATTCCATGTTCTAACGGAACATTAAATCCAATAATAGTACTATAAAATTATTAAATTCTCAGAATAATAAATTGATGCCACGTGTCATCACGTTATCATTATCAATATTTTTGAAAATTAAAATTAATATAATATTAAAATTTTAATACATCAAAGTCAACTGTATTTCGATAATTCAAAAAAATGTTTTTGGTTTCAGTCAAATGATCTATTTGTTTAAGATAAATACTTTTTTCATAAACTCAGCCACAGTTTTTTGGCACCAAAGAGTAGCAGTTGTCACCCCTGTATGAGATGCCAATTCAGACGGTTTCACAAAAACGAGGATCATGGTTTTTGAATAATTAAACTACAGTCGAATTTAATGTATTAAAATTTTAATATTAAGTTTAAATTCAAAATTTAACTTCAAAACCAGAATTTTAGTTTTCTTTGTGTAAAAAATTAACTTAAAATCTTGTTCATTGATGAAGCTCATTCAGGCTCAAACGAAGCTCTATCGATTGACATAAATTTCATACATAAATTCAAAATGGGAACGAATATTGCAAAACATGTCTGCCCCCCCCCAGTAGTGTTTTGCGAATAACTTCGCGACCTTTGAGGCTCAAACGAAAATAATGGAAGCTCATTGAGTCTCAAACAATGCTCTAACGTTTGACATAAAATTTTGAAACTGGGGGGGGCATAATGTCTACAGCCCCCCCCCCCAGTTGTTTTTTGCGAATAACTTCGAGACCTTTGAGGCTCAAACGAAAATAATGGAAGCTCATTTAGGCTCAAACGATGCTCTAACGCTTGACACAAAACTCATTCAAAAATTCGAAACTGGGGGGCCGATGACATGTACCTCTAACAAAAATCATATCGGGTGAAATCATTAAATACGGTATCAGTGAAGAACAAACAAGGGTTTCGGCAGAATCGGTCTACCATGGATGCAATATTTGTACTACAGCAAATAATAGAGAAGGCTGTAGAATTTAACAAACCGGCTTTTATGTGCTTTATCGACCTTTCCCAGGCTTTTGACAGAGTAAGACTGTCAGATGTAGTCAAAATTCTAAAGCAGAAGGATGTGAACCCCAGAATCGTAACCATTATCGAAGAATTAAACACGAACATTAGCACCAAGATAAGAACGGGAATTAGACAAGGCGATAGCCTAAGCCCTATCCTGTTTAACCTAATAATGGATGAAATAATAAGGAAAGTGAAAACAGTCGATGGTGGTTATAGAATGGGAACGGGGGAAATCCCCTCCAATAGATCTCAAAATACTGTAAGATAAAATCTGATAAAAAGGTGTAAAGAACCTCAAAACCCCAGATCTACGACAAAAGCGATTGGTAAATGAACGATCTCAACAAAGAGAATGTCAACAAGCCAGAAACAAAAAAAACAGACCGATTGGAAAAACTTCAAATTTGGAAAAGAAAAAGTTAGTTCCACAGAATTCACTCACTAGAAGATCAGGGCAGCCGGTTCGAGCAGTTGAGGGACATTTTGATATGAAACATTTCGTGTCCGGACAATTTCCTATTACAACATTTCGCTACTAGGATATTTTGCTATCACTTTTGATAGTGATTTTAGGAGTGGCAACGAAATTTCCCGCTCAGGAAATAGTTCTTGGTAATTATAAAGCAGGAGATTATTGTCAAACTGTAACCATAAAAATAAAGTATGTCACTGTATGATTTGGAGAGTATTTGATGAGAGAATATCGGATCAACGGATTTATAAATTGTAATAATATTTCTTAATTTGTTTTTCTTAATATAAAAATTTGGGCTTCGACATATCATGGTTCTTGATTCTTGATATCATGATTCGAACCCAAAATTTCCGCTCTGGAAGTCAACCAGTAATCACACTATGGTTTTGTAATCATAAAAATATATTAGCTGTAACATAGTATATTTGGCCTGATTTCTCCATGTATCTTGTAGCGGTGTTGCATACGAATATCTTGTACTAAGAGGTCCTGCTACCAAGCCAAAGTATTGATTCCATTAATTACTGTTCAAAATGGGGTAATGCAAACTGGGCCAAAAAACTACCTGAAAGTGGTAAACTGGGCCAAAAGCAAAAATTATTGATTGAAAAATTGTAGTATGGGGTTTGAAAATCAAAAACCGATACACATCAGCGTATCGTTACTCGTTATTCGATATCAAATTTATATGAATTTTATTTTTTGTTTAGTCTGTGTCAAATTCAAGTTTTGACAAAGATAACCATGGCAATACACGGATCTACCACAAAAAATAGTTCTGCGGTTTTTATAATTAAAAGCCAACAAATCCCTGACACTAATTATATTTTACAAATGCAAAACTTGTTTTTAGGGTTGATTCCCTTTGCAGCCCGCACTTTCGGATCCACCCTAGCGAGTTATTTCAGCCTTACCGGAGCGCATGGTAGCGCAGAGTCGAATTTGACAAAGACAACCATGACAGTACACGGATCCACCATAAAAAATATGCTCGAAAAGGTAGATCGAGCGCGAGGATGTAGATCCATCAGTAGGTTACAGTTAGTTTCTGATATTTTTTTGAAATAATATCGAAACAGAATTCACACCGACACACCCTGCCTGCACCCATTTTTTACCTTAAATTTGTCTTTGGTCCAGTTTACTACTTGCAAAATTTTAGCCAAAAGTGCCTTTGGCCCAGTTTACCATTTTTTAAATTTGGCCCAGTTTATATTCACCCTTCAAAATTAACCAAACTTTGGGAAGCTATGGACAGGAAAAAACCTGAGTTGCCCAATAGATAAGGTAAATTGGCTGCCAAAAAATTGTTGCAACACGTGGTTGGGATGTTTTAGTAGATCTGCATGCATGGTAAACCGTAACCATTCCGACTATTTGTTGTTTACTGCTTTGTCAAACCACCTGAATCAATTTCTCAGAAATTCTACTACAGAAAATTTTTTCCGCTATCAGGAAGCTGGAATAAGATTCAAATGATGCATAAATAACTAATTAAACTTATATTTTTACAAGTAAATGATTTCAAAAATTTCAAAAAGAGGAGAAAACAGGAATCATGGTTTATGGCAAACATGGTTTAACCGGAAACTGAAAGCGAAAAAACAACAGGTTTTCTATCATCACTTTCTACTTTCACTTTTTACCTGGAGTGAAACCTCCGACTCGCTTCGGCAGGTTTGCTCTCTAGCCTGTTATAGTCAAAAGTAGTTATGTTTTAAAACAGTATTATGCAGTTATATAAGAGAACCTCAACGTATAATGATTTAAAATGCACAATTGTTTTTTTTATTATTTACTGATCTAATTGATCCATAAAATGGCAAAGAAACATTGCTATTTTATACAGATTTTTTATTATTTAAGAGAAAAGAAGAAGGAAACGAAGGAGTGGTGAAGAGAAAGTCAAACATACATTTTAGTACCCAGATTATTTATTATAGTTTTAGTTTAATTACAATCACAATTGTATATTAAAGAAAGATTAGGTACCTCAGGACTTACCGAGTAAGTCAGTTGCATGGGAGTAACACAAGAAAGTACATGAGAACTTGAGAACAAGGTTATATAACATATGGTGGCAGCGGTGGGATTTGAGCCCACAGCTTATATAACAAAAAGGATTCAAACTTAATTTAAAATTATACTGTAGACGTTTAAAAAAATGCAATGTAACTTTTTATAATCGATGTATTTTAAATGTGAGGTAGCAAAATTTACAGATACTAAATTATAAGAATTTTAGAATACCAAAGATGAAATTTACCCAGCTGAAACAGAAATAAAAAAGTGTAAGTTTTGATTTGCAGAACTTATTAAAATATTAAGCAGTGTTTCTCAACCAACAATTTAAAATGAAAAATATTACATGATTTTATTAATATTGATTTGCGAAGTGTGAGGATTAGTAAAGTATGAATAAAGAAGTATTAATTCAAAATTGTACGATTAAATTGTATTTTAAATTTTGGTGCAAACTTAAAATTGAAAAAAAAACAATATATAAAAGGTAAATAGAATTTCAGAAGGGGTACTTGTGATCTAAGACATCTCGCCGTCGCCATTTCGCCGTCATATATCAACTCGAAACTTTTTTAAATACATATTAAAATATAAAAATAAAATATAATTTTAAAAAAATAAACATTTACCTGCTTTATTTACCATTGTCTTGTATCATATTTATCGCCGAAGTAAAATTTGGTTAGCAAATATTGAAGTTAATCTTAATCAATAATTATTATTAATCTTCTTTGCTTAATGATTTTGAAAAAAAAACCCATTAGACAATGAAAAAGAAGCTTTTTTGTTAACCATGTAATTTTCTAATGATTATGCATTTTTATGTTATCAAAGCTAATCAAATTATGCAACAGTCGAGAAACACCGACTTAAATTAGAACTAGGTATCTAATTGTTTTACATAAAAATACAAATTACCTTAATCACAAGAAAGAAGAAAAAGAAAGAAGAAAACTAATCTGGTACAGAATACATAACAAAGCCCCTACTCGTTACATTAACTCGAAGATTATGGTCAGTCCTACCTGGTGTTGTAGTTGTTGGTATTTCTGGCTGTGGTGTTATACTGTTGGACTCTGGAACTTGGGCAGATTCACCTTCATTAAACTTCGAGGGAATTGAAATTGGATTTAAAGTGTCTAAAGGATTGATAATTTTGCCTGAAAAGAGAATTGTACCGGTTAACTGGTCCTCCAAAAAGAACAAAAACGGATGTGTAGCATTAAATGTAAATTCAGATTCCCCAAATTTATTTCCAAGCTGGATTTCTAAAAATAAAAGAGGGTAATATGGCATAACTCCAATATATTTGCATAAGGACCTGTCGAAGCAAACGCCACACTTCCTTCTTCGTTAACTTCAATTCCAGATTTTTGCTTGATATCGTTTACGAAAAGAAACTTTGATCCAGTTCCCACACCTCTAGCAATTCCAGGTAAACTGGCCGTGTTGGAAAATATGGAATTTAGACCAAACTAAAAATTACGAATATGTTATTATATTGCTGTTTAAAATAATGACTTGACATACCTCTTGCAAAATTTTCGAGTAGCTAGAACTAAATTCAAATTTGAATTTTGGAATGACAACACTGACTGTTTTCTTATCCATTAAATACAAGTGTTGTTTTACAGTGGCCAAATTTATCTTCTTTAAAAGCTCGGGCAAACCTCCTTTGGAATTTGGCAAAATAATAAAAAGTGAAAAATGTTGTCCCTGTAAATACAGGGAATAAAATTTACATTTAATTGGGTCAAAATATACAAACTTGGTAAGGTAGTCTTATAATTTTTGCATCGAAAAACATTGAATCCGCGTAATAATACTTTTCAGTATTGGCTATGTAAGGTACTGTGACCAAATTCGTTGGGGATACGTAAAATCCTCCATTGTGGGTATTGTTTTTAGGAAACTGGGTTCGCCAGTTTCCTTTGAAGTATATGGCGTTGGCAACATACAATAACACATCGTCAGATATCTCATCTAAAAAAATCGTATAATTACAAAATAATGCAAAAAGTTACGTGCAATTTTAGTTACCAGGACTGGTTAGTTCCTTAATATGCCCTTTTGTTAAGGAATCTACCCAAAAGTTAATAGCTTTACTAGCTTCTATTGGCTGCGAAAAATTGGTTGATTCGACATCGGCATCGTACGCAGCCTTGATTATGCTACTAAATTGCTGGTTTGCCCTAATTGATGATTCCAAAAACAACCGTGTGCCTATATTAACGGTGAGATCACTATGATTGGACTGAAAATAAGATGCTGTAGGATGATTTTTTAATTTTCTCGTTAAGACCCACCTGAGCCGATTCCAAAAAAGTTTTATATTTAGCTCGAGTTTCATTTTTTGAACTTAGGCTAAAAACCGTTTGAAACTGTCTCTCCGTTGAACCAGCCGACCCTTCGTACAGCATTATCAACGCCAATTTCAAACTCAATGGCGAAATCAAAACATTTCCTTCTTTTTCATTAGAAACAGCCTGAAACAATAAGAAATAATTATTACATTATAATGATTATAATCCAGATATAATTTGATAGAATGGAATGAAAGGTTCGAGACGGTCCTCTCGACCAGGGTACCAAAATCCAGCGAGCTCAGCAAGAATCAGTTGAGATCATGTCATGAAGATTATTTGACACTGGAATTATTTTTTATGGCAATCAGTTACTGCCCAAATCACTTTAGGTTGAAATCATTTGTTATAGGGATCATTAGCGTCGAAGATTATTTGTCGCTGGGATAATATGCTAAAGAGTCATTTGTCCTGGAACCGATAGTAATAAAAAATCATATGAGGCATTAGCAGAAAGGTCAGAAACCTCTATAAAAATTCAGATATGGATCTCTAATGTTCACAATCTCTACCAAGTTACGTGTATTTAAAAACCCATAAAGCAAGCGTCAAAAATCGGTACCTTCCCAATGGACGATTAGCATAATGAATTTCCGTTACCAGGTCAATGTACTTACTTTACAAACCTGAAATCAAAAGATCCCAAACGTGTTTGGGCCATATCTGCAATTAAGAGTTATAACCGGAACAATTAAAACTGGTAGCTACGTTTTTGTAAAAAATGTAACTTGATGTGTAGGTATTGAATATTAATTTGATTTTATGATTAAATTTGTTGGGGAGATCATGCTGAGCAAAAATAAATATTAATTTACCTTAAAGAGAGTATAATTATCAAAAAAAAGTATGTAGGGTGATTAATTTTGTCTTTGCCCAATTTTTCTCAATTTTCGCTCTCGCGCTTTCTAATGTCTGAATTTATAGCTCGATTATAATTTATATCCATTTTCTTTCGTTTTTTTTTGGCTATCCTGGATAAAAAGGAATTGACCAATCTATTGTAAAGTTATGCAAATTAGCTATGCTGAAATAAATAGTTACCGCTTCAATAAAGAATTACAACAAAAAATCTGATGTGATCATTTAAATTACTCAACACTACATCCCACATTACATCCGCGTAAAAACAATGAAAGTAACTTCTATATATTAACGAAATGTAAAGTACAAAATTATTGTTATTGCTTACTATGGGTAACTACAAATATATCGGATAATTTAGTTAAAAGTTATTCTTTTCACACTTGACATTTTTTTTTATTTTAATCGAAACTCATTATTGAGTAATTAATTAAGTTACTTCTAATATGACCTTCTAGATTTAAATACATAACGAAAAATAAAATCAGAATGATTTATGTAAAGTAAAAAAACGAAAACGAATATTGACTTTGGCATAAGTTCCCAAAAATATATGGCCCAAGATTTAAGTACTTGACAATATCCAGCAACTCTTTAGAGGCAGGACGACTAATAGTCCCGTTGCTTAGATACAAACTTATTGCAGATTACCCTACAATCATTGAAGAAACCTTTGGGTTTCTGCTTCATCTTCTCTTAGTCACTACGTTTGGGAATTAAAAACACCGGTTCACTCAGATGGTTTCTTGGAAAATTAATTTTCTGCAGCCAAGCAACTGTTTGTCTTTAAGAAAAGAAAGTGTTTCTAATTCAGTCAAAATGGAACTTCACCTATTATGATCATCAACTGATCAACTGCCAAAATAAAGAATTTGACTCCACTTTTATTAGAATTACATCTGATTTAATACTTTTTGATTAGAATAGGAAAGCAGAAGTAAAAATTTATTTTCTGGGAGGTTTGATACATACCAAATAGGGAGGTATGATACTTTTTAACTTTATGACTGAAATTTGCAACAAAATGACTTTTTATGATGAAA
The DNA here is from genome assembly GCA_947369205.1 of Cantharis rufa. Lineage (NCBI taxonomy): Eukaryota > Metazoa > Arthropoda > Insecta > Coleoptera > Cantharidae > Cantharis > Cantharis rufa. The sequence continues at coordinate 24,387,265 of OX376309.1, forward strand.
TTTAAAGTAGCTTAAAGAGAATGTTTTGAGGACTTTTGGTGATTAAATCATAAAAAAAACATAATAAAGACAATAATTTTAATTTGGTTAGATTGAATAGAAGAGAATATCCGATACTACAATCATACTGATGACATTTTATGGGTCAATTGTATTTTTAAATAATTTTCATCTGAAATATTTTTATTATTAAACACTAAACACAAATTTAATTTTAAAATAATTGTAATACGAAATTATGTAAAATAAATAGCACTTAATATTTTACTTACATTGTTACATAATGTACATATTTGCCATGCTAAGTGGTCAATATTATGACAAATTTAATTTGTTCTTAGATATTATTAAATCAAAGCATTGTTTAAATAGTAATCACAAATTTTTCGAGGCTTTATTAATATAGTGAGCATTTCTTCAAAAAAGAAAAACAGTTTAGTATCAAAATCTGTGAACAAAAAGTATGGTATTTATTTAAACTGAGCTAAATATTCATCCATTGTGTAGGTCAAGTATTGCGGTACACTCAGAAAAATGTTAGACACACAATAAGTACAAACATACCAAGTTTAATTCAATATCAGCAACCAAGTGACTTGGAAAAAATTGAGTGCAGAAAAAAGATAAGTTTAGCATCTAAGAGGGCACGATATTGTTTATTTATAATTTAACACTTGGTAAGTTACATAAAAATCTTACCTTAAGAAGTTGCCAATCAAATGTGTCTGACCAATCCAATTGGGGAAAATATTCATCGAACGTATCGTCATTGCCTAGCACATTTTGTTGGCCAAAGCAAACGCTCAGCATACATAACGCCACTAAAAAAAAAAATTTTTTATATGTTGTGAAAAAAAATGAAAAAAAAGAACTATACCAGGTGTTTAACAAAACAATTTAATCTTTAAAATTTAAATTATTAACAAGCGGATCTGGGATTTAAACCCACATATGATTAACATGTATTAGGTTACATTTACCACCTTTTCGGGAAAAATTAAAAAAAAAAAGATTTTAATTTTATATCTAGTTACTAAAACTTATCAGCAGAAGGTCAAGCTTTAATATTTGTATTAAATAGCAATTGATTACCTACGTTGTATTATAATTAAAAAATTTAAAAGCAGCTTACATAAGAAATCAAGATTTTTGATGAAAATTAAATTGACCACAGGTAAAATATACTATTACTCATATAATATAAAAATTGTACTCACCAATAAATAACCGTAAGCACATAATTCTGAATTGTTACTGAATGTTGTTTATCTTGAATCTCTCATGGATATCTTGAAAAATTAAGTGATGTCTTTTTACTCAGGCTGCGTTTCGGTAATAGCTATGTGGAATCGAAGTTTCAATTATAACTGGCAAGACAATAAACGATCAAGTTTTCGAGTATTCATCCGTTATTATTTTATTGGTATTTAATAATTTGTGAACTCTGAACTTATAGATTGAATTATAAATTTAACACAAAAAAACGCTGTTAATAATAATTATTTCTTCAAAAATTAATAATCGAGGAAAATACGTTGTTTGATATTGATAACTTTATTAGTTACATGTAAAAACAAATTTATCATGAAATATTTATTATTATTTCACGATTTCGTGTATGTGCATACCGGTTTTAAGTTTTTGCCCATGGACTGTATTCATTAAAGATTATCAGTTGAATAAATACAGGAAAACCCTGACCCTCTGTGACGCCAGTAATGACCACTTAAGATGATGAACTATAGGTTGCCTACAATGCAGTCAAATTAATACTAAAAATTAAAAACTGTTAATTAATATTTTATAAACAAAACTCCCGACTGAATTGCGCAAGTTCCAAGATAATTATAAATCAGGCTGGTAACTGCATCTTAAGTTGGCATCACTGTCAATATTACAACTTACTTCAAAAGAGCAAATAGAAGTGTAAACAAAATATTAGAAATTTGACAAATTCAAACTTTTACATATCAAAATGATCGCAGTAAGACGAAAAGGTCTCGAACTTGTCCTGATATCTCAAATCCAAGTTAGAACTGAAAGTCAAAAGTTACAAACTTGGAGAAAACGACCAAGGTTCAATTCTCGGTTTCTGAAACTACTACTCATATCAGCATCGTGTGGTGTTTTGCGGAAGATCTTTACCTCTTCTGCGCAATAAAAACAAACCGGTATATGTAAGAAAATTCAAACTAACTTACTGCGGGTAATCCTGATGACGTGTATGGAAGTTGGAAAATCTCGTTTATTTAATATCTTTATTTATATCAAGGTGATTCGAAAAACGTAATTCCAAGTTTGATGTTACATACCTTTAATATAATAATCGCTTTGCCTTGAAAGAATCATTTATTTATAATTTGCAAAATCAAAAAAAAAACTTTAAAATATATGAATTTTAATTTTTCAAAATCTTGAAAAAAGATTTATTAGATCGAGTGATTGGCGCGACGCAGACGAATGGATTAAGGAGATTTACACACAGAGTGCATATTTTTAAAAAAATGCGTAAATCAAATAAATGCAAACAGTGTTCTATCGTCAATAGATAGGTTTTACTCCGTAAATTTAAGTTTATAATTATTAATTTATTAAATATCAAATATAAAAAAAAATATCAATAATTAAAAAATTATTGTCTTATAGACCTAACAGAAAAAAAACCATACGTGGTAGATAAATTAATAGATTATAGTAATAATACACATAGTAATAAAAAATAAGTAATAGCTATTTGAAAATTTCGTTAAAATACACCAAAAATTTTGAAAAAATTAACAAAATGAATATGCAACTAAATTTTAGTTTTTATCACTAAAAAAATCATTTTTTCTCAATTTCACCGGGAATAATGAAAACTTAAAGTTTTTTTTGCAGAATTTCAACTGAACAATAACTGATCTTCTCATACAAACATCTTATTATTTTTGTTTATCAAAATTAAACAAAAAAATTTAATTTTTCAATCGTGCGAAGTGCAAATTCCGCAAACGTACAATTTATCGTACAGATGAATTCTGGAATGATTTTTCAATTGTGACTTATGGGAAAATTTGGAATCACAAAATTCGCATGCATACGGTTTTTCACCGTGAAGAGTTCTTAAGTGGGTTTTCATGGTCGATTTACAAGAAAAATTAAGTTTACAGATTTTGCACTCATAGGATTTTTTATCCATATGAGATTTTAAGTGACGTTGAAATTCTTCTTTGGTTGGAAATTTTGAATCGCAAACTGAACACAAATACGGATTTTTACCCGAATGAATAATTTTTGAATGATTTTTCAATAAAGATTTATGCGAAAATTTCAAATCACAATACTTGCACACGTATGGCTTTTCACCTGTATGAATTCTCAAGTGATTTTTTAAAGTTGATTTATAAGAAAAACTCAGTTTACAAAATTTACATTCGTACGGTTTTTTACCGCTGTGCGTTTTCAAGTGGTTTTTAAAACTGTCTCTATCGGTAAATTTTAAATCGCAAATTACGCATGTATTCACATTTTTTGTATTTAGATCTGTTCGGGAATTTTGGTTTGCATCCTTTTGTGGGCTTTCTTTACAGGAAGTCTGAGAATTATAAATTTTAGTTACATCTAATCCCGGCTTCCAATGAACAGTTATGTGATCCCTCAAAGTTGTTTTAAAAAAAAATTTTAATTGACAAACTCTGCACGCGTACGGTCTTTCTCCCGTATGAGTTCTTATATGAGTTTTCAACATTCCTGCATATGGAAATTTTAAATAACAAATTTTACAACTAAACTGCGCCCTTCCACCGCCAACGTGAATTTTGATGTGATTTTGTAAGGCTCCTCTATAGGAAAATTGTTTTTTACAAATTCTGCAATCCAATGAAGCGTTTTGGTGAGTTCTTATGTGAATTTTCAAACTACTTTTCTTTGAACATTTATAGCTACAAATTTTGCAGCAAAATATTTCGTTGTTATCGGTATTTAGGAAACTGCGTAGTGTGGTTAATCGTTGGGAGTTGTATACTTCACTGAAAATTTGGTTTTCTTGTAGAACCAAAGCTGGCTTTGATTCCATAGTTGCATTTACGTTTTTGATGACAATACTATCGCATTTGGCTTCTTTTGGAATTGCATCATTGGTAACGTTAATGTTACCAATTTCTGTTGTGTTATTTTCTATTCCTTTTTCTTTTTCTTGTTCCATGTCTATAACTAACATCTTTGGTATTTTTTTTGTATTTCTCAAGATTAACGAGATTATATTTACCTACTTCAGTGAAATATAACTTTTTGGTATAATTATTAATATTTACTAATTTATATACCCGCTTATCGGGCACCAAATAAAATTGTTGCAAAAACAATTTTTTTATTGCACAGTACCAACTTACAATACAAAGTACAAAAATTGCTATTTGGCGATGCCAACTTAGGAATCGTTTTTAAGAATTTTCTTACCCCCTCCTTTACGGGGACACTTCGACACAAAATCTAAACTCCTTCAAAGTTCCAAGACAAATGATCCCTGGTAAATGGTCCCCGGCAACAAATGAACCGCAGAGTAAATTATTCCGATAAAAAATAACTCCCCCACAGGAAATGATCACCAAACAAATGATTTCAACCGATTCAATTTCTACAATTAAATCATAAAGTCAGCCCCGTAAATAACGTACTACTTTTATAATATACAAGTCTTTTTGAATGTAAATCTAGTTAAACAGTGAATTTCTAGGCCCAACAACTTATTAAAAACATCAAAAACGAAATTGATTTTAAAATAAATTTGTGATATAATGAACTGTAATTTTTTTTGTCATTTGAGCAGGGAGGTGAGAGTCTTGATAAAGACTGCTCCAGATTAATATATTCCGGAGTGTGAGGTTTCACTCACTAAATTCACCCCTTCCCCTTCTCGAGGGACCTGGATTCGCCTTTCGGCATTACTTCGGCTAACCTCGAGGTGGCTGTCGAGTTAGCAGCCTGCTAACTGCAGGCTATCTCCATCGGAGGAGAGAGGAGATTGTCAAACTGGCTTCGGCCTCCCCTTGCTTTCCGGCCAGTTCTTTAACCAAGAGGATTGTCACACTCGCGTCAGCTGCGTGCCCCTCAAACTTCCCAGCCCTATCCCGCACCAGTAGGTCCACAGGAAGCAAGAAAGCAAGAACCAGAGAAGCATCCGCTGATATCGTACGGTAGCCGAACACTACTCTTAGCGCCATTCGTCGCTGCACGCACTATAATTGTTTCCGGTTACCTTTGGTTGCGTATCTTGAGGGGTCTACTACAAGATATCACACCGGTGCTGCGTACAACAACATCGACTGTGTTATTGACGCTAAGAGTCTTCTCTTCATTGTTTTTGGCCCCCCGATGTTCGACATAAGGCGGGCGAGTGATGATGTTATTTTTAGCGCCTTGGCTGATACCTCCCGGATGTGTGGCGTGAAACTCAGGTATTTGTCTACAACCACTCCCAGAATGGTGACCTCCTTCTTGAAAGTGATCTTGTCACCATTGAGTTTCAGATTGACCAAGGGCTTCCATCTTCTTCCGCACACCAACACAGCTTTCAAACTTTTTCGAGACAAGCCTGAGTTCTCTGGAATTCGCCCATGCGACTATCAGTTCCAAAGCCTCGTTTGCCTGTCCCCGTCCGAATCCTCCACTGCTACTACGTTGATGTCATCTGCGAAACCGACCAGATTGTCACCGTCCGGGAGATTGATTCGTAGAATGCCGTCGTACATCACGTTCCAAAGCGTAGATCCAAGCACTAACCCTTGTGGGACCCCGCTAGTTACAGTGACGTACTCATCCTCTGCATCCTACAGGCCCAGATGTAATCGTCTCTCGCTGAGGTAGCTGACCAAGATGTTGAAGGTCTCAGGTGATATATTTAGCTCCCTCAGTGCCGCCAGTATGTGCTTCCACCCTGCGCTGTTGAAGGCATTTCGCACGTCCAGGGTGGATAAGCATGGCGTACCTCCAGGTCGCCGTGTGCCGCTCTTAGCCTCTCTTACCGTCTTCACGTCTTTAACGGTTTAAGATAAGCCTTTCGAATAATTTGGAGACATGATCCAGGGTTTTCGGGTTTTCGGCTGGTTTCATGCCCTTCTGGATGAGTACTAACCTGGCTATATTCCACCTGGCCGGGAAATCTCCCGTTGCCAGCCAGTTATTAAACACTCCGAGGAAGCACTCCCCGGCTTGGGCCACCGCTTCTCTTACTACGATTCCTGGTATGCAATCTGATTCTGGGGCCTTATCCGCCGGTATTCTTTCCGCTGCCACTCTCAGTTCTTGAATCGTAAAGGGGTTAAGCGGACGGGCTTCTCTTTCTGATCCCTGGGGGAAGTTCCGTGAACTGTTCATGTTCAGTGAACAACGTTAGTAATTAAAATTGTGTGAATATAGTTGACCTTCCATATTAAGTTAGTCATTATTGTTGAGGAAGCGGTCATAAAAACAAATAAATTTGCCGACATTTCGGGTTCTTTATTGACCCATTTTCAATGCTAAATGGAGAAAAATGGAGGTGATCAACCTCCATTTTTGGCCTTTTTTTGACCTCTAAGTTTTTTCTGGACTATTTTATAAGCCAAACCCCAGAGGTCGATGAGCTGTAATTTATTTATGATCAACTGTTGCACTCCTAGAAGGCAACTGCGGCTTGATACGCTCAGGAATGGGATAGAATAGAACAGTATGAGTAGTATACAGAATGGGATCTGAAGGTTTATAATCCTGCTGTGATCTTAATCGGGAAACCACCCCATTTTTTAAGTTTATTAGTACGTCATCTTGGCTTAAATAGTCAGGGTGATGACCAAAAGGTCAAGTTTTTGGTGTAAGCTTTGGAGTAATATTCAGTGGCTTAAAAAAATTATTGGATAATTAGGAAAGATATAGGTCCAAGAATGCTGAAATAGGCTAATTTCTTGTTAATTTTTTTAATTTCGACAAAAAAACCTAAAAAAACCCTTTAAAAATTAAGAATGTGCACGTCTATGGTGTAACCTTTTGTGTTTTGAATTACAATTATGTTGTATGTTGAGATATAAAATAATAACTCGAAATTTTAGTTGACTAATCGAAGCATTAAATGTAGTTTTTGTAAATAATTACAGTTTCACTGCAAATAAATCTAAATAAACGTAGTATTTTTGTAAAACACATGATCACGCTTAATCGATTATTTGAAAGCTTGATAAGAGTGACTTGACGTAAAAACCGTATTTATAAGTGAAAGAATGTTGCCAAGTGGATTATTTCTACAAAATATTTTAGGGAACAGCATCGTGAATTAGTTTTCCTACCTACAACGAAAATTTTCGACCGCTTCGCTGAATAATTTTAGGTTATGTTGTGTTTACAATATTGCATGTATCACAGAAGATTTCGTTTGGTTTTATAAAACTTTGTTAATATTCATTTAAAAGTAGTATGAAATTTAATTTTTTGTGATATTACCACTTGGTGAGGTGAAATGGTTACAGTTCATTGGAAGTTGCAAAGCTTACCCAAGTCTTTATAGTGAGAAGTTCTGATACAAAATTAGTTTTGCTATTAATGTGCCTACTTTTAGTGATTTGGGTAAAGCAATATGTCAGAAATCCTACTTCACGTTTCGATGCTTAACTTACAACCACTTTATGAATCAAAGCTATGCTGCCGATATTTGCATGGAACCTATGTTTTGGTTAGTCGATAATTTTACGAATGCTATTGGACCTGTACGTTTTTAATACAGTTGTACCACCGTCAAACTAATCAATTGTTTTAGATTTTTGTTGTAGCTGTTATATGTTTAACTTCTTCCGTAGTTTTTATTGCATATTGGATTGGTCTTCCGTACTGGTGGAATCGAAATCCTTTTCTTTGTGTACTTTTAGTCATTATTGGACATTGGTTACTGATTAACATTACATTCCATTATTATATGGCTGTTGTAACTCCTCCTGGGTATCCACCACAGGTAAATTTTAATATACATATACAGGGCTCTTTGTTATCGTAATATACCTTCAGGGGGAATTAATACCTGAAGCTGTGAGCATATGTAAAAAATGTATAGCACCAAAACCCCCCAGAACACATCATTGCTCAGTATGTAATCGTTGCGTACTCAAAATGGATCATCACTGTCGTATCCTTAAATTCTTTGTTACACAGATTTCTTTTCCAAAATTAAATTTCTTAATTATTTTAGCTTGGTTAAATAATTGTGTGGGATTCAAAAACCACAGGTATTTTTTTCTTTATAGCCTTTACATGGTCGTAGGAGTCATATTCGTAATTATTTTTGGCTTTGATATTGCATATAATGCAGTTTGGTTAGCGTCCGATGATTCCGATGATCCGGAGTTGGAAGGTCATCCTGTTAAATTTAATAAGTCGGGTGCAATAATCGCTGTGGTACGAGCTGCTTTTTTGAAAATATTTTGGTATTTTTTAAATTTTATTATTTTAGACTGATATTTTATATTTGGATGCAAGTGCACTTGTAGAAGATGATATAGGCATGGTCTACGAACCAGGAAATCCGTGGAGGCGGCGTGCAATAATTTATATGGCTATTATTAATAGTGGTGAGTTAAAGTAGCTTCTTAGGCAGTAAATACTACGTTTTGCAGGAAGACTTTTTTTAAATAATTTTATAAAACTTACATTTTTTAAATTCTTAAATTTAGAAATATAATCTTCTCAGGTGTTTTAATTGCTTTGGGAGGTTTGTCATCTTGGCACAGTAAGCTTATCAAGAGGGGAGAAACAAGTATTGAAGCAAACATAAACAAAGCTGAAACTACCAGAATGGCAGCAATAGGCAGAACTTACGTTAATCCATACAATTTTGGAAGCAGGAAAAACTGGAGAATATTTCTTGGTTTAGTTAGGGGAAGGTAGTAGATGGTTTATTGTCTTACCAGATTTTCAGAGATATTTTTAGGACGTGGTTTAGACATGTATTACTTCCATCACCACATGAACCCATAGGTGATGGTTTAACCTGGCATACAATTCATGATGAAGGAATAGAAGATTGGCCGTAAAAGACTTTTATTGAGTACAAAGACTTAATTTATTTTATTTATACATGTGATTATGATAAACATACATTTTTTGAAATTGTCCACATTGTTTTTATATGTTAAAATATACTATCTTCCAAATACATTAATTTTTCTGTAGCTCACTCACTATCCAACCTAAATAATGCGTAACACGGGTATATATTGCAACACTGTTCTTACGACCACATGGTTTCCCATAAGACGTGATTCCCACAATATATTGTATACAGGAATTTTCCTCATCAATTTTAACTAATGGCCCACCGGAATCACCCTATAAAAATATTATTTGAATTTTTGTTTATTGATTCCATTAGGATCAAGTGGAGTAAATGTGAAAATAAAATATTATAAGGAAAATCTTACGTGACAAGTATCTTTCTCACTTTCAGTATCTCCAACACATAACATACTTGGTAATATTCCCAATGGAAAAATTCTTCTATCGGTGCTGCTAGAGTAATATGTTTGGCAAACTAAATTGTCATAGACTTTAAGACCAACTTTTAATAATATATCACTTCCTTTTGTTGCAGCTAAAATTATAATTATTAAAGCTTCTTAAATTAAGTAGGTAGTACCTGCAAGAAGCATACAGTCGGCCCTCCTATATTGTGGTTGTTGGAAACCGAAGGGAAATATGGCAATTGGAGTTGGTATTCCAAAGATATAAATGATATGAAAAAAAACCGATAATGGGAGGGAGTGCCGTAAAACAACAACCGCATTATAAGAGGGAGTACTGTAACAGTATTATGCTCTCATTTAGTAAACATACTGTAGTCTGTAACACCCCATCCAATGGCTATAGTTGAATTTGTTATTATTTTACTAGGTTCTGGCCATAAACAAGCTGGCTGGATAAACTCTGTAAAAGTTACTGTCTCTTGCAGTTTTATCAAAGCAATATCGTTGTACGTTACATTTGAAGAATATTCTGGGTGTATAATCAGTGGAAGTTCAACTGAATAATCTTGATGTATCGCTCCATCTTTATCGTCAGTTAAATTATAATCTCCCAATCGTACCACCGAAACAGCGTTTCTCCTAAAATTATTTTGTGATTTAAGAAATAAATGAATGTACACTGAAAAAAAATTCATCAAACTCATACAATGGTATAGAAATGCATAGGTATTTGCAGCCAATATGGCTATACCAAGGTTCGTACTGTTTTCCTGCAATGATAAAACAGTTCTTTGGATTTTCTACGTTGGTACCTTGGCCATATTGGCTGCAAATACCTAAAAACAAATAATAATATTTAATATATTTAAAAGAAGTATCAAATTGAAATTCTACTTCATTTTTATGGAAGGCCAAATTTTTACATCTGTATGTCTCATTAGATATACTTTCTTACCCAGTTACACAATGTGCAGCAGTAAGAACGAAACGGTCACTTATCAAAGAGCCTCCACAAAACCACATAATTGGAGCGTTGTCGCGTTTTTCACCAATAGCTGCCTATAAAGTAATTGAAGCGATAAAGCATTCATTAACTCATATATACAATGTGTATCTTATCAATAAACATAATAGCACTCGAAACTGTTTTTGCATTGCATCAACTCTCTCTCTGAAGACATGGTTCTACTAGACCAGCGAAAAATAGAAAATCTTGCAAGACTTTATTTACGGATTTGCGTTTTTTCAGTAAATAGAAAAAAATTATTTAACGTCTTGACGGAGATAAAATCTCGAGCCTTCAGCACCGCAACTCACACAGCGTATAATTAAGAATATTAAAAAGAAACTCAACAGATTAACAATACGTACCGCAAAGGGAAATTCTTTCAGTGACGTTATATTTCCGTTTGATATAAGATTGATACCATTTCTGTCGCAATTTGGAAGAGTACCTTCAGTAGCTTTTGAATGTGTAGCTAAACCAGTAGTTGATGCTGGCTTTGTATAGTTTTTGGTATATTCCGTACACACTACAAAAATTTTTTTGATTAAGAGAAGTATTTATTTATCAACATTAAATTTTTGAAAATTCCATTATTTTAATTTTAATTTAAAAATTAATTTTGAAAAAAAAAATATATCCAAATAAATCAGAAATCAAGTTTTTGAATTTGAATACTACTATTATTGAGGTCCCACTAATTACTTATGTACACAGCGACACAAATGTTTAAGATTGTGAATAATAAGATGAAAATTTTATTTATGAATTCGGTATTCTTACTTTGTCTCGTATAATTTATTACAGCTGGATCCATTGACTCCATCACGGATGGAACCACCACAGGTGGTATTTCGGGTGTGTCTGGAAATTAAGTAATTTAATTTTAGTCAATAATTTAATAAATTGGATACTTACTTGGACAACAAAATATCGGACGGATACTTAAGTAGAAACCACATAGTTGTACATGTTCTCCTTGGGAAGTTAATCTATCTACTTCCGGACAATCTTTAACAAATTTACAAGTTCCTGTGATGTTATTCTTTATTAAGATGCATGATTCGTCAACCTCTTAAAAAAAATTATTTATTTTGGCGAAATAATAAAAAAAAATCATACTTTGACCGATTGTTGCTGTGGTTAGGATTACCACTAAAACTATATTGGTTATTGCATACATAATACAAAACTGATTAAATTGAAACTAAATGTCGTAGTGTATCTCAAACCAAGTTGTACTAATCTACGTATTTTTTAATATATTGTTTTTTAAGATTATTTAAATGCGATGTTGCAGAATTTCTGTATACACTTTCAACAAGTTGTTTAACTGGTTTACACAATAAAACTATCTTCTTGTGGTTTTAAATTTATGGTTTTTGCTTAAATATTTTCCAAATTATTCAATATAATAACAAAATAATAATTTTAATTGATTTTATTGTATTAATGATCTATACATTGCTTTCCAAAGGGTTTTTCCAATAAGTCATAGATATAACATAAAAACATGAATTTAATTTTTAATATTTATTTACATTCAATATTTATAAAATTTACTATCGAGAAATTTTTTCAAAAAAAATCACCCCCTCCGGGAATTTAAAAAAAATTGTCTCTCAGCCTAAGAGTTACAAAATAATATTTCGGTTTAATTGCAACAAGAAGCCTTCTTCAGTTATTCCAAGACAATCTCTATCTCGTTCAAAAAGACCAGTCTCTTTTGGAGAAATGGCAACAATTGAACAAGAAATTAAAAGATAAATTTGCTATTATTACACCGCAAATTACATAAGGCCGGTTAGGCCCGGTCCTGGGGCCCCCGAGCTAGAGGGGCTGCTTGATCCAACTGTAACTGTTTAAAACAACAGTTAAATATTTCAATAAAAATAATAATTTTCTACGAAAATAGGCACTGAGCACTCGAACCTGAAAACCTGATTGCCATCTGATTTCATTAACTTAGGAAATTTTCAAAAAAATGTCAAAGGCGTTTTTGTAAGATGGGCCTGCTTATAGTAGACAGCCCATCTAGAGTTAGCATGAAACATGCCATCTAGAATCTGGCATGGCGTAAAAAAATTATAATAACATATCTCCACATTTTCAAAAAGCAGGAGCAGCTTACATTGATGACGTCATAATTTCAGATAAGATAATTGAGATATATAATTTATTAAAATCTTAATGATGTTTAAAATCCAAGAACATTGCTACTATGGCTATCCAAATGGTTGTCGGATGACGTTTATGCGCACCAGTTGGAAGAAATCAGCCAAATTCCAAATTCCAAAAAAAAAAAAATTCCGAAATTTTACAAACCACCATTGTTGTTGATAATGATAATCGATTTTGTTTTGTTGATGAGTGGACTGTATCTCGAATTGTTGTATTAAAACGCTTAAATGAACTGTAACTATTTAATGAAGAAGTAGTTTTCAAGTCTTACATTTAACACATGTATACGTGAATGCATCTAGTTTCACACTGCCTGGTCCCTACACATAAGGGATGCTTAGGCGTTTTTGTAATATGATATTATATATAAAATGACCATAGATATTATCTGTATAAATGACCATAACAACCATGCCAAAATGCAAATCGGAAAATAGAATACCAGTTTACACTAGCAATTTTCATTGACTATTTGGGTCTGTGCTCGTTCCTTTAACTGAAATGTTATTTTAGCTTTGTGTCCTGAATTTTCTTGAGTTCTCCCCTCTGCCCGCTTGATACTTTTATCTTCTTAACAACTTTGAGTTCCCTGGACTATAAAACTATATACTCAAACTACAAAAGCATTTCTCGTAATTTCCTAAGATTTCTTTTTACTTATACAACAGACTTCTGTCTTGGGAAAACTAAATCTGGATTTTCCCAAATTTTCTCAGGTATTTCTTCACTTGTTCACCGGATTTTCTTGGTTTCTAAGCATTTAGATTTATGCTATCTTTGGAAAAATGATAATCCTTGCTTCTGACGTCAGCATTCAAGTTCTTTGCTTTTTAATGTTTTTCTAACAATTTCTTTTTCTTCTCATGCATAATGTTCGATTTCATCTTCGAATGAAGATGAGCGAACACCATTCGCTTCAAAAAATTCTTAAATTGAATTTTTGAATTTTCAAAAATGAAAAACTTAATGTAAGTATTAATATTTAAAATAATTGCTTATTTTTAAAACTTTTTTTACTTCAATAGATCTGACTCGTCTTATTTTTATTACCTTCTATTATTTTATTGTGGTACTCTTTTCAATCCTATGATTACCTTTATATTATGAAAACAAAAAATTAAAAATGTAAAAAAATATTTATTGATTTTATATTACACGTCATTGTATAAAAACATTGTATATATTTAATCTACCATACCAATCTCTCTATCCAGGATACATATTCTGATACTCTTGTGTATACCGCAGGTGTATTTACTATTCCACATGCTTTTCCAAACGATGTAACACCCACAACATAAAATAAGCAAGAATTTTCTTTCTTAGTTGTCAGCAATGGTCCACCAGAATCCCCCTAGAAACCATTTTATGTTTACAATTTTAATTTTTCAAAAGCTTTATCAAACAATTTTTCTTGAAATACACAAGTTTAGCAGTAAAAATATTAATATCAGAAATATAAATTACAATAAGTAAGAAGTTAATTTTTTAGGTTGGTAATTTTTTTTTTTCTAAATTTTGTATTGAAAATATTAAATATTTTTAACCTGGCATGTGTCCTTGCCGCCTCTTAAATCTCCTGCACACAACATAGTTGATTGTATACCATTTGGCAATTGTTTCAAATCAGATTTGTAACTTTTTGAACACTGGTTATTGTTGTACACAAAAAGAGACACCTTTAATAATTTTTGACTTACTGCTCCACCTAAAATAATAAAAATTAATTTATTAAAAGTAATTAAATATTTATTGTATGTTTCTTAAAATTATTTGTTTTTAAAATAAGTAATTTTTCCATTATTTAATTTTTAAAAAATGGAAGATATTAAAGAGAGCTAAAAATTTGAGAAATCAGTTTTAATTATTTACAGAATTTTTGCAAAAGCATCCAAACGACATTTTTGCAAAGTGTGATTTAAAACAAATTTTATCCTAAATAAAGTGATTAGAGGTTAGATATGATCTAACAGCCCAAGGTAGATGTTTGGGCTATGGGGAAGGCAATGGGAAACCAGCCCATTAATAAGTTCCTTAGTACGTCATCTTGGCTTAAATAGCCAGGACGATAACCAATATCAGTTTTGGATAGGCACCCGAAGAAATAAGAAAAAATTTAAAGAATGCAATAGAAACTTTTCAAAGCAAAATTAAACGATTGGAAAAATATTGTTTAAATAAGTGTAGCCTTGTTTTTGAAACCAAATGATCTGGTTTTCTCTTGAATGTTTCCCAAATACAGGACCTATCTTCCGTGAGTCTAAACTAAACTCCCAAGTTTCAGAATAATAAATATTTATATACATCGCCATTTCAATAAAACTTACTTCATAGTTCCCCACCCAATCATGTTCTTATCTTTTCGAGTTTATGATTGGTCGTTACAAACCAGAAAATATTAAAAATTAAAAACTGGTTTCAAATTGGAAGAATCAAGGGGTAAATATCCCGAAAATTTTGTGTACACTTGTTTGGAATTCCCCTAGAATTCCTTGGAATCTTTTGGAAATCTTTGGAATTCCTTGGAAATCCCTAGAATTCTTTGGAAATCACTGGAATTCTTTAAATTGAACTTTGATTTGAACTCATTGGGATTCCTTGGAAATCACTGGAATTCTGTGAAAATCTTTGCAAATCCTTGGAATTCTTGGAAGTCTTTGAAAATCTGTTGAATTCTTTGGAAATCAATGGAATTCTTTGAAAATCCCTGGAATTCTTGGAAATCATTGGAATTCCATGGAAATCCCTGGAATTCCTTGGAAATCCCTGGAATTCCTTGGAAATCGCTAGAATTCCTTAGAAATCATTGGAATTCTTTGGAAGTTGTTGGATTTCTTTGGAATTTCTAGGAAATCATTGAAATTCTTTAGACGTCTTTGGAATTCCTTAGAATTCCATGGAAATCTTGGAATTCCTTGTAAATCGTTGGAATTCTTTGAAATCTTTGGAATTCCGAGTTTTGTGTATAGCAATTTTACTGGATGTTTACCCCTTGGGAAGAATAAGAAACAATTTCAACGTTTGACTCTGTAGGGCGTAAATAAAGTTTTATCAAAATAGCAGATCAAATATAGTTATGTGCTTTGTAATAAGGCATTTAACGTACTAAATCCTGTTCTTCCCAATCCTGTAGCTATAGTTTTGTTCTGATCTATCCTAGATTTCGTCCAGAGACACGCCGGTCTTACGTAGTCACTGAATGTCACTTTAGGAGCCACTCGTAGTAATGCAATGTCGTTATACTTCTTCGGAGGATGATATCCTTCATGCTGAATTATTTGTACAATATTATATTCGTAGTATTGAATTTCTTTGGGATTTTTTTCAAGATCCAAATCACCAAACCGTACTTTTACAGGTTCACCACTAAAAATTTGAATCAATCAGTATTTATAACATTTTTCTAAGATATTATTTACTTACGCGTCTTTGGTATAACAGCAATGAGCAGCAGTGAGAACGAAATATTCACTGATCAATGTTCCTCCACATTTCCATTCTATCCCTTCATCTCCATTATAACCGATAGCTGCCTTTAAATTTATGTTTTAAAACAAAAACATTTTTGAAAATCAGCTTACCATGAAGGGAAACTCTCCAGCTTCAGCAACGGTTCCTCCGGTGATGAGTGGAATTCCGTCGTTAGTACAATTTGCAACATTGATTGAAGTTATGTGATTAACAGGATCTGTTATTAAGGGTGCCGCTTGAATGGTGACAGTTAACGGTTTGCTGTATTCCAAACATTCTAAAAATTAACAATTTTTAATCTCAGATTAGATAATTGGAATGCAGTAGTACTTCGTTCACTTATGCTGGTATATCTTTGTGGCGAATTAGGACTTTCATTTTCGAATGTTAATCCTTGTTCGAGGAATAACAGCGAATTTTCATTTGGCTCTATATTATTATTTACTACAAACGGATTTAATTACAATATTAAATTAAAAAAATAAATTAAACTTTACCTGGACAACAAAATACGGGTATTGTTCTCATATATAAACCGCACAGTTGAGAATCTAATCCATTGTTGGCTTGTTCAGTTACAAAGGGACAGTTCCTTGCCAGCTTACATATTCCTGGACCTCCAGTGTTCCTTATAGTACACGCTTCACCAATTTCTTTTTGTACGAATTTAAATTTAGTTTAATAATTAGTTTTGCAGTTTTTAGGAATTAAATGCATAAGTTCGTAAAATTAGTCAATTACGCGTTTGAAAGAATTTCATATTTAGTGTTTAAGTGAAAAAGGTCAATTTTATGGAAAATATTGAGGAAAGAGGTGAGTAGTTACGACGATCGGCAGTCAAGAGTCGATGAGTGTAGTTACCATAACCAACCGGTTCAACAAATGTTCGGCAGTTTGACAAAATTCGGAATTCCAGTTGGGTGAATTTGATCATCATCTGAGAGTCTACATCTGCCAGGTTTGGAAAAACCTGCAAATTTTTCCACGTATGATATAATGTAATAAAAACATAGAAATGAAAAATAACACCAAATAATTTACTTGTAACTATGTTTTGGTGGTGTCAAGTTTCCTCTATAGGAAGCAGTATTCTTTTTAATTTAATTTTTCGAAAGCTTAAGCATAGTTTTATAAACCACGGGAGTTTTTCACATCATTGCCATAATCCTTATGAGCATATCCAACTTCCTTTTGGATAAAGGATGTCCAATAGCGCTTTTTAGTGGGGAAAAATGGGAAAAAAATTTATTAACTTTAATGATTGCAAATTATAATTTTATTGTGGCAAATTTTCATAATTTAGAAATGGTTATGCAAATTATCAGAAAAGGTTATCGATTATAGATTAATGTAAAAAAGTAATCTTAAAATATTTAATTTATAAGATTTGGTACTACTGTTTTAAGTTTGTTTACTTTTTTACTTTATTTTATTTATTTTCAAAAATAATTTTGAGTTTTTTTTATGTATAAAATGTACGTCAATAAAAGTTATTTGCATTTTTTTTTTGTATCTAATACTTCATTATTAACCGTTAATGACACACTTTTGATAAAAATATAGAAAAAATAAAAATTTTTTAAATATAGGTTAGGTATTCAAAAACGAAAATATATAATTTTGCGAACTATTACATTAAATAATTGGGACTTAACCTAATAACTAATATTAATTTGCTAATGATAAAGCAAAACCTTGAACCTTTGTTTTAGCTTAAATAATAACAAAATAATAGTAAATAATTTTTAAAATTCGTACCTTCGGTGTAAACACAATTTAAAAACAGTACTGAAAAACTAAAAACAACACTAAACAACATTATGTCTTTGAAATAAAACGAGATATAAGTATTTAAATTAATTTGATGTCTTCATTCATGTAGCCAAATGAAATTTATATTTGAAGATTAAAAGTTGGGTTTACCCGATTGTGAGACGTCGCATTAAATACTAAATCTTCAAAAGTTGTTTTACTGGTTTATTATTCTACTAAAAATATTTGCAAATGCTTATCAATCATTTTGACGAATTTAAAATCAAAAATAGAAGCCATTCATCTAGAGTTGTAACAATTAATGACTTGAAAATTATTATCATTCCGATACTTCGAAATTTTCTTATTTTCGAAAATATTTTACCAATATATTAATCAATTTCTGATTAATCCTACAAATTGTGATTACATTTAATTATTACAAAAATATGGGTTTTTAGTTTTATCTTTAAATTGAAAAAGGTGACGAATTTTCATTTTTAATTAATCTTATTTCTTATAAAATCTTCCCGCACGTCATGATTTTTTTCTGATTAAAATTTTCTCACTGATGCTTATTTGTTAATGAAATTTCACGTTTTTTAATTCATCTTTGCATCAATATTTTTGTTCGTTGTGTTGTCCTCGTACTGGTTTTCGTCACTCGGCACTTTTCACGTTGATGTCTATTTCCCGATTACTTCACCGGTAGTAGATAATAACAGAAACGATTTGATTTTTTAATTGGAAATATGTAGATTTTCCAATATAATGAATAAATTGCATTCTGAGGTGGAAACTGCTTCTTTACTGCCGTGGGCTAAAATAGTTGAGTAGCAATGAAGCTTGACACTATAATATATTTATGTTTTTATAAATAATAATAAATAATTTACATTCTCGATCATCATTTTACTCTTGAAGTTAACCAAAATTGGGTTAATCATTCACAATAATTTTCCTGCTCAACCGAATTTTTACCTGTTTTATACAAAATTATATGAAAAGTATCAAAACTAAATATTGAAAAATTGACCGTAAAACTAAGTTTTTTGGGCTTTGGTTGTACTCATATTGGCTAATTAGCACCATTAACTAAGTACTGGTTTACTGATGATAAATAAACTCTCAGCCTTTTGCTATCTGGGAAACACTTCAATTGGGTTACAATGACGTGATGACGTTATTTGGGTTATTGCTCTTGCGGTAGAAAAAAATAAATAATATCTCGAAGAATTTAAATTTATGTACAATTTCAGTTTGAGCCTCTAACCTTGATAAAAATACAGCAGCCATAAAACGACAAAAAGTTTATACTTGATCATGAACAAAACACTTTTCATGTTGTCCTTTATTCCAAGATCAAAACACTAAAACATGTACGAAAAACTACTTGTTATCAAAGATTCAGTGTCTAAGTATATTTGCCATTTGTGACTGCAATTTCTGCCCAAAATATAAACCTACCTACACTTAAATGCATAACTGATTTTTAGTTTTTCAGATTCACATTTTCAGTAGAGAAGTGAAAGAACGTTTCGAGTAAAATCCATTTTTTTTAAGGTTTCCAAAAATTTACTTATCTGTCAACGTATTAAAAGTAGATTTTCTTAATTCTTAAAATTTAAAGATCAGATAAAGATAATTTATCAGAACCCTCCATTTTTCCAAATTTCCATAAGTTCAACATACATTAAAGGTCTATCAGATAAATTAATTTCCATTTAAAGTTTAGTCTCCAATGTCCAAATAAAACCCTTAAATTATTTTCCAAAACTGAAGATCCTACCCCATAGAGGATGAGAGAGGTTTAGTCTATTCGGTCGGCCGAAAAGTTTCTAAGAGAGGGCGCTACTAGAATTTTTTGATATAATTTTCAGTGAGAACTAATCTTCAAACGATACGTGTCAAAATTTGACAGCGATCTGTCAATTGGTTCGTGAGTTATAGCATTTTGAATAAAGCAACTTTTGTATTGGAAAAAAATTGATAAAAAGGAATTTTGTGTGTTAATGAAACACTGTTTTTTAATGGAAAAAAATTATGCTGGAACAAAAACTTGGCTTGATAAGTGTTATCCGAACTCTGTTCCAGCGGAAGCAACCATTCGTAAATGGTTAGCTAAATACCGTACAGGCCATATTATGAGCATCGAAGATGATGAGCGCAGTGGACGTCCAAAAGAGGCTGTTACAAACGAAATCATCAAAAAAATCTACCAAATAATTTTGGATGACCGTAAAGTGCAGTTGATCGAGATAACTGAGACTCTAAAAATATCAAAGGAACGTGTTAGACATATCGTGCATTAATATTTGGGCATGTGAAAACTCTGTTCAAAGTGGGTGCCGCGTGAGCTCAATGTCAATCAAAAGCAACAACGTGTTGATAATTCAAAGCAGTGTTTGGAGCTGCTCGACCGCAACAAAACCAAATTTTTGCTTTGATATGTGACATTGGATGAAATGTTAAATGAAAACAATGGATGAAACATGGCTTCATCACTACACTTCAGAGTCCAATCGGCAGTCAGCTGAGTAGACTGCACGCGATGAACCCAATCCAAAGCGAGGAAAAACACAACAGTCAGCTGGCAAGGTTATGGCGTCTGCATTTTGGGATGCGCATGGTATATTGTTCATCGATTATCTTGAAAAACGGAAAACAATCAACAGCGATTATTATATAGCATTGTTGGAACGTTTGAAAGATGAAATTGGGAAAAGAGGACAATCAACAAACAATGCACCGTGTCACAAGTCGATAAAAACGATAGTCAAACTCAATGAATTGGGCTATGAATTGCTTCCCCATCCAGCGACTGTAATTCTCCAGATTTGGCCCCCAGAGACTATTTCCTGTTTGGTGACCTCAAGAGAATGCTCGCTGGAAAGAAATTTAGAACTAATTAAAAAGTAATCGCCGAAACAGAGGCCTATTTTGGACAACCCTATGGAGTTGTTTGGGTCTAAGACAAATGAACGCGGCCAAAATGACGTTAGGACACAGACCCAAAAGAGCGCAGACCCAAAAAGACGCGGCAATATAGGCGCAGACCCAGAAAGACGCAAGTCCAAAAGGAGGTATCCCGTCAAAACGACGCGGGAATTTGTACGCGTGACAATTGGACGCGGTCATTTGGACAATTGGACGCATGTAACAATTAAACGCGCGTCAATTGGACGCATGCGACAATTTGGGGTACGACTGAAGATACATGGATAGGTCGCCTTGATAGGAGGGGACGTCGAAGACCACCATTATTTTCAAGTAATTTGTGGAATTGTTATCCACTGGTGGAAGATGACATTCCACAAACAAATAATTCCGTCGAAGGATGACATAATGGATTTAAGTATTTCCTTGGTGTTGCTCATCCCAATATCTGGAAAATCATTAAAACGCTTAAGAAAGAAGATAGTGCTAATCAATTGATAACAGAGCAATATATCGCAGGAGATATCCCAATACGCAAAAATGTGAATCGAGATACTGCAAAGAGAATTTTCGTCGAGAATGATTGTCGATGATTATGCAAACAGGCTACTGCTGGATTACTTACGAGCTGCTGCAGATTTAAAATCAATGTGATTTGTTTTTTTTTATGTAAATATTAAAATGTTGTAAATTTGATAAAAAATTTATTGTTTACATTACAAAAAATTGATAAAACTATTTCTGATTAACTTCTTGTAGTTTTTTTTTATAAATAAATCTTATATCTATTATATTAATGTCAAATTATTGCATGTGTGCAATTGTCTTATCCCAAATTGTCGCATGCGTCCAATTATCGCGCAACCAAATTCCCGCGTCGTTTTGACGTGGAACCCAAAAGGATGCGGCCATATAGGCGCAGATATAAGATCTAAAGGCTAAAGATATATATTGTACTACAAAAATGGTATCAAAAAATTGGAAGATCGTTATAATCGGTGTATCGCCCTCGAAGGCAACTATGTTGAATAATTAAATTAAATTTTGCCAAAAAAATGTTTTTTTCTTCAAAACGATACGAACTTTTCAGCCGAACTTTTACCTTGTTTCTTGCCAGGATTGTGATTCTGTTTCCGTAGGTGAGAGTTCTAGAAAGTTGTGTTCGCATAAAAGAACATAATATTAGAGATGTAAAAAAAAGCTCGCGTTTCCTTTAGGGGCTGTCCATTAATTACGTAAGGGTTTAGGGGGGGGGGGGGGGGTTATAAGAAATCTTACGGACCCTTATGTGGGAGAGGGAGAGGGTCCGACGCAGTCCTTACGTAAGGTTTTTAAACCATTTTCTTAAATTAAATTTAAAAATATTCAAAATTTAAAAATACCCAAAACTCAAAAAACAGGTTTTTAAATTGTAGATGTACATACCATAAGAAAAAATGATTAATAATTTTAAAAAAAATTGACCCCCATAATAAAAAGGGGTAGGGGGGTTACTGCATTTTTTATTATAATCTTTACGTAAGATGTGGGGGGGGAGGTTTCCACAATCTTACGTGGCCTTACGTAGGGGGGGGAGGGGGTCAAAAATTACAAAAATCGTCCTTACGTAATTAATGGACGGCCCCTTAGAGAAGAAGATGAGAACACCTACACCACTTTATGACTGATAAATCGCATTCCATCAACCGTGAGGATATCACGATACACAGGAGAAGAAGATAGACAAAAAATGTAAAATAAAAAAGGCCATTAACATCCTTATAAATAAAAAAAAACATGAATAATAAAAGGAATGTGCAATATTTTCATGGATGCAAAACATCCTAGATATCATAAAAACTCGCCATGATTCAGAGCCGGTGTAGCCGGGAATTTTAACCCCCTTTTATTTTACCCCCGGGGGTAAAAATTCTCTAGTGAAATTTTACCTCCCCGGTAAAAATTCCCAAGTGAAATTTTACCCCCAGTAAAAAATGATTCGGGGATAAAATTTCACTAGGGAATTTTTACCGGGGGGTAAAAAAGCTCAAAATATTCTTAGTGAATTTTTACCCCCTTAAGAAATTTTATAGGTAAATAAGAATTTTTATATCTGTTTATGTATCAAATTCCATAATATTTTACCGCGAAATGCTAAAATATCTTTCTCAGATATTGGAAGAATTAAATAAGGATAATTTAGAAGTTTAACACAAGATTTATTTAAAACTTGCATTTTTTTATACACTTTCTTTTACCGAAACTACTACTTCAAAATTCATGTTCTGCATCTTTGGCATTTTTTTCTTGGAGATCCGTTGTCGTGATAATGTTTTAAATTACTGATAGGATACCCCGTTTTCAAAGATTTTCCCACTTTCGACCGTAAAATGCAGTTGCCATTGCTCAGAATTTTCTCTATGGCGTACGGTCCTGTATAGGGTGCTTTTGTCCAACCACCTTTGCAATCATCTCGTCTGCAATTTCGTATCAGTAGTGATTCTCCAACTTTAAATTTCACTGCATTTGCACGACGCTTATCATAAAGAAGTTTTTTGCTTTTCTTGACTTTCCTTTATATTTTCAGCGGTCTTCTGAAATACGCACTTTTTAATTTTTAATAAAAGTCTCGAACACAAACGCACCTTGCTTCCCTGACCAGGGCATGGTGGCGTGTGAAAACTACATCATACACCTTTCCAAACAATACCACCCAACCGCTCTGGGACCCCCATTCCTCCACTGCGATTTTTTGAAATGTGAGAGGTTCCCCCGCCCCACCCGGTATAAACTATTACTTTTACTATTTAAATAATAAATTATCCTATTTTATTTATTTTTATTCTTCCAAAATCTGAGGAAGATATTTTAGCATCTCAGAATAAAATATAATCGAATTTGATACATAAACACTAATAAAAATTCTGATTTACCTATAAAATTTCTTAAGGGGGTAAAAGTTCACTGAGGTTATTTTGAACTTTTCTACCCCCAGGTAAAAATTCTCTAGGGAAATTTTACCTCCAGTAAAAAATGATTAGGGGATAAAATTTCCCTAGGGAATTTTTACCGGGGGGTAAAATTTCACTGGGGTAAATATTCCCGGTTACACCGGCTCAGAGGTCGGGACTTCGGGGATTCTTCCCAAACCCCGAGCATTAAAGAGGCGCCGCACTTTCATGTTTCTATTAATTATTAATAGCTAGGGCAAGTTTTTGACACCAAATGCAACGATTTTATTGAATATATTGCAGAAATAAATATTTCATTAAATAAATTGATAAAATTATGTTCATGTATCATTTCTTTCTTTTTGGGAAGGGGCCCCGCAAAACCCATTGACAAAACCCTGCCATGATTTCTTGTCAAATTACCTTTATATTTGTAATTGCTCATTTTTGGAGATTTTAAAACTTTTTGAAAAATTTAAAAAAATTTTAATCAATTAATTTTATAGGCAATTACATGTCATGAAATAATTATGTATAAAATTTAAATCAAACAAAACAAAAACATTTTTATTGTTAAAATAGCTTGTTGATACCGATACATTTTAGATAAAAAAAACTTTTAAAAAACTCGTTGAGGAAGGTTACCTCCTACGTCATTATTTAATTTGCTTTTGGGCGCCTTCTTTTAATATACTACATAAGTAAAAACTGGAATTTCTGTAAATTTGTTTTTTAATAAATTATAGTTTGCGGTATTTAAGAAGTGGTATACCACCTTTCGTAACAAGATGTCGCTATATGTTTATTTCTAAAGTTGTAATACTATTGTTCATATTTTAAACAAAATCATAAAATTACTGCAATCATAATAATTTGATTCCAAAATGTAATACCTATATGTAATGCCAATTCAAAATTAATATTAAAAGATTCCTTAGATTAGATTCAACATACAAATCGAAATTTTTAATTACCTCATGGAGAGAAATAATATACCCTAATGCATGCAGGTCGCGAATGGATTAACGAGCTTTATATTAAAATGAATCGACGGTAATAAAATATGCAATATTACTGTTTCCGCGTCAAAATATTTACAGAGACATTGCTCATTTTCAGTTGAACGTGTAAGTATGAACCATCATGTTGATTAAATTTTAAAGCCCACATTAGAAAGCCCTATACCAAATGCAAGAGTAACTGATAAAATTATTACAAGCAGTACATACAGAAAGATATAGAGACTAGCGCTCGAGCTTCTTACCAGGAGATTAGCTCATTCAGAAACAAATAAATTTATCTACGCAATTTGAATTAAAATTTAAAGAATTTCCTACTTCATCTTTCATTTTTGAACGTTTATCAAATCTTTAGCCAAATTTCAATTTATCTAGCTCATCATAAAGTAGGTTACACCGTCTGGACATACAAACACCAATTCTATTCACATATGTAGATTTGAGTGTTATAAATTTGAATTTTAAACAAAAATTTTGTTTGAAGTCTGGCCCAATCAGAAATTTGTAAAATAATTTCGATATTTTGGATTAAAAATAGTTAGAATTTCCGTGGTTGCAAACAATAATAGGGTAAGATAGCCTACATAAACCCAGGTAAGTATCACGTCCCTGTTCCAGTTATCTAATTCTCAAATATTATTAGTATAAGTGAGAGCAGGAGTTCTTAATTTATTTTTTTAGCAAGCAAAGTGCTCAGTTTGTTAATGAGCATTGGATCAGCAATGTGGCGAAATGATATGACCGAATGAATTTTGATTTTGAAGGTACCTTACCTACAAACTTCATCTTCCGAATGCTATGCCGATCAAGGTCAACAATCTTTTATGTGTATGCAAGACTTGTGCACACTGACCTACATAAACTAAGAGGCTGAAAAAGTTCATCAAATACAATAAAGTAATAAATATGACTTATAAACACAGACAGTGCTGCTTCCATTCAATGTCATTACAAGGTGATCTGGTAGACGCATAAAACCAACCATGCGTGCTACACTCACATTATTTGCCCTACGATATAGATGCATGTAATCTTTGTGAAGAGGGGTATATTCCCGCTGCTTTAAAGTATCTTTAAGACAGCATTCCAGATTTAATACACACCTTAAATTTAAATGTTTCACTACCACTGCACTATAAATAGCTATAGGCTCTTTCAAAAATATAACATTCTCATTATTTTCTTTCTTTTCTATCTTATTTAATTCTCATTAGCTTGGTTCAAAGCTTTCAGATCATCCAATCACATCCAGGTGCTTCCAATTTACTTGCTAAAATTTGGCGATGTTGACCGCAGAAGGGTTAAACTATTTTATAGCAGAAGACGTTTTTTGCACAGCAGAAAAATTGTTTGGCCGGATTTCGGGAAAATAAATTTTGCGGTACTGGAAATTCCATTTACAAAGCTAAAAATAAAAAATTGTTACTATAGAAGCGAACGGTTGATAATGATATGACGGCATTCGTCGTATTATTATATAACATTCACGTTTGTGATGACTCTAAACGTGAGAATTCTTGACCATCATCAACTTTTTTAAAATTATGGAAGTTGTAATCATTCTTACGTGTCGTTTGGTCATAAATGCAATGACGGTCATCCAGTTGTAATTACACACCTATTTAATGTTTTGAATTTTATCATAGTTTAATAATATTTTTATTTGTCTACTTTTTTGAAATATTGAATATATGTAAAAAGAAAA
The DNA here is from genome assembly GCA_947369205.1 of Cantharis rufa. NCBI lineage: Eukaryota > Metazoa > Arthropoda > Insecta > Coleoptera > Cantharidae > Cantharis > Cantharis rufa. The sequence continues at coordinate 24,413,724 of OX376309.1, forward strand.
TTTCAAAATTCTTACTAATTATTTTATTTAATTATTTGCTACGCGAAAATTTATTATATTGTTAATGAAGTGCGCAAATAATTTATTGGATTTTCGCATTTAGCCGTAATTTTCTTGAATAATAATTATAAAATTATAATTAGTATGAACATCAGGTATTACATTATAATTACCTATTACAATTATTCTATATCGGGAAGAAATTTTAATCATAAATTAAACAATCATTATAGCAATATAATTAATAACTCTATAAATAATAATAATATATTAGGTACTAAAAACAAGCTAAGGGGTCCAAAGATAGGAAGAAAAACAGCTTTTCATTTCAGAAATAAAAGAAAATTATATTTTGTAAATTTTTACATTTGAATTTAATTAAACATAATTTTTTAAAATTAAAATAAATTAAAATTTATTTATTTAATTTATTTCACATTTATACAAAATAATTTTTGATCCAACCGCAATGCAGATTTAAGTGATGAAGTGTTGCGTGTTATCGGAAACTTTGATATATTTTATTAGTAGTATTTCTACCGAAAATTTATGGTCCATTATTAATTAGACGGATTAATAAAAATTTTAATTTTTGTTAGGTGTTAGATAAGCCAAAAAAACTAGTTTTTATTTTACGCAATAAATTTAAGTAATTTTATACCATACTTTAATATTATTTAAAAAAACTTGTTTGAAAATTTAACGATACTAAGTTATTATTTACATGGGTTTAAAATCACCGAGGTAATTTTTTTTAAATATTTAGATGAAGCTTTAAGTTTTCTTTTCGGTCATGCATAATACTTATCAAATTACTTGAATTTGACAGCCAGAGGGCGCAAATTAAAAATCGAACGTTTTTTCTTTAAAGCTGCACGATAGCAAATTATCATCAGATTTTGTTTAAAGTTTAAAAAAATATTATAGCCCATGTACCTTAAACGGAAATATTTAATTAAAAAAAATTAAAATATTAAGGGGGTTTGAGTTTAATAATTTTATTCCACGGATAAAATATTATTGATAGTATAAACTACATATATATTTTTATATTATATAATAATATTATTATAAGATATTATATTTAAATTAAAAAATTCTGAAAAAATTCCTGGAAAAATTTTCATACCATGAAAGCTTCATAGCTTTCGAAGATCCCGGATGAATTTCAATGGGGAATTGTGGGGAATTAAAATATATCATTTTTTATTATTAAAATTAATACTCGAATATTTTAAGTTCAACTGTTTATTTCGGGTTTTTGTTATAGATTGGTTGTTTTGTACAAATAAATTAGAGTCCAATCGATGACATGACTATTATTTTGCAAAATAACTATTTCAAATCTATTAAATGTTGTTTTCAGTGAAAGACATGAATGCCAACATTGTTATTATAAACTTTACAAGTATTTCAGGGTTAAGTTTATTTTGCAAAATAAAAATTGCTAAATGTCTGAAAGTACCGAAGGTCATTATTGTTATGAATTGTGTAAAGCATGATTTATTAAGTTAATACTATTTTAATGAAGTGTAACCTTCGTTAGATTAATTATTTTTAAAGTAGGATGATTTTAGATTTCCAAAATTATTACCAAATAATAATGCGGAAAAAGTTGATGTGCAAATTCACGTAACCTAATTTTATTGTAATAAAGCTTTCAACTTAAACAGAAATTTTTCAAAATTCAAAAATCAAAAAAAATTTTTTTTGATTTTCTTATATTTTAATTATAATTAAATTATTTTATTTTAATAAAAAATTAAAGGATACAAAAATACAACGTTTTTCCTCCATGTGAATTTAATTTCCCAATTAAATGTTAACAATAAAGTATAAATATTTTATTATTTTGAATGTTGAAATAATTTAAAATATTAAAACATAGTAAACATGGGTTTACTTATGTAATTTATTTAAACAACAATAAATAATTAAAGCTGTCTTCAAAATCAACTGATTAATTAAAAAATAAATCAAGAAAATTTAAACATCTGCCTTTAATAGATTATAACTGTTTCAACTTTATTTACGATTTTTCCCGCAACTTTGGCCTTATCACATCAATGTTAACATAAATAAAATTTCGTAATTTATACTATTCGTTAAAGATACATTTTAAAACTTGGAACCTCTTTTTCCACTTTTAAATATTTGGTCAAAGCAGTATTTTTATTTCGCACCACTAGAAAAACAATAAAATTTTTAATTCTTTTAATTTAAATAAATTTAATTAATTAATGGAATTAAAAAAAACTCGGAAAATTTTGTTGTAAAATTATGCCTATAAAACTTTTGTACACATGAAGGCTGGAAAGAAAAACTTCCACATTTAATTTTAATTTTTTGAATTAAAACTTTATTTTGTTTATTTTTTGTAAACATATGCATTAAGTTTAATGTGAAATAAATATCTATCAATGATATTAAACTTTTGACCCAGAAATTGTTTGCGGGGTGGCCCAAATTTTGAAGTTTCTCAATTGATTACAGCGTTTGCTATGATTATTGACACTGAAACGTTACATAACAAGCTTTTAGGACCTTCTGAACCAATTTTTTATTTATTGTTTTTATTAAATAGGTAACGAGATAATGTCTGCTCTATTTCGAAATTGAGTTTCCGAAGAAATTTTGTTTAGAAAAGGCATTATTTAATGCCTCTTCCTAGGTAAACTCGAAATAAAAATTTGTAGTTTCCTGCTTTCAATTATTTTGCAGTTAATCAATAATTGGGAATTTAAAGGTGGTAATTTCATTGTTGGTTGGTTGTGTTTGCAACTAATGATATTTTTAAATTTTTAAATTTTTTTATTTTATTTTTATTTATTGGGTCAATTCATTGCACCTATTTTTGAGGGCATGAAGATGTACCAATTTATTGGTATTGGACCTACTTGAATATTTTGAAATTTGAGTTCCTGGTTTTACTTCCATCAAATTATTCAAGTGCCCGGTTTTGGGTCTTAGTTGTGGTGGAGAAAACATCAATTTGATGATGAGTCATTTGAGTACGTGTAAATCGTTAAGTTGTTTGTTGTTGGAGGAACCCAATAACACAATATTTGTATTGCGTTGTGTGTTTTCCAGATTTTGTAATTTAAAATACGTCACTTGGATGTTTTTGCTATTGCTTTTGATGAGAAAAAAAAAGGAAGGTTAATATCTTCTAGTTTATTTAATTAGTTTTATCTGGAACCTAGGATTCTAGGATGTTTGGTCACCGAACGATTGATCCAGCGGACGATTGATCCCCAGACGTTTCGTCCAGCGAACGATTCAATATTCAAAATTATAAACAAAAATTATAATTTTTAGGAATTAACGAAGGAATTAACAAAATATTGATTTTTTTACTTTTTGGTAAAGATGCAATGAAACTCTTTTTGTTTCATTAAAAACTAAGTTGTAATTGAAATTTAAAAAAAAAATCCTTCGTTCAAATCCAAGATAAACTTATGTACCAAAAAAATATTTTTGGCTTTTTGATTTCAGATGAAGCAACCATGAGTTATCCTGACTACCGCATGGAACCTTTTTTTGATATGACTAAGTTCTCACCACTACCCCTGGCTTATTTTGCAATATTTTTTAACGAACATTTAGTAGAATATTCTTAATAATGTAAAAATTTTTTAAAATATTAACAAATAAGGTACTCTGCTAAAAAAAATCACAAAAATATGTTTCTTTGTTTGTACCTCAGACCCATTTCCCCCTTAATAAAAATTATATAAGACAAAAAAAAGCTTGTGCCGTCGAAGCGAGTACGTCAATATTTACTTACTTAGTCATTTATAATATGGTAAACTTGGTATTCCTCCCCATTTTATCAAACGATGCATATATTCTTTATGTGATCCTATTTACAACATTTTTAAGTTATCTCTACTTCATGGCAGCTTTCCTCAATTCTGGAAGGAAAGTTTTATTACTCCAATCTTTAAAAAAGGTGACAGAAGTGACATCGCCAACTATCGAGGGATCTCTATTCAGTCAACTATCCCGAAAATGCTTGATAAATTTGTTGCAGAACACTTATTGATAATTAGTAAAAATCTCATCGTGGAATCCCAACATGGTTTTTTTCCTGGTCGGTCTACTTCATCTAATCTACTTTCTTTTACCTCCTTCTGTCTCGAGGCTTTCGAGAAACACATGCAGGTTGACGCTATTTATACAGATTTCTCTAAAGCGTTTGATCGAGTTTCACATGCTGCTCTTCTAGCAAAAATCTCTTCTTTAGGCTTCAGTCCAATCATCGTCAAATGGTTCAGCAACTACTTAACGGGTAGAACCCAAAAGGTTAAGATCGATACCTTTCTCTCCTCGATAATTACAGTTTCATCCGGTGTCCCCCAGGGCTCTCACTGTGCCCCTATTCTATTTCTGCTTTTCATTAATGACATCGGTAAATTTATTCGTTACTCTCTGCACCTGCTGTTTGCAGATGATTTTAAGATTTTCAAGGCGATTAGTTCATACAATGATTGTATATTGTTACAAAACGACCTGGACAACCTACACAAATGGTGCCAATTAAATAATCTTCATCTCAATTTTGATAAATGTTTTACTATCTCGTTTTCTAAAAGAAACTCATCTTCCTTTGCATATTGTATCAATGATAACGAACTCCAACGTGTTAATGTAATCAATGATCTCGGTGTTCGATTGGATGTTGGTTTAACATTCAGAAACCATATATCCCTCATCTGTTCCTCTGCCTTCCGTACATTGGGTCTTATCCGCCGACAGTCAGTTTACTTTTCGCCTACTACAGTGAAAAAACTTTATTTCTCCCTGGTCCGCTCCCGATTGGAGTACGCCTGTAGTGTCTGGTCGCCGCACTATCAAGTCCAAATCAATCAAATAGAACGTGTACAACACAAATTTTTCAAATATCTGCACTACAAGTTAGGACTTGCCAAAGAAGATTTCTCTGATGAGACCTACCTGAAGTTCTGTAATTCAAGTTCACTGGAGTCAAGACGAACCGTTTTTGATCTCTGCTTTGTGCATGGTCTTTTCAGCGGACGAATTAACTGCAACGCCCTGCTCAAACTTTTTCCATTCAAGAAATCATGCCGGTTTACCAGGTCAATGTGGATTTTCGAAGAAAAACACCATTCAACGAATTATGGCAGGCACGGTCCCGTGGCTAGGATGACCAGATTGGCAAATCATGCAAATAGTGATCCAATGTTTGATCTATTTATCCCCTCACTAGCAATCTTCAAAAAGCGCCTATGGAGCATTGATCTAAATAACAATTAATTTTTGTTTTATGTATGAAATTTTTATTTTATGTATGTCTATGTATATTATTATGTATATATTTTGCAAATAGGTTAACCGTTAATAAATAAAATAAATAAATAAAATAATAAACAAATTTTTTTTTGTTGTAAAACTATTTTTTGGTTGGTATTTCTAAATATAAATCCGGGGGTTCTTTATCTTAATTAAATATTAAATACCCTATATATGTCTATATTTTAGAGTGGATCCGAGATTTGCCATGGTTGCATTTGTCAAAAACGACCGTCCGCACCCTCCGCTCCGGGCCGTTTTGATAAACGCCATACTCGCTAAAAATACCCCTCTGTGCTACCTTGAAGGGGGTGGATCTGTGATTTGTTTCTATTCTGAATTAAATTAGAATTAAACTAAATTAGTGGCAACCTTTTTGCTTGAAGAGCAGTTTACATCCGGGATTACTGGCGACCTTTTTCCTTAATATTTATTTAAGAATAATATTTAATATTCCCAGATCAATCGTCCGGGGACCAAACGTCCGGATACCGGAGCCCAGCAACACCACCGTATTTTGATGAAAACAATTTCCAAAAGTGTAGGGGAAGTACCGTTATAGCAGAAGCGGCCACCTAGAACTACGTTAACATAAGTGAATGCTTTAAATATGGCTATGTTAAAACTAAAATAAAAAAAGAAAATGTACACGTTCATTGCAATTTTATTATAACAAATTATATTTATTTAAAATATATATCTTACAAATAACTTATATAAAGTGATTGTGCCTCCATTTGTTTATATAAAATACAAAAATTATCACTTGATTATAGCACATTTTCGAGTAATGTTATTTTATTGTTATCACGTTATGAAATATACTATTATAGCCTTCACATTAAATTCTAAATACAAAATACGTAATTTTTTAAACGTATTTAATGCTATCAACTATTAATAAAATATATAATTTATTCAGTCTCATAATATTGGACTTAACACCGAGAGACTAAAGGCTTAGGACACCTGGACAATTTTCTAGTTCGAGCTCCTTAAGCCTGAAGCAGGAATCACGGTCTGAAAATTATCACTTACACATCTGCCACAGTCGCAAGTAATTCGTCCTTGAAAATTTTCCAATTTATCCTCCCTTAACATTAAAGGATAAGTTACCAATAATAATAATAATAATAATATACTCCAGCAAACATTTAACATATAGGAAAGATATTAAAAGTAATGTTAAAAAAATATTGTTCGGCGCAGGTACTAAACTACATTATGCCTAATTTGCAAGTGTTCTACTACAAAATAAAAAAATTAAATATTTCAACAAACTTTTCTCGGCGTTAACAGAACACGGAAACAATCTGGAGGAACCGCCATGCAAGCATGCCTAACGTCACAGTTATCAGTTGAACTAAGATCATAATTTTGAAGAAGAGATGTTAAAATTAAAAAACTAAAACACTGAACCAATCGCTGCCCAATACATGTTCGTTTTCCAGTACTGAACGGTATAAAATGGGACGGTTTTACCACAATACCTTTTGAAGAAATAAACCTTTCCGGTTTGAACTCGGATGGATTCTTCCAATAATCTTCTCCAAGATTTAATTCGTAATTATTTATAAACACCATGGTACCTTTTTTCACAGTATATCCGTCAATTTCGGTATCGTTACTAGCCACGTGTGGTACAATTGGGGACGACGCCGTTCGCAAAGTTTCCCACATGGTGGCTTCCGTGTAAGGCATCAACGGTTTATCGAAGAGCGTCGCACTTCTTGTGCCGTTAGTGACCGAATCGATCTCCTGCTGAATTTTCTTTCCAATTTCGGGATGCTTTATGATGGCAGCTATCGTAACCATTACCAAATTACCGACGGCGGAATGTCCACCCAAAAAGTCTTCCAGTTCGAAAATAATGTGGTCCCAGTTCATATTTTTGTCTTCTTCCAAGTGGAGCAACAGAGCATCGGTAAAATCTTTTGGCGGTAATCCCGAACCGAGGATATGTAAGCGATCGTTTATGATACGGGCTAAAATAAATTTTCTGATTACAGCAGCCCATTCTCCTATTTTGTTCATGTGTTTGTTGTATATCGGCAGCAACCAGGGTAAAAAGTCGACTGCGTATCCTTGGTTAATTTCCCAAAAAATCTCGTCGAAGAAGCGGACTATTTTGCAAAATTCGGGATCTTTGTAGTCGAAACTTGTGGAGCACATGTACTGGGTGAACATATTTGCACAAGCCGATAAAATGATGGGTTTTATGTTGCATAATTTACCGGTCGGTTGTTTTTGTATTTGATCCAAAAATGCTTCGATGGTTTCGCATCCTGCCAGGTTGACGTCGTCGTATTGTAGGGATGTGAATTTGGGCGCACAGTAAGTGCGAGCTATACTTCGGCGTGTCTTCTGGAGTGAGGACCAGTCGCAGAGGGCAAGTGCTGAAACAAGACACATGCACTTTAGAGGGCAAAAAACGCAGTCTCAAGGCCGAACCGTGGCTGGCCTAGCATGTCTTCACGACTTAGCAGACTACAAAGTATACTAAAGTGCGTGAAGTTATAAAAAACGTTATTAACGACGAATTTATAACATAAACATTGCTTATTTAAATTTACAGTAAAAAACAACCTTTAAGAAAGTTTTGAAACAAATTATACATTTAAATAATTAATGGTTTGTTTAAATCACCAATGGTATAATGAAAGAAATAATATGTGAATTAATTATTTATAAATGAATGAAGTGTCGATCAGTTTCAATTTCATTAGAACTTGTAAGTTCAAGTTCACGGATATCGAGTACGAAGCAGTATTTATGAATGAAACAAAAATAAAAGCTGCAGGAAAAATGATAGAAAGTAAACAAAATACCGTAACAAAAGTGTCAATTGCGATAATTTTTCCTTGTGAAACCCTAAATTACGTTTTCGTTAGTGCAGCATAAAAAGTGTTTTGGTTGGGTTGAATAAAATCTCGGAGACTCGGTTTTTATTTTCGTCCGAGACTGCAGGTGATTTCAATGCGCGAATAAACAAGGAAACGGAGCGGTCAGTGAGCCCTGTATAATTTTGCTTCCGGGTCGAAACATATTAAATTGTGCAAGTTCTAGTTGAGGAATGGATTTGAAATTTATTTTTCTTGATAAAATGAAATAATTTCAGTTACTTACAATTATTACGGTCTCCACCAAAAAGTACATGAAAACGTTTAAAATTAGGACGGCCACCAAATTCCGCTCCTTTCGTTATGAGAACTTCCCTAATAAGTTTAAAACTATTAACGACAACGCAGGGGGTTGAACCCAAAGTGATGCTGTAAACATCTCCGTAAATTTTGCTAAGTTCCGTAAAAGCTTGAAATGGTGTTTGGTATTGACCGAGAAGATGAAGACTTCCGATGATAGGCCACGGTTTAGGACCTGGTGCAGCAGAATAATCTTTGTTAGTTTTCCTAAACCGCAACACCAAAAACAAAACCACTAACATCAACACAACGGGAAGAAGCATGACCGTAGTAACTACACTTGAACTGTTACTGTGAGCGGAGGAACCTCTACCCTCTATATGACGGCCCGTACTTGACGCAGCTGGTCAGTTGGTGCGCAACCAATGATATGTCCCCTCCTTTTTCCCACTCGGGGGTGCATTAGCAACTTATAATTATATTGGTCCGGAGGTGGCCTCCCCCGCCAAACAAAAAATAAAACTTGAAATTTTCATCACTTTCTTATACCGGATTTCTTGTATATTTACTATACACATTTAATATTATTTTCATCTTTACATGATCGACACTTCATCAAAAATGCAAAATTTTCGGCTAAACCGAGGATTTGGAAATTTAACCAAAATGTAACACGGTCAATGTAATTCTTCCGTTCATTAAGGGTATGGCTAATTCAATTTTATTGTTTAAGCACAACAGACAATTGGGAATTGACAACCACTTCCTTTTTATGCGTATTTGTCTGGTCGCTTATCAAACAATTTTTATGCAATTGCTCGTAATACGATAAATGCAATAGTAACATACATTCATTACTTTTAAAATTAAAAACTTCCAAAACCTAAACGAAAACGTCACATTTTCGAACCTGGCATAATATGTCAAACTTTTTTTGGAGGGAATTTAAAAATCCCCAAACGCGCTGTTGTTATCATGATTTGGAAATTTAAAAAAAAATTAATTACTTATTTTCTAGCGTCATCATTATTATTAAATTATTGTTATATATGCGGTAATACAAGTTTTGTATAATTATTACAAATTTTTAAAGGAATGTCAAGTTAAATTTAGATTGTAAATTTTTATGTAGACATAACCTATACATTTTTTTTAAAATTTATTTGCGCTTAGTACATATTTATCGCTTAGGCAACTGCTCTATATAAAAGGTGAAATAATAGTGCAAGTTTGCCCGAGAAGGGCAAAATATAAAAACCTGAATCGTGTTAAAGTAAAATTTACCACCTTATACATTGTAAACCAAACTTGATTTTATGAAAAAAAAAGAACGATACCTAATTAGAATACTTACCCAGTCAAAGTAAACCCGCAGTCATGAAAAGTTATCTTGATTATATTATATTCACGTTTAAAGGCCGCTAATTTCCACTTGATTTTTCAAAAGTGAAAAAATTTTATGCAAATTTATCAAAAAGAATTTTAATTTCTTCAATTTCCATAAAAAGTTTTTTTATTTTAAATTGAAAACGAATTTTAATATTGCCGACCAAATTAATTTCACCAGGTGTTTATTTTAGTAATTTTTTAATTCATTTATGCATTTTTGTTAAAATTCTTTGATTTAAAAATTAATATTCAAAAATGTCGTTTTAATTTTGAAAAGAATCCTGGCCAAATTATGAACAAAATGAAAGCTACCAAAAAAGTCCTTTTGGGTGTGTTTTGAAAATTGGGACACGCAAGTCAAAGATTTAGGCTTATTTTTTGAAAAAATTCAGAATTCGCTATTAAAACTCACTTCAAGTTCCATTTCTAATCATTTTCCAAATTCAATACCTAGCCAATCCATCACAGAAATAAAGAAAGTAGCGGAACAACATTCTGGAATTCCAACGTACAAATTACTTGTTTGCTTTTTTACATAATTTCAGTAACGTAACTAGCGGTGTTTACAAGATGTCAGGTCAAAAATTTAAAGGTAAAAATAAAATTAAAATAAAAAGAAAATTTTAAATATAAAGAATTAAATCTCGCTGTCCAAAAGATGATAAATTTAGTATTTTATTTCGTAATCGATAAACAGTTATTCTTCAAAAGTTTATTATTCATTGCTTTCAAATACAGCATGTTTCAAATCAACAACTAATTTTACAAGTGAATTTGGTTTCCTACTAAATTTAAAAATTTTTTCTTCCATATTTTTCGATAACCTAATTTTACAGATATATTCACATTATGAATTTTGTTCCTTTTCCTGTCCTTTTTTAAACTAAATTCAAAATTTTACTAGTAAGAAAACACGTCAATATATTAATAATATTAAAATTTACACATTATAAAAATATTTTCACAAAAACAAATTTTGATAAGCCCGGGGTAGGCTTATAATATAAAACGTAATAAGATGAATCAATTCTGTATTGGCAATATTCACCGGAAAGCGGATTTAAAAAACTCCGAGCAGAATTTCCACTCTGAAAGTCAATCATGATGTTAAAATAAATTAATTAATATCTGAATAAATATTTGAATATATTATTTATGTTATTAATGACGCATAATTACATCAATGCTTTTATTTTAAATTCATTTTTATTAGCGAGAGTGTTTCAGTTTTCAATTGTATACTATTTCACAAAGTAATATACCTACTTATTTATATAATGTTTTGGATTTGCTAATCTGAACTTGAACTGAACCGGAACTGAACCAAAAAACTTAATGGCGTCACGAATACTTCTTACTTTTAATATAGTAATTATATGGTAACATGATTTTTATTTAACCGCGGACCGCACAATTAAATCGTTTATCAATAGCGGTCCGCAGGTTGGCCGGTCTTAACTTATATAAACAAAAATTATGTAATATTACATGGTTATTAGATTATCTATACATATTATCTTATTATCCCAATTTAAAAAATAGCAAAAGGCCATTATTCAAGGCTATAATGGAGAATTTTCCTTAAGTCATTAACAAATATTTCTAAATATATATTGCAGATTTGTATTTGCTAATTTCACCTTCTAATAGGTTTTGAGAAGGTATTTCACTTATATTATTATAATTATTTTTTGTAATTGAATTGAAGAATTGCTATCTTGTCAAGGTAGTTCCTACCTCCAACAATTTCTTGATGATAAGATTGTTTACAACATTTTTTCTTTTCTGTTGTGCAATATTTCTAATTAAGTAATATCATCTTTATACAAAGTGTAATTTCTACTCCAATATTTTTTAAAAAACAAAACACATTTTCTGCAAAATTTTATCTTCTAATAGCCGGTCCACACGACATTGCTGGCAACTCGCTATTAGTGAGTATCCTACCACGCTGGTCAGTGCGGATTGGTAGGCGAGGAGCGACTGGCGATATTCATAAAGGGGGCACCCATCCAAGTGCAAACCACAACAAACCATGCATGTGAAAAAGTATGTGCACTGCGCTACGTGGCTGCACGCGTACATCGTTAATGAACATTTTTCTCATTATATATTCTTCGATAGACCTGAAGACATTGAAAACTAAAAGATATACAAAAAATCTTAAAATTTTCAAGCTCAAGCTCCTAACTTTTATGGTAATTCTACGTAGCTAGTTTAATTTTGCTGCGATATATTCCTCCAACGGTAGTTTTACAATAATTAAGAAATTCGTTAGAAAATAATGAATAAAATTTCATTAGCTAAATCACAAAAAAATAAGAACGATTTAGAAATTATTTAGCTAATTTTTTTAACAAGCCTAAACTACTCTCTCTTAAATTATTATTTATTTCTAAAGTTTAGAACATTAATATTGACCTACGCCTGAATAGAAAAAGGAGTGGTATTTACTGACTAGGAAATCGTGTGTGGCACATTTATTAAGTGCATTCTATGATTAATTTGCATTTAAATTAATATGTAATAAAAAATTAATAATTAACTTGGTAACGTTACTCCTATAAGTATGTTTTTGTTAAGACATTTTTTACATATTATAAAATTACCAGTTGTTTTACAAATCTTTATAAAAATTTTTCCTTTTTCAATTTTTGAAAAAAAATTTTTTTTGGTTTTTTTTTGGATTGAATTTGAATATTAAAATTATAGTTGAGGAATAAGTGTATTATTTTTTTATATGTTTTACCTATTTTTATATACAAATACAAAAAAACCTGAAAACTGTATTTATTCCACCAAGATAACTTGGAATTTATAATTTTTATTGTTAACTTTTTATTCGGCAATAATTCTAAATCCGACCCTGCAAGATATTTATTGTAGATATGTTTAGAAACCTATTATATATTTTATAGATTGTTTATAAACCTATTTTATTATTATCAATATCATCTACATTTATTTAAAAAATTTTAAATTTTTGAAACTATATTTTAATTATTCTTAATAATTTAAATTTAAATTTACGATTAATAATTTCTAATTATTGAAGTTTCATGAATTAGTTCATTGGCTGGAAAATACACTGCACAAACGGATTTACGTTGTCAGTTTTTGTTATCAAATTGTGCACCAATTTTTAATTTCTTCTAGTTCAAAAATTCTAAGACGAAGATTCTGTCGTGATCCACTGATAGAGTAGTTTGACGACGGTCAGTCAGTTGTCGTATTGTCATTGACCCAGTGCCGTAGCTTAGTATTTCAACGCCGCGCCGGGTGCAGACCAGGTCAATGGCGCCTTAGATATTAAAATAACACACGCGGAAAATACGTTTTGCTTTTGTGCCATTTTCCATATCTTCTCTCCAGGTTCTGATCTTCCTCTTCTGTTCTCTGCGTTGGTACCCATTTTATTTACTGCCTAAGGCCTAAGCTACCTATTAACCGTCTAAACGATCATCAGAAACATTCTTGATAATGGAGGTACCACATTGCTATTTAGATTTCTAATAAAAATAGGCAAATATGAACAGAACAGAAGTAAAAACTGCACTTTGGGCCCCCATGAAAAAAAATCAAAAAAATTGATGCAAAACATCCTCAAGCCGGCTCTGCCCATTTCTATTTATATTATATTAAATTCTATTATTTGATACACAATCGTCTGATTTTAATATGTGGTCAAATCTTTTCAAATTATTTCTTAGAAATCCACAATTTTCGAATATTCCCAAGGGATATACTAATATAGATTGTGGTTACCAACGAATATAATTCTTCCTACAAATTACAATGTAATAAATAGCTTTGGGCTTTAAATTGTATGAAATTATCTTTAATTGTATCCAGAGCTGTCCAAAGCACTTTGTGAAAGTAATTCAAGTACCAATTACCAAGTACTTTGTTAATGCCAAAAGTACTTCAAGTATCAAGTACTATATTATCTTAAATACTTGAAGCATCAAGCACTCAAGTACTTTACTAACAAATAGTATTTCAATTACCAAGTACTTATCAAAAGTAATTCAAAAATTTCAAAATTAGCCAAAAAGTAATTCAAGTACCATCAAAGTATTTCAATTACCCAAAGTACTTCAATTACTAGATGAAGTACTTCAATTACTTCAAGTACTTCAATTACTACAAGTACTTTAATTACTGAGAATATTATTTCAAAAAAGTACTTAAAATACAAAAGGTGATTTGTATTTTTTAGAGTTTCTAAAAGTATTTTTGTAATAAAAACGTATTTTGTAGTTAAAATACATTATTCAATTACATTTTGCTGCCATTTACTTAGGTTTTTAAATTATAAAAAAGTGTATTTAAAAATTTTAGGTTTGTAAAAGAATTTAGTTTTGCAATTTAATTTTATAATATTGTTTTTCATTGGTTTAAAAGGATGAAAGAAAAATTTTCTAAGGTGCGTTTTTTGAAATCCTATACAAAATATGGTAGAGGCCAGATTTCATTTACAATACTTAATACTTAATATAAAAGAAAAAATTAATATTTATTGACTGAATAACTCTTTTCTACTATAAGTAACATAGTACAAAAAAATACTTTAAAAGTACTTCAATTACTATAAAAATTCTTCAATTACTTTAAAAGTAATTCAATTACTTTAAAAGTACTACAATTACTTTAAAAGTACTTAAATTACTCAAATTGTGTTAAATCCAATTACCAAATACTCAAGTACTTTTTCAAAGTACTTCAAGTACCAAGTACTTTTAAGTTAGTTTCAAAAGTACTTCAATTTTTGCAAATCTTTTGTTTGAAATACTTTCAGCTCTGATTGTATCTGATGCACACCAAAATGAAAAATTTGTTTGTTTCTGCAAGATCCATAAAAAATTGAGTGCATCCCCCATTTCTGTTATATTTCAATTATATTAATATTCAATTATTTCAAATATATTTAGGCAATCGATGAGTAAGTTGTTTAGGTATAGTGAAACTCAATATTAACCATATCAATATTATAGAAAAGTAAACAATGCACACCACAGTTAGAACCTAAATATTTTTAAATTTTCACAAATACAATACACTGTAAGTATAATTATTATAGCATCATCAGGCGATGATGATAATGACATTTTAGTTCTAAAAGTGAATATGCATTTTTTGAATTTTTAAACTCAATTCATCCATACTTCTTAGTAAGAAAAAATAAAATAAACAGATGACTCAATTATTGATACAATAAAAACTGAAAGATTCAGGTGGTTTGGACACGTTCAACGAATGAGCACCAAAGATGGCCAAATAAAATATGAGGCTGGACTTCAAATTTTAGAAATCAGCTAGAGGTAGCAAAGATAAGAAAAACTTTACAATTAGAAGGCAAAAATTGACCAACAAAAAGGCTTAGATAGCAGGACCCAAGGAAACTGACCGTAAAATAGTCAGATTGAACCGAGTCTAACGCCATGCGGCACTCCCACTGACGTGATGTTATGAAAAGCAGCAAATCGTGGGCGTAGTTCAAGAAATTGAAGCTTGTCGATTGGCCAACTAGCAAGTTTTCGACAGGTAACTGAACAAATGCGAACTTTCGGCTTTATGTAAGCAATGATCTTTTGCAACACCCCTATTAAAATAAAATTCAAAATTCCTGTATGAAAAAATTTTTGGTAAATCTAAAGAGCAGTCATATATTTTAAAAACAAATCAGAATTTGTCACTCAATTATTCCTTAACAAAAATAATATAATTAAAATTTAGTTGACAAATTAACTCAGAATATCTTGGTTAGTTTTTTCAGGTTGGATAATAATCGAGCTATCTTATAAAAACAACAAAACTTGCCCACCCTGTACGTGAAACTGGTCGAACAAATCGAAATAATTCATTAGGCGACATTCTCTTCAGTACTGAAGCGACCTTCCACATATGTGGGAAGGTTACCATGTCTGAGCTAGTAGAAGGTCAATCATTGAATAAAATAGTCCATATACCTATACCATCCCATAACTAAGAAACAAACGCATGCGACCCCTCTACATAGAAAAAAATTTCTTGAAAATTTCTAAAAATTTCGTTAGGTGAAATGAGTAACACTAAAATTCAAAACAGTGCATAATATGACCCCAATCAGGGTTTTTTTTTCTACTTTTATGGGAACTTCTTTGAATTTTTATTTGTATTATTGTAATCCGAACAATGTAGGGAGGATCAAAACTAATTTCCTGAACCTGAAAATAGCAAAATAATGTAGTCACACGCGCTTTTCTTCTTTTTATTACACTGTAGTGCGTTGAACTTCTGCTTGGGTATAGGAAGAAGTAAAGAGAATCAATTTAAATCTGCGTCCAGTCATTTTTTATTTCTTTTGGAAATAATAAATGATGCTAATAATTTTCAGTTTTACCAAAAATATACTTATAAAAATTAAGAATTTTGTCAGCCGGAAAATATAAATCTGAGATGATTAGATTGCTAAGCCAGTATATCACTCACCCGATTGCCAGAAACAGAAACTAAAATTCTGTTGATTGGAACTACTTTTTTTTTCCAACTGGCATTCAATAATCCTAAGAAAAGATGTGATATTTTGAAATTTATGGAAATTAAGCATGTTTGGTAGGGTTTTCAATTAGGAAGAGAGAACTGTTTTTTATTGGGTAAAATCTCCTTTTTTGTGAACAAAAGAGTCTATTATTTGTTACAAATATTTATTTAGATCTGCTGAGTTTGATTTTCGTACGGAAACTGTGCTGTGCAAAATTATGAACTACAGTATAAAATACAAATATTGCCTTGCCATCCCAAAAACCTCACCAATGCTCAATATGTGATTAGCTTGATTCCCTTGAACTGACAAATATATTTTAATATGGAATTTAATTAATTTCCATGATGTCACGATATACTAACATAATTAAGTTAAGCTTTAAGGAATTTTTTTTACTGAAATTGTAACACATCTTGTATTATTTCAAACTCAGGTATATTGAACGGTTATCGGCTAAATATGAATTGACTTTTTGAAAACTTGCTTTTTGGCAAAAGTTTTCCGGAAACATCAAGTAGTTACCTATTCAGAGGCTGTTAATCTCTTTCCTTTTATTTATTCATGTAAACCTGTTTTGAGACATTAACCTCAAAACTTTCAATAGGTACTCCAATTTTTTTCTTTCCTATTCGGGTAAGGAAAATATTGTTACCTGAATCGAGGTAATTGCTTCTTGTTTTTGCGGAAGATTACAGTTGTTTAATAAAACAATTAATGTAACATGAGTGGACATGACGCCATTGACCCTAACTTACCACTATTTCTCCAGTTTGTATCCTTCCATGAGGATTCTACAAGTTTTCATGTTACAGCCGAGTATTATTTTTTTAATTGAGATTGGCTTGCATAACTGACCTAATCTGGTTGATATAATTTAAAGCTTGATGAATCCCTTTTCATTTGGCCGAATTTAGGGAAGAACTTACAACGCTTTCTAGTCTAGGTGCCCATTAGATTTTTTATAGATATTCCAACACGATATAATGGAAGTAGACTTCCATTTTTGAGTCTGCAATCTCTTTCAATTTTTAACATTACTTCTTTTTGTTCTTTTTTTGACCTTCCAATCCATTGTTTGAAAAATTTATAACTCATCAGTAAACATCAAACTAAAAGTTAATAAAAAACTTGATATTCGTTAACGTTTTCTTGTTGAATAAACTGGCAAATTACACATTTAATTATTCACATATGACAAGCGTTAAGTGTTGAGTGGTTATAATCTTCAGTTAATAAATCAACATCATCCTTCAGTATTAGAGATCATTACGCCATTGACATTCCACAAAAAAGATAAACTGGTATAGAATAATCATGTTGGATTTTGTAAATTGACGTGTAAAGGTTGGTGTATTATTCATGTTCTCTAATTCCATGCTGTAAGTAGTTATTTTCTTAACTACAAAACAAAACAAGTAGTATTTAATTCAGAAGAAGAAGAAGAAACTTTAAGGCTGACTGAATTTAGGTTCAATAAATCAATAAATAAAATAAATTTTCCGATATTTAATGGCTGAAGTTTTTTGCCCACGACAACCTGAGTTAACTCTTAGAATATTAGAGAGTTGCAGCGTGGGCCAAAAAATATCTTTTCTTGAGAACATTTCCGATTTGGAAATGGAACACGTGTATATATTTTGGAAGAATCAGTACTGGCACCAGAAGACACCTTATTGCTCAAAAATATTACAATTGTTTCTAATTATTGTGTTTTATCTCACAAACGAAAAATGTGCAAATGTTTGTTAAATGTAAAGAAAATCAATGTCGATGGCCATATCAGATCGTTTGATTTAATTCTTCTCTAGGAAGATAAATATAAACTTCAAATGTAGTTCAAATATTTCTTTTTATGGTAATCGCCATCTCATCTGAAATGGATGGAAGGTACAAGAATGCCACTAAAAATAACAAAACTTTGCAAGGTAAGATGACGAATGATGTACTCCTGGCACTTGCTTCGTTGTTTATGCCGTTCTTCAGTGAATACATCGGATCTTTTAATAGAAATGAATTTCTAATAAAAAATGTGCATCGTGTACCATAACTGCACCACCATTAAAATTTTTGCAGGGTTTAGGGTTAGGGAATTTTATAAAAAATTAGAAATAAAAAATATGAGATTTTTTTTGGCTTGGAGAAGAGAAGGCAACTTTTTGCCAAAAAATGTCCAAGTTTCTATTTAACGTTTAATATCATCTGAAACGTGGTCGGCTAATCCTTCATTCATAATTTCTCGAAATGAAAGTGACAAAATGTATATGGCAAGTAGGTTACACTTTTGTTGTTTTTTTACAGAACCTATTGGCTTTCTATAATTACTAAGAAAACTTTTGCTAACCCGTTTTTGCTAATATGATGTAAACGGTTGAATTGCATTAATCAAAGAAATTTGTCTTAATATCAATATATTATGTATGCAGGCGTGCCAAATATGAATTAGAAGTGCGCAACTAACTGTTCTACTTATTTTTTTATATATAGAAAATTGTATATCAGCATGTTGGACTATGAACTGAACAAATTATTAGTTAAATTAAAAATGCTTAACATTATGCAGGTATAAATTACATTATAACTCGTGCATTTCGTTGTACATTTTTTATGCAAAATGTGATTTTATCGAAAACAACTGATTTTGCTTTAATTATGTAATGTAAAGTTAACACGTCTCTATAAATATTGTAACCTTGATCTTGTTAATAATAATGGAATGCAAAGCACAAAATACTCACCCTAAATATTTCTCCATTTTTCAAAATTTATTGCACGTAACTCCGTAGTAAACTCCCATCACCGTTAACAGTACAATTAATATTTTACACAAGCTTTCAATGCCAACCACAACAAAAAAGTTCCATTTTCAACACAGTCAAAATATGTGAAGTCGTGTCACATTTTCAAAAGTTAGAATTAAAGAAATTCTGACAAAATCAGGATTTTTCAATTAAAATAAATTTTGTGAGTGAGAGAAGGGGTAGAAAACCGGTGACATTTTAATGAAGGTTCTTTTATTTTACTAAAAGAACGCAAAACTGTAACCTTTGATTCAACGAAAACTTCATTGTAATACAGTGAAAGTTTGCAAATTTTAATTATTCCAGAAAATTATTCTCTTTTCCAGTTCTATTACATCTTGTAGAAAGTGAGACCTACGTGAGATTTATCATGCAAAAGGTACAAGATTTCAGCATCACATTGACGTCCTTGCATTTGTTTCTAAATATTGCAAAATTTAATTAAATTTCATAACATTAACATCTCAGTCTTTTGGGCCCAAAATTATATACTACTAACTTACTTTGACATTCTTGATTGCCAATCCAATATTGCATAGCGTTTTTATTTCTGGGTTATAGCAGCCTGATAAGTCCCTGAATAATGAAACCTGGAAACATTTTTTTGGCCAAATTCGGTTTAATTTCCCAACATACTTTCCTTTTAGGTCGATACCAGTCCAACGATTTTCTAACTTATTTTTACCGTCTGAATAGTAGTCAATCGGAAGTTCCTTAAAATATGCCTCAGTTTCAGCTTATGAGCTTCGCATTTGAGTAAAAACATTTACCGGTGAGCCATCTCAGTTCAAACCCAATTTTGTGCAATTTTGTTTGTTCAACTAACGATGTATGAACAGACGCATTGTCGTGATGATAAAAGATTGTTTTCTTCTTTAAATTTAGCCGCGTTTTGGTGATTTCAATTTTCAAACGATCCAATAATGATAGTAATATGGACCAGTTATAGTTTTACCTCTTTCA
Organism: Cantharis rufa; assembly: GCA_947369205.1. Taxonomy (NCBI): domain Eukaryota; kingdom Metazoa; phylum Arthropoda; class Insecta; order Coleoptera; family Cantharidae; genus Cantharis; species Cantharis rufa. The sequence goes on from OX376309.1 coordinate 24,433,853, forward strand.
AGTTAGTCAATGAAAATTATGCCATGCTCATCCCAAATACGGAGGCCATAATAACCTTTCCAGCCCATTTGTTGCGTTTTCAGACGCTTAGGAGCACTTTCACCTGCAGAATCCCGTTGTTTTGACTCTGGTGTATAGTAATGGATCCAGGTTTCATGAATTGTTGTAAATCGGCGAATAAAATCGTTCAGATTATGCGTAAACATGCTCAAATTTTGCTTGGAAGTTGTAACACGAATTCATTTTTGGTCGATTGTGAGCAAACGTGGCACCCAATGCGCGCAGAGCTTCTTCATGCCCAAAAACGCATGTATGATATTGCCTACACATTCCATCGATATACTTACAGCCTTAGCTAGCCCCCCTAATTTCACTTTCACAATTTCACATTCAATATCGTATCATGAATTTTTTCGATATTTGGTGTAGTGATCTCATTTGGGCATCCACAACAAAAACAGTAAACCATTTATGAATAGTTTCAATCGACGGTGCAGAGTCCTGGTAATACTTATCCAGCTTGGCTTTGGTCTCTGTTATCGTTTTCTTGCGTAAATAACTCGAAACTCACTTCTTTCCATATTAAAAAATACTGATTGGTTATTGGTCTCTTCTTGGTGCTGTAACTTGTAAATAAGTAATCGTAAATGGCTGAAATTTTGATAGACGTCATTTAAAGAATGAAGCTTGTCAAAAATGGTTCAAATTAGTGAATACTAATGCCATCTCTTAGAATTTTCAAGGACTTATCAGACTGCCATGCAATGACTTCATTGTACATTTTTTAACAGCACCACATTTGGATTTTGGAACACAATTAATTTTCAAAGCAAAAACCTTTTTCTGACTGTCTTCCTGAGAAAGCAATCGAGATGTGATCTGGTCTAATGCTGGATCCACACGATGCTTTTATCACGAAATAAAATGTGGTTTTTGGAACTTTTAAGTCGGTAAGTTATGACACTTTGGTTTGTATTGTTATATTGTCAATAATAACGTAAGTTTTTTAATTTCTTATCGGTGTAAATATTTACTAGCAATATTTAATTTTTGCGTTAGTGGCAATCGAAAAAACATTAGTTTCTAAAATTGGCATTTGAAAACTAATCAAAAGCGCAAAAAAAAAAAATTTACCAGAAGTTGCGAAAATTTGTCAGCAAATGAGAAGTTTTACGCTATTAGAAAATTTTATCTGAACAAAAAAGGCAAAAATGACAAAATACCTGTACGATTTTTACCAGTTTAAATTATATTTTATTTTGTTAATTTGAAAATGAAGTTTATAAAAATGCATGACGGACGAAAGAGTGGGGCACTTATAGACAAAATTCGATTAAAATTGCAAACAGGAAATACAAAAAAGTTATATTCGAATTATGACGCGATGCCCCGTACGGACTCATACAGTCATTCGTTTGTAAGGCCTTAAGCTGAATACACGCACTAGCAATTTCCGGAATACGATTTTTGTTTTGATTAGTAAAATTTGAATCTTTTATTAAAATTTAACCAATTCAAACAAAAATCGCATTCCGCAAAACGTTAGTGCATGCATTCAGCTTAAAAGTAATCGTATGGAGAAAATTCGGAAAAATGTTCAGTTTTTCGCGAACGAGAGTGTGGTGTTTCGAGTTCGAATTATCGTGAAGAATTGCTGATGAAAGCTTTCTTAATAATCGAGAACAATTTTCTTTTTAATACTTAAGTGAAACAAAATGTGAGAGTGTTCGGGTTTGTAAGTGACTTATGTTTATTGGAAGGAACAACGAAGAAGCTATCCTGGCCACTAAGAATAAGGCAAAAGGACTACAGTGATAAAGGTAATTTGAAGAAAACCGTTTTCATCTGCAATGATAACTAACAAGAATTTTTCTTTATTATTGTATAGGTAGGGCCCACTTCGTGGATTTGCCAGCAAGTCAGGTTAGTAAAATTTTCACTCCAGTGATGCAACCAGTGAATAGTTTGAAATTGTGAAAAATTGCATTTTTTTTAAATGTACGAACTGCAGTTAGGTAAGAAAAGTTTTTTTACATTCAGAAGTAAAAAAATGCAAATAACTAATTTTGTTTTTCTAATTATGTTTCAAAAAGCGTTACTTTGTGATATTAAAAAGTGTAGAAAAGTTATACTTTTCCGCACTAGTGCACTATTCCAATAGTGCGGAAAAATAGTACTTTTGTGTAAGCATGTAATACTTTTTACATACTTTTTGTGTAAGTATGCACTTTTACACTTGTAAATGTAAGTAAAGTTTGCGGGGGAAATATGCGGTATACTATAATTGGTTTTTTTTAAGAATAATATAAAAATTTATAGTAAACCGATGACATCGAAATAATTAACCAATGAAATTGGTATAAAATTAGGCAGTTTTATACTAGCAAATTTTACGCTTTGTTCGCATCCAATTTCAAACCAATTTCATTGCTTAATGTTTTGCGGTCATCGGTTATGTAAAAATTTTTATATTATTCTTAAAAAAATCAAACTATAGTACCTCAAATACATTTTAATAATTTCATTCTGAATTATGTATAAAAAATATGTTATTGGTTTTTTTGAAACATAATTAGAAAAACTATTGTTCAATACTCGTGAAAAACCATCTTTTTAATTTTCGGCTTTGCCTTGATTGGAAAAATCTTAGTTTTCCTAACTTGTATCGAAAATATCTATTCTCGATAGGTTTTCATTGCTTGAAAGTTGGTTAATTCGTTAAACTTTCAATAAATCACATTGCCAAGCGCCAAACCGTCTACAAAGCTAGATTAAAATAAATAACAAAATAAAAATTAACAAAACATTTTATTAATTGTACCTTTTAATGCTGAGCACGAGGATAGTGAAGTATTTAGGACTCCCATCCAGTTCGAAAGCGGTCCCGAAAGAAACTAAAAGTATGGAATTCAGAATGACCACTTGAGTCCGATTAATCGGACCAACGTCAATCTCTAAAAAATTAAACTTTTTTCTTTTCAAAAATCAAAATTAAAAATTTTTCGAAAAAGTAATAATTTTTTTAAAAGCCAGAAGCGACCTAACGTTGAAACCGCCGGGTAACCTTTGAAGACCTAACGATTCTATATTTTTTATATCACATAGTAGATATTCCAAAAATCTAACTAAAGTGAAATTGACTCAGGAGTATAAAACTATCACAAAATAGGTCCGGGGAAGTCCGAGAAAGTCCGGGGAAGTTTGAGAAGTCCGAAGTAGTAGGAAGTCTAGTGTACACAATTTTTGACCGTGATTTACCCCTCGTTGTCCCCCACTCAGTGGACACATTTGCTGTATATTGCAAGAAGCAAGAAGTTTTTCAGCATTTCATTATCAGTACAAATATTAGAAATGAGTTTAAACATAGGCTGTACCATTGTTTGGCTCAAATAGGTAATATTTTGAAAATTTACAAGAAATGAAACAATAAATTGAACACATAATTTTTTAAAAACCAGAAGCGACCTAACGTTGAAACCGGGTAACCTTTGAAGACCTAATGATTCTATAATTTTTTATATCACATAGTAGATATTCCAAAAATCTAACCAAAGTGAAATTGACTCAAGAGTATAAAACTATCACAAAATAGGTCCGGGGAAGTCCGAGAAAGTCCGGGGAAGTTTGAGAAGTCCGAAGTAGTAGGAAGTCTAGTGTACACAATTTTTGACCGTGATTTACCCCTCGTTGTCCCCCACTCAGTGGACACATTTGCTGTATATTGCAAGAAGCAAGAAGTCTTTCAGCATTTCATTATCAGTACAAATATTAGAAATGAGTTTAAACATAGGCTGTACCATTGTTTGGCTCAAATAGGTAATATTTTGAAAATTTACAAGAAATGAAACAATAAATTGAACACGAACGTTTTTTCTGCTTCTTCAATATTTTACTTTTACAGTTGTAGTATCTACTCATATATTTAAAAAGAATTTTAAAATTTAAATTTTTGATTCCAGAATCAGAAATATTCTATACTCTTTCCCTCTTTTTTGTCCGAAAAATCATTTTTTTCTCTAACGTTTAGTTGGTCAGATATTTCTTGCTGAAAATATTTAAGTGAGCATATCTGGAATTAAAGGCACTGCACATAAAAGATTCTATGGACAAAAATCGTATCAAATATTTTTAATAGCAACACTATTGAAGTAAAGTAAAGAGTAAAGGGTAAAATAAACATGTTTTATTTGGAGCGCCATTGCTTTTTGTGGCTCGCCTGTAATTTTCGGACTTCCACTGCTCGCTTATTTGTCAATTTTACAAACTTACCATTTGTTTTTCATAAAACAATACACTATTTCTTTTCAAATGTCGAAAACACTTGAATTATCAATTAATTGTTTTACTTTACTTCCGGCGACGGGGCACGCGGCACTGAAGTATCATGGTTTTTGAGGTATCCAGTAATTTGGCCGAATTTTTTTGGCCGACAATCATTTGGCCGACAGTTTTTGGCCGATAAATTATTTGGCCAACACATCATTTGGCCGACAGATTATTTTCATCAGTCGTCATCAGTGCCGCATACTTTATCTTCATTATATTGTATGAGCGCTGTGCTCGCGATTGCACGTTGGCAAGGTCGGGTACGTGTTAGTGGCGTTCGTATTAGAAGTCCGGCATGTTCTTCAGACCGCAGCTATTTAAGTGCACACAATTAAGTGTTTTTCAACAAAGTATGCGGCACTGATGACGACTGATGAGTCAGAAACACATACGTGGTATGATGGCTTGATAGTCGATGAAGCAGTGTGTGTCTGCCGCTCTTACTTAATTGTGTTTAATTTTTTAAATTTTAATTTATACTGGCAAGATTGCGATAACCTTTTATCTTAAATATTTAAATAAATTTTTTTAATTTCGCAATAATTTTATTTTAATTTCGTTTATAATATATTAACGTTAAAAGTGAAATTAAAAAAATTTATTTAAATATTTATTTATTTTTCAAAAATTAAAATGTCGGCCAAATGAGTGTCGGCCAAAAACTGGTCGGCCAATAGAATTCGGCCAAATAATTTTCGGCCAAATGACAGAGATTCGTTTTTGAAGCCATGTTTTAATTTGTCTAATCATAATTTATGGTCTTTGAAATAATTTTACCTCTTCAGAACTCCTCGTTTTACTTTTTCGCCTCTTTGTGTAGATAAACTAATATCTTAAAACGTGTCTTTTGAATAAAATTTTCTACTTATGGTTATAAAACTTTCTAATTTAGCAATACGTACGAACATTACCACCTAATTACTTGAAAATACTTTTTCAATATTTTTATAATTTTATATTAAGATGTATTAAGGGGTTATGCCTACTTAGAAGGTCGATAAAATGCGACTATTTCTTTTTTTTTTCAGAAAAAACGGGCATATATTATTGCACAACAATTTTTTTTCTTAAAAGTAGCTTTATTTCAGAAATACAATGTATTTTTGTGTGCAAAAATATTAAAAAATAACCCAGTTATAGCCTATATTCGACAACCCTATTTTTAAAAATCATTTCTATGCGGAATCGGTTTATCTAAAATCAAAATTTCAAAAAGATATAGTCAACACATAAGTTTATCTAGTCCTTAACGGTGTGATTTTCGTAAAACTTGAATTTTGACAAAACGGCAACTGTTCAAAAATTTTGATTTTTATCAAAAAAGCGACACTTTTCACCCATAAAATAAAAAATACGCATTTAAATAGAAAAATCCCTCCGTTAAGGACAAGAAAAGTATACTAAATTTCAAATGGATTTGTACACTAGTTTTTGAAATATCTTGCCCACCGCAAAATGCTTTTAAAAAATAGGGTTGTGAACATAGGTTACTATAACTGGGTTATTTTTTAATATTTTTGTACAAAAAAATACATTGTATTTCTGAAATAAAACTACTTTTAAAAAAATTGTTGGGCAATAATATATGCCCGTTTTTCCAGAAAAAAAAAAGAAAAAGTTGCATTTTATCGACCTCCTAAATAGGCATAACTTTTAAATATTAATATTTCATAAACAAGCAACGTACGAACCCTAAGCTGGAACCATATCTTAATAAATTAATACAAAAATACAATATCCTAATAGAATTTTCAGAAAAAAATATGCACTGTATGATAACTACAGCACTCCCCCGTACGTAGCCAATGTCAGAATAGTCAAAATAATAACAAGCTTTTTCATTCAAATCAAATAACTGATTAAGTGATTATAAATAAATTTAAAAAAAGCAGAAGCTGGAAATTCAAGACAATATAACAAAAGAACAAGAGAACATCCAGCAATGATATCAATAATTCAGCAAGAAGATTTTTTAAATTTTTCGAGACAACCAGTTTTAAAATAACTATTAAACAGTTTTTTTAATATCCTTATGCAATGTCTTGTAGACGAAAACTCAACCGTGATTTTGAAAAATACATTGAGGAAACGGCCAAACTTTATATTGCGTTTGATATAGGGAGCTATAAAATAATTAATGAAAAAGCAAAATTCGGAATCTGACAGAGAAAAAAAATTAATTATTATTAGATATGTATTAATAAATATTTTTTATTTTGTTTTCCCTTTTTCCAGAATTTTTTTATTTCTTACTTTCTGAGTTTAAAACTGCATAGGTTTGTCCAAAAAACGACCAATTTTATTAAGGTGAAAAATATGATTTTTTTGTTTTTAAATAATTTTTCGGAAACTTTTGGATTTCAATATTAAATTATTTTTCTATTATAATAACTGTAAAATGTAAATATACAATTTGAAAACTGAAATAATATAAATTGATATAATAAAAATCTAGCAAGTCTGAGGTAAACGGTGTTAAACCAGTAATTATTATCTTAATGTTGTGTCTGGTTAGTAGTTGTCATTGAATTGAGCCTTGCACTTGATCCTATTGTCAATATTGTTTTACTAATAGCATTTGCTAAAATATTTAAATTATAGACTTTTACATATTCCAACGATTAATATATCAGCATTTTAATGCAAATGTGTTTGGTAGATACACGAAGTGTTATAAGAAGTGCGTATCTTAGGAATTTAAATGTTTATTTATGAATAAATAAAAAAAATTTCCGTTCTGGTTTTAAGCAATTTACTCTTTTATTTTTGTTGCGTAAAAAATACTCGTATATTATTCCTAACTTATCAATATAAGGTTAAACGGTTTGCAATTTAATGTGTATAAAATTATTGTTAATAGTTACAAGGAATTTCTTACTTGAAAAGAGAGTGGTCAAGTTTTTAAGCAGGAAATTTGTTATTATAAATTGATAAAACTTTCTTCAACTACTTTCGATTAAGTGTCTAATTTTTTTATGACTACACCACCACACAACACTGTGTATGCTTTTTAAACAAAACAATGTTTTTATTTAGATAATTTCATTCTCAACAATCTATTGAGATTGTTGCTGAATCGCAGAGTTATGATTTATCAAAGATTTACCTTTTCCACTTAAGCCACTTCAATTTTATATTCTTAATTGGCACTTGATCCCTTATGATATAGCAAATTAAAGGATATAAATTTTAAAAATTTGCTCAATAATTATACATATATAATAAATATGATGCGGTTTGTGGTGGGTTTCAAAAAATTAGCAAAGAATCACCCTACAGATTATTTCTTGTGCTATTAGTATTCAAAGACCTAATTTAAAAAATTGTAAACTAAACTCTGAAAAATCGAAAAAAATAATTTGATAGCCCCCATTTTTTTAAAAATTTTTATAAAAATTAAATTCAGTCAATTCCAAAATTCTACTAGCTTAGCACAATTTAGAAAAAATTCAAAAAAGTGAGAGAGGGGCCAGTTTACCTCTGGAGCCAATTGATAATATACAGAAAAATAATGTGCGTTTAATAGTTTTATAAGGGTGAATGTAAGCTGGGCCAAATTTAAAAAATGGTAAACTGAGCCAAAGTCACTTTTGCCTAAAATTTTACCACTCTACATTTTACCATTTTCAAAATTTTAGTAAAATTTGCTTTTGGCCCAGTTTGCCATTTTTCAAATTTTTGAAAAATTAGCCTTTGGCCCAGTTACCACTTTCAGGCAGTTTTTTTGGCCCAGTTTACATTACCCCATTACTTTTAATTTTGCTATACATAGTTTCACCAGAAATCAAACCTGGTACTCTCACCTCAGAAAAATTCCATACCCAGGATTTATTCCTTTAAAGATTTCATTAGCTGAAGGACATGTTTTTGTTACAAAAATAAAGTCAATCGAATTAAGGTAGGGGAGACAAAATTGTATAACAATCAAATTTTTGTCTCACCCTATTCTTCTAAATAATAAGAGTAATACAAAACAGAAAAATTTGGAACTGAGAAAATATTTTTCTATTCAAAATTCAATCTAACCAAGAGAATTTTCTCGGTTGATCTTTCTACATATTTCATAGTTTTTTTTTATGGGGGTTTTGAACTTAAGATTTCCGAAGGACTATTTTTTTTAACTTTTCTTCAAATTAATAGAACTGATATTCAAAAATTTTGAACCAAGAATTATAATATGCCAGTTAAATTACAAAAAATATACATAAATAATTTTAATCTCTGAGCATCATCACTTGACTAGGTTCTCTTGTAACTAATAAGCTATATCCTTCAAAATTACCAATACATATAAGGCGATGATAAAAAATAACGTGAAAAACTAGATTTTAGTTATAAATTTTTAGATATTAATTTAAATACCGCATCTTGTCACAATAAAAGAACCTAAAAATTGAAAACTGAAAAAGTTATAGAAAATAGATAAACGCCAATCTCGTTTGCAAAAATTTTTGGAAATCGATTTATGAAAATAAGAAATGTTCAATTAAAATTTTTTTTAAGAAATTAATTAATTTTTTGATTTACGGTGTAACCCAACCAAAAATTTTAATTTCAAAACGCAAAATCTGGAACAAACAAGTTTTCATTTTGTTAAATTATTGAAAAAAATTTGGGTTTTTTTTACAAAAATTAGCTTTTAAAATTATGTGAGTATAACTTATATAACAATTTTATTGTAATTATTATGTTCAAACAGGAAAATTGCAAAATATATAATAGGTCAGGTAAAACCAATTTCTTTGTTTTTTCGTTTTGTTTTTTAGTATCACGTTCTGCTTTCTGAAGTTCTTTTTTTCAGCAGTTATTATAAAAATAGTTTTCATATTTTTTTGATTTCATGAATTTCATATATCTTTATCCGTCTTGCTTCTGATTTCTCTCTTGATCTTTTTTTTGCTTTGTTCTATTTCTTCCATAATTTTTTCGATTTATTGTTGTTTTTATTTGCATTTCACGCTTTATTAAATTCTTTTTCTATGATGTATTAATCTTTATCTTCTGTTGACCCATGTTTCCAATTGTTTTTTTCTTTTCAATGTTTTTTTGCAATATCATCTATTATGTTCATAGCTGTAAAAGCCTAAAAACTATAGTCATCCGAGTTCCACCTCGTTTTATTTATTCTGCTTTTAGTTTAATTAGCATTTTACAAAAATTTTAAATTATTTTAACTAACAGCATAGTGTCTCCAAACTATATTTAGTATTATATTTGATTAAATAATTAAAGTTCAAAAAAATCCAAGTTTTCCAGTAACACTTTCTTGCTTGCTCATCAATTATATAAACTATTACATAAAAATGACGCGTTTATCTTTTGCCATGTTTTTACGAACAATTAGGAAATTTTCAACCGCAAATTTAAAATTTTCTTAGTTTCCAATTTGATATTTGATATGATTCTCGGAACGCACATTAATCATTAGCAGTAATACTTCAATCATTATTTATTTATTGGTTGAGGTACCTTGACTAACTTGAACGTGTTCGGTTTATCAAAACCATAAACTTAAACGCTATTGTTTATTTTTAATTTAGGTAATTTTTTTAAATCAATAAATGAACAAGATTTATTTGTAGTTGAATAAATTTATTTAATAAAAGTAAATAATTAATCTGGTGGTTACGCATCAAATTAAACTATAAGAAAAAAAGTAGAAAGAGAGAAAATTTTGAAAACGTTAACAAAAACCCATAATTGAATACCGACTGTTGAATTTTACAAATTTGAAAAATTCAAACCGTTCCAAAATTGTGAAAGTTTTTGAAAAGCAAAATACAAAATATTCCATAGTTAATAGTTATTATAATCGTAACCAATTAACCGATTATACAAAATATACAGGGTGATCCAACATAATAAAATACAAAGTTACATAAAAATAACATTTTAATGAACCAAATTTTTGAAAATTCAGTATTACAAAAGACTATTGCATTTTAATTTTAATTAATTTTACTGGAGAATTCGAAATATGATAACTTGTATTTATATGTGCGTTGCATATTTATTAACACTTCGATATAAAAACTTAATTCCCAATCAAGCCTGAACTGGTCCCACGGTCTTAAAGCTATTTACATTTATAGATAAAACTAGATGATTAGAATATATAATTCCGGTTTTACAAAGTGATTCCCATCTTATGTAATCAACGGTTTGTTATAAGAAGATATTTATCAAAAAATGGATTGATTTATTTCGAAGAGCAGACATACTGTGGTTTAAAACATATTTTTTTAAATTAAGTGCTAATAAAATTCGCCTAACAAATTATATAGGAGAAAGTTAGCCATTCAATTGTTTCTTTAACAATAATTATCATATCAAGGTGTAGGTCGTGGTCGTGAGGCGAGTATGCGGTTGTCCTCGTGTAGCAATTGCTATAGGTACCAATTTACCTTAAGTTTGGCAAGAATTTTTTTGTTTACGCAACTTTTTTACTATTATTAAAAATTTTATCGCAATTTTTTACAAATTAAATGTAGTTTATTCTCATTGTTGAAAATTAATGTGTTACACATTTTTTTCCTTGTGTAATTTCAAGATTTCCTAATTTCGTCTTGATTAGCGCTGTATTTGGGCAAACAACAAGATATCAGGGTGAAGGGCTTTAAAATCTCATTTTTTATTATAAAACGATTTTCAAAATTTTTGTACACGGTATTAGTATATTTTGACATCATCAGGTTATAAATTATAACTTTTAATCTAAAAATCTCAATTTTTGTTAAACTGAAAATAACAAAACGTAATCATAAAATACTGCAATAAAAATTATTTTTGCAAATTAATTGAAAATATAAATGTATTGTTAAAATAACTAATGCATTAGAAATAGTTTATCGGTATCACCGAATAAGCAATCTATTTATTACCATATAGCATTTGTTTATTTAGCACATCAAAATGCATGAAGTTAATATTACGCAAATATGGAAATCTGATATTCTTACATTTTTTTATAATATCAATTTTACTATTTTGCGAACGTAGTACAAATGACAATTAAATAGTAAAAAATATTTAGGTTACAAAAAAGTACATATTATATCGTATAAAAATCCATTAAATACATACTATATACAAAGTATCTCGAAAACCAATAAATATCGGGAAAAAACTGCTTCATTGCAAATACCATATTTATTTTGTTTCCAATATAATGAATATTTTGAGTGAATACCCTGCTTGAAGCTTAATGCATTTTTTATGAATGAATTTAAATAATTTTTGCATTCATTAAACGAAACTTTTATTTTTCTTTTTTTTTTTTTTGAAAAATTATAATGAAACCCAGTTGCAATTAATTAATTACTTAATACACCAATAGGTTTCAAATTAAAGATATTAATCAAATAAATTAAAATAACAAGACAGGACAACTGAAAGTGAAAAATATTTAATGATGCATTTCATTAATAAAATAATTGTTTATTGTGGATTTTATTTTTTTTTTGCAGTTTTTCAATCTGTGTTCTACCTAGTACATATTATGTATAAGTATAGTATGTATCAGTATAGAAAATTAACCACGGAAATTAGATATAAAAATCTAATATTTGACGTTTTAAAATTAATTTAAAATATTTTGTTGTTTTTTATTATTACAACTTTAACTTAAAAGTCAACAAAAACATAATATTTTCTGTATGTTTCGCTTTATAACATACCATTAGTTAATAAATAAGAATAAATTAATTGTTATTGGTAATAACAAACAACACAAATATTTTTACCAAATAAAAAGTCATTTTATATTCAATTATGCAATTTATTTAATAATAAATAATACGAAAAAATTTACAAAATATGTTTATTTTCATTTTAAGTTTAAATTCCATAACTATTGCTATTAGAAATAATTTTCAAAATTTTCATATTTAATATCCTTTATTAAAAAATAACAAATTTTTTTTGCAAAATTTATTTTGATGTAATTTTAGTTAATTAACTAATCAAGAAAGGAGGAAATCAATAAATATGATTTTGCTTATCGTCGTCTAAATCTTGTAACTCAATTTTTAATAATTTTGAGTGAAGTGTATCTGGCCATAGAAGCTTGTTTCATGTAGATACCAAAAAATACCAAACTTTTCTAAATTTATGCTTTTATAGTTGTTTTCGTTTTTTTTTATCGCATAGATGATATAATGCAATATACTTGTAATTAAGCATTATTTTCAAAATTTTACTCAAAATTAAATTTATTGTTCTATATCTTAGTTAGTATGTTACAGTTACAGTTACAGGGTGTTCTTGAATGAAATTTTCGAATTTTTTAACATTTTTTGTACTTACTTTAATTCATAACTCGAAAGTCGTTCATTGTATACAATAATAGGTGTGAATCTAGTTTGTAGATTATTTCACGCTCTTTAAAAAATCACTAAATCATTTTTACTGAAAAATCAATATTTTCGGGGTTATAACTATGTAAAGGTGGAAATTTAAAAAAATGCTTTAAAGAGGCCTGACCTTCGATGGTTTGAATTTAGAAAAAATATTTTATTAAATATATTTCTTAAAAAGTGTCCTTTATGGGTCCTACTGTGTACTGTATAATTAAAGGTTACCAAAAAGTAGTTTTTCAGAATAGTAATTACTAGAAATGAGATTTTTAGGTCATAAAATTTCTAAAAAAGGCACCTAAAAAGGTTCTAAAAATACTCACTTTAGGTCGTATAAATTCAAAAAAAGGTACCTAAAAAGGTACTAAAAATGCTATTTTAGGTTGGTATTGTACAGTTTTAGATGCTTCGTGTTGAACAAGATGAGATTTTTTTTCACAATTTAAAATTTTACCACAAATTTTAGAAGACAATCCGTCAAACCAACCATTCTTAGGTTGGCACATCGGACACCAAATTTAAATTTAAATTTAAAAAAAATGAAAATAATAATTTTAATTCAAATTAATTTGAAGTAAATTAAATTTTATTTTCAATTTCTACTGCAAATTAAAAAAAGTTTCCAAAATGTTAAAATAGGTCGTAAAAATAAAAAAAAGACCAAAAAGGTCAAAGCAAATAGGGCTTATATAACGTAGTTTTTCATGAAACAAGTTTTGGTACTACTAATATCATAAAAATAGGAGCTAAAATAAAAAAAGGTAAAAACCTAAAAATCTCACCTCTAGTAATTACGAATAGTTTTTTAGTAGTTTTTGAAAAATAGTAGGTACTATTTGAGTTCAAGATTTTCATTTCTAGGCGGCGATATTCAAGTCTAGGATCATCCTGTCTACGGCAATGTTGAACAATTCTACCATGCCGCCAGAATTTATTTTGATCGGCACATCAACACTAAGAAAATTTCGGCGAAAATTAATATTAATTAATTATAATTAATAAAAAAAATAAATTAGACGTGCGTGAACCTGGCTCCCCTTATATCAAAAAATAATTTTTTTTGTTGTGCTCGATTGTTCTCAATTCTGATATTTTTTTTTTTGATTTTACAAAAGAATATTAAAAAAAATCACAAAAATTTTTTTTTTCTGCCAGCTCCCCCTTTTTCAAAATTAAAAATTTTTTTGTTGTTATCGATTGTTCTTGATTTGTACTCAATTGTTCTGTAAAAATAAAATTTTTAAATCTAATAACAACCGCGGAAATCGCGAAATAAGATTTTGCGCCTGCTCCCCTTTTTTTGAAATTAAAAATTTTTTTGGTTGTTTTCGATTGTTCTTGATTTGTTCTCAAATGTGCTGTAGAAATAGAATTTCTAAATGTAATACTAACTACGCAAATCACAAAATGAAATTTAGGTTCGATCTCATTTTCTTGTTAATTACAATTTTCTTTCTTTGCTGCTCTGGATTGTTTTTCATATTTTCTCAAGTATCCTGTATCCTGTAATACTCTTGTACTCTATGTTATAATTTGGTAAATTATTAGAAATGGTTTAACTGCAAGTTTTACAATTAGTAATATTCGGGAGCAGTTTCTACCCCCAGGGCCCCTGTTTAAATTGTTGACAGTTGTGGGGTTGTAGCCTATAGATAGGTGAATATATGGTGTGAGTTTAAAAACAAGAGTATGTGTGATTTTGGAGAAATAAATGACTTTTAACTGCAAGTTTTGTAATAAGTAGCATTTGGGGGCAGTTGCTACACCCAGGGCCCCTGTTTAAATTGCTGGCAGTTATGTGGGGTTGTAGCCTATAGATAGGTGAATATATGGTGGAAATTTAAAAACAAAAGTATATGTTTGGGAGTATATGTTGTTACAAATAGGAACATATCAGAACAATCGAGAACAATAAAGAAAATTTTAATTTTGGAAAAGGGGGAGCTGGCAGAAAAAAAGTTTATGCGATTTTTTATATTCATTTGCAAAATCAAAAAAATATCAGAACAATTGAGAACAAATGAGAACAAATGAAGAACAATCGAGAACAACAAAAAAAATAAATTTTTTAAAGAAAAGGGAGACGGCTCAACAGAGATTTCTGTTTTAATTTAAATATATTTTTATACGTCACAACTATCCTAGTAACGTATAAACTGGAAACTTATGCCTGGTTTACACGGGTATAGTAATCAGTATAGTGGAGCAGTTAGTAGAGTAACTCTACCCGTAGAAACCCCAAAAACTGTGCGGGTAGAGTAGAGTAGCGAGTATCTGGTAGAGTAGGGTACTATACCGCGTGCAGTAAAGTGGACTCTACTCTACTTACACCCACCACAATCCCCACTCTACTAGCCTCTCCACTCTACCCGTGTAAACATCTTCTCTACCTACAACATAAGTATCAAGTAGAGTTTAGTTGCAGTGTACAACTTGTTGCGCAGTATTTGTTTAATTCATTTTAAAAATGGTGAAGTTTTCAGAGAATGAAACAATTCAACTTGTAGATTTATTTGTTGAACAAGAGTGTCTGTGGAATTTATGCAATATAAGCTATAGGAATAAGGACATGAGGTTGGCCGCCGAAAAAGAAATCATTGACAAACTTGGAAAAACCGGCTTTGGTGTATCTGAATTTTTTTTTTTTTATCTCAATTTATTAAGCAATCTATCTACAAGATAACAAGCTTATTATATAGCAATTAACAATTTGACATGCGCATAATGTTCCAGTGAACATTATGCATTATTTACACTATTTACATTATGAAATAAGAAAAGCTAAAATTAAAATTAGCGGATAAATGACTAGCTGTATCTCTTGGTAAGATCTATCGGTAAAAATCTTTTTAGCCTGCGTGCTTCATTACTTGGTACTGACAATTCCTTAGCGGTTGCGTTAGGATGTACTTCCAGTCTTCTTTGATAACTTGCACTAAATCTTCTGACTTCTTCTTTAATGGAAGGTATCGGAAGATCATTTTGTATGACGCTATTTGGCATGTACCATGGTGCATCAACAATTATTCGAATTACTTTGTTTTGAAACCTCTGCAAAATTTCAAGATTTGAATTGGCGGCCGCTCCCCAGAGCTGGATGCCATAGGTCCAGACTGGTTTCAGTATTGTCTTATAAAGGAGTATTTTGTTTTCCAATGATAGTTTAGATTTCCTACCAATAATCCAATACATGCTGTTCAGCTTCAGCCCAAGCTGCTTTCGTTTCGTGAAAATATGTTTTCGCCACGTTAGACGTCGATCCAGGTGTATACCAAGGTACTTAGCTTCTTCTGCTTGTGGTAGTTCACAGTTGTTGAGTTTAACTGATGGGCAAGTTTCTCTCCTTGTGGTAAATGTCACGTGTACCGATTTTGTTTCGTTGGCTTTAATTCGCCACTTTTTTAACCAGTTCTGTATTGCATTCAGGCAGAGTTGAAGGATTTCTGATGCCATTACTGAGTTAGTATGACTCGCAAGGATGGCAGTGTCATCTGCAAAGGTCGCAATCATGATGTTTCTGGTTTGAGGAAGGTCGAATGTAAACAAAAGGTACAGGACAGGTCCCAGTACACTTCCTTGGGGGACACCAGATTTAATATGGTAAAGGTTGGTATATTCGTTTTCTTGTTTGACAAGGAAGTGCCTATCAGTTAAGTAGGATTTAAATAGCAGAAAGTAGTGATATGGAAGGAGTTTTTTTAATTTGTAGAGTAATCCATTATGCCACACCTTGTCAAACGCTTGACTAATATCCAAAAAAGCCGCTGAACAATATCTTTTACCATTCAGATCTTTGTTAATTTTTCTCACTACCCTGTGCACTTGTTTGATTGTTCCATGTGAGTTACGGAAGCCAAATTGATGGTTAGGTATTAAATTTCGACTTTCAATAATGGGTTTTAAACGTGTAAGTATTAGCTTTTCAAATACCTTGGATAATATAGGAAGTAAGCTAATTGGTCTATAAGACTTGATGTCATCAGGCTTTTTTCCGGGTTTAGGCAACATCACAATTTGTGCAACCTTCCATTGACTTGGGAAATAGTTTAATCCTTTAATCTAATAATGGCGTTAAATATTTGGGTAATAGCTGTTAAACATTTTGTACTTGCCTCTTGTAGTACCTTTCCTGTTATTAAATCGTATCCGGGGGCTTTTCGTGGGTTGATTTCCTTTAGAATTATCATTTTTATTTCCTTTCTTGTAAATTTTTGTATTGGAAAGTCCATTTGGAAGGGAGTTTCAAGATATTCTTCTATCTCGATTTCTTCAGCTGCTGAGGTCATAGTTGGAAATGGTTGGAAAGTATTAGCTAAATGAGTTGCAAACGCACTAGCTTTTTCATAATTACTCCGTGCCCATTGGTTGTTTTCGTTTTTAATTGGGGGAATTGATTGTTGTGGTCTCTTCAGCTTTTTTGCTACCTTCCACAGAGAATAATCAGTAGTCTGTGTTGCGGTTAAGCTTTCCAAATATTTTTGAATACCTTGGTTTTTGGTTTCTGTTAGCAACTGCTTTAGTTCTTTCGATGCTTTATTTAATTTAGTTTTATCCCCTTGAGATCTTGTTTGCTGCCATCGCTTACGGAGTACTCGTTTATCTTTTATTTTTTCTTTTATTGCATATGGCGTGTCTTCTTTTATTTCCATGACTTTTGCATCTGGAGTTGCCCACCACGCAGCTTCTTGTATGTTAGTTGTTAAATTGCTTACCGCTTCTTCTATGTCATTGTCGGATTTTAGTGGGATATCGAGTGACACGAGTTGATCCAGTTTTTCTTTGAAAGCACTCCAGTCAGCTTTTTGCTGTACAAGCTTGGTAGTTTTTCTTTGCTTATTATTTGGGTAAAGATTTTAACAATTATAGGCGAATGATCAGACGAGAGATCCAGGCAGGACTCGGCTTGCACTTTCTTGGTATCGATTCCTTTTGTAATGCAGAAATCGATTGCATCTGGCATTTTTTGTCTATCAGTAGGCCAGTACGTTGGTTCTCCAGTTGATATACATTTAAAGTTGTTGGCTTGCATTGTTTTATAAAGTTCTCTGCCTTTTGATGTTGTTAGCCTAGATCCCCACATCGGATGTTTGGCATTATAGTCGCCGCCTGCTATGAATCTGTTTCCAAGCGTTTTGAAAAAGTGGTCATACTGTTCTTTTTTGTTGTTATGCTTTGGAGGACAATAGATCGCCGAAATTGTGAGGTTTCCCATTTTGTCTTCTATTGAAATACTAGTAGCTTGTAGATGTTCTTTTTGATATTTTTCAATTTCGAAGTGTTTTATGGTTTCTTTAATTATTATGGCAGAGCCACCATGCGCTTTTCCATCGGGATGTTTAGTATGGTATATTTTGTGTTTGGGTATCTGAATTTAAACAAAAAATTTTAAAAATTTAAAAAAAATCGTAAACAGCTACTGTACTCTACTCTACTATGTGTAACCGAAAAAAAATCAAAATTGTGGTAGAGTAGCTAGTAGAGTGAACTCTACTAATTACTCTACTCTCCTGATTACTATACCCGTGTAAACCAGGCATTATTTTTAATATTTATTCGTTTTACAAAGTTCCAAGGCATTTTCTATATGGGTCTTTCCACCAAATAATATCATTTTTACGGGGCGACCCTCGCGGATTATGTTCAAAATTTGTGGAGATGTTCTCTATAATAAGACAAAAATTCTCTGAAAGTTTTAGCCCTGAATATGCAGCGGTTTCGGAGTTATGATTTTTTGAAATTTTAGAAAAAAATTTTTTGAACTTTTTCATCAATTTTTTTGGGGAGGAAAACTTTTCTATTTAAATTAATGTAAAACTGTATCTCATGGGAAAAATTCTCAGCTTTCGAATAAAAATATCCATTTTATCCTAAAGTCATCAATAGACTCTTAAATATCCAATTAAAGTGGAAAAATCGATTTTTTCGGTGTGCGGCGCAAGATACTTCAAATTTGACTTTTTTTTCTTAAAGCTGAGAGTTTTTTCTACAAAATATATTGTTTTTGCCATGTTCATATTTTTTGCTTTATTACAATTAAATTAAACGTAAATTCTTTTCAATGAAAATACTTATTACTTTAAAAATAAGTTTTACATTAATTTAAATAGAAAAGTTTTCCTGGCCAAAAAAATTGATGACAAAGTTGAAAAAATTTTTGTTCTAAAATTTCAAAAAATCGTAACTCCGAAACCGCTGCATATTCAGGGCTAAAACTTTCAGAGAATTTTTGTCTTATTATAGAGAACATCTCCACAAATTTTGAACATAATCCATAAGGGTTGCCCCGTAAAAATGATTTTATTTGGTGGAATGACCCATTATATCTTCTTCATCACATCCTAGCAGTTGGTGGTGGGGTTTGAGCATGAAAAGGGTGGGAGTTTTTTTGTTATCTTGGTTTTGTTGTGCAGGGACCTAGTCTTAGACCCCCCACTTTTTTTTATCGGTAAGAGAAGAATTCCAACTGATCGAACGGGCATCCCCAATAGAACGGGGACAGTTACTATAGGATATTATCCGCAGTTGTGTCCTTGTTGTCTTCGCCGGACGCTTACGGAAGGAACTCAAATATAGCTGAGCCACGCATCCATTGTCCATTGATTTTGATCGTCATAATCCAGGATCCTGCATCCTGGATGCATAAGACTAAGCTCTTGTATTTATAGAAGAATGCAATGGGTGCAGCTAACCATATGAAAACAGCCAATGCAGTGTACACATTGCATTTTTACAGTTTTTGGCTTTTTTTAAATAAAATTTGCGATTGATCCATAAAAGTTAATGTTTATATTTGGAATTTTTTACAAATTTTTTGTCTTTCATAATCATGTGATTATGAGCAAATTAAACTCAGAAAATATATCTTTAAAATAGAGTTTTGTTGTTTACTCAAAACAATAGGAACTAAGCAAGAAGTCAACGATCAGCACTTATTACATATATATCAATTTGAAAAGCAGGATTCGATGATTTTATTATTACCTAACATATAAATATTAAAAATCTCAGATCAAAATAAACATCCGAGTTAGTTCAAAGAACTAATTCTTGAAACCTGTCTATAATTTTTTTTAATTATTCTTATAGTTTTTTTATAATTAGTATCTATTTTTAAAATTTCAAATGAAGTT
The DNA here is from genome assembly GCA_947369205.1 of Cantharis rufa. Taxonomy (NCBI): domain Eukaryota; kingdom Metazoa; phylum Arthropoda; class Insecta; order Coleoptera; family Cantharidae; genus Cantharis; species Cantharis rufa. The sequence goes on from OX376309.1 coordinate 24,453,663, forward strand.
TCATTGACTATATACAGCAAAGGTTTAAATAAATCTCTTATCAAATTCCGTTTGTAAAGGAACTATAATTTTTTCAATTAAGCACTAAATGAAAATCTGAAAGTGAAAAAATGGATCAGCAGCACCATAATCTGCCTGTTCTTGTTTTCTTTTCAAAGATACCATGATTTGGACTTGTGGGATCAGTAGAACCTTACTCCACGTCAACTATCATCATTGTTGAGATAGACGTTTCGTCCTTTATTCATTGGTAATTTTTTCTTGCGTTTTTGGACACCAGATTTCTTTTTCACATTTTTACAGATTTAGTCTGAATTTTCTCCGAAGTTTTATTCGGCTTCGGATTCTTCACTTTCCTTCAATAGCTAATACTATCTCAGCATTAAATTTTTGGCCCATTTAGGGTCCCATACAGCATAATGGATTATGCCACAAATTCAACGACTTTTCTTTTGCATTTTGATGGCCCACTTGTGTTTGAAGAAAGCCTAGTTCAATTACAGGTTGTACTATGCCCTAATTTTCATAATTTTTGTCTGGGTTGTCTGGGCGTCTGTTTAAAATGCAAATTTTGAAATTGAAATAAAATACACTACCCTACACTAGAATTGAACCTTTTCAGGCAAAGCCGACATAATATGTACTTTCTAGTAGAATAGTAAACCTTATCAATTTTTTTTATGTACATCTAATATTAAATAATTTATTGCTTAATTTAAGAATTTTGCAAATATTCAAACATATCGTAGTATTTAGTTTGTTATAATTATTCTTCTGATTTGAAATAGGAATATTAATAAAAATATATTTTTATTAACCGTACCTCTTAATAATATTTAATAGTTCCTGAAATTTAATATGTAAATTTAAAATAACCCGAAAAATTAAGTAGTTCACATTCTCCACGTGTTAAAGGTACGGTAAGTTTTTTTTTCAAAATATTTATAATAACTTATTATTTTGAAAGTTTTACGATTGTTTTAATTTCTATAAAACCAAACAAGTAAACATAAATCCAATATAAATATGTTTAAAATTTTATTTAAATTTACTATTATAATAATAACGATTGAGCAAATATTACTGTTATTTATTAAAATATAAATGTGTTTTCCTGTATTTTTTACAAATTAAATTTATTCGTATTATATTTAAGTGTTATTTGATGCTACATAATCGATGCAATTGCTACATAGTATTATTATAGTGAATAAGAATAGGACTACCTACTATAGTGAATGAAATTCAATATATTATCTACGAGAACAAAAATTATTTAAAAAATTCAATACGTATATAAAACTTTAACGTAAATATTTACGTTTTATTGTGTTTTTTAACTTTAAGGAACTAAATTTCGTCAATATTTAAAAATACCTTAAATGGACAACTCACACTACATGTAATTTGCATTTAATTCACCTTCATAACAACAACAGTTATTTTTAAAAATTACATTTTAATCAAACTTAATTAATTAAAAATTGTGGAAATTTTTTTGTAAATTAAAAACGAATTTATTTTATTGTCTAAGTTCCAATAAATTATGACATAGCTTTTTCAGCTCATTATCCCAGTTTCCAAGTAATTTTAATTATGGTTGTTTAAGCTATTAAAAGTAGGAAAGCAATGGTCAGCAAGTCGTCGGAGGGTATGCCACGTTTGGGGCCTCATGTTAATCCGGATTACAATCATTAAAAAATAAAAAGTGTTTTTGTCTAAATTACAAAAATAAAAGTCAGCTCATAGCTAGTATAGTAAAATTTGGTAATGGACCAGAAAAACCCAAATGTAAAAATTAATAATTTTTTATATCATTTATTTCATGGCATAATATTTTAATACAAAGTGATAATTAAAGGTTTTATATTATCCTGCTCATATACGAGTAACATCCCAAATCAAATCTATGAAAATACTTTCTATTTTATTTTAATTAATTTTAGATTAATTTAAGTAATTGTATTTAAGTATCAATAAATGTGTAAAATCGCTCAGGTTTAGAATCGTTATATTGTTCAATCGACGAGGTACCTTAATATATTAATCTATTATTTCTTATCCATTTCTATGACTTAATCAAAATTTTCCCTAAGTTAATTGAGTTCTAAGAATATATGAATTTTAGAATATTATGTTCTATATTTACTCAGTAAAAGGTCATGGTTAAAAATATCCTGTCAATTGTATAATTTTTTTTTTGCTTCTTTTGTAGTGGTAATGGAAAATTGGATTTTTTTGAGAATTTTTTTTAATTTTTAAATGCAATCAGAGAATTGTAAAAAGTTTTTATAAGCTCTTTTAGTTAATATTCATAACTTTTTTATACTTAATTAATTAATATAATCGATTGATACGTGGTTTAAGTAGTGTAACTCGATATTAACCATATCACTATTTTAGAAAACCCAAAAAATGCACAAACACTTTTCAGAACTAAAATGTTTTTAAGTTATCACAATTAAAATACACTGTAAGTATACAATATCGCAATGTCATCACCTTTCTTGGAAGAAAATCTGAAAAAATTGTCAAATATCTAAATACCAAAATTTCAACATTACCTTCAAAACAGACAATAAACTTAATGTTGATGCACACATTTTATTTACATCTTTTGTCTTGTATTTGTTTAGTTTTGTATTCGATAATAAAAAAAAAAAACTTAATAAATTTATTAATAACGCGAAATTCAAATCAGATCTTTTAGAAAAATAGGGGGTTTACGAGCTCACTTGCGAATGCTCTCAAAAATACATCGGTCATACAGGTAGATCTTTCCAAATACGATTTAATGAACACACGCGATTCCACAAACTTGCAGACGGAAAATCTACTTTCGCGAAACACCTATTAGACACTAATCACAAACAGGGGGGGTACGAAATTTTGCATGTAGAGTCAAAAAGTAAAAAACTAGAAGTTTTAGAAGCTATGGAAATTAATAAATTAAAATATTCTTCATTATTATTAAATAGTCAATCAGATTTAAACAACTCGCCTCTATTAATAGTATATTACTGGCCAAGCATTAAAGCTGTAAGTCCAGTAACGGATCATATTTCGAGGCGAGGTGAGTATACTTTTTTATCGGAAAACATAAAATTATCAATTATATCAAATATTAAAAAATATTGTTTAAATTACAAATTGTGACAGATAAGACAAATTTAAACAAAGTCATTAGAGCAGCCCTCTATGGCGAAATGCAATAAGCGTTGAATCATAATTAAATCGTTTGGCGATCGCCAGTTCGAATCCCACGTCGGACAAATTTTTATAATAGAATTTTTTTATAATATAAATGAATTGACTTGCAGAAGTAATAGAATCGACCATTAATAAAAACACATTAATGGTCGATTTTACATTATTAGTCGATTTGTGAGCTGACTAGGAATGCTTCGTTTTGGCTGCCGGGTGGCACTCGGAAAGCATCGCTTTCGGTATGTTTTCCGATGAACATATTTAAAAAGTAATTTCTTAAATTAACCCCCCCCCCTTTTAACCTATTAGAACATTTACTTATACACCACTTCCTTTTTTAAAATAACCCTTCCCTTTTCTAAAATTACCCACTCCCACCACCCCGAACGTTATTTAAACGGATTCTCTCTAAATTTTCTTTCTAATACATCGCCTGATGATGCCATAGTATGGTGAAAACGTTGCGATATTGTATACTTACAGTGTATTTTAATTGTGAAAACTTAAAAACATTTTAGTTCTGAAAAGTGTGTGTGCATTTTTTGGGTTTTCTAAAGTAGTGATATGGTTAATTAATTCAAAATTAAAATAATAAGTAATTGATGTATTTACAAAAAAACAACTGAAATGTTGAATTAATTTAATCAATAAGCATTGATCATATGAGAATCTCATCAGGATAACATAGTAGTATAGTGGCGGTTTCTCATTAAATTATACGACAAAAACGATTAAAAGGATTCCTTTCGTACAATTGAATTTCAGAACCATAAAAATGAGGTAACAAGTGGAGGATCTCTAGTTTTTCCTAAGTTCCACCCTAGCTACCACTAATTTTTCAAAATTAGAAAAGATTTAAAAAAACAAATTTTGTGTTTGTTTTTTGTTTCTACAGAATTTAAATTTAATAGAAAATATTTCGAAAATTATATATGTAGGTGTTTAATAAAAAAAAAATTTATAAAATTTTGAGAATGATTAAAATGAAATTAAACTTTCCAAAAATATAAAAATTTAAATTAAAACAGAAAAATTCCGAACAAAAACAAGAAATAAATTAAAATTTGAAAATATTTTTGATTGAAAATATTTTAGTTAATCAAGTAATAAACATATTTTAGAATAATTTTTAAATAAATAAGATAATTTTTTGACTCGATATTGTGATGTATTGGAATAATAAGGTTATCTAATGTGTATTTATCGAACTGGTTCGAGTATCAAGATATCTGGAAGAGGTTTAATAAATCAATGATGAAGTGTGTGCGTAAGATAAACGCATGTAGTTTTTCCTATTTTACATTTTGAAAAGGAAAATTCCAGACAATTAATTAAAAATATTTATAACCCAAAATTATTAAACATTCACTTTCGTTTCCAAAACGCAATTTACTTACGATTTTAAGTAGTACAGACAACTTTAAAATATGGCTGTCCAATTTAGAAGTAAAGCCATGTAACATTGTTACTCTGAACTTGTTTTCATACTATAATTAGTTTTCAAAATCAAAAATTTCAGTACAAGAACTTCACAAGTCCTTATTTGACCTGCATTTAGATGCGTCGATTACCTGTAAAGTGCTACCAACTCAGCGTCGTAATTGAAGCAGCCAGACATCTTTTTCGGTTAAATGTTAATTGCAAGTTGAATTATTACCATACTTCCAGTTATTGAAGACGTTTTTTTGGCTAAGTACGTGTTTTGACTGGACATGCAATTATCCCCATTGTGCTTTTTTTGTAAAATATTACTTCTTACATACAAATAAATAATTAGATGTTGGTAGTTATATTTTGAATATATTTTTTGACATCAGTAAATTTAAAATTTATTATGCAGTTATAGCGGAAAGCGTGAGAGATTATGACAACTGTCAGACAATAACATTTTCTAAACCAAAATAAAAATATTATAAAATTCAATAACAACTTAGAAGACTCCTAGACCTTTTGCTTTCTTTAATTTTTTTAAAAGGGTAACTTCAATTAGAGAAAGTAAAATCAAACTAAAAATAATTTCAGATAAATATAAGAATTAATATCATTTACCCCAATGCAGCTATGTGGAAATGAAAATCAATTCCCATGATGTTGCACCAAACGATGTCAACCTAAAGCAGTTCAAAGAGGAACTGTTTGTTTGTGTGTTGGTCTCGTGGTTTTCCTTATCTGTTGATGGAGGCCTTACCCAAGTTATTATTAAATAAGTTTTATCGGCTGGAAATAGCTTCCAACTCCTTTTGTTGAGGAAAACCCCCCACAAGACATTCAGAGCTTTCTGTGATAAGATGCTATTGTCTTTTATGGAAAAAATTGTTTGGAAATTAATTTTCGTTTTCCAATAGCGAGCAAGGCCTTGGTTTTTGCAATAACCATTTAGGAGATACGTCGCTTTATCCCAATGTTAAGTACTGAAAAATCAAAATCAAAAAAATAATAAACCATTACAGCCTATACTTATAATTATTGAACATTAATGTACAGGTTGCTTCAAATAAGAAAAGAAAGTTATATATGGATTTACAAAATATTATTTATTTTCTTAATTTATATAGTAGTAATTCAACATTGAGTAGCATTTAGTTATACAATTAATAGGAACATTTGAACAATATTAGTTATAATTCAACTTAAAAGTTGTAGTATAGTATATCACCTTGATCTAATATTCGAACTACGTTGATCTCTCCATCAATAAGCTCGGCCACTGCATAAGCTATGTGATTCGGATTCATCATATTAACAACTCGTGCTTCTCTTGAGATAGTATACAACTCTTCAGTATCCATCCTTTGTACTACGATAATTTTATTTTCCGGTTCTCCAACCTGTCTTATGGTAGCAAATACTAGCCTTACCAAAAACTGGTTGGCTTCGTATGGGTTGGCATTCCATTCAACCATGTTCCTGTATTCAAATTTTTGGAAAAGTAAAATTGTTTATTTTAACTTATTTGGGTTGTATAATGAACCCCAAATAAAAAATAATGTTTTGTCATCATAAAATACCAAAGGCCATTTCCCATATTTACCTAACATTATCTCTTCCTTCCTTTCCTAAAGAAAATTGAAAAGTAATTATCATCCCCAAAAACTTACCAAATTTTATGAAGAATTCGGGAAGCACTACTATCAAATTTTGACAGATTTAAGCTCTACGGAAAACATGCAATAATTGCTATAGAAACACAGTTTGTTTTTATTACCAGCTTGGGTGATTGAATAGTAAGTAAGTCAACATCCTTTATCGAAAGGTTTACCGTGACCAAAAATTGTGAATACTTCAAAAAAATTCCAAATAATACCATTATATTTTCAAACATCTCCATTTTTTTATACGACTATTTCCAGTCTCAATTACACTTTCTCAATACCTATGGCAAACTACAAATGACAATAAATTCTAGGAAGCAGTAATCCTAAAGAAAGAGAAAATTTCTGATCATACGTTTGTCAAGTCTAAAAGGATCTTGTGAAGCATTGATACCAAATATCTCTACTAAATATCTCGTCCAAAATTACCCTTGCCAAAATTATCCGGTCCAATAATATCCGCATACAAAGTAATCTCACCCAATAATATACTTATTGTATTTAAATTTAAAAGACATTAATCTAACCTAATAATGAATTAATAATTATTCTCCTAGCATAACTTACTAATAATAAATTACCCCCCTTCCCACAGGAGCTTCGCCTCTGGACCCTAAATGTGGCATAAATATTTTGAAAAAAAATCAAAATATTTATAGTAACTATATCCTGGAGATTGGTGGAAAGTTGGAAAGCTGGAGTGGAAAGGTGGAAAGTGTAGAAGAACTTTCTCGACCGAAGAGTGTAAAAACAGCATTAAGAAAACTAGATTGCAGCTTAATTGACCTATAAGGTCTCGATGAGCAGTAGTGTCGGATCATTAAAAGAATTTATAAAAATAAGAAGAGAAGAATCTTCAACAAAAGAACTTGGTGAAAAAAAATTTTCTAAAAAATAAAAGAACCCATAAGACACCAATTATCAGGGTCTGCACAGAAAAGAACCCGAAGCAGAAGAAAATAAGGAAGAAGAAGAAATAAGGAAGATGATAAGTACACTAACACTTACCGCCTGAATCACAGAAATTACGAAAAAAACCAAAAAACCAAAAATAAAAATTGACAGAGTGGAGGAGTGGAAGATGGAAAGACCAGATCTGAAGAAAAAAATTAAAGAACTTGATGAGAGTTTATATGCAAAAGATGATAACAAAAAACTTGGAAACGAAAGTGGAAAGATATGATAAAGAAAGAAAGAAAGAAGCAAATATCATAAAGGGAATGCATCCTATAGAGGAGTAAACCGGAGTAAACCAAAAACTTTTAGAAGAATTCATCAAGAAAGAACTAGAAGTACACGTAGATGTAGTGGAGGCGTTTAAGATAGAAAGAGTATCTGGAAAAGAAGTGGTAGTGGTAAAACTGAAAAGCCATAGTCAAAAATTAATTTTGACACATAAAAAAATGTTCAAAATGCTTGCATAAAGCGTTCTCAAAAATTGATTGCGCAATTTTTTGGACAATTGGACAAAGATTTGGATAATTGGACAAAGATCAAAGGACTTCGATGCAAATGAAATCTTAGAGAAAGACCTCACACGTCTCGGGTTGTAAAAGATTATTTTAGCAGGTTAAAAATCATCTCACTGCAAAATGGGAGTACAAGCCTCGTCATCCAAAGACTAATCCCATCCAGACTTAGAGTATTGGAGTGCAACTTTCCAACAATAGCATTCAATTCTTCAGGTATGACCTCTCGAATGGAGGTCAATCTTTGAAACAATAAGTTTCGGTAGTTTACCATCTTCTTGATTCAATGGTTTTGATTTTTAATAATAATTTTCAACAATCTTTGACAATTGTCAATATAAATATTAAAATAATAAGATTTTTCATTTGCAAGAAAATAGCTTTTTCTGATGAAGAACCCCATTGCAGCCATTAAGATATCACCAACATCATATAAATGAATATATTTTTTCAAACGAAATTTATTAATACTAAAGTGAGTATCATCACAACAATTAAATTAACATTTTTTAACAGAAGTATTTAACTTAACAAATTATTTGATTTTTAATAACAGATTTAGGAAACTTAATTACACAAACAACAAATTTTAAAGAGAAAATTTTAAGAAATGGACTGTACAGGTGCAATGGACTATTCAAAAGGACCATAATAGCCACATATCATCCTAATGCTATCCCCAATTTCGTAAGCCAGTCCGAGAAACGGTTGCACTTCGCGTACCCTAGTACTACGGAACTTGATTAAATATACTTGGTCAGTAGCATATCGTTCAACAACTAAATAGTAGTGTCCTGAAATCTCTAGGATATGATCCACTTTTACCAGGAATAACTCATGAGCAGGTTCAATGCCACAACGGATCTGGTTCATCGTTACTCTAAAATCAAAATTATAATTAGTCATTGGGACAACTACATATATTTAGGCCAAAAATTGCTGACAGAAAATGGGTCTAAGCTGTAGAACAGTACGACATTGGTTACACATTTTTAAATATTATTATGTGATCAATCAAAAACAAAAATTGGCATAAAAATTGAAAAGGGTTACATTTTTCTCAATATAATAATTTTTGTTTAGTACGGCAAATGTCAAACAAATACGTGGTGGCAACTGTTTCAAAATTTGAGGTTAAATTAAATGAATTTAAATATTAATAACTCAAAAGCTTTTTTTTATGCATTTTTATTATCAGTTTATGATAAAGTGCAAATTGATAAAACCAGTACTTTGATAAACAGCAACAAAATTTAATTAGTACCGAACTAGGTCAAAGTCAAGGTCAAAAATTTCCAGTACAACGTAGAAATAGACATACGCTGTACCAAATAAGCTATTGCAAATATAATTAAAATTGTAAAACTTACGTGGTAAAGGTAACACCAAGCTTAGCAATAAATAATATATTTTGACGATTTTTTGTCGTTACCGGTTGTCACTTGAATGTAGGGGCGGTTATTGTTTTCACACAAGTACCAAGCGATTTTCAACTGGTAACCGAATCTTAAAAACTTAAAATAACCAGTATTGTAACACTGGTTATTGATAGTAAATTCACAAATTGATAATTTTTTCTTCTACAACGGTAACTAATTTCGGAGGGGCAATTCCGGAATCAAATAACAAACTTTGACACTCTTCGTTGATAATTTAAAATTTTAATTTTAGTTAGTAATTGTATACAATCACCAGCACTTTTTCATAGCCCGTAACCTTATCCCATCAGTATTTAGGACCTGAAACACCTATACGTAGTTGAAGCTAGTCGACTCGATCTTTCTGGGAGATTCGGCACGCCACCGTGTTATTATCATAACAGGGCCTGATCTAGCGGTATTTAGCTGTTAATATAACAAAATATTGATAAGTTAAATATTCCAAAAATGAAAAAAATAAAAAATAATATCGAAGGAAAAATAAAATTTTGATGGCGCCTTTTGAGGCTTTATTTTTGCAATAAAAGTTGGTAATTATTATTTATTTAACATAAACTGAAATAAAATGTATGTGATGTAAATTTATATAAATTCCATCTCCACTTTAGATTACAGTTAAGTAAACGGCAACAATAAATTGCTTTTTTTAAGTTGGCAATAGCCAATACTTTTCCCAAATATTTGATTTTTTGAACAAATAGTGTTAAATGGCACCTATTTAATTTTTCGTAGGACACTTGGATATAAAATGTATTTGTATTACCATAAATTTAACTGAAGTGGACCAATTTTTTATTATTAATTTTTTTTATGTTGGTAGTTAAGAGTGTCAGATTGCTATGCCGCAATCGTAGGGGTTCGATCCCCGACGAAGTACATCGGATTCTTCAGACATGTCTTGTTTATTGATTAAAAATTCTGAATTATTAAAATTTGTTTATTAGTTAATTAAAAATATACAATATACAATACAATACAAATAAAAAGTTACAATACATGAAAATTACACTAAAATAATTTATATCACATTATTGGTTGGTGACTTACATGCTTTATTAGGTACTTATACAAAAGTTTATTTTCTTAGTTCTGTTTTGCACGCATTATTTCATCAAGCAAGTGTTAAATTTTGAATTTAAATTTTGTTTTAATAAAAACTACAATTTTATAAATAATCACCTAAACATACTATCAAAGTTATAATAAGCAATATCGGATGGATGGAGTACTCGACGTATAGCAATACTTCCATTGCTCAATAATTCAACTACTACATATCGGATGTAACCTTTCATTACACTTTGGGTAAAAAAATTAGAAAAATTAACTTGAGCACGAATACCATTATCCATTCTAACCGCCAGAATGTCTATCTTATTATTTTCTTTTGGTACTGGATACACTCTTATTACAAATTGATTTTCTTTTAAAAGATGCGGACTCCACAACATTTTTTCTGTTGCTAGTCAAACAACAATAGATGAACAGTAGATTTATTGTTCAAAATATTATTTTCCAAAAGTTGCTAAACACAAAACCCAAGGGTGAGCTTGCCCTTCTTGCTCTAACTTCTGCGCCTGTCGCTTGTTCCTCTCCGCAACTTTAATCGAAAAACATTTTCTGAAGATAAGAAAAAAAATTTATAAAGTAAATATTAATTCACAGTTTTCAAAGGCATAAGATTAAATGAACAATAAGAATTTTTGAGATATCAACAATGGTATTTATTATTCAGCCATCAGTTTATGGTATTTTACTATCAGAGAGCAAAACCATTGCTGAAAATGTTAAAACATTATATTCATTTAACTTAATTACTTTTTAAAGCTTTGAATTAATATTATGTGTATAATTAAAAAAAAATAAATTCAACTTACTTTAGCCTGTTTTTTTGTTTTATATAATGCACTCGAAATGATTAAAACGAAATATTCCCCAACTTAATACGATTACAATAATTTTAATTTTCGATTTTATATTAATTATTTAGTTTTATAGTTGCGAAACTTGGAATTTAAGTCACAATTAAGTCTTTGTTAAGGTTAGAATGTGCTAGCGGAGTGATAACGGCATTCGTTTTAGATATCAAAATATTTTATTATATTTCCTTTATTTTGGTATCATAGCTTCTTAAAACAAAAAAATTATTAAATCTTAAAATTTTGGTAATGTTAAATCCGAAGCTTCTTTTCGTCCAGAGTACTAAACCATTTTTTTACCTGTAGATGAGTCTGTCTTGGGAAAATTTGTCTGGGAAAGCAGAAGACATTTTCAAGTGAACGAATACGAGCTAGAGAAACAAGGTAAACAATAAATAATTACTTAATTACATTAAATGATTTTTATTGTACATTTATTATATTACAATTTTAAACACAATTTTATTATTCAAGAATTCTTATAAGAATATAAAAATCATCGTTATTTTGAATAATCTGGCATAATCCAATCGAGGAGTTATTTACCATCACTTTTTCGACGAGGTTGTCATCCACGAATGTATGTTCTTCGCCATTGTCCAATCTAATTGCTCTGATAAACAATTTTCCATCTGAGGCCGTTTCTATATACATCCTCACGATGAACTGGCCTGGTGCTAAATTATTGAACATTGACCCGCTCATTTTCCTGCAATGAAGAAAAAAATCATTAAATTTTGGAACTCAAAATCCAGTAAAATCTATACTAACAAGGGCGGGATTTCTGGTTAATTTTAATAATTGTTAGATATGTGGTATGGTATCAAAAAATAAGAGACCCTTATTTTCTTATCGGCTGATATGCGGTTTTAGGGTTAATCACCTTCTGTGGTAAGAGTAAAAAAAAATTCAAAATTTTTAAGCAGGAATTCATTTCAATAAAATCAACGCCAATAAGCACTCTTATTTATTTATAATATTTTCGTCAGAAAAAAATTGAAAATTTGTTGTTTTAAAAATGGCGTATAAACGGTCAAAAAAGATGTTGAAATTTTGATATTCCACCACATGCAAAAATTTTGCCCGATTTTTCATCTTAGAATATCTTCAACATCGCAGTAACAAAACACAAATCTGATTTAATTTATCAGATACAGGATTCTGGATAAATGATAATACCACTAATATTATAGATCTAACCAAAATTTTACCAACAAATATAAATACTTTCATGATATTGCCAGTCGCGTGATTCACCCTTCGTAGTAATACTTACAGGTTATTGTAGAAAATATCCTATAGCACAAAAGTATATAAATTCTTCTGATTTGATAAGCTAGCAGTTAAAAGAATTTTTTCCAAATTTTTTTATCACACTGCACATAAACAAGCTAACAACCGTTACAGCTTCATCAACGTACCAACCGACTTTAGGGGCGTGTTTGCTAAAATTAAAAATGTACACTCAGATGAAGAACTTTCTCTCGAAAATCCATAAATTATTTTGTCAAATTGCAGTCATGAAATACATACAAAAATGTTACCGCAAATATTAAATAAAGCTCAAATAGAAATAACGCGAAACTACATAAGACAAACAACCACGACATAACGTAAACATACAATAATTTGTAACTTTTACAACAGAATGTACTTGCGAAATATCTCAACGTTCATTGGTTCCTTCAAATTAGTTGGCATATTTTCCGCGTCCTTTCTAAGCTTGATGGAGCTGTATGAACGTGTACAAGCCTTCGCGCATGCGTATCTATGATCCTCCTAAAATTGGTCGTCGAAAATAGTAAAATTACATCGACAGCAGTGGTAGCCAAACTATAAAGAGTAGTATACAATTATTGAAGACCACCTTTTTTATTTCAAACAAAGCAAATTTAAAATGAAAATTATGTTGCGACAATTTAATAGAATTTTGCATCATTGATTATAAAAAAACAATAAACTAAATGAACAAACAAATGTTATCAGCCATAATCATCTTTTATGAATCATCTAGAATCATCTTTTACAACATTGTAATGCTACTTTCCATTTACTAAATTGCTGGAAAATACCGTCACTCATTTTCAAAACCATGTGAATTCAAAAAAACTTACCATAACAAAAATTATTTTTTTTTAAATGAGCATTGAAGTATTAACTTTTCAAAAATGTATATATGTCATAGGTTAGAAACAATAATATGCATTCAAAAAAAGCAAAAAGCTATGTACTGCAAAGATTGACCCCACATTGCTTCTCATTAGCTGACTTTGTAATTAATATATCATGCATTCCTTGCATAAATATATTATGGAATTAGTGAAAATTGTCACAATGTAAAAATATTTCATAATATTCGAGAGCCCTTTGTACACATTATTAAAAAATAACTGATATCTAAGAAATATGATGCAAGAATTTTATCCTTAAAAACTTCATAACTTGAATTATAATTTTTATTTCAACATGTTACAATTAGAAAAAACTTGAAATTTGGTCGTTTAATGATTTATAAAATCACATTTTTTCAAACATATATTAACGTTTTAACACATTGAAAATAATTTTAGATATTTTCGAAAGAAAGAAAACTACATAAATACATACTACATATATAGAAACTACATAGAAACTTTTAGTTTTCAATTTGAGCTCTTACACAAACTTCACAAACACATTTTTGAAAATATTGTTTGTAATAATGTAAGTCCCTGTCTTCTATTAGCTTGATTGTGGTTGGTTTACGTTCTGCACTTTCAACTACTGCATACACATATTCGCCACCCTTGTACGTTTGCTCCAACTGCTTCATGAATTGCTGACTGGCAAAAACTCGAACAAATTCATCTGTAGCGATATTATTTCCATATGCCTTTACTATATTATCCTGTCCTACATAATAATCTTTAATTTTAATTATAAATTGGCCCTCTTTTAATAGATTTGGATCCCAAACAACCATTTTATCTGAAATGGAAAAAACATCATTAAATCCAATATAACAAAGTGGAGTATAAAGCAAGAATTTTATCAACTGCAATGAATTATATTTTTTAAAGCAAAAATAATTGAAGACAACCAGAAAATTTAATTTTAAGTGAATACAGAAACCAACCATGGTGAAGATCAACATGAAAACATACAATTCGGTGTAGCAAATAAAATTCAAGGTTCAGGTTACTTTGACTACGTTTTCAGGCAGAAGAAACAATTCGATTTTTCAAATTTAGTTTTTTTAAATTTGTATAAAATGATTTGTCCTACTTGATTAAAAAAATTTTGAAACTGAATTCCTGATCGTTGATAAAATTTTGATTACATTTTTGCGAAGCACAACTGCAATCTCAACAAAATCACATGGCCATTAATTGTTAAATAATTATTTCTATTCTTACATTTAAATATCACCAATAAAGGTGTCATGTATTTTCCAGTAAATTAGGAAAATGCATAAGCAAGCTTTATTTTTTAATATAAATTAATATCTAACCTGAAATTGCCAGCACTTGATAACTTCGAATTATATCTGACCGTTGATGTACGGGGTAAATGATAATAAAATAAAAACTTGACAAAAAAAGTACCAACATAACAAAAAGTGGTGCAGAAATAATTTTAAATTTGAATAATTCTAAGGGTGGAATCAAGAAAATTATAATTATCTTCAGTAAAATAAAATTAATGTAACATACACTTTTCTTTATGATCCGATATCATTTTCCAGTTTGATTCAAGATCAAGTTGATGATGTCATCGTGAAAACCATTTTAGGCCACCCAATTTACTGTACACACTTGGCCATCTCGTGACTCCAGGACGTTACTTGAAGAAATTCTGATTCTTCTTCAAGAAAACTGAAAATACTTGGTGGCATCTTGTAAAAAGACAAAACCAAAACACCCATTTAATTTTGAAATTTTAGAAAGTAGAAAATCTAAAAAATGGTCATCAAAATTTGACTTAAAATTTACAAGAAAATAAAAAAAATTTCTGAGTATCTTTATAGTAATTCAAAGAAATTTTAAAACATTTTGTGTAGTATGAGGTATTTATAGAGCATTTTATGGAATAGAATGTTTAATCCCCCAAATTAGGTTGTGGTCAATCCCTCATTGTGGCCTTAATCTTGATATGAGCCAATCTTATTTTGTATTCGGGATGATTCTCCAGGCCTCGATTGTAAATTTGTTCGTTTCACTTTGGCTAATTCTGATAGCAAGCTCACCTACAGATAGGATCAAAGAAATTAGAACTTATAAACCTTTGAATATGGTTCCAGAACATTTTATCTAATTGTATTTATATATACATTATAATTATATATTTAACTTAAATATATTTAAAATTTAAAAATGAATTATTATTACTATAGTGCTTCTACACTATATTATATTATATTCTATATATTACTTATGTACATATATTAGTAATACTATAACTTTATATATATTATATAATAATAATATAATGTATAATAGATAGTAGGTATTAGTTATATATTTAATTCAAAATTTCTATATTAAAATCATTTTCATACTATTGTGAATAATTAAATCCTGACATATGTATATTTATCAAAATTGTAAAAAACCGAAAAATAAAAAATCAAATAAAAATATAACCATTGACATATAGACTAATTATATAATGTAACAGTTTAGTCTACAATAAATTAATTTAATCCAAAATGTAAATGAAAAAGATCAAATAAGAAAGATATACATGACAAATAGTCAAACAAACTCATGAACTAAAGAGAGAGAAAGAGAGAATAGTATAATGAATATAATTATATCTTATATTATGTATGACATATTTATTTATTTAGTACTATTTATTTTAATTTTATAATAATATAATATATTATATCTGTATTTAATTAAAATGTTCCATCATATCTAACTAACTAATTACTACACAAAGTAATGTATATTACTTATAACATGTAACTAATATATACATACAATATAACATATATTATATTATTATATAGTATATATACTAGATTTTAACATTTCAAATGGTTTCAGGTTAAATATATATTATAATATATATATTTATTTAATTAAATATATTATAAATATTATATTTACTTACTATATACGTATGTTGTATACTACATAGTATGATTACTATGTAGTAAATAGTAATAAGTATGACTACATATCCATGGTAGTCAGTTTTATGTTTTACTATAGTTAGAAATCAACTATACAATATATATTACATGTAATTAAATATAATACAATTAAATATTTATTTTGATATCAAATTGGATATTATAATTATATTTAAAATAAAAAAACTTTCAATGATTCGTCTACAAATAATTACTCAAAGTAGTATATTGATTTCACAAGTAAACAAGTACTTACATGTAATATGACTTAAAATACTGTAAAACATTACAATAATTATACTAAATATATTGATAGATATAATAAATTATTATAATATTAATATATTGAATATAATAATTTCAAGCATAATATCTCAACCTAGAATGACACTGTCATAGGTTTTAAATACATATTTATTTAAAAATAAACATAAATTTAATAGTAATATTATGATAACTAGAATGCATTTTATATATACAGCATAAAAAGTCAAGTTATAGTTGGTTTCGCTTATATGCCACGACAGTATTTCATTGATAAATAAGATAAATAATAATAATTAAATTAGTCATAATCAAAAAAAAAAACTTTTTAATTACTAGTTTTGTTCTCGGGAAGCTAGAGCTAGTTATATTATTATATTGTAGTTTTACAAAATCATTAGATTGAATTGAGAATGTTCCCAAATTAAATTTATTTTAAAATTTCAAATATATAATTTTAATTTTAATTAAAGAGAAACTTTTATATACAATCTACTGCAAAATATTTTGAAAATAATTTTTTTTTCAAATAAACAACCACTTTAAAAGTTGGGCAATTTAATTGATTCATAATGGTAAGATTTAAAAGGATTTATAAAGTAGTAAATTGTATTAAATTAAAAAAAACTTGATTTTTTGAATTATTAGTTGGATCTTAATGATAGTTTACCTCATTGCATTATAGACACACACATGTTGAAAAAAAATATTTAAAAAATTATAAAGTTTATTAAACTTACAAATTACGAACTTTTATACAGATATTATCAAAATTTTACTTAAACTATAATTAATACATACATTGAGTTAACAAAACATTAAAAGAAGTGGCACTACTGATGCATTTGGGAAAAAGAATTTTTCTCTTGAATAAACCAGTATTTTTAATACTTATAACAGTCTAGGTTCGTCTGGCCCAAATACGATAATATCATCCGTGAAATGATTTTTTACCTAAAATTAATATTATACACATATGTATATATTGCAAGAGAACGCCAGTAGTGTAACTTTGGTATTTACTAAGAATATTTTAACAGCATTTAAAAAATATTATACTTAAATACAACAAAATTCCTAAATTAATCAGATTTTTCAAGGATATCGAAATTAAGGTCAATTTCGTAATAATTAACATTTCGGTCATCCATCACATAGCTAACTTCCATGGAATCTTCAAGAATACGAGCAACTGCGTAGATTACTTGCGTCGTTTCGGTGAAATATTTGCACAGAATATTATTCTCGTAATGTGCAGCGTATTTCATGCCATTGTCCAATCTTTGTAAAATAAAAGATTTTTTTCCCGGAATATCTTCTTCTGTAAGTTCCACTCTTACAATAACTTCGTCGTCTTTTAAAAGATCGGGGGTCCAAATACCCATTTTTCCTGTAAATTATAATAGATATTATTATTTAAAATGGCAATGTTAGTCAGAAGTTAAAAGTTAAGCAAAATAAAAAAACCTTTGTATCAAGGCAACAATGCAAGGTAAAAATTATGTTACTATAATTAGTGGGGGTTTACAAGGAATTTAGGTGATGTGGCACGCAAGTGCAACCGGAGGATTTGGAGATTTGGCTTGTTGTCCTGGTGAGACACTGCCTACCCCACTACCCCGACAAGCCGCCACTGGTGCTAATAACACATTGATGCACCATGTATATTTCTGTATTACATACAGATTTTAATGTGAAATGATAATACCCAAATTGAACTACATTTTTTAACTAATAAACTAATAAACCCCAAATTGAACTACATTTTTTAACTTGCCGTGGGATTTCCTGCATACATCCAGTTCCCATAACAATAATTAGATTAGATAATAATTATTTAGATAAGATTAGATAATAAAATAAAAGATAAGATAATAAATTGCAAATGCTAAACCTTGGCTTTAAATTAAACTTAAAATTTATTTGTATACAGCTTCTGTCTTTCTTGCGACGCCTGTATTTTTTGATTTTTTCTTGAAAAAAACCAAGCTGAATATAAATAATTTTGAATTTTCTTCCAATAATTTTTAAAAAATTTAAAATAACATAAAATTTTGGTACTGATTTGAAATTATCAATAAAATCATTAAATTTTATAACAGCAAGGTGCCCAAATTTATAAATCTACGGTTAGAATTTTCAAAAAAATTGAAAATTCTAACCTCGCAAAAGAACAAATTTTTACAAAAATTACAAATACTTACCAAAACTTGAAACAATTTGAGAACAAGAAACAAATTTTAATAGCTGCTCAGTTTATTATGATCAGGTAATTTTAAGTGACCAGGACGTTTTCTCTGGAAAAAACGTTTGTAAACACACCACCAATTCTATTCGCTTGGTTGTCAGTCAACTTCACCCACAATAAACAAATTTGAAACATGAATTTAACCCTCCAACGGTTGGGTGTATCAGTTCGCACAGTATACGCACATCGCTTGTGGTATGAGCAATTCAGTAGAGTGTGTTGCCTAATTTAGCATAAATGTTACATAATCTTGGTTACGTTTGTACATGATGTGTATTACGAAGTGAGAATATATTCCAAATATACAATAAAATATAAAATGTATTTTCTTTAACAAGCTGAGTTTCCACGGACATAACAGATTCTTAAAAAAGAATGATGTACAAATAAACAATCTAAATTTTAGAGAATGTCAGATGTCATGATTAGAGCTGGGATTTATATGCACAAAAATACTTGAAAATATGCGCATATATATGCATCAAATTTCTCTAAAATATGCACTAATATTGATAAAATATGCATTGATATGCATAATAATAATTTTTTTTTTAATTTTTATAGGTAATGTATTTTAAATATGTAGTACCTAATATATAAGCATAAAGCGTCGTTCTTGTCCAATTAATGCTACGAAAATTAATCGAAAATAACCCAAAATATATGACATTTTTTCTTTAAAGTCTCATTTTCTCCGATGTATTTGACTTTAAATTTATTTTTTTTTTATTAGCTAATTTAAATCAAATACATCATAGACTAACAACATATTATGAAACTTGGCAAAAATTTACTATCATTCTAACTAAACCAAAAGGTTACCCAAATATTTCCAATGAAGAAAAACATTAAATTTCTAGAGTGCATTTTCCAAAATTGAAGTTGTAAACAGAACGCACGACTATTTTTAAAATAATTGCTTAAATTGACAAATTAAATAATAAAATTTTTTATTTTCTCTATAAACATTCTCCTAAAAACTCTAAAAGTGGCCTAAATATGCACAAATATGCATTATTTGCTGAAATATGCACCAAACATTGAAAATATGCAAAATATGCATTTTGAGGAGCGCTTTTTCGGATTCGTATTTTCCTAATTCGTCCAGATTTCAAAACGACTCTTTTGGCATATCAATATTAAAGAATATGCAAAATGCATAAAATCCCAGCTCTAGTCATGATATGACAATGATTTTGTTGATGAAATGACAAGTAAAGAAAATTTTTTCTTTATATCAAGTTTTAAACTCAAAAGAGCATGTATGGTGTACAGATGTTTTCCAAGTTAAAGAAGTCTGCACAAATAGGCAAGTGTATAGAGATTAGTTAACATTACAAGGGGAAATCATATAATCACATGCAGTACCCCACGTAAAACACGGACACTCCCATATGTTAGCAATGTAAATAGTTTCCTTTCAAGAAATTTTTGTCATATAAAAATAGATTTTACAGCAAAACTTATCCGACATTTTTTTGCGAATTTCATTCAAAATAGAGATAGCATGACAACTGAAATCAACTGACAACAGTATCAGCAGTAAGTAGAAGTAAGTATCAGTACTGACAGGGCCTATTTTATCAAAAGGCCGGTTAGGCCTGGGCCTGGGGCCCCCTGCTTGACCCAACTGTAACTGTTTAAAACAACAGTTCAATATTTCAATAAAAATAATAATTTCCTTATCCTACGAGGGTGCCCCAGAATGTATATGGGCCTAGGGCCTACTAGAACCGAAAATAGGCACTGAGTACTGAGAGTAAGTATTTAATCGGATACTACCTAATGGCAGTACGATAATGTATTTATTCAAATGCTTCACCCCCGGATTTTTACATATTTAATAAACCGTTCTAGTTTTATTATTACAGTGTCTTGAGCCTAATCTTCTCTTCTTTGCTTACAGGATATTTTCAGAACTCTCCACAAACGTTATAACAGCAACCTTTAGTAACGATGGAATTCGGATGGTTTTATATCCAAATCTCTCAATTGCCTTTGATATGCCTTTCATCTTGTTGTTCCAAAATGCTGCAACTTTCCGTATAGAACACATTAAAATCTGAAAAAATTAATGCATTAATAAATTATAAAAAAAATTGATGGACAAAAATACCAAGAGATATTGTAACAAATTTCTGCAATTCCCAGGTCTTGTACACCAAATTATCCCCTGTGGTTTTTTAGCCCTCAGTTTCCAGTACTTCCTTCGAACGATATTGACCACATACTTGCCATAAATTCCTTATGGAATAAAACCTTCCGCATCAAACTCCAGACCTTGAAAGAAAAATATATAAGATGCCAGACTTGAATTGATTTGAATATATAAAAAAAACATTTTTTGCATTTGCCAATTTTAGTATTCCAGAAGAAATTGCTTCAAGTTGAATTTTGAATTTATAAATTAATTTGATTTATTTGAGCTCCTTTTCAGCCACTGGCCTGTAATCTTGTCAGATTTTAATTTAACGTACTTTTATTATTCATATTAATGAAGATAGTTACTCAATTAATCAAAGCTTTATTCATGTTACTTAGAAGAAATTAACACCTGCAACTGACTACTGCAGGTACCGAAATTAAAACAAATATTGCAATATCTGACTTTTTTTATTACAAAAGAGTACTTAAAACTAATAATTTTTACTTGTTTAAATTGGGATCATTTTTGAGTTAATACTGGAAAAAAATTCAGAAGTCGATCAGCACAGATACTTTCACACCATAATCAAGAAAATATACATAGCATTTTTTTCTAAAAAATGTTTAAAGTAGTTTTTATTTATTGTACAAAAAAAAGATTTGAGTTTTAAGTGTTGTAGCCAAATTCATAAAATAAAAATAATATAGTAAAATTTACTGAATGAGAGTTAAGATGTTTGCTTGTAATACCTTACATAACAGTTTCATACTAATCCTTTCACTTGACCGCGACCTGAAACATCACGTTTATATTGACTATTTATATAAATACCTATACATTTTATGCCAAATTAATTATAAGGAAAAAAGAAATGTTTACGCGTGATTACAATCAAATGAATTTCATTTCATATGAAAAAAATAAAAGTGGTTAAACTGGAAATAGAAGATCCTGGCCACCTTTTTCTAGCTGCCCTAGGATAAAATTTATTATGCAATATGTATGCATTAGGAGGGTGAAAATAAAACTGCCATTCAAAACAAGTATCTTCAGATGGAATAGAGCAATTGAGAAAAAATTGTAGACCTACATTAATAAAGCTGAGGATATATTATCACCATTTAAAAACCAACGTGGGAGCTTTGAAACCGGAAAAACTTGTGGTCTACACAAAAAAACATACAAAAAAGCACTTACAGACAACCCTAAAAAATGGCATCGCATTAGTTTTTTTATGCAGATATAAGATGAATAGCATTTAATTGACTGGAAGAGTCAAAGTGGCTATGCAAAATTTTGTTTTCAATTTTACTTTTTTATTTTATTAATTTATGCATATTTCTAGTTTTAATCAACCATTGCTGATTAATAAAATGTTAAATTATATTGCAAATTCATTTTTTTGCAAAGGAAGTCAAATTGGTAAAATAAAAATATTGCTTCTTAGTTTTCTCAAAAAAAATTGAAAAATTGATATGAAACGCTGAGAATTGATAACAGTATCCTTTAAACTTTTATTATTCCTTTTCATTTTCAAACAAAAAAATATTTAAAATTTTTTTTATTAAAAAAGCCTTTACAGTTAATAATAACCTTTATTTATAAAAATACATACTTAGTTGGTACTTAAGACGTTGCATATTATTTAAAACAGCCTTAGCGAAGATGTGTATGTTAACTTTGCCTTATCGAAATTGGCCCAAGTTGAGAGTTCTGAACTGGCTCGAACAGCAAAGCTCAGTATCGCAAATCATTGGTCCTCTTTTTTCCTGTTGTATCTTCTATTGCCTTTCTCCGAAATGATCCCAGGTATCCTGCTAACAAATAAGAAAGATCTCAGTAAACAGTATTTTGAGAAATAAATTATCCTAAAATTAGTGAGACTTTCCTCACCTTTTTAGGCTATGGCAGAAGTGACCCAGTTAGTGAAACACATTGGAAAAATG
Source organism: Cantharis rufa (assembly GCA_947369205.1). Classification (NCBI taxonomy): domain Eukaryota; kingdom Metazoa; phylum Arthropoda; class Insecta; order Coleoptera; family Cantharidae; genus Cantharis; species Cantharis rufa. The sequence goes on from OX376309.1 coordinate 24,476,512, forward strand.
CCCGGCGCTTTAATCTCTACTATCCTCTCTTCTTCTTCTTCATGATCGGAATTTTATTATCTACTACTGAACACAGTAAGCCTCTTCCTAATAGGGAAAGGAATGTGCCTGTTGTCCCCATTTTATTGTTAATCGTCGACTTAGAGTGCCCCTACATCAGGTAGCTACTTGGCATAAAAACTAAGTAAGCTAAAATGCAGAAAAGTTAAGCTGGATTTACGGACAAGTTGTAATTTAGCGGTAACCGGACATTCCCCTATGACTCTGATTGGCTACTTGAGAATTAAAATTAACTTAAGCTATATGTATTTTCAAATAGTAGCTAAGAAGCTAAGATCTGTTGCGAAAAACATAAAATATCAGAAATAGATATAAGGCATCTACTTAGAACCTACTCTTATTTTAAAATGTTGATGAAGTATTGAAACCAAGTGGAATTGGTATAGTCAAATCTATAATTCAAATTTGTATTTATTAAATTTGTATTATTTGAAGGTTGATACGAACTAATGCTATTTTTATAAATTTATGATTTACAATTATTTTACATGAAATTAACCTTACTGAACGGCCGCAGGTGTTCTACCGAAGGTTAAAGAAGTCAGGTTAATATTGACCTCAAAGGGTAAATTTATTTTTATGGGACCTTCAAACGTTACTTCAAATTCAAAGTTACATTTTCTTGAATTTCAACTTATCGAGAATTAAATTAAGATAATTTAAATTATTTCCAATTTACCGTTTGTTTTTCTTCAGTATCTGTCGATGGTTACCCACAATTCAAATAAATTATTTTTCATTTTGACAATTATTTTTGAATTTTGGAAAACGAAACTATTGAAAAATATTTTGTTTTTTGAAATCAAACTGTTTTGTGTTTAAAACGCGAAATACTTCTGTGTAACTGTTTTATAAAAGTCAACTTTGAATCATCGCTTTTCAACGAATAAAGAAGAAATCAAAAATAACGGAATATTGACATAAGGATGTAGTTTTTGATATTAAAATTTTTAGTGATCATAATTAAACGAAATTAAAAAGCGTTAAAAATTCGTAGAATCCATTTACAAAAGATCCTCCTATCAAAACCGTTACAATATCATTTACAAGATAAACTTTCAATTTTATTATTTTTAAGAGCAGAAGTAAGTAGGTGAGTGAATGGCCGAGCGCTGAGAGTGCCAGCTTCTCTTGGCAAGTTTCACGGGTTCGAATCTCTTGGGGTACTATCGTTCTAGCTCCAGATGCCCAAAATACTTTTACGGCTGAACAAGTCATTAAAACTGGCTAATACAATATGTAGGAGTAATATAAAGTTATTTTGTAAATGTTCTTCTGTAATGCCATCTTGGCAACTGCAATGTACATACTTAGTGGTTTAAAAAAGAAGCCAATCGACTAGTTTCGCTGAAAAAACTAGAACAGCATTAACTAATAGGTTTTTCATTCACATAACGGGTTTGTGAACTTGCTGAAGATTTACAACTAAGAATATATTTTGCCAGGTGTGCGATTAGCAAATCAATAGGCAATTAGTTTTGTCTGCATATAAAATGAGTAGGAAGTTATAACATCGTAAAACTTTTTTATTTTGTTTTATTTTTTCAACTGTATTAAAATTTAGCTCTTTTATAATATATTCAAAAGAAATGCAATTCTTGCACAAGTGTGTTTAACCTAATTTGCATCATACAGAGTATGAGCGAGACACATTAAAGTTATTACTCTCTCTGTTTTTGATGTGAACTTGACCGCAAGTTTCAGTGTAACACTCTCCATGACATGACGCAAATAACACTCTTTGCACTCTTGTACTCTCTCTTATACTTCATTACACCGACCGGTCGTGATTATAAACTCATTCAGCTAAGAAATGAACTTAATTTCTCTGTCACAAAATACAAATTGTAACTTTTCTTGGTTTACTCGACTTCTCCAAAACTTCTCCAAGCTGTCGAGTGGATCATGGCTTGTCCAATTGCAATCCAAAAAACTAGGCATTTTATTTTTGCAATCGCTTTTTAAAATAGAAGAAGATAAGTGAAGTAGCCCAACTTTCTTTTTGTTATTTCGTGAGTCATAAAAAAACTAATTTATACTCTGCAAGAAATGTCACTTTCATTATTTCATAATAAAATCGGCAAATTAATCACCAATTTTTATTTATTAGAGACCAAAGTAAAAAACAGGAAATTTGGCGCCATGCCCTTTTATAAACATAAACGAAACGAATAAAAATAAAAGTGGGAAAAACCGAGTGAAGATGGTATCTTTCCTTCATTTCTCAAGAACTGTGGTCCTTGCACCTTGAAATGGCTCACCGAATTCTATTCCGGTATTTTGGAATCTGGAAGGTTAACACCTGCCTTTAACCTAGAACAAAGTAGCCTACGGTGATAATTGTGGACTTCGTTATTTACGAAGCTTCGACGTAAATCTGTCATGGCGGAAAAATCGAGGAACAAATCAAATATGCCGAAACTTCCGTGTGGTGGATAATATATTGGGGTTGCAAAGTGCGCAGCGCAAGACAACCATTCAAATTCAACATATTGTCATCGAATGTCCAATCCAGTAACTAACACTCTGAAAATTCTGCATTATTGTTTGTCGCTTGCGATTGGCTACGAAATCCAAGAATGGAAGTGTGATTGTGTATTGTATTTTTAAACTTTATATCTCACATGTTTATATTTTTTTTCAAAACGAGATTGATACCGACCCTTCCGTTCGGGAAGTCTGCAACCTGACAGCAGTACTGTTAACCATGTGCTTTAATTTTATAGAACTCGAGAGGATGATTTGTATTTCAATGAAAATGCATGACAAAAATCTTTAATTTTTTAAAACTTGTTTGCAAAACAACAAACTGAAAAATGACAAATTTAATCTCCACAGAAACAGGTTCTCAGTTACACTAAATAAAAGCAATTTCGTAATTTTAATTAAAAGGAATATTTTAACATAAACTAAATATTACAACTTCCTGAATGTTAATTTGATGTTTTGCGATGAAATTAAGAATTAATAAAATTTTTATTTTAAAGCTGAGTTGCAATTTTTAGTCTGCAAAATTTTTAATTTCAAGTGGATCAAAAATATTATTATTATTTTAATATTAAAATTTAACAGGAATATTAAATCTCAGACTGTATTACTTCTTGAACCTTTAAACTTTTTCAATGTTTTGAGAAAAAAAACGCAGAACAAGAACAAGGAAAAAAACTAAAAAATGGCAGGTAGCTAATGCAGAAAACATAACTAAAATCCGGAACAAATTACAATATAGTGATTAGAACAACCCCCCGACCTTGGGATTTGTCCCCGGCATCGAACCTGGTCAGCAGAATTTCTACTTTGTCCAAATACGTGATCCATATTTTCCCAATTTAAATAGAAATTTTATAAAATTAAATTAATGAAAAAAACAATCTTAAAAATTACTTGTTAAAAACTCTTCAATCGAGTAAATCGTCGTTGTCAACAATATCCTCTTTACTTCTCGCTTAAAATGCTCCACACGCACGGTAGTTTATTATACAGTTTAACGAATACTTGGTTTACCCCCAATTGTGTTGTCTTCGGGCCATGGTATTTAATTACAAAATTATTTCTATTTCTGGTATTATATGAGTAAGTTGTGAGTTAGTCAAAAATTTTTCCTTTGTTCATGCACGTACCGAAGATGTATAAGTATAAACACAGAGAAAATAGTGAGCATCTGCAACTCCTCAAGTATTTAAGCAAGTAAAATTGCTCTAATGCCTCTATTTACTTCAAAAGAACTTTTTTTGCTTCTGAGGCATAGCCCCATAATACAATGGGAATTGCAATTATCTTAGCAACTCCCAATGAAAAAATTGCTTTCATTCACCTTATAGTAAAAATAATTGTAGAGACATTTCTATCAGTGAGAAAATACAACCATTCCAGTCCAGTGAACTTTCAAGAGTAATGCCCAGAAATATCAAGCTTTTCACTCCCAAGACTGAATGTAACCTTTTGCGTTTCATCGGTGTTCATTTTTAAGCCATTTGCAGTAAACCATATTTCTGCAAGTTTCAGTGACTCGAAAGTAAGATGCTCCAAATCTGTTTTACATTGCTGCATTAAGAAAGCTACTATCGTCAGCAAACAAACTGAAATCATATGAAAAATTTAGAGGTAAATGTAGAAAATAAATAAAATAGGTCCGAGGATAAGGGCTTGCGGTACACCCAAGTCTATCTCTCTTTCCAGTGATTCCATACTATTCTATATGACCCTCTGCATTAGATCAAATAAATACGATTTCGATAATAATACGATAATATTCTCTTGGCGAAGCTGGAGTACTATGGTACGAGAGGTTTCACTTCGACTTTTTGAAGTCGTAACATGCAACGACATAACATCTGAAAAATCGTGAAGTTCCCCAGACTTCGATCCTTGGTTCGCTGTTCTTCTTGGTGTACATAAACAATATACCAAAAAGTGTCAGTGAGCGAAGCACTTGACTGTTGATGATACTTCATTTTTAGAAAAATATGTGTTGTAATACAATTCTTGAAAATCATATACACAAATATAGACATTTTTATGGTAAAGCCAAAAATGCTGTTTTGTACTTAGTTTAATTTTTCACAATATTTATTCCTAAAATAACTGAATCTTCCGCCGTTAAGACTCAGACAAGTAATCCGTTCTTCTTCTTATGTAAACAGGAGAATGAAACCATCCTCAAGCTTCATATCATCGACACATTCCTGATTTTTTTCTAGTACTTCCATCTAGCCAGAGCCGAGATTCTCTTTTCAAAAAATGGATTGAATTAAAATAACTCTGTAAGTAGAGATTTTGGCAAAAATTTACTCATTAAAAACTTTTTTTTAAATTCTTAACCACAATTATTAACACCAGTCAAATAATGAGACCATGAATGACGTGGGTAAATAAGGTTTTCTTATAAATTCTACTTTATTTGACAAACAACACGGATTTGAAGAAACCCAGTTAAAAGTGTAATATCCTACGAAAACAGGTTCCCTCTAGTATCCAATTTTAGCAACCTAAATCCCAAGAATCAGATAACCGTTGTCCTACAGAAGTCACTAAAATGAATCTGCAGAAATCTTTCGGATTTTGAAACTCGGCTCTTCAGAAATCTTTTGACTGAATTTATGCATTAGATATTATGAAAGTTGGTTGGATCTTGCTATACTTTAGGTCATTTTGGCGAGAACTCAACATGTTCAGAGAAATGAGATGACGTGGAATCTCCTTAATCGCAGGTTTCAAATTTTCAAAATATTGAATACTTTTTAAATTTCAAAACGGAAATAGTTTCTATTTACCAGTAAAAATATTCAAAATTGCTAAAATGTAACAAAATATTTAAAAATGTATTTACACGTGTGCTTTTGACCTTGACAAAAAATCTTAAAGATTTTTTGTATGGTAATGAAAGTAGCAACGTAAAAATACCAGTTTTTTTAACTATCACTTCTATAATTTAAACTTGCGTTCAGAATGTGCGTATTTATCAGAGCAGTCTTAGGTTCCAGATTATGGAAATTAGTTTTTCTACCTTTACAATTATTACATTTAAAATTGGAATAAAATATTTTTAATTTTAATTTTTTAAAATTGACCAAACCTAGATTCAAATATTTATCGAGTTGGAACCAGATGACTTGATAATCTACCTGGGTATCGTCCAAGTTATATGCTTAGTTTAAATGTAAAAAAAATATTATTTAGCAAAAAAATTAAGATTTTTAGGAAATTCAAATATAGAGATACCTCATGGGTCTCATATTGGTTCACTACTCTTCCATTTTTCAATTTTTTGTTGTAACATTTTTGAGCTGCATCATGAACCAATTTATTGCAAATATTTCTTAAAATGATATTTGGCCCAAAATTTCATCAAGAACAGAAATATTCCTTCTTGAAGACGGTCCTGTTTTGTTGCGTTTTATTTATTGAAATTACAAGATAATATTATGTAGGTATTTTAAATTATGTAAGAGGTAGTCTAGGTCAAGGTTAATTCTTATTTCTTAACATAGGGCTTATAAAAATAGTGAAATAGAAAACGCAAGTGGGCGCCCTTGAATCAAAGTAATTTTTATCAATAGTAGGAAGGACCGGTTGTAGGTCTCAAGATATAAAATGTTAGGGTATGTTAAAACACTTTTACCATTAATCGTAAGTCAAAATGACAATAATATTACTTGAAACTTTTACTAATAAAAATTGAGGGCATAAAATTAGCCCAACATTGCAGAACTATTACATAAATATTTAATTATTTATAGAGTAAATTTATGCTTTTTAATCGAAAATAGATCGTATAAACTTGATGTTATATAATCAAGCGACAATTGGAATTTAATCGATCAGAAAGTGTTCTAGATAATGGTAACGGCGACACTAATAACCCCAATTAATTATTTGAAGGTTTATGTGTAATCAAGAAGAAAAACTGTTAAATGCTTTCTTAATTATGTAAATCAATTTATTGTTAATAAAACCAAAAGTAAACACAGAAAATTTATTTTACGTTACAGAATTTAAACAATATTTATTTCATTATAGATGTCTTTTCCATCGACGATGATTAACTCGAGAAATATTACTGCAAGTATTTAAGATTCGTAAATATTGCATCAGAAGTAATAGCTCGACGTCTCGATCGGAGTGTCGGATTCGAAATGGCTTGATCAGTAAGCCATTTCTTTTATGGCACAAGAAGTTTTTCCTCAGGTCATCGACAAGTATGGAGTTTCTCTTGTTATATTGGGGAAATACCTCCCAAATTGCGTCCAAATTTTTGGTCTGCAAAAATGAAAGATGTTACAAGTTGAACATTGATTATGGGAAAAAAATTTGAAAATTTGAAAACGTGACTTCGACTATGTAGATCAAAGATGAATATTTTTTTCACAAAGTCATGACGCTATGGCAGAAGTGACGCCTTCTGCATAGGATACTAATTCAGATTGATGATAATCAAAAAACATTGATCATTTCTTCATCTTGTTGCACCATCTGCCCGATGGGACTGACTTTTCATCTTCAGGTGCACATTGATGAAGAATAACCGTGTTATCTTGTTATCAAATTTCGTCATAAATCTACTATAATCATGATATGTAGATGGTTTTATTTTCAATATTGCCTTTTGGTGACCTTTGCAACTCGACTTGTTGCTGAGATGACCATTCTCCTGTATAAGGTAGATTAAAAGTAAAAAATCCTAGATACTCTTTACAGAAAAATGTTATCATATTTTTTCCCCGAAAACTAGTTTTGGATTTGGGAACAAATAAAAATCACGGGAAAAGAGAGAGAAGAAATCGGAAAAATCTTCTAAAGATTCTACAACATTTAAAAATCAAGAAGAACAAATCAAGTTAAAAATTCCATTTTGTAATCATTTCTTCACTTTTACCCTTTTGCTCATGATAAAATAATATTTACTAATTAATTAAAACGTAGGAGCTAAAAAAAGGTAAGAAAATTCACAATTCGAGCTTTCGGGAATGAGTGTTCCCTTTTTCAAAAAAAATCATTAATATTAATTTATATTAATGAATATTAAATTCATATTAATGAATTAATTCAATTAATTCATTTTTTGCAACTAATTTTAATTAATTCAATTACATAATTCATATAATTAATGAATTAATTCATTAATAAACTTTTCTTGAAAAAGGGAACACTCATATTCCCGAAAGCTCGAATTGTGAATTTTTTTGCCTTCATTTAGCTCCTACGTTTTAATTAAGAGGGGAAAATGATCTGAGGTACAAACAAAGAAGCATATTTTTGTGAATTTTTTTACAGAGTACATTATTTGTTAATATTTTTAAAATTTTTTACATTATTAATCATTGTATTAAGAATATTCTGCTAAATTTTCGTTAAAAAATATTGCAAAATAAGTCAGTGGTAGTGGTGAGAACTGAGTCACATAAAAAAAAGGTTCCATGCGGTAGTCAGGATAACTCATGGTTGCTTCATCTGAAATAAAAAACCAAAAATATTTCTTTAGTACATACATATATCTTGAATTTGAACGAAGGAATTTAACAAAATATTAATTTTTTAAGTTTTGGTAAAGGTGCAATCAAAAAACTGTGATTTTTGCCAAAAACTGCTCTTTTTGTTTAATTAAAAACTAAGTTGTAATTGAAATTTAAAAAAATCTTTCGTTCAAATCCAAGATAAACTTATGTACTGAAGAAATATTTTTGGTTTTTTGATTTCAGATGAAGCAACCAGGAGTTATCCTCTGACTACCGAATGGAACCTTTTTTTTATGTGACTCAGTTCTCACCACTACCACTGGCTTATTTTGCAATATTTTTTTACGAAAATTTAGCAGAATATTCTTAATATTATGCTTAGGTACTCTGGGTACCTAAAATAAGGTAACTCTGCAAAAAAATCACAAAAATATGCTTCTTTGTTTGTACCTCAGACCCATTTCCCCCTTAAAGTAGGAGCTGAAAGAATGCAAAAAAATTCACAATTCGAGCTTTCGGGAATACGAGTGTGCCCTTTTTCAAAAAAGGTTTATTAATTCATAAATAAACCTTTCTTGAAAAAAATTCAATAATATTAATTCATATTAATGAATATTAAATTTATATTAATCAATTAATTCAATTAATACATTTAATTTATGAATTAATTCATTAATAAACCTTTCTTGAAAAGGGGAACACTCATATTCCCGAAAGCTTGAATTGTGAATTTTTTTCCCTTCATTTAGCTCCTACATTTTGATTAATTAAATATTTAATTTCAGGAGCTTATAATAATATTAATTGATAAAATAATATACCACTCCACATTAAGCTTCTTTTTAATATATCCCATACAGGAAAATAATCATATCTCAAAATCAAGTTGAATCGAAGAAATCCTACAAAATCTCATAACATCCTTGAAACCAAAAAAATTGTAGCGAAATAATTATCTTCATATCAAAATTATACAATGTATACGACAAATTTTGATAATTTATCCAAGCAAACCTTGTGAACGTTAGAATCTTTCATATTATACAGAACGTTAAAGAAAAATTGTACCAAATTTTATGAGGACCTGTTTAGAATCAATAAAACAAAAATGTTTTAAAATCGTGTATTGCAAAATGTACCACTTCCACTTGCCATTAATATGTAACTTTTTCAACATCCTGTATATTACGATGGATTCTGAGTGTGCTTTATGATAAGCTCAATTTAATTTCATAAACATGATATTTCAACAAATAAATAAATAATGCAATGGAGAGATAATGGCAATAAATAATAAATGGTTCAAAAGTGAGGTTATGAAATTTAAATCACCAAAGTTACATTATATACATATTTATTCATAAATAAATGACTCGTTGTCTTAAAAGTTACTTACATGTATGGTACGATTCATGTATGGCACATAGGTCATAGCTCTGCTACAAAAATATGACATAATTTTGTAATTTTCGTTGGTCAAAATGCCCAAATTGTTCAATTTACGAGTTATTGAGATCATATTGGTCGCCGACCAAATTATGATATCATAATTTAAATAGGCTTCTTGCAAAAACATATGCAGAAAAGGTCGTCGTCTAACATTTATTGGATTTTCTCTTGAGATTCGATCACATAATGTCTGGTCCAGATCCAACACTAGTAACTTTTTCCCCGAACGTGGTCGATGGACAAATCGGAATTTTGGGTTACGAAGATTATTCATGATCTTCACTGGCAATGAAATTAATATTACAATAAATTCTATATAAAAAAAAAACTTAAACTTGGTCAAAAATAATGACCTGCACTACATGACTGTTCGAAATTATAAAAACAACTAAAAAATTCCTCAGCTAGCTATCCACGATACCGCTGGGTTTTCTGGGTAAGATAGTTGAAAATTAGTCCGCCAGGTTTTCTGCGCGGGATAATTTAAGATTAAAATATATTTGTTTTACCATTTTTAACTCATTTGTTGCGTTTTGTTGGGATTAAACTACTTTTTTATTAAAATTCCATTAAATAAAAATATATCTATTTAAGACGGGGTGGATAATTGACTGTGAAATGAAAATTTTGTTCAAATTCTGATTAATTTTATAATCAAATTCTTCCGGTGTTACCGATTTACACGCCTACAGTTTCATTTAATATATTTTTATCAAATAATAATCCGGGTAGAAGAAAATCAAAAACATTTCAGAAAGATTGCCCGATATTTTCAGTGGTTTTGTAAAGACCACATTACTACTCCCTGTTGCCATTGCAGATATGATGATGCAAACCATTCCAGGTGCTATGGAAAAATTAAAATTCTATTAAGTAAATTACGGAAAGTGTATGGGCACCTCATGGTGAGGTTTGTTCTTCCATGGAAAAAAGAATGCACCATAGAATCCAGATTTGCGGATTTGGTTTCTTGATCATATGAGGAAACTTGTTGATCGACACTTACTGCAAAAGAAGGGTTGTGGATAAACAGTACCGATTCCAGAAATCCAGATCCACCATCCAGAAGAGATGGGAGATTCTACTAGCAGTACAATAGCAAGTGCTATATAAAACCATTAAAAGTGAAGCTTTGGAAGGAGCATGCTGCACGAAATTGTCAAAATGTTTAATCGGGGCTCTATAATTTTCTAAAATTATTCTGTTTTCTTGTTAGTATTTAAACCCGCTTGGATTTTCACTTCATGTATTGTGTTACATCCCGTATATATATTTTATTTGATTACTTTTTATCGCAGAATGCAATGCACATTTTAAACTTTCCCAACGTTAAAATTGTTTGAAACGGTGGGGTGCTTCATTTTGATTTTACATCCATAGTTTAAGTTGTTAAAATTAACGGAAAAATGTTTGAAATGGTAATTTCACATTCAAATCGAATTAAAAATTTATGACTATAATATTAATATGTTTTTAGATCGGGAATTGGTCGGGCATGTTCACAACGAATAGGACTGGGGAAAACGAGGAACTTACTCCATTATTGCCTGAAGATCTCGTCGAAACAAATGGATTTTTCCCCATCGGAAAGGTGCAACGCTTTGTAATTTATCCCATTGATTGTGGTCTAGGATTTAAATTTAAAAAAGCAATATGTACAGCAAATGGAATTCAAATGATAGGCGTGGAAAGCAAGTACCTGGTCGAAGACAGGTATATATACACTACCTATCTCTTTTACGAATTGCTTGATTTTGTGGAAAATTTTGTTTTAGAACTCTCATAGTATATAATAAATCAACTATGGAAGCCTTGGTTGACCCTGAGTTCACGATGACAGCTAAAAGAGATGAGATTCTTCTGTATTGTTTAGGAGAATTATTCAAACAGCAATATGAAGATTTAGAAGTAATCCACGTGTAAGTAAATAAATAAATAGAAAATAATTTCGTAATTATTGTTTTTCTAGAAACTACCTAGGTACAGAACTACCCTTACGCATTTTTCCTAGCCACAGTTCATTCGAAAATGAAATTCAAACTAAGCTTTTCAAATCCCATAAAAAGGATTTATTAGGATTGGGTTACTGTACGAACAAAGATAGAAGAGCTTTAAATGAGAAGCATAGATTTAGACCCTCTCAACCAAACAATTTAACTGACGATGAAATGAAAATGGTAATTATTTCAAATTTGATATTTATTTTTATTGGATAATAAAAATTAACACTGGGGTGTATCGCAATATGTTTTTAGGCTTTTCTTCCAAATTTTTCAAATTATACGTTAATAAATACTGCAAGCTATAACGAAATATTAAATGAAGCAAAATGTGAAAAAACACTAAATTTTAGAAACTTTCGCCCACAAATTATAGTTAACTTTGAACGCCCGTTTGCTGAAGATAATATTGAAGAGATACAAATAGGTCCATACATATTCAATAAGGTTATTCCATGTGTTACTGAAGCTATCAATTATAACCGTAAATGTTCAGAGAAAACATTTTCAAGGGTTTACCAACATTTACAAAGGTTTTGTGTTTTAAAAATAAAATGTACAACATAACATAATTTTTCCAACAGTGATCGAACATTGTTTAATATATATCCAAGATTTTCCAAGAGTAGGACCCCAATATTGCCAATATTTGGAATGAGTATGGAACTACAGAAAGATCCAAAAGGAACTGCTCCACTTAATACTGTGATTGAAGTGGGTGCTATAGTTAGTATCAAGTATTACAAGTCTGCTTGTTTAAATTCTCCTACTTCTTCTTCTGTTGACTTTTCTAACACTGCTTCTAAGCCCGTTACTACTCGTGCTTCTATTCCTGATTCTAATCCCGTTCCTATTACTACTGTCTCTACTACAACCGTTTCTATCTCTGCTCCTCCTACTACTGTTGTTTCTGCTATTGTTGAAGATTCTCCTAAGGCGTCTGCTGATGATGTTACATCACCTGATTCAACGTATGCTTCTACTTCTGCTGATGAAGTTACATCGCCTCATTTAGCTCATGTTTCTACTTCTACTTCTACTCCTACTACCGATGGTCCTATAAATGCTATTACTGATTCCGAATCTAATTCTGCTGATGCTTCTACTGCTGAGTCTGCACCTGATTCAGCTTATGCTTCTGGTTCTGCTACTGATACTTCTGCTAATCCTTCTGCTACTGATACTTCTGCTAATCCTTCTGCTACTGATACTTCTGCTAATGCTTCTGCTACTGATACTTCTGATAATGCTTCTGCTGCTAGTTCTCAATCATCTGCAGATAAAGAAACTACATCGATTGATAAAAAATAAAGTACCTTATTCAAATAAATTATATTCCACTTTCACAAAATCATATTATGTGTTAATTTAAATAATGTATGAAAATAAATCCCTATTAGCAATAATGTTTATTAAATGTTGTTATTGAAATGAATTTACTGAAGAATAATATAATATCTGATATACATGACTTTTATTTTTGTTTTTTAATTATGAGAGACTTAACATCTTCCCAGTGAGAAATATCACGCTGCTGGGAGAAAGAAAAAATTAGATACCTACGGATACTATGGCAGTTGAAGGTAAAATGGAAGAAAGGATGAATTTTGGAAAATCAAAAAAATTTATTTATTTTTTACATTTTTGGGTTAAATTTAAGTTTGATAATATATCCATTGTTAATATAATGAAAACCTTGAAATATTGATTATCGCCGTATGCTTCGCACAAATTTATCCGTTATTATCATACAAATTTTTAATCACAATTAAGAAAAACATTACTTCAAAAGCAATTATTGGAGTTGCACAAATCAATTAATTTGTTAAAATCAACATGGTAATTTATTAGATATATTTATTAATTTAAATGTAATAGAAATATGTTTCAGCCGAAGAAGTTCACTGATAGTACTGATTCCAGTACCACTTCGGATTATGGTGCTTCTACATCCAGTGCTTCCGTCTCTCAGTCAACTTCTCAGTCTTGTCAAGAGCAAGATATAAAAACTGGAACAAAAATTAAAAAGTCAAAAACTGACTGGGTAAAAATTGGAAAAGTGATACACGTGATACATTATCCTATTGATGGTGGCAATGGATATATGTGCAATAAAGCATTATGTACGATCAATGGACTTATAGATGTAAGTGGTGAAGAAGATTCAGATATATATAAAGACAGGTAACTCGTTCCTTTTTATATCATAGTGTTTCCTTAATCAATGTTACTTTGCATGGATATATTCTTGAAAATTTTAGATCTCTCATAGTATACAACGAATCCGAGGGGGAAGCTGAGCTTGAACCAGAAATTGCGACAGTTACCGGTTTTCAACCAGAAATAAAGAATCTACTTTGCGACAATGGCAATTCCAAACGTACAATTCAGATGTAAGAACAATAAATAGTGAAAAAAATTCAAAGTGCTTTTAGAAATTATTTAGATGCAAGGATTTCTATCAAGTGTGGTTTTCCAGAAAGAATAGAGCAACAATTTGAAGAAATGTTTTCCAACAAAAGCAAAAAATTGAAGATCGGCTATATTACTCCAGAAGAGAGAACATCGTCATTAGTTAATACACAGAGATTTAATCTTCACACCAGCGAAAACAACGTAGACGTAAACATTTTAATTTCACAAAATGAAAAATAGAAAAGTATTCATTACACAACGATTTCTCAAATTGTTTTGATAATGAGTCACTTTGAACAGGATTTTTGAATGAAATAAAATTTAATTTTTAGGGTTTTCTTGGAAATTTTTCACATTACACATTAATAAACATTGCAAGTCTTGGGGATTTGAAAAAGGAGTTCCAAGTTTTTGTATCTGAAAATAAATTGTCAATGACCAACACAAATATTTCCTACAAATGTTTTTCACCCCATATTGTAATTGAAACGAGTCAAAATACAGCATATTATGAAGAAAATATTGAATATCTGAAAATCGGAAAAGTGGAGTTTGAAAATATTATTCCTTGTGTCCATACTGATCGCATTAATTATAACCGAGATAATGTCGAGACGCCCTTCTTACATTTTTATACATTCATGAAAAAGTAATATTTTCAAAATTTTAGACCAAATCCTAAACCAATTTTTTTAATAAAATAGGAAACGACTACTATCCAAAAATGAGTTCAAGTTACCAAAATCATCCGAAGATATGCCAAGGTTTGGAATTAACATGGAAAGAATGAAACAGGATAAAATAGATTTTCCCAAAAATGAAGAAGATATTGCTATCAGACCTGGCGATCAAGTTTCAATCAAGTATAAACAGCAAAAGGCTCAATCTTAATAATGATTTTATAGAATATTTTATTGTATTATATTAATTCAGTTTACTTATAATTTCAATCACATTCAAAAAAAAAACTAATCATATATATAGGCACTACAGAATTTTTATTTTCCAAACATATTTTCCATCTTCTAAGAAATATTTTCCTTTGTTAAAATGTCCTTGCCTGGAAATGTTGGATAAGGCCTTTGGCGAAAGGGCTATGTTAAAAACAAGGGTTTATGAGTGGTACAAACGATTTCAAAGAGACCATGAAGACATGGAAAATAATGCCAAATGTGGACGTGCAAGCACATACTGCTTGATGAAAGAGACGAAAACGCATGAAAAGTGAAGAAATGCTTCTTGCAAATCGCTGAATCCATTATTTGAGAGGTCACAGAAGAAATTGGAATCTCGATTGTTTCATATGATGCAATTTTCAAGGAAACAATTTTGACATGAGACAAGTGGCAAACCAAATTTTTTCCAAAATAGTTAAATTTTCAACAAAACGGAACCACAAAAATAGCTCTTGGGAATCGTTAACTGAAGTAGCTGAGGACCAAAACTTCCTCAAACGCATCATAACAGGTGACAAAACGTGGGCATATGGTACATGGGCAAACAAAAGTCAAATCTTCTCAATGGAAGACTTCTAATGAGCGAAGGCCGAAAAAAGTATGTCAAGTTCGATCAAATGTGAAGGTTCTCCTTTTTGTTTTTTTTATTACAGAGCGGTCTAGTGCATTACGAATTTTTACGTTAAATAAGGAGTATTACTTTTTTTCGTCAAAAAATATCAAAATTATGCGACAATTCATAAATTTTGCGCCACGTTAGCGCACTTCATCTATAAATCCATAAAAACAGATTTCTTTCAAAAAAATGCTTATTTTGGTTTTAAATATTTGGTACGGGAATTCACGCAACTTGGCTGAAAAATCACTGTGAAAAATCTGATTTGTGATTTCTGAAGATTAAATTCTGATTTATAAAATTCAATCAAAAATTTTCTTCTTATGGGAAATAGTATACTCAATACTAATTCTGGACCATGTAAATCAAACTAAAGTGTTTGCAAGCCAACGTTTCGTTCAATATATTCAGACATATTCATGATACTACAGAAAACCACAAAATATTACATCAGCTGATTCACCCATAAATTTTGGTTGCTACTATGCAAAATGTTAGAATCCCGATATCCTTTTTCAAGATATACAGGGTGTCCCCGTGACCGTGGAGAACTTTTGAGGTGGTGATAAAAGACACTTTTTAAATAAAATTTTTGTCCAAGTCCAAACCCTTGGGGGGTACCATCCTTTAATGCAATTTTTTGTATTTCTGATTTCAAACGGCTATAGCTCCGATATTATTAATTTTTTAAGATTAATGCATTAGCACTTTTTTAAAGATCATTCGCTTATCTACAAATTAGGTTATAACCCCTTATAGTCTAGAATCAACGGATTTCGAGTTATAAATTAAATTAAAAAAAAAAAAGTTAAAAAAATTCAGGTTTTATTTTTTTTACTTTTCTTGCGAACCCCGTATCTCTTAAACGAAACGTCTTAGAAAAAAATTGATGACCCAAACCGGATAGAGAATTTAACGGGCTATAACTTTGGTCAAATAAATTTGTTTGGAAAACTAACCGTTTTTACAAAAATTCTGAAAATAATGAATAATGTGTAGGTAAAAAAAATTCACAAATTTTTTTTAATAAATTACTTTTAGAATTTCTGTGAAAACGGTTATATTCCCAACAAAATTTGTTTGACCAAAGTTGTAGCCCGTTAAATTACCTATCCGGTTTGGGTAATCAATTTTTTTTTAAGACGTTTCGTTTAAGAGATACAGGGTTTGCAAGGAAAGTAAACAAAAATTAATCCTGAATCTTTTTAACATTTTCTCCCTTAATTTAATTTATAACTCGAAATCCGTAGATTCTAGACGATAAGGGGTTATAATCTAATTTGTAGATAAGCGAATGATCTTTAAGAAAGTTCTAATCCATTAAGCTTAAAAAATCAGTGATATCGGAGCTATGGCCGTTTGAAATCATAAATTCAAAAAATTGCTTTAAAGTAAGGTACCCCCAAGGGTAAAATTTGTCTTAGGAAAGTGTCCCTTATTTACACCTCAAAGGTTCTCCACGGTTACAGGGACACCCTGTATATTACGTATTGAACAAAATTCTTTTTCATTATCATCAATACTATTTTACTTCTCTGCTCAGCCAAAATTCACCAAAAATCTTTTTCAAATAATTTAGATAATAAATATATTTCATATCTTTGATACGAATATTTATAACAATATATGTATTTATTATCAGTATCACTGGACGTTTGGCACATTTTAAATTTACACTTAATCATAAAAGTTGTTTAACACAGCCGAGCAAATTTTATTTTAAATTATTGAAAAATATGGTTAATCCCAAGGTAATACAATAATTTTATTTTTTATTTTATAATTTATTATTTACTATTAGAAGGTAAGTTCATATGAACAACGGGATATTGAACAAGAATCGGATTCAGAAGAGGAAGATGTGTCAGAAGAAGAAGATGTATCAGATCAAGAACAGGTTTCAGAAGAATTGGATTCAAATCCAAGTACTTCTCTTAACTGTTTCCAGAAGTTAATGAAACCTGCGGAAAGAAAACCACCTATAAGTAATAAATGGATAAGATTTGGAACAGTAAAGCGGCTTCTAATATACCCCGTTGATCGTGGTGCTGCAATTATGGAGAAGACTGTCATATGTACGAATAATGGACCAGAATTTTACACTCAAAATCCTTTAATAAGAGCCGTTAAAGACAGGTATCCATCAGATTCTTTGATTGTTTGTTAGAAAATCGCAGTATAACTGATAACATAAAATATTGGTAATATTTAAAACTATATTTTAGAGCTCTTGTGATATATAAATCCGGCGATAAAAATCTATCTCTAGCACCGATGGATAATATAGTAAATTTTAATAACAAAAAGGATTTTTACTTTGGCGATTTGAAAAATTATGAAAATAATATAACTCGTATTAAACAAAAGTAAGCATAAAAGAAATTGTTGGAAAGGAATTGATGGCGCTCTCTAAATAGTTACAGTTAATAAAAACAAGTAATAAAAAAAAATCATATTTATTTCAGATGTTATGAAAACATTCCGCTACCCATATATGTTCGTAATGATAGATATTGCAAAAAATTAAAAATGAAGTATCAAATGAAGAATGAAAACTTCCGAGTTGGTTATTTACCACCAGAAACAAAAAATAAAGTAAATGCTGAGGTCAGATACAGACACGAAAACTGGCGTATTCATGTAAATATTTATTTTTAGTGATTTTAGGGTAGGTACTATTTTTTTCCATATATATTTGTAGGGCCTGCTTGCAAATTATTCACATTACACATTAATAAATAATAGAAGTGTTGAGGATTTAAAATCAAAATTCAATGAAAAGATGAAAGAAGAAAGGCGAAAAGTACGTTCACAATATCTCTCGTACTTGAATTTTTTTCCTCATATTGTAATTGAAGGGGATATCGGCTCACAATACCAAGAAGATGCAGTTATAGCTGTAAAAATTGCTAACGTGGAGTTTAATCAAATTCTTCCTTGTGTTCATTATGAAAACGACCTCAAAATGAATTTCACTAACAAAGATAAAAATTTCAAACTTATATACGAATATTTAAACAAGTAATAATGCAGTTGGAACTTCACATCAATAAATACTAATTTTATTTTTTTTTTTATAGAGAACGATCAATAAACAAATGTTATACTGAATTCAATCATGATGATGCAGTGTTACCAGTATTTGGTATTAATATGGAAAAAGTAGATAAAGCTTCAGCAAATGATGAATACAATAAAATCTCTGAAAAGGATGTAGTTTATGTAAAATTTAGAGATCCATCAAATCCATTAGCCTCAAATCCTCCATAAAGCAATTTTTTATATTTTTAGTTCACAATAACTAAAAACTTGGTATTACTAACCGTCGATTAATTATAAAAAAGTAAAACAAATTATTAATATTTGCTGTGTAATTGATTTTCTTATTGTACATATAAATTTTCATTGATACAAAAGTGCTTTTTCATGCGTTTCCTCTTTACCAGATCACAAATCACAAAAAAAATAAAATTATTGTTAATCTTCTCTTGCGAGTCATAACAAAAACTCCGATGAGACAACCGGTTCGCATTTAGGCGCTAGCATTTGATGGTTGCTGTTTGGACGCCGCCATTTGGAAACCAACTTTTGGGCGTCAAAAATTCAAGATTAAAATATCAAGCAATAAATGCCAGAATAAAGCGAATCGTCGAATCATATGGAGACAGAACAGTATGGCCCAAAAACCAGCACCCATAAGTACTACTTTGTGCAAGACGTACATGCTCTATTCATACATACATACATTCGTTCCTTCCTTCCTTGGTTCAAGAATATATGTAGATAATACAAAAGGATTACAAACCAGAAGGCAAACCAAATTTAAGAAATATCCTTTTTATCCTTGTGGTTTTGTAATATCTTAAAATTCTCGTAGACGAAAATTTCGACAAGGCATTAACCCAAGGGGTAAATATCCTGTAAAATTTCTGTACACAAGACTCGGAATTCCAACGATTTCCAAGGAATTCCAACGATTTCTAAGAATTCCAGTGATTTCCAACGAATTCCATTGATTTCCAAGAGCTCCAGGGATTTTCAAAGAATTCCAAGGATTTCCAAGCATTACCGGGATTTCCAAAGAATTCCTTTGATTTCCAAGAATTCCAGTGATTTCCAAATAATTCCAATTATTTCCAAGGGAATTCCAAACGAGTGTACACAAAATTTTCGGGATATTCACCCCTTGCCTTAACCCGACATCCTTCTGGCAATGAGGAAAAGTAGAGTACTATCTGCATAACATCGTTGCCGAACGAGAAAATAATAAAAAATATTCCAAAAAGGATTTTGGGGCCAACATTATGGAACCTGATTTATGTTGAGCTTTGACTTGAAATGTACTTTATGTAGGTAGCTAATCGAGTATTGAAAAAACAACCCTTAATAAATTTCTCCCACTACTTACCAATATACCCAACTAACTGCCTTTTAATTTGAAGTTATTTGTGTTAGTTTCCGTTCCTTCGACAGAAAAAAATTTTCATTTTACCAACAGTAACGCCTTTATTTACCTACCAATTTTAAATTTTCTAACCAGATTGGAAGAATTTTTTTATTAATAATAATAATATTAGGCCCTAAAAATTAAAAATAGTAAAACTCCAAGTAAAAGATCTCTCAAAAATTCGTCAACACTTAAGACAAACGCTCAGCAGTAAAATTGAAAACCAAAAATTTAACCGTGTATCCCTTCATTTTATCACATTTACTTATTATTTTTTTTATATATTCTTCATGTCAATCTCAAAAATTATGTTATCAAAATTTATCAAGTTGGAAAAAAGACTTCTTCGTGGGTAACTTCATAACTTATTTCTTTGGACCTCGATTTATTGATTTCATAAAAAATGTATAGTCAAGTTGCAGAGTTTATTAACATTTCAAATTACAAAGTTTTATATATACAAGGAACATTTTTCAAGAATTAACTACACAAACAATTCTTAAATTGAAAATATATTCAATTCAGCAGAGCTGATGTTGAATAAATCATCAAAATTTAACATTTGAAACCAAATTTGGTAATAAATTAAATAACAAGTTAATAGAATTATAAGAAACAAATATTTTTTTTTGGTCAAACACCGTTCATGAAATCAAATGCTAAGTCTATTTTGTAGTATTTAACATTACGGTCTTCCAACACGCCTTGTATCTTAAAGCCTGTTCCTTCGGAGCGACCAATTGCAAAGACGACAGGGGCTTTATCGATCACTACTGTTGCGAGATTATTGAGATGCCCTGCATGGAATAGATTACCGGTGTCCAACCTTTGGGCAATCAGATATTGCTCTCCACTATCTCCAATATAGCGTTGCACCTTTACTATAAACTCGTCAGCTTGTAATGCATCTAAACTCCAGCAACCCATTATGGCTACAAAATGAAAATTGAAATTAATACACAAGGTCAACTTCGACCGTGTAAAGATGCCAAGTTAAATAGTAAACCAAACTGGAAACTTACAAGTGACCGCTTACTTTGGTATAATTTTTGAAAATATTTGGATTAACTTGTAACCATTGGAATCAGATAAAATTCAATTTAAAAAGATTTGAACGATTTCCCAAAATATCAAAATCAAAAATCAGCGAGAAACCGTTTAAATTTTATTCGATATAAGTGGTGCCAAGTTAACATTACAATTTTCAAGTGGTTACCATAGCAACCGCTCAAAATGTGAGGTTACAATTAAGAAAAAAGTTTCTGAACAAATTAATTCAACAAATTTTTATAAAATTCAAATGCGCAATTACGTGATTCTCATTATTATTACTAAATTAATTGATAATTAATTGAAAATTAATAAAATTCTAATAAAACATTGGTACAACTAACGCGTTGCCCCCAAAATGTTATTAAATTTATGCCCCGACATGATTTGAGCATTATTATTATAAAATTTTGTTGTAATTTGTTAACTGCATCATTACATGAATTAAAGTACTATAAAATTAATTAAAATATTAAAAACATACCAAAAATAACGCCAATTCACAGTAATAAGTCAACTATAATCAAAATTTGACTTAATAATGATTTCGCGACATCATTGTTTTATAATATAAAAAGAAACTCTCGCTAGATGGCGCTACCATTTCTATCCCAAGCAACATTGGGTTTTAAGAAAGGTTTTATAACCAGAGATAACGTTGTTATAACTTATATTGTACATAGGATATATAACTAAAAAGATAAAAACTCTTATAACACTAAATTTAGTTTGTTAGCCCGCTTTGCAACTGTTGCTTAGCGTGAACTATAACGGTTTTAAAACTTGGTGTTATTATCGCTTTAAAGGGGTTTCAAAAGCTAAGTTTACTAGTGGACTTAATTTTTGGTTATGTCAACGTCGTTGAGTAGCTTTTCAATGTAATATTCACAACAGTTTCAATAAGTAGTTATTTAAACGTTAAAACGTGGTCAATTAAGTTCCTATAATAACGACTATTGCCTGTAAGTTTATATAACGTTTATACAACTATTGCTTTTGTATCTTATAAAGCAGTTTGATTTTAGCGAATATATGTAAGTGTTTTAAACGTTTTTACTCTACCGACTTTAAAACGGTTATATTATAGTTTTAATAACTCATTATAGCTTTAAAGACTTTAATAACTATATTTCTAATTGAAATGTGCCTCTAAATAACAAAGCAAATTTGATATCGATACGCATCTTTACTTGATCAGGAGTAAAAATGCAAAATTTTACGCGAAGAAAACCTTATAAATTTACAAGTGACTATTATAGAAAAGTGAAATTTTATAGCAAAAAAATAAAGAAATCGCCAACCTCAAAATGTGCATCACCTAATCGTATTATTAATAATTATTCATTAGGTGATGTTTTTGGAAATGCAAGTGGTTCTTCAGCTAATTGTGTAGGTAGTTGATAATAAAGTAGGCTTGCTACCAACTTTTCTTAAATCCATCCAATTACTATTTTCAGGTGGAAAATATAAAACCTTAAAAAATATAAAAAGTTAAAAATATAAAAGTTCCAGCTTTCTGGAACTGTTGTAAAAGAAGCTGTTCCATCTTCCACCGTTTTTACTATTTTACAATTAAACGGCATTTTGAGCGCAAATAACAAGAACTGTATATAGCTAAGGGTGAAATAAATAAAAATTTATTTTTAAAATGTGAGATAGGCATTTCTCTGAATGCATACATAAGTAAGCGAGAGAGTTGCATTTCCGCTTAAAATACCAGAGTGCGAAGTATGCAAAGAACCACCCATAAAAGCGACCGGTTCGTTAGTCGCGAATATGTGATACATATGTGTTTTAAATTCATAAGGTCAATTGCTTTCAAAGAGATAACACTTTTGCAGTGTTTACTACGCATAGTAGTTGTAAATGGTTGTATAAGGAAAGATTTAAGACCGTTACAATTACAGTGTTAATAAAGTCTTTATGACCATTATATAACTAATATAAAACTCAGCAAAACTGTTTAGTAAGAGAAACCCAGTGGCGTAACATGTAGAACCAGGAACATGCGGAAAGACACAAGTTGTTGAAAGCATTGAAATTTTATATTGCAGCATTATATTTAAATTATCGAACAAAATTTAAGAAATGAGGCAATATTTTAGAAAAACCAACAAATGCACACAATTAAATATTTTGTACTTGCAGTGTATTTTATTTGTGATAACCTAAAAACACTTGACTTCTAAAAAGTGTGGGTGCATTTTTTGATTTTTCTAAAATATTAATATGAATACATACTAAGAATAAAATTAAACCTAAATTGGTAGGCTTATAGCAATGGTATATCTAAAACTACCCCATTATAGGTACACATATTTTAATTAAAAATCGCATTAAATGCGGACGCACTTCGAAGAATTTATTTCTAACAAAATTTTTTAAGACGGAAATAAAATTAGGAACTTTTGAACACAGCTTTGCAAAATTCAATACATAACAGATAAAAGAGGGATTAAAACAGTAAATCAGTTAAGTTCTGCTATTTGCACCTAAAGTTAAGTTCAAGCAAGGCCGTAGTTAGACATTTTCCATGGGGGGGGGTTATAAAATTAAAAAAAACCTAGACATATGTCTGTTTTTTACGAGCATATTAAATGTAGTAATTACTTAGAATTACTAAATCCATGAGGGGGGCAGAGCCCCCAAAACCACCCCCTTCTATATGGCCCTGATTTTAAGACACAATTTGGTACTTACAATTTTTGCCCCTAACCACACTTGCACTATTCATTTATTTCTTGATCTTATTTTTTCCTTAAATTTGCCGTGTGTATTACGCAGTCATTAGTATTTTTTTTTAAATTGGTCGAGGTAGTATATTGTAAGTACAGGAAAGCATCTAGGGGCACATTTCAAATACCTAATATATTATGCCGCCGCTCTTAACGGCCGAAGTAACGGGAAAAGTACCAAAATTTTTTTTAATAATAAAAATATCTAAAATTTCAAATGCAAAAAAAAAAAATTTGCCGCATCATAAATCTGCCGCCCTGGCAAAGGCGCCGTTTGCACACATGGTTATGTGCATATAAAAAATTTTGGTACAGAATAAAATAGGAAAAAGGCAGGATTTTTAAATTATTTTACCAAACATTGAGAAGTAATGTTCCGCCTCTGTATTCTTTAGTTTTAAAAGAGTTGCTGTATATCATTATACAACCACAAAATAACGACGCCATGCATTTTCTTGAACTTAAAGATCTGTCTTTGGCGGACATTATTTTACAAATTTTATTAATGTTAAATAAGTTCAATTGGGAACAATTAAAGTCACTTTTATGGAAATCTTATTAGTAAAGTGATCATTTACCGGCAGTGTGCCGCAAAAAACAATGAATTTTGCTAAAATTTTAACTACAATAATTAATTAAAACGCCTATTTTATTCTAAAACTGAAGCGCATTAATTTTTCAGAAGTAGAATAGAAATGTTTGACACAAAACATACGTTCGTTTAAAGAATTAATAATCTCAGAGTCACAAAATTGAATCATGGAATTATTTTGGTATTTATTATACGACCATCTTCCATTCCAGTGTTGTAGATATTATAATAGTCACCACCACTAAATAAAGAGGGTATATTTTGTAACTATTTTAAGTATGATTTACTTATTTTGAAACGCTTTTATATATACTGTTTATAAGTTATAGCAATGTTCACTATATCACTAGTTGTATAGCGCCTGTAATAACGTAATAATACTAGTTGTATTAACGATTTACTAGAATAATTAGTGTAGCTTCTACATAATATGTCACCAGGCTAGATACGCAGTTGTTACAACGTCGTATTATGGTTTCTTAAGGGGGATTGTGACGGTTGTAAAGGATTCTGTAAAACGTTGATTTGTAGGTGTATAGATTCCCCAATTATGCGATACAAACGTCAAATAAGAGTTTATAAGCACAATATGCGACTGTTATACATAGTCACAAGTTTTAAAAATAAGTTGTAATAACTATTTACCAACTATTATAAGACTACATTTTGTTGCTTGGGATGTACGTGGTATATATTTATGCGATAACACTCTGTAGAAAATTGTATTAAAAATTAAATTTCGAATTCTAATCTTTTATTTAATGATTAAATTGTTAATTAAAATTTAATTATTCTTCTAAAATAAATTTTACGCTAAACTTCTTTGCTTTTTATATTAATTTGACTGTTAACTTAAAAACTGTCTTTAAATTTTTCCGATTAAATGGTATCGATGTGGAAACTCAATTTTGAAGTCTTAGAAGTAATTCAATGAAGACACTAAACGAATTTGATCTAAATTAGTTTGAATATGCCTGGATTGCCTTAATATCATGGCGGTGTAGAATATTTCGACGCCACCATGTGGCGTTTCGACCTGGAAACATTACGACGCATGGATTTTTGAACGCAAAAAAACTGTATCATATGGTAAAAGTGCTTTGTTTGGAGCTCCATACCTACCCTCCATTTTGTGTACTTTTACGTAGAAGTTGCTCAAAAAATCATGAATGCCAAATGTGAATTTGGTACATCACATGTATGAGTTTTGCATATTTCCCCAGCCCCCTCTTTCCCCTAAAATTCTCCATATTTTTTTCTATGTACATATCACGCTCTTGAAGTAATTCCCATTTCATAATTTTTATAAATTTTTGTACCCCTTCTTCCACCGGCAATTCACACACAGAGAAATTAAAACAAAACTGCAAAATCTTTTTGAATAACCAAATGTTCTAAAACTTGATCAAAACAAACAAATACAAATTTTCGAAATAATTTATTGTCATCACCAAAATTAGCTTTTATAAATTTACAAAAATATACAGGATAAATGATTTAAATTTACAAATAAATAAATTTGCAAATACTACAACGTGATATTCTTTTTCCATTGTTTATGATTCATTATCATAAAATTTGGGCAAAAAATACACATGTTTGATAAATAAGTAATCAGTAGAAATAGTTCTTCATCGGTTTGATAATCGCCGGCTTCAAATCTTTTAATGAGTATTCCATTTTTAGCATTCAAATAAAAATTTTTCTTTTTATCGTCTACGATAATGGTGTTCCTAGCATTGTACTCGGGAAATTTATTCCAAATAACTTCTAAACATTTTGTCTAAAAAATATCACATCATTAAATAGGAAAAAAAATTGTCTTTAATTTAAATTTGATCTCAAAGAGACGAATCCAAAAAGCATCCAAGAGCAGTCCGACTCACAAAGAAACCATGTGGTAATCGGATTGTTAAAAATTCGAGTAATATTCAACCCCTGGCCTTCATGTATCGTAAGTGTGAACATTTTCAAAAATCCGATTACCTGTAGTTTCCTAGTCAAACCAATTATGGTTAATTAATTATGGCAACTTACCCGTATAACTCTATCTGAACGAAATCTTATGGTCGTCATTGCTTTTTCACCAATATAGCACATTATTTTATACCGCGGATTTCTTAAGACTTTAAGCCAAATTAACTTTTCTTTCACAACAGAAATAACTGTTGCGGACCAGATAATTATATCAAACATTTTATACATTTCTTCCAAAAAATAATGCAAGTGCGGTCGTTCTCTTGGTAACATGTGTTTTTTGGGATAAAAATCACATAAAGTTTGATCCAAGTCCAACACCAATAATTTTTTTCCTGGCCTTGGTTGATGGATAACTTTGTATTTGTGGTCTTTTTCAATAAAACCCAATCCAAAATCTTCGTTTCTTGTAAATACACAGCCCATTTCAATAATACATTAATTAAATTTATAAGAATGGAAATTTAAATTCAGTAAAACGTTGTAATAATATAGAATGCGAGTAAAGGTGTCATTTTGCTTTAATACTGACTTCTGAATTTGTTTGACATTTTGTAGAAACAAATGCAACTTGATTTTATGTAATACTTACTTTTTTTCACCCGGGTACCTAGCCACTGCCATTATAAATCTGTAGGAACATAAATTTATGTTAGGAAAACATTCCAGCTATTCAGGTTCAATCATTTTTAAATTAGAGTACTGTCTGGTTTTTATAAAAAATTTTGCTGTATCACCACAAATTTAGAAGCAATCAAAGCTGCAATTTCTGAGAAAATATAACGCTTTCCCAAATATAAGATGGGGCAGTCGTAATGTAGATCAACTTCCAATGATCTACTATATGAAACCGATCTTCCAGAAAATTTGCAAAAGACCCTGGAGTGCTTGAGGATATCCAGCCAGTCAATATATTTGGGCATGTATTTTCAGCTACAGATCCAAGGATCTGTATCGTCAGATCGCGACCTGGAGAAACTTAGCACCCCTGACCATTTAGGCCTATCAAGTATTGGGGCCAAATTTGGCGTGAGACCTAGTTTCTCTTATTTTGATTGTTTTAATTATAAATTAAAAGTTTTCGACTTCCCATTGAATATCTGTTAATACTAAAGAGATTAAAATCAACTTTTTGTTTGTTCTAAGATTGAGAACTAAGACGTTATAAATAGAGCAAGAAGAAAAGAAGATTAAAAAGATTGAAGTTTTAACTTAAAAAAAAAACTAAAATAAAACTTAGCAAAACCAGACTGAACCATTGACCTTCACGTTACAAGTTTAGGATAAGCAGTGTTCAGACGTTATCTAATGTGATGTGTCAAAATCATTGATGCATTGAACGGAATATTAAGTAAATGCTATTAGAATTTATTTGATTGATTTTGATTTTTGAATTCGTTTAATATGTCGCTATTATCAATCAATCTGTAAATTTTATTTTTGCATTGAATCCGAATTCGGATTATCAGTCACAGTACCACACAAAACTGGGTAGGTATCAGACCAATTGAATATTCCTTTTTCGCATTTTCCAGTTCCGACCTTTTTATGCAAAATTCAGAAAGCAATCTAATTATGTTTTGGGGATATCAGAGTCCAAGAAATTTGAAAATTTATTTTGTGAGCAGCGCAGATTCAAAACGAGCTCCCACTAATAAGAAAATTATAGAAGCAAAATGCGTGTTTTCAAATTAAAATATTCAAAATAAACTGGAAAATCTTGACCATAGCAAAACTGAAGAAATATTTTTACAACTTAGGAAGTGGTTTTTACGTGTTGTTATAAAGGAGTGTGTCAAAGACATCTATTTGCGGTCATTCACCAATTGTTTTGAAGAATTGATCAGGTCCTCGATATGGAAATAATTTTATTTTTGCAGAATTTCTAGTTTCCAACAGCTTGATAAGTTGTTATGTATCATATGGGATAATTATGGAAACTGAAGATGTCCTAAAGCACGGAATCGGTAAGCAAATAAAATAGATTCGATCTGTGATCGGTGATTTTATTTTTGTATCGGAATCTCTTTTGGCTTTGAAAAAATTAAAATGTGGGGTTAAAGATAAAATAAACAAATGCGATACGGTTGTGCAAACTTGGTCATTAGCACGACATACATGTCGTTTGTCGGTGGATTATCACACCGATACTTAGGTTTGGTGGCAGTTTAAACGGTTAAAAATAAAAGTCGTTTGACCTTGACCTCCACGGTACTTCTAAAAATGTTAGAATGACTATCCGGATCGAGCCGCGTGGCAGTACCGTTAGACTATTTAAATTGCAAGCATGTTTTCGTTAACCTTGTACTTTGTTTACAGTTTGCAATAACTCAGGGCATTAACTAATGTGCAGAAAATTGCAACAAGACTCGATATCATTTCAATGTACCAAGCATTCCGGAATTCACTTTACTGCTTCGATATTCTTTTTACTCTTCCACGAGGTAATTATTAAATGTTTGGTACCACTGACTATACATTAAACTGTATCAAATTATCTTTCTCTATTTAATGCTATCATGGTGAGAGTGAAGGCACAAACTTGTTTCATAAATCATCGTGAATGTCAGTAGAGGCCTAAGGAATTTTAAATAAAATAAATAAAATGAAATCATGCAAAATTATTAAGAATATTCTACCATAACTTGAAATATTAATATTTTTATTATTAATTTATTTTGACCAGTTTGCGAGCTAAACCTACTGTAAAAAATCAAAAATTAAAGTTACGTTGCTTCCATATCAATATTCTACCATAACTAGCAGGTCAGTCGGCTTTTCGGCCGCCCTGACCTCCTAGTATGCGATTTATGTGGTTGTTCGATTATCATACATCAAATACAAAATTTGCTAAGATCAATTGCATATTTATTAAATTCAGTGAAATAATTTTTTTAATTAATGAGGACAACAGTACAAACGTTAAGTAAATATATTATAATTATACATAATAATAGTATATATAATAAATAATATATTATTATGATATATTGCTGTATTTTAATATTTGAATGATATAACAAGTGTAAAAACGAATATGTGCTTACATTATAAAAAATAAAGTACAAAAATAAAATTAAAAAAGGATTTTACGATTTTTCTCGAACCTCAGTCGCACATAACTAGGGCCAAAAAAAATCAAAATCAAAAAATCATATTCCAACAATTTTTTTTAATATCGTCGATAGTGAGAAAATCTTAATTTAATTATAAATGGATAGATTTCTACAATACACAATTCAAAAACTATTTTAATAATTGCTGTAACTATCAACTATTTATCAGTTAGTCTAATGTCTAATTACTTTCTGGATATATTGAATTTATTATTACATAGAGAAGCAATCTTACATTTTTCCATTTCTAATTAAGATTTTAAATTAAACCAGACTTAATCTCGGATGGAATCTTAGGTAATTTATGAATAATAAAATGGCAAAGAAAAACTTGCACGCGACATATCATCAAGAAATCCTCTCTCTTTTACTGTTAATCACTTCTTTTTATTCTGTACACCTATTACTTTCTTGCAGGAAAGAAAACAGTTCGTTTTCAACATGTGTTTTATTGTTGATACATTCCATGCCGTTATATGCACATATAAACAGAATTGCATTTATATAATCATGTATGCAGTGGCAGCTCGCAGTTTGCTATCACAGGAGGGCGATTACTAAAAATATCGAGACTGCACTTTAAACGATATTATTTCGAGTTAAAAGGAATAATAATTACATATATATTTAAAATTTATAATTGTTTTGGGAGGGCGCTGACCCATACCTCTCCCAATACCAGCCGCCACTGGCGATATGATTTCGTTGGCCTATCCCGGTACAAGCGATAGAGCAATTGCCCTAGTTCTTCTACCTCCCAGAGTCAAGCCGGATACATATCGCATTAGCAATCAAACGCACAAATTAAGACAGTGTTCTAGTCTAGAATTTTGAAAAAAATCGATTTTTTGTTTTCTGCATATTCTTAAAGTTTAGACATTGAAGAATATATCCGCAAGAGAAAATTTTTAAATTCCAGTAATTTATGTAGTTATAGCTATTTTAGTGACGCACTGTAAACCCTTCAAGCCGGAGCATATGGGACAATGCCTGACAGGTGACCATTTCAACTGTAAATTATATAAATGTACAAAAAATATAGGTCAACCCAAAACTTTACTTTTTCCACTTTACTTTTCAGCTCACAAGGAGACTACGGCTACTCGTCATCACCGATTTCGTCCAGATTCATGGTATATGTAGGGCTTGACTAGAATTGAACGTGACCCAAGTGGGAACTCCAGATGGCCAAGCGTTTAGAAAATCAATTTTTTTCTCGCAGATCTGACACTACATAAGTCTTTTAGGTTAGGTCAATTTGCAAGTACTAGTTAGCTTAGCAGTAGGAAGTCGGACTAGTACTCCGAGGGTCGCAGGTTCGCATCTCCTGTGGGTAGCATTTTTTTGCTTTTTTTTTCAATTTTTACGATCCTTACGTGACAATGAACCGAAATAAAACTTGGTGTTAGCATCGTAATTTTCTAAACGCTTGGCCATCTGGAGTTCCCACTTGGGTCACGTTCAATTCTAGTCAAGCCCTACATATACCATGAACCTGGACGAAATCGGTGATGACGAGTAGCCGTAGTCTCCTTGTCAGTCTAGCTTTTAGGGTACAAGTTTATTACAAAACTACACTTTTCAACATGGTTGACATGATATCTCAAGTTCTATTTACCCGATTTACTTCAAATTTGGTATCAACCTTCAGTGTATGTCTATCTATCGGCCCTACGACTTTTATAACAAAATTATTTTTGTAACTATTTTAAACTTTTACTCAAAACTTTAAACGCGTTTATTACAAAACTACATTTTTCGACCTGGTTGACATGATATCTCAAGTTTTGTTTGACCCAGTTACTTCAAATTTTGTAAAAACTTTCAATATATATCTGCCTACCTCGCCCCTACCACTTTTGTACCAAAATTATTTTGCTAACTATTTTAAAAATTTTGAAATTATGGAAAAAATCAGATCAAAAACTGTTTTTTGTTTTCAGACAGCTGCCGTTTCCCGAAAAAAATTTTTTCAGTTTTATTTTTGGTAAGGGCTATAACGACATTCTTACTAATAATAAATCTTTTTTGTAATTTTGTTTCAGATGACCAGAAGGGTTGTAATTGTGTCAACCAGCCCACCCCACTTTTATTTTATACTCAACTTTACTTGCTGATAAGTCGCTTAATTTTAATTTTTTTTTTGTAGATTGTCAAAATATTAATAAACATGTAGTAAAAAAATGAATGGTAAAAATATTGTTCGTTTCTTTTTTATCGAGCTCGAAAAAATACCTAAAATTTATGGCTCTAGACTAGAACACTGCCTTAAGCAATGACCGTTTCTAAACGTACGTGGTACCTTTACACTTAAAAAATAGCAAAAAATTTTTTTTCAAGACAATAAAAATGTATAGATATACATTAATAATTTTGTACATCAGGTTTCTATTTATCAGATTTCCCTTTACTTGTACACCAGATTTCCTCGGCATATATCCCCCTTTTCTTGTCGCTTTACATTCATAAATCAAGAGGCAATTGTCCCCCTTGATTTATTTTTATCCTTAAATTTTAAAATAATATTTTCAAACATTTCGAAAAATTCAAAATGAAGTTAGAAATCCACTATGAGTATAATATTCTTCTGCCTCTCAATAGCTATAAAATTATTCAATTAAAATTTAAATGTTAAAATATTTCTTTAAATTCTTAAAATTTGATTAAAACAGTTAATTGATTAAACAATTTAATTATTTTAATTATTTAAATTAATTGAATTTGCCCCCTTCCCACCCCCAAATATTTTGATTATCGGGATTGAATCCTTACTTATTATTTTTGACTTTATTTTTTGTATACATAAAACGTGGAAAACAATAATTTTTTGCTCTTCTTATTTTCTTTCCGTTTTTATTGGACAATATTTTCAGTTAGATTACGATTAAAAACATCAAAAGATTTTCAATAATTATTATCTACTTTCATTGGCTCGAAAAAATTTCAATTAATATTATTTGAAAATTATATGTTTTATAATAAAACTTTTTTACATTCGCCGATGGAAGATAATCTTTTTGCCAGCGAGGTCACTGACGGTTTTGTAGGTGAGAAATGTGTAACATTGATTCTCATGAAGCATCACACACGGTCGACAAAAAAGACGGAATTTATTCTTTAGAAGAATAACGTTCTAAATCTCAGCCAGACAAAATAACCCACACCACTGATTTAAAATCGGAGCCAATCAGAGCTGATGCTGCTATGAGAATTTTATTAGTTACATGTTCCATACTTTTATGTGCTCCTAATACTACTGCATCATGTTTGGCATGTTTGGCCAGATAGAAGGGATGGGAAAAAGGCATCAAAATCTTACAGCGGCATCTCATACAAAAACCAAAACATCTTTGGGAAGAAAACATCTTCGGGAAGAAAAATAATGCTTCGTTTAATAGAATTGGTAATGCTGTCGATTTATTAGCTAACCTATCATGTAATAGATGGCACTTCACAGCATTAAGATGTCTGCGAGATGAAAATGAAATTAAAAGTATTAAGCAGTCCAGTGGCGGTTCTTGGGGAATTTAGCTGATGAGGCAGAGCAATTTGAAACATTTTTTTGACGCCAAAAGACATCTCAATATGTTTTGGGCATGTGATACCTCAAATTAATAGCATTTCTAAATTACTTTAAACTGATATCTTCATTAGTTAATTGTACTACTGGAAAGTTACAAATTTACTATCATAAATTTTTTATGTTCTATAAAATTCCGGCATTTAACAAGGAAATACGAACAGTTAACATATTTTGATCCAAATACAAATTAAACAGAAAAATAGTTCCCTCTCTCTAAACAGATCAACTCCACTAATCATCAAAAAAATTTCTAAATTTTCAAACTAGCACCCCCCCCTCCCCTAGTACATTGTTTTACTAAAATTTGGTTAAGAAAACATTAGAAATATGCAAAAACCGTGGAAGAGTATTCACTGGGACAGCATATCAAACACACCTAGTGGTCGATCGTAGTACTTTGACAGAGAGGCACATTTGAATAAATTTGAGAAATAAAATTCTTACCTTAAAACAAAGTTGTTCGTAAAAACACCCACACAACTATTTTAAATGTTTTCATAACAAAAAAATTTTAATTTATTTAATTTCATTGTTGACTTATTTTTGGTAACGGAATTAAATCCGATCGGTAGCCATTATAATTTTCAAAAATAATAACTGAAATATTAAAATAATTTCATTTTAAATTCAAAACTCTTTCTCTTCCTCTCAATTTAGGACTTTGTTAGTGCCGTTAATGTACCTACCATTAAAGTTTTACACTTAGCGGCACTCATGGTTTTATGAGCATTGAATAATATTCTAGTAAGGTGCTAACCTTGCTAGATGCATAGCCCATAGCGGTGTAGTGTAGTTATCCAAGATAAAATTTTAAAAATGTACAAAAATATAGAAATTGAATCTAAAGCTACTCCAGTATTACTTGGCTAATTCGTACTCAAAAATTTAGGACATGTATGATCGAAAAACGTCCAGTGGCTCACAATATTATTCATTCAGTTTTCAGTCCTAATCTGGCAACAATTGTACGTTTGAAGAAGTTTTTTCTGATATATTAATTGCTTTTACAGTAATACTTATTAGACATTTCTTGTTGCAAATTTCATTGACTTAATTTTTCTTTATATACAATTTTCTATTTTGTGGCAGAATTTCAGAGTTACAGAGACTTGAAAATAACTCTGTAAAATTGAAAAAAAAAACAAAAATCTGGATGAATAATATTGTGAGGCACTGTACATAGTAAGCTATCCTTTTTTCTAGTTTCATTAATTTCAAAATCCTTCCCTGAAAAATTAATAATTTTACAGACTGATATTTTAATGGAAAATTTCATTATTTCAGCTATCACAAATCAAATCAAAAAATTCCCAAAATGACCCCACCATACCAGTTTCGAATTACTTACAATAATTAGATTACAATTAAAAATAAATTATTGTAACATTCCGGATGTTATTTTTAAAAATTTAGTGAAAAATTCTTGTTTTTACAATGTAAATAGTACAAGTAGGCACCTACCCCTAGCACGTGACACTAAACATTAATTTTTAATTAAACTTTTGAACTTTTAAAAAACACAAATTTTAAATAAAATCCTGTCGAACTATTTAAGCACACAAATTAATAAAATTGATAAAAAATTCATAATAGGTATTTGATTAAAATTTATTATTTTATTTACAAGCAACAACATATCACGACGAATAACGCGAATAACATACGTTAAAATTGTATTTTTTATCGTTATGTTGTCTTTGCTACTTCAGCAAAACGCTGTTATGGCGCCTGAAAATACACAGATAGGCATAGTTTGCATAGGTACAGCTGACGCCCACGCGGAAATGTTACACCAAGACATGACCATGATGATTAAATAAATAAACACAAAAACAACGTTACGAAATTGTTATCTGGCGTTTTCTAGTAAATTAATTAAATATTTTTTTAAAAAAGCAGGTAGCACTGTTAAGGCTCATGTCTTTATTTCTCACACTTGAAGCTTTTTTGCCCCCTTTTCTTCTAATATTTAATGTTATGAAAAATATTTTAAAATTGTCCTTAACAAGAATTCTGTTGATACTATCTGATACTTGCAAAAAATTTATGTACAATGGCCTCCGAAAGTATTCGTACACTCCTATGTTAACGATGTAAATAATTGTACTTTTCAAAAACGGTTTGTGTCTAGTAAAAATCGCTTTTACGGCAATGCTTATTAGACATTTTTTGTTGCAAATTTCAATCCCTTCATTTTTGTATATATACATTTTTCTAGCTAGTCGCACCGTTTCCAAGATACAGTGATTTAAAAAAGACTTCGTACAAATTTTAATAAAATTAACATTAATCTTATGGTGATTTTATTAAATTTTTTCACTGTATCTGTTTAAATAGAAAAATGTATTTAAACAAAAATAAAAGAAATAAAATTTTATGATGAATTTTGTTCATCATTATCAAGGTTACCACCCTACCAGAATATGTTATTTTAGTGCTCTTGGAGCATAAATGCCACATATCTTCAGAACAAAATATAGCCCCCCCCCCCCCGTGCTGTTTTTTACTATTATAATTATGATGTAATACCACATTTATTTTGGCTATGGATTTATGTTGTAATATAAAATTAAATTCTCGTATTTGTAAGTAAACGTAGATTCTAATTTCTAAACAACATAATTTAAGAAAAATATTTTTAAATATCTTTTAAGTTAACTTGATTTTAATTCCAAACAGTTTTAAAATCCTGAATCGAAAAGGCCTCTACCCTTTTATCACCTTTCATATGTACGCCTATGTGTATTGCAACATAACCTAAAAAATGACATCTAAAATCCGTTAAAAAGCTTTGTGTGACATGTTTTAAATTTTGTTGGAACAAATATTAATTTAAATGTATTCCAGTGCATTGTTATTTTGTTAAACATTTAATCGGAAGAAATTACTTTCAGTAGTCAACCTCCCCAAGTAGGTCGTAATACTTCGAAGAGTAATCCGTATATTATAATGAATGGTAAGTACAAAAAAAACTATATTGTTTCTTTATTAACGGCGATGGCTAATTTTTACATTAGTTTTTTATTTTTAACGTCAAGTTTAAGTCGGAGTGAATTCTTTGTAACTCGAGCGATGAGATCAGAAAGTGTGACTCCAGTTTGTTGTATGACGACTGCAGATCAGAAACCTGTGTTGAACAGTTTCAATGCTATCTATGTCAATCTAAAAAGAACAGACCACACAGAGCTACAAAAAACTTAACATTGAATCGAACAAGTGTATAAAACTCAACATCTGCGAGGCCTTATTTTTTATCAAATACGACACCCAAATCGTGTAATTCGTTTTGCTCGGAGAGATTTTCACTTCTACTTTGAGATTTGTAGTCGATTGAATTCTGCAGACAATTAAATTTTATGACATGACACATTGAGCCCGATATTTTTTAGAATTCTAAATTATAGAGTATTCTTATATTATTTTATGTTGTTGTTAGTGTAGATTGTAACTTGTCATAAATTAAAGCATTTACATTTCCAAGAAATGTTTGCTAACACGGGCAGTGTTGATGATGACAGGATAAGATATTATGGAGATCATCCTGAGAGTTATAAACTGTGTTAATGTTGTCACACAGCCAAAAAGATATCAAATATGTAAAACTTATTTTTTTAGGAAAATGGGCAACAAAGGTGCATCGAAGAAGTGCAACAATTGTGGAAGATCCAATCATGCACCCGAAAATTTATGGTTCAAGGAAACGCCATCCCAAGATAACAAAGATAGAAGACGTCACGTGAGTAGAAGAAAACCAAAATGCAATAAAACTAAATTTAATAAATTTTTATCTAATGTAAATGATGATGATTACAGTGTCGATATTCAATTTGAAGGAACATGTTTCAATATCACAAATGGATTTGATAATCGACCATTTACAATTAAAGTTCAAATAAATGGAGTTCCTTTCAGAATGGAAATCGATACAGGATCTTCAATCTTGTCCATTTCCGAAAAAGTTGATTATCAATATTTTTCTAGATTAGAATTAGGTAATTCAAAATTAAAACTGAAATCTTCGGTTGGAACCAATATTTTAGTTCTAGGTGTAATAAAATTTTACTACGGGGGAAAAATTAAATCTTTACGTGATTAAAAATGCAGGTCAACCTATCATTGGAATGCGTTTAAAATTAAACTTAATCGCATGTTTCATATAAAAAGTTCAATAAGTAATCAAGTAGCAAAAAAAGAAAATGTTGAAAAATTCTTAACTAAAAAATTTCATCGAGTATTTGATGGTACTTTCACAAAATAACGTTATATTTGAAAGAAGGTAGTAAACCTGTTTTTTTTGCAAAGCTCGATCCTTACCGTTCTCTTTGAAAGACAAAGTCAAGGAAGAGTTAATTAAATTAACAAATGAAAGTATTATTACTTCTGTAAATTTTTCACAATGGGCTACTCCCATAGTTCCGGTATTAAAGAAAATCGGACAAATTAGAATATGCGGCGATTTTAAACTCACTCTAAATCCAAAATTGTGTATCGAGAGGTATCCCTTACCAAAATTTAAAGATTTAACGAGTTACTTAAGTGATCGTAAATGCTTCACAAAAATTGATTTGTTGCAAGCTTATGCTCAATTTGAACTGGACGAAAAGTCCAAAGAATTAGCAACAATCAACACTCATAAAGGGTTATTTCGTTATAATCGATTACCTTATGGAGTTTCTTCAAGTTCAGGTATTTTCCAAAAGAAAATGGAAAGTATTTTTGCGGATTTGGACGGTATTTCATTATTTGTAGACGATATTTTTGTATAATCAAAAGATGAAGAATCACATCGTATATTGTTAATTAAAGTATTTGAAAAACTAGATAGATTTGGTATTTAGGTTTTGTTATAGATGAAGGTGTAAACACTTCTGAGGATAAAATTGAAGCAGTAGTCAGTGCACACCCAATCCTTCGAATGTTACCGAATTAAAAGCATCATTAGGCTTAATTAATTACTATGCTAAGCTTATTAAAAATATTTCCATAAAACTGCATCCCTTATATAAATTATTAAAAAAAAATGTAGAATTTAAATTGGAAAAAATCAACAATTAGCAATGGATTTAATTAAAAAGGAATTAACTTCTTCAAAGGTTTTAGTACATTATAATCCAAATTTACCTTTAACATTAGCCACAGATGCAAGTTCTTATGGAATAGGGGCAATTTTATTTCATGAATTTCCAAACGGGGATTCGCGACCTATAGCTTACGCTTCACGTACGCTTTCTCCATCAGAGAAAAATTATAGTCAAATAGACAAGGAAGCTTGAGTTATCGTTTACGGAGTTAAGAAGTTCCGTCGGTACATTTTTGGTAGATCATTTTTGCTAATAACTGATCATAAACCGTTGGTTACTATTTTTAGGAATAAGAAGGGCATACCAATTTTTGCGGCTAATAGATTGCAAAGATGGAGCGTAATTTTATCTACGTACCAATACAAAATTAAGTTTGTTGAGTCAGACAAAATTGCAATGCAGATTGTCTTTCTCGTTTACTATGCCGGAGTGATCACAAAATGGAAAATGACGACATTGGTCATATAAGTTTTTTGCAAGAAAAGTTACCAATAAATTACAAAATGAAAGGTGAGAAAGCACTGCATAAACTCTATTTTTATATTTTGCATGGGTGGACAGAAACAGATGAAATTCCAAAAGAATTGAAAATTTATCAAAATAAAATTGATTAATTACATTTGGAAAAAAGATTAATCTTATGGGGACATCGCGTGGTTATTCCTGAGTCATTGCGATTAGATATGTTAAAAGAAATTCATTTGAGTCATTTAGGAATAAATAAATGCAAATTATTAGCAAGAGGGTATATGTATTGGCCAAACATTGATAAAGATATTGAAACAATGTGTTCTAATTGCATAGTTTGCAAATCAGTCAGCAGTAATCCCATAAAAAGCAGTTTAAATCCTTGGCCTCAAACAAATAAACCTTGGTCCAGATTGCATATAGATTTTTTGGGTCCTATTTTCAATAAAAAGTTTGTGATAGTGACAGATTCTCATGCAAAATGGTTAGAAGTATGTGAGATGAACTCCACAACCGCTCAAAGTACGATCAATACCTGATACTCAAAACCACAAATTTAA
The DNA here is from genome assembly GCA_947369205.1 of Cantharis rufa. Taxonomy (NCBI): domain Eukaryota; kingdom Metazoa; phylum Arthropoda; class Insecta; order Coleoptera; family Cantharidae; genus Cantharis; species Cantharis rufa. The sequence goes on from OX376309.1 coordinate 24,515,572, forward strand.
ATTAAAAAAATTTAAGAATTTAAAAATTATTTGCATGTAAATGGTATACGTCAATTATTTTCTCCACCTTATCATCCGTCTAGCAATGGCGCGGCAGAAAATTTATTTAAAACTTTCAAAGTAGCATTTAAAAAAATGTTTTGAAAAAGCGCGACTTGAATATTGCAACGCAACAATTTCTTTTTGATTACCATAACACACCTCATTCTACGACAGGTGTAAGTCCCACTGAATTAATGTTCGGACGTAAACTAAAAACAAGATTGGATTTAATTTTTCCAAACCACGATAGAACAGTCGATGTAAAAATTGAAAGTCAAATAAGTAATTACGGCGGAGAGTAATTACGGTGAAAATATGGTTTTCAAGGATTTTTCTGTTATAAACAATCCTGTTTGGTCCAAAGGGACAGTTGTCAATGAAAGAGGTTCGCGGTAATCAGCAAAAGGAAACCAAGTGAAAACTGGTAGAAAATCGAGGTTTTCTTTCGATACCTCTCCTGATTTGCCTGAAAATACAACCGAAAGCGTTGCTGAAAGTGTTATTGATACAGATGATAAAAATGAGATCATAGAAGTTACTAATGATGCAGACAATCTTAACGATGGTACTCACAGGTACAATTTACGCCCTAGGAACAAGTAAATCGGTGAGTACGGTACATATGTCAATATTGTAAAAATTTAAAAATCTTATTGTTCAAGATTATTTAATTAATTGTAAAAACATTGAACTTTATAATTTTGTAAATAAGGGTGAGGATGTGGTAATTTTGGCACACAGCCAAAAATGATCCTAATATGATCTGAAATGTGTTGGATTGGTAGTTATAGTAACTTCACCTGGATGGTCTTTAATTCTAATACTACAATAATAACATCTTTGTTCAGTTTTGATGCTAAAATTGCCAAACTGTGGAAGTTGAATATTTTAAGTATTACTGATCTAGCAGAAGAAAATCTAAAAAAGAAGTAGAAGCTGCTATCGTGAATCGTTTTATAGAAACGACGTCATCTAGTCAAGTTGCCCTGGATCGAAGATCACTCACTATTAGCAAGCAATTTTGATATTTCCGTTGAAAGACTATAAAACAGGGGTGTCCTACCTGCGGCTCTTTGAAGGATTATTTGTGGCTCTCGATAAATGTACCCCTAGTTTCTTTTTCATTTTTGAGCCATTATATTTTAAAAAATTATTATCGTTGACATTTAAAAAGACATTTTAAAATGTCTTTTAATTTTTCGGACTATCAAGGAGCTTGGCCACGCCTGGTATAATGGAATGGTCATAACCTTGTGAATTTTGGGACTTTTCTTGACCAAAAAACAAATATCTAATTTTTTATGTATTTAATGTTAATTCTGTTCGTATAAGTCTCGATAGCATACTACAAAATGTAACATATACATATGTCTCAGTAGAAGCAGAAGAGTTACAATTGTTATATTTAGTGAACAGATTCTTACATTTTTTTATTTTTTAGACTTGAGAAAACAAACCATACAAAAACAGCTGCACGCAGGGAGGAAGATTACAAGAAGAAAAATTCACAATTTGTAATCAAGTATCCTAGATGATGTAAAATGAAATGGTTTAAAATTTTGATGATGAATTAAGGGCCGATGGCTCAATAGGAAATAAAAAGGTTAGTGATATTTTGGCGTTAACAAATTTTGGTTAATTGTTAATTAGCATGCATTTCATATTTTCAAAATTTAAATTGTGATTTTGCGCTCACATTTTACCAAGGCCCAATTGAAAATTCTTTGCAGTTCAAAGTTTGGTTTTGTATCGGCCCATTTAGAAAATCGGGAGAGGCATTTATTTTAGGTCATATGAAACTTAAAATACTACTAATAAATTTAATTATGTATTTATTAGATTAAATTTTGGAATAAGCTATAATAAATTGGATTGTACATTTTTATACTTCTGCTCTTATGAGCTGAGTACTGCATGGAAAGGAAAACAATGTTACGATTAAAAGAAATTTAGAAAAAATTCAATGATGATTATAACAAAGAAGCTGATTTATTGCAAGCTTAATTTAAAAATGCAAGATTGCAAAATCAAGTAGTATTAGATAAATTGTTTTATCGTGATTGTGTTTCTTTTTACGAAACTTCAATCCTTTATAACTTTTAAACAAGGGATGTTAAGAAAAAATTTTTTATGTGGTAGTTTATAATAAAATCAGAGACAGTGAAGTCAAATTTTTTTAATTTTTATTTCGATTGATGTGGAATGACCCATATGTGATTTCTATGATTTATGTAGTAGTATGATGACACATCGAAACGTTAGAAGAAAGTTATAAAATATTTGATTCTGCAGTTAAAATTCAACTCAAAACTAAATGTCTCGGATTTGAAAACTTTTAAATTGCAGTAAAATTAGCAAGCCGAATAGTAGCTTTGTTTAGCCATTAGGTTAATGGGTTTTATTATTTATTATTGTGAAGTAGAAATAGTGGAAATAATTTATTGCATTGGTGTTATTGAAAACTAATAGACTAACCTAACCATTGGATCGCATTGGATGTAATGGGCTATTTGTACACTCGGTTTAATTCTAAGGTAAAATTAAACAGAAATTAAAATTATTGAATTAATTGTGTTGTTTCTATGGTTGGCGACTTACCTACAATTGCTGTGTTTGATTTTACTTTACCATAGAGTTACCTTTCAACTTTTTTTTCTTTTCAAGGTTCTTTTCAAAAGATTTTACTCATTAAAGCTAAAATTTAAGACGAGAAAGCTAAAAGAAGGTGTCCTTTATTTCTTTAACCTTTATGTGACTGGATGGGTACCCGGGTACCTTTTGCAGTTTGAAGCATTCATATTTTTTGTGTTCAATATCGTTGAGTTTGGAAATTTTGTAACATCTCTGAGCTTGTTTTGTACTATATTTTGTTATATTATTTTGATTATTATTATTAATTTTATTATGAGAAAATGACGTCCAAAATTATGTCACTCTTTAATGACGATGTAGGTACCTGGGTATCTTTATAAGTTATATATGAAATTAGATAGGAATTGTAGTAATAAAAATAAAATTAAATTAAAGCAATTAAATTTGCAGTGCTTAGAGCCAATTTCATAATAAAAGTTAGCAGGGCATTAAAATTTAAAAGGAGACAGAACAAAACTGATAATTTTTATTGTTCTGTTTTGTCTTAAGTCGCCTTTTAAATATTAATGCCCTGTTAACTTTTATTATGAAATTGGCCTTTAGTAATTTGTCAACTACTTATTATGCTTTTGTTTACATGTGCTAAAAATTATAAAAGTTATTTATATTTGAAAATTGAATTTTCATTGTTATGACTATTTTAATTTAATTATTGAAATTTAAGAAATAGAAAACTTCCATGGCTAATAATTGTAAACTAAACAATAGGAATGTCCGAGTTCTTTTGCGAGTAACTGCATCATTTAAACAATTTGTAATTACAATAATTATTATTTATCTTACTTCATTTTCCGCAATCTTGGTTTTCGAAAAGATCCGTGACTTGGTCCAGTAGACTCATTATGAGACATCCTAGTTGAAATTATAAATTTAATTTTTATAATAACTGAAAATACTTGTAATTTTTAACTAAAAATCAGATAGGTCTATATGATCTAACCTTTCTAGGCATAAAGCACAATAAAAATATAGTCTTACTACTATAGTTAGCGGTGTGCGATTATTAAATTTCATAATCGATTTTTGTCGATTTATCGATTATAAAAAATTATGGATTTATAATCGATTATTCACCTATAATCGATTATTTCGACGTACCAATGTTATACTTAATTTGAATTATAAAAAAATTTAATAAGCAAGATATTTTTTATTAATTTACAATTTATTTGATTTATTTACGTTTTGGAACATAGCTGGAATTCATGGACATTAAAATTAGTTGTTCTGAATAATATTGTTGTTCTAATAACATCGAATTTCCTTACCTGGGGGGTATTCCATACGCAGCGAGCAAGTCGTTTTGAGGTTAGGTATATATATATATATAAATATACAATAATGGAGACTAATGAAATTACAAGTGCGCTAAAGCTATTGAAAAAAGAAGAATTAATTGAATTATTAATTTATGGACGTTTACCGGAGAAATGGCAGAACAATGCGACTTTGTCCGAATTTGCAAACTCATTACATGGCAAAGCACGTGGTACTTGCGTCGACTTGGAACGCGACTTGCTTATACATAGTTTGAAAGAACAAATTAATGTGTTGAAAGATCTAATAACCGAAAAATCTCTGTGCAACAAATTACTGCTCGATAAGATCGAGACAATCGAAGAATCGCGTAGACGCGAAATTAACAGTGGGCTCCCTGCCTTAAATGAAATCTTAGATCGGCAACCGTCAATACAGACTATGGAGGGTAGAGGTAAGGAGGACAATCTCATATGGCTGTTTTATTCTAAAAGTGGCCACTGAAAAGCACTAAATAAGGTTTCAGAAAACGGCCAGAATGGCGCTGGCGTACCGAGAGGGTATGGTTTGAACTATGGAAGGTAGATGACTCTATATTGCATTAGCTGAGAATTAAACTTGAATAATAAATATAAACTCCTCGCTTGACATAAAAAGTTTCATTTATCAAGATTGTGTAAAAAGCAATAAATTAAAATACTACAAAATTGTTTATAAAAGTTTAATAAAATATAAATTGAACATTTTTATTAATCTTTCAAACCCTGGCCTGGAAAAAAGACAATGACGGCAATATGTTCCATAGTTTAAAAACCATACCCTCTTGGTACACCAGCGCCATTCTGGACACTTTCTGAAACGTTAATTACTACTATTTGAAGGACACTTTTTGTACACAGAGATTGTCCTCCTTACCTCTACCCTCCATAATACAGACAAACAAAACTAGCGAAGCTAACCTTAAAACTAGTAATAATAAACTGTGTAATAAACGTAAGGATGGGAAAGTAATGGTTTCACCGAAGAACAATGATGTGACAATAAGAACTAAATCTACTGATGTTAAAGCTACCGCTTTACCCATATATAGCGTCAATAGTGAACAAGTTGCGAATGGTATAAAGGAAGCCCTTATTCAAGTTGGTAAAAATGGGGTAGTCGATAGCACGAAGCAGCATAATCAAGAAGCGTTAGCGTCCAACGTTAGCAATCAAGGTGATGTATTGTCTAATATTAATATTATTAATAATGATAACGAATTTAAGGTTATTCATTATGGAAGACGTAAGAGTCATAATAAGAAGGTGACTGTGGGCTCCTCGGAGGGTACGGCTGATTTCTGTGGTGTCAACAAGAAATGCTGGTTGCATATCAGTCGTGTTTCATCTCAAACAACTGAAAAAGCGATATTGTCATATTTAAATTCAAAATTTCCAAATAATCACAACTTTACTTGTCAGATTTTAGGTTCATATGATAAAGTTTCTTCTTTTAAAGTAAGTGCTGACTTCACACTCTGTGAAACGTTACTCAAAGCGGAATTTTGGCCGAAAGGCATAATGATTCGTCGTTTTGATTTTTTTCGTGGACCAAAAAGTGCACAAACCTCTAACTAATATTGATTTGATACCATCGGTCGACAATATCCACATAAACAATTCACATAAACAAGAGAAGGTTCTTCAAATCTTTTTTCAGAATTGTGGGGGATTGAGGACTAAATTCCTTGATGTTAGCAATAATGTTAATTCATGTTCGTATGACATAATCATTTTTGTTGAAACTTTCTTAGACGACAACATTTTGTCTAGCGAATTACAGTTTTTAGATTTCAATATCTTTCGTTGTGATAGATCCATAAATTCTAGTACTAAAACTAGGGGCGGTGGTGTGTTAATTGCAGTCCGTAGAAGCCTTGAAAACTGTATTTCTATTGCGACTGAAAATAGTATTGAAACTGTATTTGTTCGGATTGGTGATATTATTCTTGGTGCGGTTTATATCCCACCTGATTCGAATGTTCAAGCCTATGATGATTTCTGTGATATTATTGACAATATTGCTAATCATTATCCATTTTCTAAATTTATTATTTGTGGTGACTTCAATCTACCACGAGCCACATGGACGAAGGAAGGTTCTGCTACCTGCATCTCAACAAATAAATGTTCCAAGACACAGTCAATCTCTGATGGTATGTTCCTGCATAATCTTCTTCAGCGTAACCTAATACCCAACAGTCGTGGCGTGCTTTTGGATCTAGTTTTTACTAACATTGTAAATACTTCTGTCAGTTCTTCAGATGACCCATTATCTAATACGTCAATTCATCATATAGCATATACCATTACCATTTCGACTACTGTTTCAAAATCAACCTTACATTTTGACAATATTATACCCGATTTTAAATCTGCCAATTTTGAAGCAATCAACTCTCATCTACTTGAAGTTGATTGGTCAGTGATTTTAAACTCAAATGACATCAATGTTATCGTAGATCAATTCTACGAAAAGTTATCGGACATCATTAAAACATTTGTGCCTTATAAGAAAATTATTGCATCCAAGTATCCAATTTGGTTCACCAAAGAATTGATTCAGTTGATTATAAACAAGAAAGTTACCCACAAGAAGTTTAAGGAAACTAAATGTTTAACTGAATATCATAAGTTTTGTGTACTACGGGATAAGGCTAAACTTCTTACTTCTGCACTCCATCGTCACTATATTGATAAAACCGAAGAAGCCATTGCTAATGATCCTCAAGTATTTTGGCGATATATTGATAACTGCAAAAAAGTAAGGGATTATCCTTCTTCTATGTTTCTCGATAGTGAATTCTCCAACTCGGGTCAAGAGTGCGTTGATTTGTTTGCCAAGCAATTCTCCACCGTTTATTGTGAAGATGACGATAATGATGTTCATTATGATGCGATTGATGGGATCAGCTGCGACAGTTTGAACGTGACAATTACTGATGTTTTTGATGCAATCGGAAGCCTACCCGATAGTCTTAGTTCTGGACCCGATGGTATTCCTTCCTTTTTTATTAAGAAGTGTCAATATTCTCTCTCGACTCCCATTTATAATATATTTTTATTATCGTTAACTACTGGTCAGTTTCCTAGTATTTGGAAAAGAAGCTTCGTAACTCCTATTTTTAAGAAAGGCAATCGCTGCGATATCAAGAATTATAGAGGTATTTCTATTCAATCGACCATTCCTAAATTACTGGATAAATTGGTTGCAACTCAACTTCTGTCTGCTAGTAAAGATCACATAATAGCCGAACAACATGGCTTTTTTCCAGGCCGTTCGACTACTACAAACTTGTTATCGTTTGTATCGGATGTAGTTGAATCATTTGAAAATCGCATGCATGTGGACGCTGTTTACACTGATTTTTCAAAGGCGTTTGATCGTGTACACCATAAAGCTCTCCTGTCGAAACTATCCTCTCTAGGTTTTAGTACGTTGGTAGTTAAGTGGATTCGTAGCTACCTAGTTGGTAGGGAGCAAAAGGTACGGATTAAGAATTTTATCTCAATTGATATCTCTGTATCGTCTGGAGTTCCGCAAGGTTCCCATTGTGGTCCGATTCTATTTCTCATATTTATCAATGATATAGGTAAATTTATCAAACACTGTTTGTATCTCCTGTTTGCAGATGATCTTAAAATTTACAAATCAATCAAGTCTATTTCAGACTGCTGGTTAGTACAGGTAGATCTTGATAACCTTCATCGGTGGTGCCAACATAACAAACTATATTTAAATTTCGATAAGTGCTCGGTAATCTCATACTCCAAACTTAGTGTTGACGAATTTGATTACAATATTGATGGTAATGTACTCAATCGTGTCATTGAGATCGATGATTTAGGTGTTCGACTTGATAGTGGCTTAACATTCAAGAATCACATTGCAAAAATTTGTGGTAATGCCTTACGCACCTTAGGTTTTATTCGTAGACAAAGCAGGCATTTTTCTGCTGAAACAGTTAAAACGCTGTACTTTTCTCTTGTAAGGTCCCAATTAGAATACGCTTCATGTATATGGTCTCCGTTTTACCAAGTCGACATCGACAGACTTGCTGCAGTTGAACGAAAGTTCCTTAAATACGTTCACTTTAAGTGGGGACGTACTCTGGAGGAATTCAACAGTTCAAGTTGCCTCGTTGCTTGTAATACGAAATCATTAGAATATAGACGCAAAATCGCAGACTTATGTTTTACCTTTCGTTTGATTAATGGAAAGGTAGACTGCCCACGTTTGTTGAATTATTTCGTACCGTATATATCTTCACACGATACTAGACACAAGAATGCCTTTGCCACTGATGTGCACCCGACTAATTATGGCCTTCATAGTCCTATTCCAAGAATAATTCGGTTAGTCAACAGACTTAATGGACAGGAATGGTTTGATCTGCATCAAACATCATTGACTAAGTTCAAGAAGGACATCATGTGGAACATGGATGTAACGTTTTGTAACTAGGTCCGATAGTTATAGTTAGCCGTTGCTATATGATGGTGCTTTTTTGTAATTATTGTGTAGTAATTTCGTTTTGTATATGTTTTTGTTTAATATTTAAATTGGTGTATCCGTAGATATAAATAAATAAATAAAATAAATAAATGTTCAGATGCCAACGAATTCCTTAAATCGGTAACAATTTGGCCTCCACGGCTAAAAAGTCGTTCTGAAGCAACACTTGTTCCTTGAATGCATAAATATTTTTGTGCCAAAACTGCCAGTAGCGGAAATAATTTTCAATTAGATTTCCACCACTCGAGTGGATTATCTTCTAATTCGAGTTCTGTAAAAGCCAAATACTGTCCATTTCTTCATCTACTTTTTCTTCTGGTGTTTTTGGTCTGTTTGGACAACTTTTACCGAGCAGTGCAGCAATCGCCGTTGTTCTTCTTTTTTCTTGCTGCTGGCTCCTCTGTTGAAGATTCTAAAAGCTGCGCTATTTCAAATAGTTCCGTTTTGATCAATTCTGAAGAATTTAGCGAAAAATTCTTAAAACGTGGATCCATAAATGTGATTTTTTCCAAAACAGTTTTGTCCCCGTATCTCTTAGCCAATGATTTATTTATTATTGTTTTGATATTGTCAGAATCTTGTAAAATTTGAATTTCGTCGGGATCGGATTCGGAGTTCAAAATTGGATAGCCTTTGAGTAATTGGTGATATTAACGAGGCTGTCACATACTCCTCTCCAGCTAAATTATTGGAGATATCTTCTAATGACTTCAGAACTGTAACAACCTTGTTTAATATTTCTAACTCAAATGGCAATATATTTTCCCATTTCATAATTATTTAATAAAAGAACCAGCACATTATGTTGTTCTATGGCAGTCTCGATTAAATGTAACAAAGACCACCATCTCGCAACACATTTGATTATTTTCATAATCGATTATTTTTCAATTGATTATTTCCATAATTGATTATTTCTATAATTGATTAATCGATTGTTATTAATTAACATAATCGATTATACGCGCACCCCTAACTATCGTAGATAATTATAAACTTATCATAGGCGCGGATGGGTGCATTAGAAGGTGTTTTATTTCTGAGTCACATAAAGGTTAAACGAAAGAAAAAAATGGGTGCATTTTGTTTATCAAAACATGTAGTGGCGTACCTCAAAAATGCAAAATTGAGATACTCCATTTTTATACTCAAATTTTCCTTACTTTCTTTTTACTTACTTTTATAAATAAATCTACTAATCTATATGTGGTTACCACATAATGTACACATTAAGGTCATCCCCTTAATTACTACCGTAAAAGTCATACTTATTATTAAATTATGAAAGCTGAGATACAACTTTCGATGAACAATTTTTTTTACGTTAATAATAATTATTAATGTTATTAATTATTAAACAATTATTGTTATATATAGACTTTGATTTACAAATAAAATGATGATGCATTTTAATACATTTTTTAATTTTCAGGGTTTATAATACTGACTATTTAAAAGCACATAAAGCACACATCGAGGAAGATGGACTTGCTTATGCAGAAAAAGACGAGATGTAGTGTAAATTATCAGAGGTGTTTATAGAATTTGATAAAGCCTGTTTATGGATGGTTTATGGAACATTGGCTGGATATAAAACATTAACGGTTTGTGACATTTAATATTTGAAGTTTTCAAAATTTTTATAAATTATTATTTTGTAAATAAATTATTTTACTTTGACATCGTTAAGAATTTTAGAAAATGATGTAACTACACTCATTTAATATTTTGCAACTGACGTCTTTGTAAATGACAGTATGCAATTGGCTTTGTTTTGAGTTTTTAAGTTAATTCGTTATGAACTTTTGAATTTATGGTTTTTAATTTGTACTCCACTCAGTGTAGAACAACGATTGGAAAATTGACCAAAATGATGTACAGGGTGGCTCAATTTCGATCCCTCTTATGGGGAAATCGGTAACCATTGGAAATATCGAAAAATGGATGGCGCATCCTCGATCTCTTTTTTTGAGAAAAGCCCAATGGACAAAACCGGAGTTGGCTATCTTCTTTTGTTTTCGAGTTATAGCCAAAAATCCGATTATTGGACTTTTTGATAAATGTCGATATCTCGGTTGTTTTTGAAGTTTTCAAAAAAGTGTTAACACTTTCTTCAGGCACTTTTTTAAGGGCAACAAAATGGGCTAGAGAGATTTTAAATATCCTAAGTTAGTTTCCGAGTTATAATATAAAGTTGTGTTTTTTTAAATAGAAACCATAGTTGATTGTGATATTTTTGAATAGCATTTTTTATCCTCTTTTCAATGATTTATAACATGTGGGGTCTATTATTACGGGTTCATCCCATTTTCATAAAAAATATAATAAAAATAAAAAATATCAAAAAATTAAATATGATATTTTCCAAAATTGCTATTTAGTAATTCTTTAACAATTCTGGAATTATGGGGTGGTGCACCATCTTATTGGTAATACAAATATCTTCTTTCCAGCAAGGGTAGATTATCCAAATACTCTTCAACAAAATGTTTGTTTAAGAGTTTATAATATCGTTGGCCATTTAGATTTTCTCTATACGTATAATATACTAAAACATGATTGCCAACTACATAGAGCACACCACACACTAAAACCGAACCGTCCTTGCATTTGGACGTCAACAGTACGGTGAGGATTAACATCAGGCCAATAGTGTTCGTTATGCCTGTTAAGTATACCAGCACTGCTAATGTAAGCTTCATCTGTCCAAATCACACATTTGAAGGAATTTTCATCTTGTTGACATATTAGCCCATACCAATTACAAAATTCCAACCGTCTCTGAGCATCTCCTGGTTGTAGGTAATGTTGTTTTCGTATTACATAAGGCCTGAATTTATGTTTTTTTAGTATCTGCAAAGCTTTACATCTTGAAATTCCTGATTCAGTTTCAATTTGACGACTCGAAACTGAAGGATTTTGAACTACAGCTGCAATTACATTAATGACAGTTTCTTGAGCATCTTGAATATTATAATTTCCTGATCTAGGCATGTTAAAATTTCCATAATTAGTAAGATTTCCTTTGAATCTATTAAAAATACTGATCTCTGGTTGTCTTATTTCAGGATAACTATTGAAATATGCTGCACTTGCAAGACGAGCATTATTATTAATGTTAATGAAGCATTCCAACATATCAAATTTTTCAAAGTTTTCATAAGCCATTTTATATTTACGTAAAATGACCAGTAAATAATAATATATTATTATAATTAATAATAATTATTATTATTATTATAATTAATAATAATTATTATTATTATTATAAGTAAGTAATAATGATTATTTAATATAACAATGAAACAATGACAGCAATTCCCCAACAATTAAACAAACATTAGCCTACTATAAAACATGTGGTGAAAATCTTTTAGGTGCCAATTTGGTAGTGTTTTGTTTTGAAAAGTTATGTATTGAAAACAATAAGATCTTTAGTTTGAATAGTTACTTTAATTTTTGTTACGTGCTTCAATTTTTTTAGTGATTTTTTTATTAAAAATGTTATTATCATATTTAATTTTTTGATATTTTTTATTTTTATTATATTTTTTATGAAAATGGGATGAACCCGTAATAATAGACCCCACATGTTATACATCATTGAAAAGAGGATAAAATATGCTATTCAAAAATATCACATTCAACTATGGTTTCTATTTAAAAAAACACAACTTTATATTATAACTCGGAAACTAACTTAGATATTTAAAATCTCTCTAGCCCATTTTGTTGTCATTAAAAAAGTGCCTGAAGAAAGTGTTAACACTTTTTTGAAAACTTCAAAAACAACCGAGATATCGACATTTATGAAAAAGTCCAATAATCGGATTTTTGGCTATAACTCGAAAACAAAAAAAGATAGCCAACTCCGGTTTTGTCCATTGGGCTTTTCTCAAAAAAAGAGATCGAGGATGCGCCATCCATTTTTCGATATTTCCAATGGTTACCGATTTCCCCATAAGAGGGATCGAAATTGAGCCACCCTGTACAATCATAAGTGTTGTATTATGAAAATGAAAGGACGGTTATTTCGATTGAAATGCACAATTTCCAATCGAGTTCACATTCATAATATAGAATTGTTGACAAACTCGAAAATCCAATTTTTTTCTGGGTTACATTATGTGAGTTAATTTATTATATATTTATACAGTCTATTGCAAAACTCGTTAAGTCCACTTTAGTAAATTTTATAGGAAAAGCAAAAAGCTATTTGGCTCACTTAGCCCAATATTTTTGAGCACAATTATTTAGGTGGAGACATGCTTAATTTTCAATTCCTTGACCTTTTTAGGTTGGATATTGCCATATTCTTTATATTATTCAAGTTTGAATTTGGCACTTAACTAGTTTTGCTGCGATATTATGGATTTGATGAGTTTTGTTGTGACATAATGTGGATTTTACAAGGATTGCCCAGAAACCAGAAAGGAGAACGACAAGTAATAATATAACAAAACAAAAAAATTTTTCGACGTCTGCCAATTTCTCAGGTTTTACCGGAATGCCCCTTGGAATTCTTTTTGGTTCAGTAAATGTCGCTTTTGTAAAATCTTTCACCCCTCAATGTTATAACGCCTTTTGAATTTTTTCTAATACGAACCGTTTTGCTTCTTTGAATTTGAAGTGCCATGATGACACCGCCTTTAACATACTTTTAGACAATTGCTTCCAATCTTTTATTTCCATGTCTTTTAATTTGATTACTGTACCGCGTTCCTTAAAAATTGTAACGTATTCTTCCTGATCAATCATCACTGGATTCTTTTTCAACTTTTTTACTATTTGCCCAAATACCCTGTCAGATGGCAGAAAACTGTGACCCGTCATGGGAAAAATTAATTCAATTATTTTTATATTTGCCGGGGCTATCTTACTAAGAAAATATTGACACATTCCAATCACAATAGAATTCCGGTTTTGACCACCGAAGCCATCGGCGCATAGCCTTATTTTGGAAAAAGGCTTAAGATCTGTTGATGACATACGATGAAAGACAGCGGATGCGATTTGATTGGCACCGTTTTGGTATTCATTCTCTGTCTATATATAAATAAACACACTGTGTTTATTTAGTCCAGTATGGGAAGAGCTTTTGTTTTTGTGTGAGGGCCATATTTGTTTTGCAATGCGCGGCATTTTTTGCAATTTTAAGGGTTTACTACAACTGAAATATTTCAGCTCTTATTTGTCCTATCGAGATGGGAAAAAAATGAAATTGTTTAAAAAGAAACGGACTACAATATTACTCTTTACATATTTTTACTTAAAAACAATCCTAAAGGGTAAAATTACAGCATCAATTCTTATCAGGTTTTTTAAGAAAATGCCATTTTTGAAGGGAAGTTTATGCATGAAAGGAAAAATCTCAATGTTAAATTTTTTTTTTACAAATAAATGGTAACCAGATGAATGCACACACCAAATATCAACCCTAAGATTTACTCCCCTTTTCTTTTAAAAAATTTCAAAGTTTGAAAATTTAACAAAACAGTGATATTTGGTACTAAATATCTCTGGTGGGGGACCACATAAAAATCTGAAATTTTATGTTATAAGAGTACTGTATACCTACAAAAAAATTTGAGTTTGAGATTTGACTACAAGCCCGACATTTTACAATCACAAAATGTACACGTTTTAGTGAACGTAATTGCTTTTTTCAAGGACGGTGTTGTCCGGACACAGATGATATGCATATCTTCGTTGAGCTATGTAAGCTGTTCCCAAAACAAGATCATATCATAAATATGTTCCAATGAATGACAACATGATAAAGTGTTACCATACCTCACTTTCTGAGGTTTTTGAGAAGGTGCAGGTGTCAAAACCCTTAAGAAATTCGAGAAATCACTCAAGTTTTTAACATCACAGCTATAGTTGAAGAATATTTGCTTACATTTTACGAAGAAATTTCTGCTTTACATTTAATTTATTTGAGTTTTTGTTCCTATTTATGTGCTTTTATGTTTTATGTAATACTAATTGATTTTATTTGGTATAAAAATCATTAATTTCTTTGCCATTTTGTGATTGTAATATCTCGAGCTTGTAGTCAAATCTCAAACTCTATTTTTACTTTCCGAACTCCTTAGTAAGGAAAGTATTGTTTTTGTAAGTAATGCCATTATACAGTACTCTTATAACATAAAATTTCAGATTTTATATCTCACCAGAGATATTTAGTAGCAAAAATCACCGTTTTGTTAAATTTTTAAAAGAAAAGAGGAGTAAAGCTTAGGGTTCATATTTGGTGTGTGCATTCATCTGGTTATCATCTTTTTGTAAAAAAAAATTTAATATTGAGATTTTTTCCCTTTATGCATAAACTTCCCTTCAAAAAAGGCATTTTCTTGAAAAACCTGATAAATTGAGGCTTCTATTTTACCCTTTAGGATTGTTTTTAAGTAAAAATATGTAAAGAGCAATATTGTAGTCTGTTTCTTTTTAAACAATTTCATTTTTTCCCATCTCGATTGGACAAATAAGAGCTGAAATATTTCAGTTGTCGTAAACCCTTAAAATTGCAAAAAAAATGCCGCGCATTGCAAAGCAAATATGGCCCTCACACAAAAACAAAAGACAATATAATTGAAATAATGGTCGAGCGACAAGATTGGACCACTTGATATGGAATGACCCGTCTTATATTTTGAAGTTATTAATGAAATCGGTTTGTACGCACAGGGATCGTTTTTTAAATCACTTTGTTCGAGCAGGTTTACACTGCACCTGAGTTTGTTCGAGTAGGAACTGCTCGAATAATTTGTGCAATTATAAATCACGCTAATTAATATGAGCACGAATCTCATTAATTTGATCGAAACTGCTCAATTTTTAATCGAGTTGATCTTCATAATATTATAGAAATTTGAATATACTCGTAATTTGAAAGAAGTGGAGATAATTATATGCATACTATTCACTTAAATATGTGGAAATCGTGAAAATGACAGCATTAATCTTATTTTTGAGGTGTTTAAAGTACATTAATAATGATATGTTTTACTAATTTTAAATTTGTTTTAGATTTTATAAGACTGCCACTAGCAGCCCGAAGATACAAACCAACGGGAAGAAGATGCATAGGCTGACCGAGAAAGAGATAGGTGCCGGAACAGGCAACATAGCCTAATCCAAGAAGCGAAGAAGAAGAAGACTTTATACCAAATTGAATAATGCAGTGCAGAAAGTTTGTAGAAGAAATAATCGAGAAATTATGTATAGAATAATATATATTTATTTATAGAAATTTATCGAGATGAAGTTTAATCAATGGATTTGCTGTGTTTCAAAACGAATGGTCAGTATTATTTATAGAACATTATGCCAGGCTGATATTAATTCATGACCTTAAATGAAAGCGCTTCATTTTTAGCAGTATTTGCCATTCAATTATATTTCCATAGCTTATTCTGTTGCGTTAATTGAAAAGGGCTTATTGACATTTTTGGTAATTTTATAATGGAAGAATATGATTTTCATATTATATGTCGTTATATAACGACAACATTTTTTTGCATTTTATAGTTTTGACCATTAGAAACATAACGTGAGCTTTTTTACCAATAACAAAGTTATATAGTCCATATAATAAAATTTCAACAAGTGAAATTGGCCCTTTTAACAATTAAACAAATTGCATGGGCTTTCTGTGCACTTGAAGCTTGGATTCGTTTTTTTTTTTTCAAGTAAATTTGCTATGGACATTGATGGCTGCCTTTATCTGATTTTTTATTATGCAATTTGTTTGTATACATATCAATTCAGGTGTGGTTGTTTTCATAAATGACGTTCATAAATGACAGTTCGTAAGCAATTCACTTTTGCTTTTGTGTTTTTAAGTTATTCGTTATGAACATTTGAAAAATCTTTTCTAATTTGTCGTTTTTAATCTATTCTAGATTAAAGAACATTAAAGATTAAAGAACAACAATTGGAAAATTTACCAAAATGAAGGACAATTAATTGAGTTACTGCATGTGAAAATGAAAGGTTAGTTTTATTTATATAATGTTATGCCAAAATGACATTAATTTAAGCACACGTCCCATTAATTAGATTAAAATTTTCAACTGAGTTGACTCATAAAATACCTAGTTGTGTCATATGTTCCGTTACATTTAAAGTACAACTTATGGAATTTAGTTGACGTTAATGGTGGTTTGAAGAGGTACACTTGTAGGTAGCAAACGTTTATTAGTCGATGTTTACGATTTAATTTCATGAAGTATCGGCTTGTAATGGTTGCGTTACATAACTTAAGTAAAGCAATAATTAAAATTTTTAATTTGTCTTTGACGCTTGCATACTTTGGAACTCCTCTTAGGAGCTGTGAGAATATATCCTATCGTTCAGCTTCTTAAATGTTTTTCAACTATAAAATTTTTTTCGGCTGTAAAATTATTATTTTTATGGTCAAGGTTAACATGTCTCAAACATTTCCAACGTCTGTGATGGTTTGGTAGGGAGTATCTTTTGCAGGAATGGTACAGTTACAATTTTGTAGAAAAGGTGTTGCAACATTTTTTCCATTCTATCAACCAATGCTAGATGAGATAATAGATCCTTTTAATAAATAATAACACTCGGTTCGGTGGCAAGTCTTGGATTTTCCAACTAGATTTGGCATTTGGCACAAAGTATATACGATGCGCAATTATAAATTGTGGTCTGCACTCGAAGATATCGTCAGCAGCAAGTACCATAAAAATATCTAGCTGCTAAATCGTAATTTAACGAAGATAGAAGCATCGTTACCGATGGAAGGGAAAGGTAATCATTTTAAATGAGTTAAAATGTAAAATATTCGTTTCAATAAAATGGATTTTTAAAATTATAGAAATTTTTATTTTTAAGTTTAAATTTACTCCCAAACATTTCACAGAACATATGACACAATTAGGTAAAAATGTCTACACAGTTTTCCGGCAAATTTTGTTTTGTTTTTGGTTACTTGATGCGAGTTAATTAATTATGTTTAATTAAACAATAAAACGAAAATAAATTGTGTTATCTTTTTGTACAATCATAGTTCGATTAACTTACCACCTAGCAAATTTTCGAAATATGTATTTAAATAACTGTCAACTTGGCAAGTTTCGAAAAGGTGGTGGTGATAATATGTATGAAGAAAATTATAGAGCGCGTAATTCTTTCAAGAAAGATTTTTCTTATTTTGTGTTACTTGTTTTCAATTTCAGGGTGCATAAAACCAACCATACGAAACCGATACAGACTCGAAGCAGATGTACTTGCTTATATAGAAAAAGACAAGATTTGGTAGAAATTACTTTGTAAATGATCACAGGTGTTTGCAACTTTCGATAGCACCTTTTAGATCTGTTTGGAACTTGGATAACGATTTAAGGGAGATTAACTCCTTGGAGAATATTCAAGGTTTGTGACTTTATACTTGGTTCTTACAAATTAACTGCTATTTGTAATTTGCATGCATTTAAAGTTTTTAATATTTTGCAGTTTAATAAGTACTGTCATTAATTTAAGCTTTGTTTACATATAGAGGCTGCCATCTAACGTCGAAAGTTGAAAGCATTATATAGGTTTCTACATGCACGGCTGATGACAATAAAGTGAAGTGAGTAACAAGACACATGCTTCGAATATTTATCGGTAGGTGGCGCTGATATCATTATAAATTACAAGTGACGTTTCGTGAATGACAGTTCGTAAGCAATTCTGTTCTGCGTTAGATGTGTTTTTAAGGTATTCTTCGTTATGAACTTTTGTAAAATCTTTTCTAATTTGTGGTTTTTAAATTTATTCTAGGTTTCATAAGAAATGGCATGGTGCAGTGTTAGACAACAATTGGAACATTGACCAAATGAAGGACAATCGATTGAATTGCTGCATTTGAAAATGAGAGGTTAGTTTTATTTCTATAATGTTATGCCAAGATGACATTGCTTTGAACACACATCCCATTAATTGGATTTAAATTATCAACCTAGTTGATTGGTAAAATATCTAATCGTGTTATAAGTTCCATTACGTTTAAAATACCACTAGTTTTAAATACAATTTATGGAATTTAACTCACATTAATGGTGGTTTGAAGAGGTACACTACTTGTAGGTAGCAAACGTTTATCAGTCGATGTTTTAATTTCAAGAAGTAAATGTGAAACGAGATGTTCATAACTTGGACAAAGCAATAATTTTAATTTCCATTTGTCCCTTGCAATTATTTTGAATTCTTCTTAGGAGTTGTAAGAATATATCAAATCGTTGGGCTTCGCTTGTTAAATATGTTTTAACAGTAATATGTTTATCGCCTGGTGTTAAAACATCGTCCTCAGTCTACCAACCAATGTGAGATGAGGTAGTAGAACTTGTCAATAACAACTTGTTTTCGGTGGCAAGTCTTGGATTTTCCAACAAGATTTGGCAGAAAGGGAAAACTGAAAGTTTTGAAAATTGTGTCCAACGTAAATATATCAAGTTATCAAAACTCGAAAACAAACATCAGGTATATAAAGCCCATTTGCACACATCAAAATCAGTTAATCAGATACTACTTATAGTAGTGGTGTAAATCGATTACCCATTTTAGTTAATTATTTATAATAAGCAAAATTGTAATAAGTACTAATAAAGCACAAAGTGACAAATATTCTGTTTGGTTCCATGCCCGCAACAATACTCGATAATATCGCCTTTTTAAATTTTAATAATACAAAAGTGAACAAATCCCTATATATTTTTTATTTTACAGAGTTTAGAAGACTGTGCGAGAAGGATGAACTTTTCTGTGTAGAAGAAATCATGAGGATTATAGAGGACGGAAAACACGTGGACAATGTTGGAAACTTGAAAGTGTAAAATTGGATTGTTTCATTTTCCACAAAAACGGCTTGATTGGTACGGAATACCGTCAGGGTGGGACAACTCGATGCGAATTAAAAGGTAGGTGTAGTTTAATTTTTTGTATCGACAGATAGCTATTTATTTCTATCTAAAATATTTGAAATTTTAATTGAATTTGACAATATCGAACGAACAAAATGTAAATGGAAATAACAACATTAAACCTTGTTGGTTAAAAACAAATAAAAATTGAATCCGAATTAACAATAGTCAATATTATGTCACATGTCAAACGTGTGCAGCTTGTTTTGGAGGCTTTCAAATTAAATTTACACTTTACTATCGCTTTTCCAGAAATTCTTACCAATTTTAATTTGTTCTAGATTTCGTAGCAAATGGAATAGCGCAGTCCAGAAAGTTTATTGGAGGAATAACCATTGGAAAAATTATCAAAGTGAAGTTCAATCGATGGGTTTGAAAGTGGAAGGTGAGTTTTATTTGTACAATATTCTCCCAGGTTGATATTCGCGTACGAACTCCATTAACTCATTTATTCAGTTGCCGGTATTTTTGCTAGGTATTGTTAAAAAGGCTAAAATCACTTCTTGTACTTCACATTAGATATTGGCCTACGCCTACGGGATATCAATTCTATTAGTGACAATAACAGACAAGATGTTATTGCTAGTGGCATTTTTACCAAAAACAAGAGTTTTTCAAAGAAGTGCAACGGTAAAATACAATAAATACCTGAAATGCGACATTGGCCCTTTTAAGAATAAACTGCAGATCATTCTGATTGTCTTAGGAAGGTTCGATATCAAGTGGTGCAATTCGGTCGCTCAACCATTTCAAAATAAATTGATTTTTTTATTGTCTTTTGTTTTCACACGATTGCCATATTTGTTTGGCAAGGTGCAGTGTTTCTAGTATTTCAAACGGTTTACAGTAACCGAAAATTCTCATCTACTTAATTTATCAATGTGAGATTAAAATATATTTGTTTACTAATAAATGGACTACAGAATTGATCCTTATCTATTTTCACCTACAAGTTATCGTAATGGGCGAAAATTCATTCTACTTGTTTATTTCTTTTTCTAACAACGCGTCATATGTATGGGATAGTTTTTGAAGGAAGTTAATATTTTTTTTACAAAGAGATTGGCCTCTTATTGGTATACCAAATATCATCTGTGAGATTTATACCCTTTTTATTTCTAAAACTAGTTCAGGTTTGTAAATTCCACAAAATGGCACTTTTTAATGCTAAATATCGTTGGCAGGAGACCCGATAAAAATTACATTTTTAAAATTTTGTCCCAAAATAATAATAGTATATTATCGGCCAAAATTTTAGATTTTTATCTGGTTCCCCATCACAACTGTTTAGCATTGACAAGTAGTGTCATTTTGTTAAAATTCCAAACTTTGAAAAATTAAAAAAAGAGATGTAAATCTTTGAGTTGATATTTAGTATACCAATACAACTAGATTCAATTACTGTATTTAAAAAATTAACATTTGGACACTTTCCCCCTTCCTGTAAAATCTTTCCCATAAATATGCTATACTTTCAAGAAGAAGTAAACATGTAGAGTAAACTTTCATCCTTTAAGATTGCATTTAGTCAAAAATGTGCAAAGAGAAGTCTTGTAGCTCATTTATTTTTCAACACTACTGCGTTTAGTCCCACGTTGTAAGAAAGAAAACTCGGGGCTAAGATATTTTAATTTCCACAACTGCTTCAAAATGTAAAAATGTGCTGCACCTTGTCAGATAATTATGGCAACCACGTGCAAACAAATGACAGTAAAATTTAAATATAGGTAATTTTTAACTACCGATGTGTTACACTAGTTATACTACTCAAAACAAGCATTTTGTTGGAATAGTTAAGCGAACTGATTGAATCACTTGTTATGGAATGATCCTAAAATAAAGCACATGCTTTTCGTGCAGTTACGGTTCACACTGATAACTGCTTGTATTGGAATGCGAGTTGAACTACCAGATGTAAACCCCCATTGTTTGTATTTGACAACGATATTGAATTTTTGGCTTTGCAAGTTGGAAATTGATTAGGAAATTGAATAAAAAAGATTTGTAATTTTCTTATAAGCAGGTGTAATATAAAGTCTGCACTTTTGCAACTTATGTGGTATATCGGCAAAGGTGCATAATGTTAAATATCAAGCCAAAATCATAGGTGGATAAAAACAGCTGTGGGTCAGAATAGTGTTATTGTTGATGAAAGCTTCTTTTGATTGATAAATCGTCAGAAAGATTGCTTTAGATTGTAGCATTTATTATTAACATTACTTTAATACAATTCTGACCGAGGGGTTGGTCTTATTATTTAGCAATAAATAAAAAAGAGTAAAGTACAATAATTTTTCTTGTTAAATATTTTTTTAATTTATTCTGTAAGATTAATACAAAGGCGACCTCCTACCATGGTTTTGGTCCGTATATGTCTCTTGAATTTTATTCCTTTTAATAGGTCGTACTTTAGATTGCATTTTATGCCACAGCCATGGCCTAGTAATTAATTGTACTTTCTATAAATTAAGACCATAACTTCAAAAAGGTCTAAGTACTAAAACTAAAAATAATTATATTTTTATTCTAAGCGAGTCTATAAACCAGATCCAATGTCATTTAAAAACGTCTATCTATCACGGAATACTAGAAAAGTAATTTTTCGATCTAGTAAAAATACATTGAATTTTTTAAATATCATTGGGCTTGGTTTATAGACTCGTTTAGAATAAAAATATAATTTTGTTGTTTTAGCTGATTGGAATCTTTCAAAGTTATAGTCATATTATTTTGCATATTTACGAAGATATTTGCAACAAATTTTATCTGGAAAGTGGAAGAATTTTTGATTTTTGTACGTAAATTAGGGAATTTATTTTTGAAACTTGAATATTATGAAAAGTTTTAATTCAATTACGTGATTAATCTACTTTAATTGCATTACTTGCTGATTATTGTATAAAACTAATGCCCGTACCTATAGTCTATGCTTGGCTAGAGGAAAACTTGAACACGACTTAAGTATGAAATCATTTATTTTGATTGCTCGATTTTGTACTCTGACTCTTATCAAGTCTGGCTCAAATCCGAGATTCGGCCGGCGAAATTTCGACAATTGATTGAATGAGAATCTGAAATTGGAAACGCATGATAATCAGTATATCACAAACTAAATCACTCGATCACTTCATTTTCATCCAATAATCAATAAGTTATGTAGTTTAAGTAGATTAATAACACGTCAAGATTTTAAAGATTTTTTGTAAGTTATTTACATGTAAGACTTAAAACATATTTCAATATCTGGAAAAGTCAAGTAATTTGTTGTTGGAAAATTTAGTGGCGACTCAATTTGGCTAATATCTTTAATTTTTTGGGACTTACACCGTGACGTGACCGTGACGAACTTTTTTTATTCGATTCCCCAAGATTAGTTGCCAACAATTTGGCTCTTACATTTTTTGTTGCATAAAACTGGTGGTACATATTCAGAATTACCAATTAGAATTTGGGAAATATGTTTGGACGTACGCCCTTCTATTGATAACATATTAAAGGTTCTAAGTCATTCTATTTGGCCTCAGCTGAGATTCTTGGAGCTTCCTGTAAATAGGTCAAGCAAATATGGTGATAAAGTATATCACCTTTTTTGTAGACCATAATCTTACAGGAAAGTTCTGGAATCTTCAGGGGTTCTTTCAGTTGTCAGAACGACCTGCAATTTTTAATGTGCCATTAAGGAAGGAGGTGTGCATCTAAATGTTTTCAAATATTCATTTGATAATTCTACATTGCAATGATTGTTTACTGCATTTTTCTGGTCTGCCTTTTATTTTTTGGTCGATTTTCAATTTTTTACTTTCACTTTGTTCATACTTCAATTGCGCATTATATTTTGTCTGTAGAAAAATTCTAAGCAGTTGCATAGATTTTCTTATTTTGAAGAAAGATTTTTCTAAGTCTTCTTTTCAATATCGGATGGTTTATGATGAAATTTTTCTATAATCGACAAATGTTTGTATGAACATAAAATGGAAAATTTCAAAGTAAGACGATGAAATCGAAAATTGGCCCCAGTAATTTGGTGAAAGAAATGCACTCAAAAGTATTTGCAATATTGCTACAGAAAACTTTGTAGAAGTTTTGCAAATTGAACAGATTAAAACATCGACCAAATAAGCTTTAAGAATTTTCTTCATTATGCAAATAATAATACTGGAAAGATTTTAAAAACTTCTCATATACTTTGAATTCCTTTGTAACAACCTTAATCAAATTAAAACCAAGTTTTAATTTGATTAGTTTAATTAACAATATTGAGCGTTAATTGGATCAGAATGACGCTTTACGGTAGTTTTTAAATTGCATGTGGTTAAAATGTTCTTAAGTTTTATTTTTTGATTTTTGTTGATTAAAATTTCAAGAAACACCATAGGTATCTACATAAACAATTATGTGCCAATACGAAGAAATCTGCATAAATGGTTTGTCGCCTGACTGCAGAGTAATAATTAAATTTATTCTTAGAGGGCGCCACATTTTGTACAGTTTTCTGTTTTACTTTTATTTTTTAAAAACGACATGTCAAATGACAAGTACGGAAAGCACTTTCGTTTTAATTGTTTGTATGTTCAATATCTTATGAACTTGTGAGAATATATTATTTACTAATCTGAGATTTTTAATTTCTTTTAGTATGTACAACGAAGCAAATAGTGCAAATAGAACGGAAAAGATGTGGACAACGTTATTTGGAAATATAAGATGTAGAATCAATTATTCGGGATGGCAGTTTCACGGATACAAATAGTCATGATGATCGCCAACCTCCTGATAGGAGACGGCACGGTTATGTGTGTGGGACACCCAAAACTTGGAAGTTTAAAAAAACCGGTTGTTACATATTTCACAACAACTGCATTGGTTTTGAATACCCTCACGATGGAGCTATAACTGAATACGAATTAAAAGGTATGTTTAGTTTAATTTTTTGTGCCAACAGATAGCTATTTGTTTGTATTTGAAATATTCAAAATTATAATTGAAGTTCCATGCTTTGACAATTTTGAACGAACGAAATGTAAATGGAAATATGATTTTTTTTTGGTAATCGTTTGTTGACGGCACCTGCATAAATATTCCTATATAGCAGTTTAATATATTAACAGTTCAGTTATTAACGGCGGCTATCAAGTACACATACGGAAATACATTGAATTGTGAAACCGACAACATTAAACCTTGTTTAATAATAAAAAAATGTGTACGAGTAAACAATACTGAATATCATATCAAATCGCTAAAGTATGCAACTTATTTTGGATGTTTTTAAGTTAAATTTATAATGATTTTTTCAGAAATTCTTACTGATTTTAGATTTTAATTTGTTCTAGATATCATAGAAAATCGAATAGTGCAGTACAGAAAGAGTATAGGAAGAACAACCATTGGAAAAATTATCAAGGTGAAGTTCAATGGATGGATTTAAAAGTGAAAGGTCAGTTTTATTTGTACAATATTCTGTCAGATTGACATTAATGCGAGCACGAACCCCATTAACTCTTTTATACATGAAATGCGATAGTGGTCCTTTTAAGAATGAACCACAGATAATTCAGATCAAATAGTAATATTCTGGTCGCTCAACCATTTTTAAAAAGATAGATATTGTTTTTTGTTTG
Organism: Cantharis rufa; assembly: GCA_947369205.1. NCBI lineage: Eukaryota > Metazoa > Arthropoda > Insecta > Coleoptera > Cantharidae > Cantharis > Cantharis rufa. The sequence continues at coordinate 24,540,629 of OX376309.1, forward strand.
GCAAGGTGCAGCATTTCTAGCATTCCAAACGGCTTATGGAAACTGAAAATTCTTATCTCCTATTTAACCTAATAAGGTGAGATTTAAAAAAATTTGTTTGCAAAGAAACGAAAGAAACGGACTACAAAATTGATCCTTAACCTATTTTCACCTAAATGTTATTCTAATGGGTGAAAGTTTACCCTAAATTTTACTTTTTCTTAGAAAAGCGTCATCTTTATGGGGAAGATTTTGAAGGGAGTTAATATATTTTTTACAAAAGACAATGGATCTTGTTGTATTGGTATACCAATTATCAACTCGGACCCCTTTTTTTCTAAAATTTTTTCAAGTTTGTAAACGAAAAAAATTGCACTTTTTAACGTTAAATTATGTTAGCGGAGGACCTAATAAAAGTTTAATTTTTTCTCCCGTAATAGTACTATTGACTAAAATTTTACATTTTTATCTTGTAATCCATCACAACTGCTTAGTGTTGAGAAGTGTCAATTTGTTAAATTTCCAAACTTTGAACAATTAAATAAAAGAGATGTAAATCTCAGGGTTGATATAGAGTATACCAATACAACTAGGCTCAATCTCTTTATAAAAAAGAATTTACTATTGGACACTTCCGCTTCTTATGCTACTTTTTTACAAGAAGTCAACATTTAAAGTAAACTTTCATCGTTCAAGATTTCATTTAGTTGAAAAGATGCAAAGAGAAATCTTGTAGCCCTTTTCTTTTTAAACAAACTTCTTTTAGTCCCACGTCGATAGGAAAACTAATGTTCAAGATATTTTAATTTCTGCAAACCCTTCGAAATGTAAAAAAATTCGCAACATCTTGTTAGAGATTTTATTGCATCCACATGCAATAAAAGGCAGTAAAATTTAAAAATAGGATAACTTTGAACTTTTTTGAAATGGTTGAGCGACCGGATTGGACCACTTGATATGGAACGATCTTAAAATAAATGTAAGTGTCATGTGCTTTTCACACTGATAACTTCTTGTATTGGAACACGTGTTTAAATAGATGTCGGCCCCTATTATTGTGAATACTTGTGTTTGACAACAATATTGAATATTTTGGATTTTGCAAGTTGGGAATTGATACGGGAATCGAATAAGAAATATTTGTAATTTTCTGTTAAGCGCCGGTGGTACTATAAAAATGGATTATAACAAATGTATCCGTAAAGAAGCAAGATAATAGAACGTGAAATTATTTCACTTTTTTTTTTTTTCGTATGAGCACAAGTCTGCACTTTTGCAACATGTCTTGGATATCGGCAAAGGGGCGTAATGTTAAATATCAAGTCAAAATCATAGGCGGATAAAAACGGGTGCGGGTCAGAATAGTGTTAACGTTGATGAAAGCTCCTTTTTTATTGGTAGATCGTCAGAAAGACTACTTTAGATTGTAGCATTTATTGTTACCATTACTTTAATACGATTCTGACCGGGGTCTTGGTCTTATTATTTAGCAATAAATAAAAAAGACATTTTAAAGAAGAGTAAATTATAATAATTTTTCTTTTTAAATATTTTTTTAATTTATTCCGTAAGATTAATAACACGAAGGTAACCTTCTACCGTGGTTTTAGTCAGCATACATCTCTTGAATTTTGTTAGTACGAACCTCGGGTGCTGTATTATAAACCTTGTAATTAATTGTACGTTCTATAAATGAAGACCGTAACTTCAAAAGGATCTAAGTACTTGAACTAAAAAAATTATATTGTTATTCTAAACAAGTCTATAAACCAAATTCAATGTCAATTTAAAAAGTCTATTTGTCACGGAATAACAGAAAAGTAATTTCTCTAACTAGCAAAAGATACATAGACTTTTTTAAATATTATTGGGTTTGGTGTATAGACCCAGTTAGAATAAAAATATAATTTTTTATTTTAGGTGCTTGGAATCTTTCAAAGTTGTCTTATATTATTTTGCATATTTACGAAGATATTTGCAACAAATTAAATCCGGAAAGTTGGAGCGACCAATTAGAGTGACGTAAAGAGTCACCGGCCTAAAACCTGCAGATAATGATGACGATGAAGTGGAAGAATTTCTGATTTTTGTGCGTCAATTAGGGAATTTATTTTTGAAACTTGGGCAAATAAATAATATTTGTTTTTGTTGATCGTCCATTTTAATAGTAAAATGGTTTAGTTTCAACAACACTAAATAAAAGCAACTAGAAAGTGGTGTCTGATGTTTCCGATTCTTTATTGTTAAGCCCATTATCAAGGCTTACAATGACAAACAGTATTAACGATAATTATCCTTGGAAAAATAATATTAATCTTTCGAGAGATTACACACATTAATTTCAACTGTGGGTTTTCTCTTGAAAGATTGGTATCTCTTTATAGTTATTTATATTGCTTGTGCTAGTCTCGATAACGGGCCACTAATTTAATAAAGGACTCGAAACGTCGGGCACTATTTTTACAGTTGCTCTTATTTACTTCTGTTTCAAGTCGCAACTAAATCATTTTATTCTTAACGTTATTAACATGTGATAATCTTATGAAAAGTTTTAATTCATTTGCATGTGATTAATCTACTTTAATTGCATTACTTGCTGATTATTCTATAAAATTAATGCCCGTACCTATAGTCCATTTATTTTGATTGCTCCATTTTGTACTCTGACTCTCATCAAGTCTGACGCAAATCCGAGACTCGGCGAAATATCGACAAGTGATTGAATGAGAATTTGAAATTTGATATGAAAACTAAATCACTTAATCACTTCGATTTGATCCAATAATCAGTAAGTTATGTAGTTAGATTAATAACACGTAAAGAATTTAAAATTTTCCTAAGTTATTTAAATCGTTGTCGATCTGACAATTTCATATACTGATTTTTATGTAATTCCCATCATAACTTCATTGCGCACATATTTAGAGTATCTGCTAAGTGCAAAACAATTTAATGAAATTGTAATTTTTCTACTTAGCAGACACTCTAAATATGTGCGCAATGAAATATGATGCTAATTACATAAAAATCCGTACTGACCAAAACGTCAGTTTGCAGGTTTGTCAGATCACCGACAAATGTAAGACTTGAAGTAATTTGTTGTTGGAAAATTTAGTCGGGAGTCAATTTGGCTATAGTATCATCAATTTTTTGGGACTTACAGTGGGAGAACCGTGACAAATATTTTTTATTCGATTCCTCAAAATTAGTTTCCAACAATTCAAACTGGTACGCATTCAGAATTATCGAGTGGAGCTTGGGAAATATGTTCGGACGTACATCCTTTTATCGATAACATATTAAAGGTTCCAAGTCGTCCTATTTGGCATTTCGTCCGAGATTCTTGGAGTTTACTGTAAGTAGGTCAAGCAAATATGGTGACAAAGCACGTCCCCATTTTTGTAGACCATATCTTACAGGACAGTCCTGGAATCTTTTGGGGTTCTTTCAGTTTTCAGGACGACCTGCAATTTTTAATGTGCCATTAAGGAAGGAGGTGTGCATCTAAATGTTTTCAAATATTCATTTGATAATTCTACTTACTTTGAAATGATTGTTTATAGTCCAATGAAATTAGACTTGAACCCAAAAGTTACGTTTCAGGGAATGAAAGTTATACCAATGGATTGAACAGATCAAACCAACGACCAAAAAATAAACGATTGACAAAAAGTAGGATGGGATAATTTAAACTTTGTTAAATCGGTAACCGGAACAATCGACTGTAACAATTTTGTGAAACTTTGTATTTTGATTTAAATATTTTACATTAATAATGTTTTGTTCAGCAATGTATTCGTTAGAATTAATTTGAAGATGTACTTGTTGCATTTATAATAAAACTACTGTTTCTATTAGAAATATATATTATTTAAATTTGTGTTATTAAAATGTGGACTGCACACCACTGAATGTGTATCTTTTCATTTAGAGTTAATAATGTTTCGTGTGATACAAGTAGGTAGTATCACCATAGGCGTAACCAACAAAGCAGTAAGGTGTTGGTGTGTGATGCTACGAATGAATGCTTCCGAATTACTTGAAAAAATATTCTAACATGTATTTTATACTTTGCAGATTATGTGCCATACTCACCATACAAGGACAGCAGTACTCATTGGACAAGGACGCACCTACCAAGTGACGCTCACATCAAGTTATTACTACATCAGGTGTTGCAGTTGTACGTTGAATTATATTACCAATGTCTTTGTAATAGGGTGTCAGGAATAAAAGTAAAACACAATAAACTGTCATATTATATTTATTTGTATGCATCATCAACTTGTAAGGTATGTCTCATCGCAGATGAGACACACGTATTGTAACAACACACGAGGTGTTGAAGGTAAAGTACGATACGTTCCCCGATACCTCCTGCGTAAGCTTCCCTGATACCTCCTAGGTAAGCTTCCCCGATACCTCGTAAGTAACTTCTCATCGCAAGTGCAGCAGTCGACTATCTTTGACAGTACATTTATAACCGTACTATCTTGTTGTTATGATGAAATGACAAATATTATTTTGAAATTTATTTTTCTAAGTGCGAATGTCAAATTTTAATTTGACAGTTCGTCCTTATAAAAATTTCGGCTCCGCCGACCCAAGAAAAGATACAACGCCCGGCGGAGCGCTTCGCGCTCCGCCGGGCGTTGTATCTTTTCTGGGAGGCCTCGCTTCGCTCGGCAATCCTCTTGACTCTAGGTCTTTCCCGGTTGCTTCGCAATGTCCCACAAACCAACCCGTCGAGCTACACTTACTTATATTTGCAAATTTCCCCACCTCATTTAATGCCTTTTGGGTAGGACTTGGTCACGTGACTTCCTGCCACCTCGTACCTACATCATTTCGATGATTCAAAATTTACGTCGTTTCGATGAATCAAACATTTGCGTCATTTCAAACACTTTTATTGTAAACATATAAGTACAAGTCATTTTCTTCTGATTTGCAATATAAGTTACAATTTTAATATTTCACACTTTGGCTTCCTTCTCGTCGCTCGCGCCTCCGTCTTCGCCCGTCTTGATGCCAATTACGTAATCCGCTATGCTCTTCGTGAATCCGTCTATCTGCAATTGAAAACACAAATTACTATCGGTTTTTAAAATTCACAAAGTACACACACATCAACTACTGTGGAAATAATTATTGTAGACAAGTCCAATTCCGCGCTAAGTTTATTCGCTCAACTACCCTAATTCCTACTCCCCAAACTTCTCGCGAGTTCCTCATTTTCCTAAGCCAAACTACCGGGCTAATTTACCCCTCGCTTTGGCGCGTTAACCCCATTATTGACCCAATTTTTATTTCTTTTTAATTTACACAATACATAATAATTGCGGGTACGCGAGGGTAAATTTACTACGCCATGTGCAGACTAATTCCTATTCCTAACTACCATGGTTGCTACCCCGGACTTCTCAAATCTATCTCACGTTTCCCTACACCCCTATTTTTTTTTTAAATTAATAATATACCTCGCAAATTAAAGAAAAGCAACTTTCAAAAAATAGCAAGTGGATTTAAAAATAACTTCAAAGATACTTGTGGCAAATTTTAAATGGATATCTTCGGGGATGATGATATTATTTTTTCTAGTAATTCAAAAATCGCCCAAGATATCCTTACGAAAATTAGCGATATTATTTTTAACTCCTTTTAAAAACCGTCAGATACTATTTTTAAAATTGCTATCTTTTAAAATCCGAGGAACATTAAGGGCCAATTTCGTAATAAAAGTTAACAGGGCATTTAGACTCCAAAGGCGACTTGAAACAAAACTGATGATTTTTTAAGTCTGGTTTGGCTTAAGTCGCTTTTTAAATTTTAATGCCCTGCCAACTTTTATTATGAAATTGGCCCTAATTCACAAAAACATAAGACGATATACCCCGCTACCCTTAAGATTGGGAGTTTATTCTGTATCACAAGAAGTAAGTCATCTTATAACGGATCGTCGGATTGACTTAAAATTTTGACAACAAAATATCGACATCCTCGAGGAATCAAGTTGTAACTAATTTTTACTTTTATCTGGAAAGCGATTTTTAAGCTAAAAAATGTCCTTTTTTTTAATTTTCAATTGTTTTGATAATTATCAAGTGTTGGTTTCAAATTATAAATGGCCATTAAATTAACAGTAACTTCAAACAAGTTTTCGTAGTAAAACTAAACTTGCAAAAATTTTTCCAAATCGCTCTCCCAGAAAAAGGCAAAAATCAGTTACAGCTTTCTGCCTGGGAAGTAATAAAACAATTGCATTTCTTATTTGTTTTCATAGTTTTAATTACATATTAGCGATGGTGTTATCCGACCCATATTGCAAAAATTTGAGTAAACGGCAGAGTTTACTCGTAATTTTTAGATTTTTGTTTGCAAACTGGCTATGTTAACAAAAATTAATGTCTTTAAATTGTGTTAACATAGCCACTTCATAATTGAGATCTAAAAAATACATCTAAAGGTGCCGTTTTCTTAAATTTTTACAATGTGCGTTGAATCCCCGTTGCATAACATATGTAATTCCTTTATGAAAGACATCAACCAACACATGATATTTTAAAAATTCTAATTACCTATTATGTTCTCAAAATTTCAAATCATCCGTCGAGCCCTTGTTAAGATGATTCATTTCTTGTGAAATGGAGTAAAATCCCAGTCTTCAGGAATTTGTAATTTTTTTGTACAAAAATTTTAAGAAATAACCAAGTTAAAGCCGGACAATCTTATTTTTTAAAAACCATTTGCGGTGTGCAATCAAGTTATTTCAAAAACTAGTGCACAAATTCATTTCCCATTTTCGAACTGACTTTTAGACATCAAAATCTTACAACTTAACGGAGGAATTTAATATTTCCATTCGTCCTTTTTATTTTATGGACGAAAAACATTATTTTCATTTTTACGAAAATCGATATTTTAACTTTGAACGGCTTGACCATTTTGTCAAAATTCAATTTTTCGAAAAATGGCTTCGTCAAAAACAAGATTTGGATGTCTAAAAGAAGTACACAAAAATATACGAGATATATTTATGAATTAGTTTTTGAAAAATCTCGCACATCTCAAAATGCTTTTCTGAAAATAGAACATTGGCGGCTGCAACTTGATTATTCTTTAATATTTTTGTACAAGAAAATTACAAGGGATTTTTCTGTCGAATATAATAATTATTGTGGGGAAATATTATTTATTCACTTTTCCAAAATAACAAGTCGCATTTCCTACAATCCCTACAAGTTTGTTAATGACTACCTTTTTATTTGCAAAGTTTAAACTAAACGAGATAACACAATATTTTAATTTAATTTTGATCAATTTTTCAGGTTTAAGTCGAAAAATATTGATCGTAGACGAAAAATGGTAACCACCAAAGTTATACAAGATTATCAACAATTTTAGTAAAAACTTGAAAACGAAATTATTTAAAAAAATAAATTCCTCCCCGACACTCTTCAATGATTGGAAAAAGATAATAATTGTTGAATTGAATTATCGCAATGTCGGCAATAAATTTCGTACATAGCTACTGGGCTACAATTCCATAATACGAGTGCAAACAAAATAAAAAAGCAATTTATTCGAAAATATTAACTTGGCAGCACGGGCGTAGCCAGGTTTTAGAATCGGGGGGGGTTCAAGAAAATAAAACGAATAAAAATACATAAAATAGCCGTTTATTCATAAGAACAATATTTAATATGTAATAAACAGATTCAGAGAAAACTTCTGGAATGGAAGGAATCTTAACTTTTCGGGGGGGGTTTGAACCCCCAAAACCCTCCCCCTGGCTACGCCCGTGCTTGGCAGTTTATTTTATGTTTAGGCAAAGTTAAACTGAAAATCTTTTGCCCACGAATTTCAGTTCATATTCTATTATTCGTAACCATTATTCCATGACTCGTAGGTACTTAATATTGATTTGATATTAAAATGTACCAAAAGACGAATAACAGGATATGACGTCGAATTTGCGAACAAAGGATTAATATAATTTAAAGTTGTATAACTGTGTTAAATGCACTATCGTATTAAATTTAATATTTTTATAAATACATTTTAGAATGTCAAGAAAATATTACTATCGATGCAACCCCTAAACTTGGAACATGGACGTGACACAATCCCTTAAGAGAAAAAATCTTTTCCAAAGTAAAGCAAAATCTTAACGTCTATAGGTTTTAATCCTTTCAATGGCCATCATCATATAAAAGGTTTTCCAACAGCAACGATATGTTTTCAATTTTGAATAAAGCACAGAAAAAATAAAGTAAATCCAATATTTTTTTTATTTGAAAGTTGATCGATAGCATTTACGTTTTAAACAACACAAGAGCGAATTCCACGAACCCAATTTACGGCCACTCGATGAAATAAATCCGATTTACTTTATTTTTTCTGTGTTTTATTCAAAATTAAAAACACATCATTGCTGTTGGGAAACCCCCTTTACTTAAAAACATTTGGCCACAAAATGCAAAACTTAGTTTCATCATAAATTAAACACTGAAAAGTCCAGCCTATATCGATTTTTAACTCGCAAAAGATTACAAGAAAACTTAAGTTCGTCTTTTTACTTCCTAGAAAAATTACTTAAATAATAGCCGTATAAAGCCCTCCGCATGTGTTCCATTAATGGCTGCTTGATTGTAACTATTCAATGTACATTTTTACTATTCAAAGTAAATAAAATCCAAGTCACGATAATATACAGTTACTCCAGAAATTATTAATACACTCCTATGTAGTAATGTCAATTTTACCTTTCCAAGACGTCTTTTGTCATATAAAAATAGATTTTACAGAAAAAATTTTCAGACACATTTTCTTGCAAACTTGATTCCCTTTATTTTTGTTACTATACATTTTTCTATTTTGTAGCACCGTTTTTGAGTGATGGCGACTTTAAAAAGACTTTGTAATAAATTTAATAAAACTCCCATCAGAGCAATGTTAATTTTATTAAAATTTTTACAGTCTTCTTCAAGTCGCTATCACTCAAAAACGGTGCGACAAAATAGAAAAATATTTTAATTTAAGAAAAATTAAATTTGCAACAAAAAACCATTGGTTCTATAAAATCTATTTTTATATGACAAAAAAAGTCTTCGAAAGGTAACATTTACATTACTAACTTAGAGGTGTTTTAATAATTTCTGAAGTAACTGTACCTACTCCGCAATACCGAAGATAACAAATATTGTTCTAAAAATTCCCTAGTCATTACGATTTCATGGAAAACAGCCTAAATATTAATTTCCAATTTATTAAAACATTACAAATATTTGTCTTAATTGGCTGGAAATTGATAGCGAGCAAAAGAAAACAATCACACAAATCGATGTTTCCGCAGAAGTCGTCGATTCAAATTTACACCGTTTTCAGATTTTTACACATTCGGTTTAGAACTACTTCTTTTGTAGATTAATTTAAATATAATAACGTCAAGTCAATATTCAAATAAATCTACGACATAATTTCAAAGCAAATGTACATCTTATCGATAAGTTTTGTACATTAAAAAACCTACAAATGAAACAATAATTCTGAACTTGCCGACTTCTGCTAGAACAACAAAATATTATAGAAATATAACTAACCTTTCAATTCTCATAATTATTGATTCAGCTACAAATTCCAGTTTCCAATCGATTGTCGAGGATCCAAATTTACAACATCGGCACCGATTCATTTCAATTGTTACAAACACTAAAATAAATTAAAAATCCAAAAATTAGTAACAATTGAACAAAAGTTGGTAATTAATTTAATTAAAACACGCGAAAACAAATCAACTTTTTAGTTTACCGAAACACAAAACGCACGACAAAACGTCATTTTAAAAATATTTGACAACGATTCAAATGTTAAAACATAAACAACATACGGGCGACACCTAACGAAAATTTGTTTAAATAAAACTTCTTGTTGGTCATTTGAAATTTTGACGTTTATCAAAACATAATTAATTAATTAATTATATTTATTTGAAAAATTTGAAATGCATGCCAATTACATTAATAATGATTAATCTGTAGAACAAAAAATGTTAATTCGTTTAAATTAAAAATACAAAAGCTTCGTCACGTAATCTTCATTTACACTGCAATAATAAATGTACCGTGGTACCCCATTAATATTATACTATTTGTTGTACCAATAAAAAATAAATAGAGAGATTAAAGCCATTCCATGTCAAAGTAATAACGCATTAACTAGGACTGCTACAGATTTTCTGTGTTTGGGCAGTATTTTTTGAGAAAATGTTTTATAAATTTTCAATAATAATTATTACATACACCACAAGGACTTTTTTCAAGTTTTGATATAAAAGAATTGTAAGAAATAATTTTTTTGCATTCTAAATTCTATTTACAAATTCAACTAGTTCCGCCCCTGCAAAATTTATAGTTATATATTATTTAAACAGCATTTTTATATTATAAAAGCAAAAATTCTTATCTCCTATCAACTAATTTAAATTCATATTCGATTACTCATATTAACTTGATGATTCGTAGGTAAGGCATACCATTTAAATTGTTTTTGATTATGAACTCAAATTTGCAAACAAAAGATTAATACAATTTATTATAAAGTTTATAACATAATTAATTACTTGCAGAAAATATTAAAGTATAAAATCCTGAAGATAATATTATGTGGATTCATATGAAACCAATCGTATTTGAAAATATGTTTTTCTTGGCAATAATTGTTAAAAATATATTGTTATTCGTACCAAAACTTATACAGGGTTCCCACTGAATTTTCTAGAAAAAATTTCCTGACTTTTTCAGGTTTTCCTTGACCAAAAATTAAAATTTTCCCTGACTTTGATAAATCGGAAGATAAAATGATAACGTTAGACCCGAGAAAATACATTATAAAAATAAATAAATTTATTTTACAATTTTACAAAAAAATTAAATTTTCTTTCTTAAACTTTCAATTTTGGAATTTATTTCCACATTTTACTCAAAAAAAACTTGAAAAACAAATTGTAATTTTAAAATAAATTATATTTTCAAATTTAAAAATTTTATTTTTCCCTGACTTGGAGCTATTTTATTTATTTATTTTTCCCTGACAAAATTTAAAAATCTTGAATTCCCTGACTTTTCCAGGTTTTCCAGACGAGTGGGAACCCTGTTATAAAAAATACCTTGTTTTTATACAACTTGAAGCGTCTTTTGTAATAACTACAGAAGTTTTATTTTTAAATGATCAGTAACTGTTGATAATAAAAATCATCAAAAATAAAATATTCAATATATGAGTAGAGATGTTTTCGTGCCAGCGAAGGATTTATATAAATTATTACAACCAAAATTTACCTTATACAGATTTTTATTGCAAAAAGAGTATTCTTCTAACTCCAAAAGGTAAAAATGAACACAAAAGCTATTAATAACATTTTTTCTTTGTTCAAAGAAAAATTCTAACATTAATTTTTAATTTAATTAAAAGTTTGACAAAAGTTTAAGTGTATTAACTGGAACCCATGGCACGCAAAATAAAGATGTTGTTCCGACAGAAGTAACCGATTTAAATCTTTCATATTTTGCCACTGTATGATTTATCGTTTCATTTAAAGCATTACATTATAAGCTAGATTCATAAAATTTCAAAAAACTGTATCTGTGAAACTAATAGGTACATATTCCTTACTGAAATTTGAAGGATATATAGGATAAGAACCCACCCAAAAGATATAAAAATTGGCTATTTACAAATTCGACTAGTTCCACCCCTGCAGAATTTATAGTTTCATATATTTAATAAACAGCATTTTTATATTATAAAAGCAAAAATTCTTATCTCCTATCAGCTAATTTAAATTCATATTCTATTACTCATATTAACTGGATGACTTGTAGGTAAGCATGCCATTTAAATTGTTTTTGATTATGAACTCAAATTTGCAAACAAAAGATTGATACAATTTATTATAAAATTTATAACATAATTACCTAATGCATTGTTTAAATCTAAATGTTCGGCTAACTTGCAGAAAATATTATTTAAGTATAAAATCCCGAAGTTATTATTATGTGGATTCATATGAAACTAATCGTATCTGAAAATAGGTTTTTCTTGGCAAAAATGATAAAAAAATATTCTTGTTCGTACCAAAACTTATAAAAAATACCTTGATTTTATACAAATTTAAGTGTTTTTTGTAATAACCACAGCAGAAGTTTTATTTTTAAATGATAAGTAACTGTTAATAATAAAATTCATCGAAAATAAAGAACCCAATATTAGAGATGTCTTTGTGCCAACGAAGGATTTATATAAGGCTTGTTCCAACAAACAGTTCTTTCCAGTTCTCGGACTATACGCATGCTCTTTAGTTAAAATTTTAACGAAAATGATCTTTAATGCTTGCAAATTTCGATAAAGAGCATGCGCATCAGTCCTAGAACCGGAAAGAACTGCTTGTTGGAACAAACCTATAGTAAATTATTACAACCAATAATTTACCCAATCTAGATTTTTATTGCAAAAAGAGTATTCTTCTAACTTCAAAAGGTAAAAATGAAATCAAAGCTATTACCAATAATATTTTTTCTTTGTTCAAAGAAAAATTCTAACATTAATTTTTAATTTAATTAAAAGTTTGACAAAAGTTTAAGTGTATTAACTGGAACCCATGGCACGCAAAATAAAGATGTTGTTCCGACAGAAGTAACCGATTTAAATCTTTCATATTTTGCCACTGTATGATTTATCGTTTCATTTAAAGCATTACATTATAAGCTAGATTCATAAAATTTCAAAAAACTGTATCTGTGAAACTAATAGGTACATATTCCTTACTGAAATTTGAAGGATATATAGGATAAGAACCCACCCAAAAGATATAAAAATTGGCTATTTACAAATTCGACTAGTTCCACCCCTGCAGAATTTATAGTTTCATATATTTAATAAACAGCATTTTTATATTATAAAAGCAAAAATTCTTATCTCCTATCAGCTAATTTAAATTCATATTCTATTACTCATATTAACTGGATGACTTGTAGGTAAGCATGCCATTTAAATTGTTTTTGATTATGAACTCAAATTTGCAAACAAAAGATTGATACAATTTATTATAAAATTTATAACATAATTACCTAATGCATTGTTTAAATCTAAATGTTCGGCTAACTTGCAGAAAATATTATTTAAGTATAAAATCCCGAAGTTATTATTATGTGGATTCATATGAAACTAATCGTATCTGAAAATAGGTTTTTCTTGGCAAAAATGATAAAAAAATATTCTTGTTCGTACCAAAACTTATAAAAAATACCTTGATTTTATACAAATTTAAGTGTTTTTTGTAATAACCACAGCAGAAGTTTTATTTTTAAATGATAAGTAACTGTTAATAATAAAATTCATCGAAAATAAAGAACCCAATATTAGAGATGTCTTTGTGCCAACGAAGGATTTATATAAGGCTTGTTCCAACAAACAGTTCTTTCCAGTTCTCGGACTATACGCATGCTCTTTAGTTAAAATTTTAACGAAAATGATCTTTAATGCTTGCAAATTTCGATAAAGAGCATGCGCATCAGTCCTAGAACCGGAAAGAACTGCTTGTTGGAACAAACCTATAGTAAATTATTACAACCAATAATTTACCCAATCTAGATTTTTATTGCAAAAAGAGTATTCTTCTAACTTCAAAAGGTAAAAATGAAATCAAAGCTATTACCAATAATATTTTTTCTTTGTTCAAAGAAAAATTCTAACATTAATTTTTAATTTAATTAAAAGTTTGACAAAATTTTACGTTTATTAACTGGACCCCATGGCACGCAAAATAAAGACGTCGTTCTGACAGAAGTAACCGATTTAAATCTTTCATATTTTCCAAACGCTAAAATTTGCAACGCAGCCAGTGCACGATTTATTGTTTCATTTAAAACATTCTATTATAAAATTTCAAAAACCTGTATCTGTGAAACTAATACATATTCGTTACTGAAATTTGAAGGACATGCAGGATAAGAATCCACCCAAAAGATACAAAAGCTATTATTTTTAGAAAAAAAACTTTCATACTTCAAAAGTTCTGACACAAGTCATCGATTCAAATCTCTATCGTCTTCGGTTTTTATATCATTCGGTTTGAAACTACTTGTTCTGTGTAAATTAATTTAAATATAATAACGTAATATTCAAATATACCTACCACATAATTTCAAAGCAAATGTATAATTTATTTATCGATAAGCTTTGTACATTAAAAAGCCTATACAAATAAAACAATAATTTTGAACTTTGATGACTTCTGTTAGAACAACAAAATATTGTAGAAATATAACTAACCTTTCAATTCTCATAATTACTGCTTCAGCTACAAATTCCAATTTCCAATCGATTGTGATGGATCCAAATTCACTACACTAGCATTGCTTCAATTCAATTATTGTTATGGACACTAAAACAAATTAAAAATCCAAAAATTAGTAATAATTTATCAAAGAGTTCACTTAATGTTTACCTTAAATTTTAAAAATTCAACTACCAACACAAAAATATGCGTAAGTTTTAATTATCAAAGTAGATAAAACATTGTACAATATTTGTATCGTAACGTGTCTCTACGATAATACGACAATTTTTCCATCACGTATCGTAAAATCCTACATTTACATATCGTAAATATCTATTTCCTATACACGTTCAACTGAGAAACATAGCCCACAAGTGTCAAACGGCACACTTGCAACGAAAAAACTGAAATATGCATGTCGAGGAAGTCCATAATCTCAGCCATAATATTATGTTCCGGACTCATTTTTTTTATGATGGCAGACATCCCGTATATTTAAACTATTGCTGAACAATGAACAAATTGTCGTCCCTATAGCTGAACCGGATCCTTTTATGGTTGTTTGACGGGTCCTAACTTACTAAAAATTGCAACAACCGAATGTTGCTTGATTTCACGTTATTTGTGATCGATTCATTAAAATGTCCTTCCAAATGTGTCACTTTGAACTGCAAGTGCTTTTGAGTGAACGAAAAATCATCTGTCAATGTTTTAATAAATTAGGTTAATAAAACCCTGTGCAAATTCCAATCCAGAAATTGATACCACGAAGTGATCAATAAATTATCGACACCAATAATTATGTTAAATGTCATCCAAATTTCGAAACTATTTTAATAAAGCATGTAAAATTTAACATTTATTTAGAAATGCAATCAATTTAAAATTACACATAATTTCTCTAAAGTTGCTTTCGAACGAAATGTAAACATGCGAAAATAATAAATCGTAGCTGTCAAAGTAGAAACGTAATTTTAAAAAATTTTAAACGACGTGTCATGACACCTACCGGAAAATGGTCAAACTAAGTCAGCTTGGAGCTTTACCTTTTTTTATAGATTTCTCTGCTTTGAATATAGGCCGTACATGTAGATACCGATGTTGTCCTTTTCAGTTTTGACGTTAGATGGAAAATCCTATAAAAATTAATTTAAATTAATGTCATTTTATTTTAAATCAAATTTTCAAAATGAAAAAACTAACATTGAAATGAATTCGAATTACAATTAGCCCACTGTGTTAAAAATTATTATTGTTAAATGTCACAAATCTCCAACATAAACCTTTAAAAAGCGAACCCTAAAAATATTAAACAATCCCAGTTTCACCGATAGTGGCCACACGGGTGCTGGAAAATTTAAAGTAAGATTATATTAGTTTCCCTATTCTTTTAAATATTTAACAAATCACACGAATATTAAATTATTTACGACACCTCTACTTCGTAATAATAAATAATGAAACAAATTGATGGAAGCTTTCAGATATTCCGATCTACCAATGGAAACCAAAGGCCTATTGAAACTAAAGACCTCAACAAATACGTTTATAAATCATTTAAAATTGATTACTGATTACCGACAACTTGTTCCTGCAGATATTTTTGTTGTTACGAATGTTACAAACGTATCTCATTGCTACGTCTTGATTACTATTATTTTTTAGTCAGCCCTTAGAAATGAAGAATTTTTCAAATCAAAGAAATAGTTTTTGTTGATAAAATAAATACTTGATTTTGAAAGCACACAATTTTTAAATTAAAGATGTTGATAACACACATGGCCAGTTTGATTATTTGCAATATTTTTGAAAATTGTTGATAAAATGCATTAAAAATTTAAAAGCGAGTTGATCTGTGTAAAATTTTAATATTAATCACAAGTATTTTGAATGCGTTAAGCCTGCGAAAATGTCCAAAAAAGGTAAATTCAAATGTTTATATTCCATTGTAACTTTCAGCAGTAATTGTAATATTTTCAACATTACAAAACTAGCTCTGCAGGGCTGGTTGGGTTTTCGACCTAATCAGGCAGCTTCATAATACTATTAATTTAATATAATAAATATTATATTAAACTAAAAATTTGTAGAACGCGAAAACTATGAAGAGACCCCAGTAAAGCTGAATTATTCAAATAAAAATGAAAAAGAAAATATGTATCACATCACCCCAAAACGCAGGAATCAAGTAAATAAATCACTGTGTTCGATTTCTATAGACTCCGATGATGAAGAACGTAAGTAAACCATAAACTCACAAATACAAAATCTTCTCTATAACTTAAACAAATTATTAGATTTTCCGAATGGGTACACTGTGAAAAAAGATTTGTCGCTCTAACAGAGCTATTAGTAGCTATAGCCTCAACTAAGCTTGGTTTTGCTGCTATAACAAATTTTTTGTTGCTGCAACAAATTTTCTGCTGCCATAACTAAGTTGTTTTCTATTCAGTAAAAAAGATTAGTTGATTTAACAAATTTTCTTATTCTGCATAGAAAAAAACTTTGTTATGGCAGCAGAAAACTTGTTACAGCAACGAAAAACTCTGTTGCCACCGTTGCCACTAATAGCTCTGTTAGGGTGACAAATCATTTTTCTCAGTGTAACTAAATATGTTTTATTTTATATTCACCTTCTTATCGCTTGCTTATTACCGATATATTAATATGCTAATTTTAGGCAAATTAAGATGTAGTGGCTTTGTAAAAGAAGAACAACTAAATTTACCCCATACCGAAACTACGAATTTTTTGGCACAAAATCAATTGCGGGAAATTAATCGCAGTGAAAATGCTAGGTGGGTATCTTTCGTTATTTTGGTTACTTTCCACAAATAGCCCTACTCAAAAATTAGACCAGTGTTTTTCAACCTTTTTCATGATGCGACCCCCTTGGTATGAAAAAACATTTCGCGACCCCCCGACCCCCCCCCCCCCGACCGAGACAAAATACATGGCTTTACAAAAAAAATTGACTTGTGGTCGTCGTCCATAAATCAAAATAACTTCGATTCATTTTCGTTGACACAATCTTTTACTGAAGAAGTCGGATGTGAGATAAACATCAAGACATATGTACCTGGTATGAAAGAGTTGTTAGATAATTTGAAAGAAGAATTGTGTCATTACTTCTCAGTGCAAGAGATATCAGAGAACACTGGGCAGAGGTGGATCTTAAATCCGTTTTTAAATGCAGCTATAAATGAGGCTAATTTACCAAATAAGCTCAAAGAGAAACTGCTAGAATTATCTGCCGATGGGATGTTACACTTGGAATTCAAGTCTTCTAATTTGGATACCTTTTGGTTAAGGAGAAAAACAGAATACCCGGAATTGACAACTGAGGCTTTGAAGTGTTTGATTCCATTTGCCACCTCGTACTTATGCGAGTTGACATTTTCATCGATGGCCCAGATAAAGAGTAAGCAAAGAAATCGCTTAAATTTGGAAAACGATTTAATTCTATGTGTCGCAAATACAGATCCACGATGGGATACATTAATTATTAATAAAAAACAAGCACAACCTTCGCATTAATTAACATGGGTCTTCGGATTTTATTTTTTGTTTCTCTTACTTAATAAATAAATAAATACATATTAATAATCTTTATTGTCTTTCTTTTACTAAAGTACCTAGTTCTCTCGACCTCTGGCGACCCCCCTACAGAAGCTTCGCGACCCCCCAGGGGGTCGCGACCCACAGGTTGAAAAACACTGAATTAGACATACATGTACGTATTACCGACCGATTAAAATAAGTAGGAACCAATAGGCCCATTAGTTAACAAGAACTCTTCCAGTGAGCTGATACTGAATGCTATTATAGCCAAGGCCAAGACCGACGACAATATTTTCAATTTTTATAAAATTAAAGAGGCTGGAAAAATTATTCGAAATATTATCTATATATATAAAATTCACGTGTCACAGTGTTAGTTACCATACTCCTCCGAAACGGCTGAACCGATTTTAATGAAATTTTGTATATACATTCAGTAGGTCTGCGAATAGGTTTTTGTGCTAAAAAAATTTTAAAATTCGCGAAAATGCGGAATCCACAAACGATTTACGGTAACGTCGCTCTGATTGGTCGACTTTTAATCATATAATCCGATGAAAAAGGTACACGTACAGGGTGAACCAAACCATTGCTATCAGGTAGTCGCACAGAGTTGGGTCTAAAATTTGGAGAGATAGATGGCGCAAAGGCTACAAGCATATTGCTATTTCATACGGCGTTTATTATATTGTTTACATTTTATAACATTTGATTTTGAATTGAATATAATTTAAAAATTAAATTTTAGAGAAAAGAACAAAGTTTACCGGGTCAACTATTTCATACCGCCAGGGCCGAATATGGCGGTATGGCACAAGTGATTTTAAAGAATTGTTATTAATATTAAGGTGGCCAATTTTGGCCAAAATTATCGAATATTCGGATTAAAGAAGCAACATGGATTACAATTAAATTTAATAATTATTCTCTTTAAGAAAATCTATTATTATTTTTATTGTGCCTCCACATAACCCTTCCCCTCCATGACCAACATCTGGCTACGACCCTGCATACCCACAGATGTTTAAGGTGTCCCTATCCAGAAAATTTTTTTTCGATAAATGGCGTAAAGGTTACAAGTTATTGGTAATATTGTATGTAGAGATTTACATAATAGAGAGACTTATTTCTTTTTATCATATTTGATTTTGAATTGAGTTTAATTTAAAAATTAAATTTCAGAGAAAATGAAAGATTTTCAGAACATTATATTGATGATGCGCTAAAAAGCGCTTCGTTAGTTGCACAATATGAAGATTTCCAGGTGAGATCTGAATTCCATCAAGCACGAAATAGATATTTTCGTTAAAAGTTAGGAAAACTAAGATTTTTCCATTCAAGGCGAAATTTTTAGTAAACTAAAAACTCACCGAGCTTTTTGAATTACTCTATTCCGAAGTACCAAGGTATTTCACGTGGAATCAAAAAATAAAATCTGGCATTGCAGCAACCTTATTGCATGGAGGCAGAACTGCTCATTCAGCATTTAAGCTGCCACTGAATATTAAAAATAATCCAGACGCAGTGTGCTGCATAAAAAACAATCGTCCATGGCCACAATGCTCAAACAATCCAAAATTATCATCTGAATGATAGTGTACCATGGTGAATGTACAATGATGAATGTACGATGGCACACAAACATTCTCTTGAGGCACTGAACGGAACACTAAAAGATATAAAAAATAACGACAAATTATTCGGCGGCACTCTTTTACTCCTTTCCGGTAATTTTAGACAAACACTTCCCGTCATTCCACGTTCAACGTACACTGGTGAGATCAACGCTTGCTTTAAATCATCGCCACTGTGGCGTCATGTAGAAAAAATCCACTTAAAAACTAACATGCGAGTGCAAATGCTACAAGAACCATCCGCTGGCACATTCTCAAAGCAATTATTACATATCGGCGATGGTAAAGTTGCTGTTTATGAAAATACTGCATGCATAAAATTACCCACTAACATCTGCACAATCATTGATTCGCAAAATGCTTTCATTGGTCGCATATTTCCCGATGGAGGCACACAACACAAGAATCATGTGGAGAAAAAATGTGGACGTCGACGATTTAAACTACAAGATACAGGCGTCGTTTCCAGGCGACTTGGTATCATACAAATCGATCGATTCAGTTTGCGATGCCAACGAAGCTGTAAATTATCCAACAGAGTTTCTGAACTCACTGAAATTGTCAGGCGTGCCACCACACTTTCTACGACTAAAAGTTGGATCTCCGGTTATTTTACTTCGGAATTTGAACCCCGCACGGCTGTGCAATGGCACCCGATTGGTAATTAAAAAATTAATGATAAACTTTATAGAAACCACCATTTTTGAATGGCAAATCTCGAGCCGAAAATGTTTTGCTACCACGAATTCCACTGAT
The DNA here is from genome assembly GCA_947369205.1 of Cantharis rufa. Taxonomy (NCBI): domain Eukaryota; kingdom Metazoa; phylum Arthropoda; class Insecta; order Coleoptera; family Cantharidae; genus Cantharis; species Cantharis rufa. The sequence continues at coordinate 24,560,897 of OX376309.1, forward strand.
TCGCACAGACGTGCCAATCAAACGCGTTTAATTTCCGATTAGGTTGGAATTCGCAATGACAATAAATAAGTCGCAAAGCCAAACGATGTCTGTTTGCGGCATAGATTTGACAACACCGTGTTTTTTACACGGACAATTAAACGTGGCATGTTCTTGCATGTATGGATGTTTTCGATGGACTAACGAAAAATATCGTCATCGTCTACATATAATTTATATGGCAGAACGTTCGCCGAGTCACTTGGTATATTAATTCTGAGGCGGTACGATGTTCTAGAATTTTACAAATAATTTATATGGTTCAAGTTCTGAGGCGATACGAAGTTCGCCGGGTCAGCTAGTTTTGTTATAAAAAAAGGTTTTTGCTGGCCCTGGTTATTACTTATTGTCATTAGAATTCAGTATAGTGACCTATAGAGAAACTCCCAATTTACCAATAAACTTATCCGTCTCTGTATACAAAAGTGGGAAATTTAAACTAATTTTCTTAATTTTTAGTAAATCCCTCTCAGAGTCATGTACATGTACTCAAAAACCGGACATAAATTACTAACCAATAAGATGATTGCATTTTACCCGGCAAAATCCAGTCTTAAATAACTTCATAATATCATAATACCATAATATCGACACCTGATATGAAAATCATTGTACCTACTCACTTCTGCTTAGTTTTCAGAAGAGCATTTTAAAGATTTTCTTTATTTACGCTTTATATTTCTTGTTGTAACTTTTTAATTTTTCAATATATTGCTATTATTTTTAAAGCGTTTTTTTATGTTTTTCTTTTACTTTCTAATAGTGTGAAACAGTTTGTTATATTTAAAGTAATTTAAATAAATTCTATTTGGTATCGTATTTTCGCTTTTATAATTGAAGAAAACTGGAATTTTACGCTTTAATTTAATTTTCTTGGTTACTTTATGTATAAAGTGTACTTTATTGATCTAACTTTTGTTCGCGGTACAAAATAAAGTAGATTTGCCGTTGCTGCTAACCCCCATGTCGACATATTGCGCAAATGTGCTATTGTTCAACATCCAAACTTCTGTTTGCTTGGGTAAAAATGTTTTGGTAAGTGGTAAATCGATTTTCCAGCAAATCTTTTTAGACCCTTTATGTTGCCAATTTCAAGGCCTTCAATTTTTTTTATATACATTTTTCTTTTTTGTTGCACCGTTTCTGACTCACAGCGACTTAAACAAGACTCGGTAAAATACAAAAAATATTGTCATTTAATATGTCGGAAACGGTGCGACAAAACAGAAAAATCAATTTGAACAAAAATGTGAATAATTATAATTACAAGAAAAAATGCTTATTCATTTTTTAAATTTGTTTCACCGTTTCCAAGATATATAGGTGACAATATTTTTTGTATTTTTCCGACTCCCCTGTTTAAGTCGCTGTCAGTCAGAAACGGTGGACAAAATCGAAAAATATGTATAACCAAACTTGAAGGCAATGAAATTTTCAACCAAAAATGTCTAAAAAGATTTGGTGTAAAATCGATTTTTATATCACAAAAAACGGTTTCAAATTGTACAATTAACATTGTTAACATAGGAGTGTACGAAAACTTTCTCGAACCACTGTAATTGTATAATTTACATGCCCACCTTTAATTAACATATTATCTCCTAAAGAGGCCCACAATTGAAGTTGGGGCAAAACTTCGCCCTATTGAACAAGTAGTTTTATTTAACACCCCTGTCCAATAATTCTGAAAACAAACTTTATTTATTAAACGCTTTAGTATTCTTAGAATCCATTAAATGTCTCGACGGTCTCCAGTTCCACGAAAAAATTCTTTCCTTTCAACAGACTTATAAAAATGTTCTTGGAATCTATAAAATGTCTAGACGGTCTGTAGTTCTCCGAAAAAAGTCTTTCCTTTCTTCAGAATAATAAATTAATAATTAAGTGCTTTAAATGTTTTTGGAATCTAAAATTATGACGACGGTTTCTGGTTCTGCGAAATAATTCTTTCCTTTCATCAGGCCTATAAAAACGTTCTTGGAATCTATAAAATGTCTAGACGGTCTGTTGTTCTGCAAAAAATTTAATATCATACGGTATTCTCTTATGCAATTTCACGAGATAAATCAATTCTCGCAGGGAGATTTTCCGTAAGTAAGATATTTCAGGATTTATGCGTCTTTAAATTTGAAAAAATTCGATTGTCGTTTTTCGAACTCCTCGCATAAAAACACGTCTGCTTTTGGTCAAAAAAAGACCATCTAAATTTTTGGCGATTTTTGAAAAAAACATAAGGTTAACCCCTTTGGTGTTTTATCACCCCAAAAATCGAAAGTCTTAAATCTTAGCATGTTTTGGCATTTTCTTATGCAATTTTTCAAGATAAATCGATTGGCGCAGACAGATATGCCGTAAGTATGATATTTCAGGATTTATCCGTCTTTAAAGTTGCAAATGTTTGATCGTAATTTTGAACCGCTTAAATGCGATTCCTCCAAACGAAAACGCGATTTTCGAACTCCTCGCATAAAACACGTCCGTTTTGGTCAAAGAAGACCATCTATATTTTTGGCGATTTTTGAAAAAAACGTAAGGGTGTTTTTTCACCCCAAAAATCGAAAGTCTTAAATCTTAGCATTTTTTGGCATTTTCTTATGCAATTTTTCAAGATAAATCGAGTGGCGCAGACAGATATGCCGTAAGTATGATATTTCAGGATTTATCCGTCTTTAAAGTTGCAAATATTTGATCGTAATTTTGAACCGCTTAAATGCGTTTCCTCCAAACGAAAACGCGATTTTCGAACTCCTCGCATAAAAACACGTCCGTTTTGGTCAAAAAAGACCATCTATATTTTTGGCGATTTTTGAAAAAAACGTAAGGTTAACCCCTTTGGTGTTTTTTCACCCCAAAAATCGAAAGTCTTAAATCGTAGCATTTTTTGGCATTTTCTTATGCAATTTTTCAAGATAAATCGATTGGCGCAGACAGATTTGCCGTATGTATGATATTTCAGGATTTATCCGTCTTTAAAGTTGCAAATATTTGATCGTAATTTTGAACCACTTAAATGCGTTTCCTCCAAACGAAAACGCGATTTTCGAACTCCTCGCATAAAAACACGTCCGTTTAGGTCAAAAAAAGGCCATCTAAATATTTGGCGATTTTTGAAAAAAACGCAAGGTTAACCCCTTTGGTGTTTTTTCACCCCAAAAATCGAAAGTCTTAAATCGTAGCATTTTTTGGCATTTTCTTATGCAATTTTTCGAGATAAATCGATTGGCGCACGCAGATTTGCCGTAAGTATGATATTTCAGGATTTATCCGTCTTTAAAGTTGCAAATATTTGATCGTAATTTTGAACCGCTTAAATGCGTTTCCTCCAAACGAAAACGCGATTTTCGAACTCCTCGCATAAAAACACGTCCGTTTAGGTCAAAAAAAAACCATCTAAATTTTTGGCGATTTTTGAAAAAAACGTAAGGTTAACCCCTTTGGTGTTTTTTCACCCCAAAAATCGAAAGTCTTAAATCGTAGCATTTTTTGGCATTTTCTTATGCAATTTTTCGAGATAAATCGATTGGCGCATGCAGATTTGCCGTAAGTATGATATTTCAGGATTTATCCGTCTTTAAAGTTGCAAATATTTCATCGTAATTTTGAACCGCTTAAATGCGTTTCCTCCAAACGAAAACGCGTTTTTCAAACTCCTCGCATAAAAACACGTCCGTTTTGGTCAAAAAAAGACCATCTAAATTTTTGGCGATTTTTGAAAAAAACGTAAGGTTAACCCCTTTGGTGTTTTTTCACCCCAAAAATCGAAAGTCTTAAATCTTAGCATTTTTTGGCATTTTCTTATGCAATTTTTCAAAATAAATCGATTGACGCAGACAGATATGCCGTAAGTATGATATTTCAGGATTTATCCGTCTTTAAAGTTGCAAATATTTGATCGTAATTTTGAACCGCTTAAATGCGTTTCCTCCAAACGAAAACGCGATTTTCGAACTCCTCGCATAAAAACACGTCCGTTTTGGTCAAAAAAGACCATCTATATTTTTGGCGATTTTTTAAAAAAACGTAAGGTTAACCCCTTTGGTGTTTTTTCACCCCAAAAATCGAAAGTCTTAAATCGTAGCATTTTTTGGCATTTTCTTATGCAATTTTTCGAGATAAATCGATTGGCGCACGCAGATTTGCCGTAAGTATGATATTTCAGGATTTATCCGTCTTTAAAGTTGCAAATATTTCATCGTAATTTTGAACCGCTTAAATGCGTTTCCTCCAAACGAAAACGCGATTTTCGAACTCCTCGCATAAAAACACGTCCGTTTAGGTCAAAAAAAGGCCATCTAAATTTTTGGCGATTTTTGAAAAAAACGTAAGGTTAACCCCTTTGGTGTTTTTTCACCCCAAAAATCGAAAGTCTTAAATCGTAGCATTTTTTGGCATTTTCTTATGCAATTTTTCGAGATAAATCGATTGGCGCACGCAGATTTGCCGTAAGTATGATATTTCAGGATTTATCCGTCTTTAAAGTTGCAAATACTTCATCGTAATTTTGAACCGCTTAAATGCGTTTCCTCCAAACGAAAACGCGATTTTCGAACTCCTCGCATAAAAACACGTCCGTTTAGGTAAAAAAAAAACCATCTAAATTTTTGGCGATTTTTGAAAAAAACGTAAGGTTAACCCCTTTGGTGTTTTTTCACCCCAAAAATCGAAAGTCTTAAATCGTAGCATTTTTTGGCATTTTCTTATGCAATTTTTCGAGATAAATCGATTGGCGCATGCAGATTTGCCGTAAGTATGATATTTCAGGATTTATCCGTCTTTAAAGTTGCAAATATTTCATCGTAATTTTGAACCGCTTAAATGCGTTTCCTCCAAACGAAAACGCGTTTTTCGAACTACTCGCATAAAAACACGTCCGTTTTGGTCAAAAAAAGACCATCTAAATTTTTGGCGATTTTTGAAAAAAACGTAAGGTTAACCCCTTTGGTGTTTTTTCACCCCAAAAATCGAAAGTCTTAAATCTTAGCATTTTTTGGCATTTTCTTATGCAATTTTTCAAGATAAATCGATTGGCGCAGACAGATATGCCGTAAGTATGATATTTTAGGATTTATCCGTCTTTAAAGTTGCAAATATGTGATCGTAATTTTGAACCGCTTAAATGCGTTTCCTCCAAACGAAAACGCGTTTTTCGAACTCCTCGCATAAAAACACGTCCGTTTTGGTCAAAAAAAGACCATCTAAATTTTTGGCGATTTTTGAAAAAAACGTTTTTTCACCCCAAAAATCGAAAGTCTTAAATCGTAGCATTTTTTGGCATTTTCTTATGCAATTTTTCGAGATAAATCGATTGGCCCAGGCAGATTTGCCGTAAGTATGATATTTCATTTTCTTATGCAATTTTTCGAGATAAATCGATTGGCGCAGGCAGATTTGCCGTAAGTATGATATTTCAGGATTTATCCGTCTTTAAAGTTGCAAATGTTTGATCGTAATTTTGAACCGCTTAAATGCGATTCCTCCAAACGAAAACGCGATTTTCGAACTCCTCGCATAAAACACGTCCGTTTTGGTCAAAGAAGACCATCTATATTTTTGGCGATTTTTGAAAAAAACGTAAGGGTGTTTTTTCACCCCAAAAATCGAAAGTCTTAAATCTTAGCATTTTTTGGCATTTTCTTATGCAATTTTTCAAGATAAATCGAGTGGCGCAGACAGATATGCCGTAAGTATGATATTTCAGGATTTATCCGTCTTTAAAGTTGCAAATATTTGATCGTAATTTTGAACCGCTTAAATGCGTTTCCTCCAAACGAAAACGCGATTTTCGAACTCCTCGCATAAAAACACGTCCGTTTTGGTCAAAAAAGACCATCTATATTTTTGGCGATTTTTGAAAAAAACGTAAGGTTAACCCCTTTGGTGTTTTTTCACCCCAAAAATCGAAAGTCTTAAATCGTAGCATTTTTTGGCATTTTCTTATGCAATTTTTCAAGATAAATCGATTGGCGCAGACAGATTTGCCGTATGTATGATATTTCAGGATTTATCCGTCTTTAAAGTTGCAAATATTTGATCGTAATTTTGAACCACTTAAATGCGTTTCCTCCAAACGAAAACGCGATTTTCGAACTCCTCGCATAAAAACACGTCCGTTTAGGTCAAAAAAAGGCCATCTAAATATTTGGCGATTTTTGAAAAAAACGCAAGGTTAACCCCTTTGGTGTTTTTTCACCCCAAAAATCGAAAGTCTTAAATCGTAGCATTTTTTGGCATTTTCTTATGCAATTTTTCGAGATAAATCGATTGGCGCACGCAGATTTGCCGTAAGTATGATATTTCAGGATTTATCCGTCTTTAAAGTTGCAAATATTTGATCGTAATTTTGAACCGCTTAAATGCGTTTCCTCCAAACGAAAACGCGATTTTCGAACTCCTCGCATAAAAACACGTCCGTTTAGGTCAAAAAAAAACCATCTAAATTTTTGGCGATTTTTGAAAAAAACGTAAGGTTAACCCCTTTGGTGTTTTTTCACCCCAAAAATCGAAAGTCTTAAATCGTAGCATTTTTTGGCATTTTCTTATGCAATTTTTCGAGATAAATCGATTGGCGCATGCAGATTTGCCGTAAGTATGATATTTCAGGATTTATCCGTCTTTAAAGTTGCAAATATTTCATCGTAATTTTGAACCGCTTAAATGCGTTTCCTCCAAACGAAAACGCGTTTTTCAAACTCCTCGCATAAAAACACGTCCGTTTTGGTCAAAAAAAGACCATCTAAATTTTTGGCGATTTTTGAAAAAAACGTAAGGTTAACCCCTTTGGTGTTTTTTCACCCCAAAAATCGAAAGTCTTAAATCTTAGCATTTTTTGGCATTTTCTTATGCAATTTTTCAAAATAAATCGATTGGCGCAGACAGATATGCCGTAAGTATGATATTTCAGGATTTATCCGTCTTTAAAGTTGCAAATATTTGATCGTAATTTTGAACCGCTTAAATGCGTTTCCTCCAAACGAAAACGCGATTTTCGAACTCCTCGCATAAAAACACGTCCGTTTTGGTCAAAAAAGACCATCTATATTTTTGGCGATTTTTTAAAAAAACGTAAGGTTAACCCCTTTGGTGTTTTTTCACCCCAAAAATCGAAAGTCTTAAATCGTAGCATTTTTTGGCATTTTCTTATGCAATTTTTCGAGATAAATCGATTGGCGCACGCAGATTTGCCGTAAGTATGATATTTCAGGATTTATCCGTCTTTAAAGTTGCAAATATTTCATCGTAATTTTGAACCGCTTAAATGCGTTTCCTCCAAACGAAAACGCGATTTTCGAACTCCTCGCATAAAAACACGTCCGTTTAGGTCAAAAAAAGGCCATCTAAATTTTTGGCGATTTTTGAAAAAAACGTAAGGTTAACCCCTTTGGTGTTTTTTCACCCCAAAAATCGAAAGTCTTAAATCGTAGCATTTTTTGGCATTTTCTTATGCAATTTTTCGAGATAAATCGATTGGCGCATGCAGATTTGCCGTAAGTATGATATTTCAGGATTTATCCGTCTTTAAAGTTGCAAATATTTCATCGTAATTTTGAACCGCTTAAATGCGTTTCCTCCAAACGAAAACGCGTTTTTCGAACTACTCGCATAAAAACACGTCCGTTTTGGTCAAAAAAAGACCATCTAAATTTTTGGCGATTTTTGAAAAAAACGTAAGGTTAACCCCTTTGGTGTTTTTTCACCCCAAAAATCGAAAGTCTTAAATCTTAGCATTTTTTGGCATTTTCTTATGCAATTTTTCAAGATAAATCGATTGGCGCAGACAGATATGCCGTAAGTATGATATTTCAGGATTTATCCGTCTTTAAAGTTGCAAATATGTGATCGTAATTTTGAACCGCTTAAATGCGTTTCCTCCAAACGAAAACGCGTTTTTCGAACTCCTCGCATAAAAACACGTCCGTTTTGGTCAAAAAAAGACCATCTAAATTTTTGGCGATTTTTGAAAAAAACGTTTTTTCACCCCAAAAATCGAAAGTCTTAAATCGTAGCATTTTTTGGCATTTTCTTATGCAATTTTTCGAGATAAATCGATTGGCCCAGGCAGATTTGCCGTAAGTATGATATTTCATTTTCTTATGCAATTTTTCGAGATAAATCGATTGGCGCAGGCAGATTTGCCGTAAGTATGATATTTCAGGATTTATCCGTCTTTAAAGTTGCAAATATTTCATCGTAATTTTGAACCGCTTAAATGCGTTTCCTCCAAACGAAAACGCGTTTTTCGAACTCCTCGCATAAAAACACGTCCGTTTTGGTCAAAAAAAGACTATCTAAATTTTTGGCGATTTTTGAAAAAAACGTAAGGTTAACCCCTTTGGTGTTTTTTCACCCCAAAAATCGAAAGTCTTAAATCGTAGCATTTTTTGGCATTTTCTTATGCAATTTTTCGAGATAAATCGATTGGCGCAGGCAGATTCGCCGTAAGTATGATATTTCAGGATTTATCCGTCTTTAAAGTTGCAAATATTTGATCGTAATTTGGAACCGCTTAAATGCGTTTCCTCCAAACGAAAACGCGTTTTTCGAACTCCTCGCATAAAAACACGTCCGTTTTGGTCAAAAAAGGACCATCTAAATTTTTGGCGATTTTTGAAAAAAACGTAAGGTAACCCCAACCCCTTTGGTGTTTTTTCACCCCAAAAATCGAAAGTCTTAAATCGTAGCATTTTTTGGCATTTTCTTATGCAATTTTTCGAGATAAATCGATTGGCCCAGGCAGATTTGCCGTAAGTATGATATTTCAGGATTTATCCGTCTTTAAAGTTGCAAATATTTGATCGTAATTTTGAACCGCTTAAATGCGTATCCTCCAAACGAAAACGCGTTTTTCGAACTCCTAGCATAAAAACACGTCCGTTTTGGTCAAAAAAATACCATCTAAATTTTTGGCGATTTTTGAAAAAAACGTAAGGTTAACCCCCATTGGTATTTTTAAACCCCAAAAATCCAAAGTCTTAAATCGTAGCATTTTTTGGCATTTTCTTATGCAATTTTTCGAGATAAATCGATTGGCGCAGGCAGATTTGCCGTAAGTATGATATTTCAGGATTTATCCGTCTTTAAAGTTGCAAATATTTCATCGTAATTTTGAACCGCTTAAATGCGTTTTCTCCAAACGAAAACGCGTTTTTCGAACTCCTCGCATAAAAACACGTCCGTTTTGGTCAAAAAAAGACCATCTAAATTTTTGGCGATTTTTGAAAAAAACGTAAGGTTAACCCCTTTGGTGTTTTTTCACCCCAAAAATCGAAAGTCTTAAATCGTAGCATTTTTTGGCATTTTCTTATGCAATTTTTCGAGATAAATCGATTGGCGCAGGCAGATTTGCCGTAAGTATGATTTTTCAGGATTTATCCGTTTTTAAAGTTGCAACCAATTCATCGTAATTTTGAACCGCTTAAATGCGTTTCCTCCAAACGAAAACGCGTTTTTCGAACTCCTCGCATAAAAACACGTCCGTTTTGGACAAAAAAAGACCATCTAAATTTTTGGCGATTTTTGAAAAAAACGTAAGGTTAACCCCTTTGGTGTTTTTTCACCCCAAAAATCGAAAGTCTTAAATCGTAGCATTTTTTGGCATTTTCTTATGCAATCTTTCGAGATAAATCGATTGGCGCAGGCAGATTTGCCGTAAGTATGATATTTCAGGATTTATCCGTTTTTAAAGTTGCAAATAATTCATCGTAATTTTGAACCGCTTAAATGCGTTTCCTCCAAACGAAAACGCGTTTTTCGAACTCCTAGCATAAAAACACGTCCGTTTTGGACAAAAAAAGACCATCTAAATTTTTGGCGATTTTTGAAAAAAACGTAAGGTTAACCCCTTTGGTGTTTTTTCACCCCAAAAATCGAAAGTCTTAAATCGTAGCATTTTTTGGCATTTTCTTATGCAATTTTTCGAGATAAATCGATTGTCGCAGGCAGATTTGCCGTAAGTATGATATTTCAGGATTTATCCGTCTTTAAAGTTGCAAATATTTGATCGTAATTTTGAACCGCTTAAATGCGTTTCCTCCAAACGAAAACGCGTTTTTCGAACTCCTAGCATAAAACCACTTCCGTTTTGGTCAAAAAAAGACCATCTAAATTTTTGGCGATTTTTGAAAAAAACGTAAGGTTAACCCCTTTGGTGTTTTTTCACCCCAAAAATCGAAAGTCTTAAATCGTAGCATTTTTTGGCATTTTCTTATGCAATTTTTCGAGATAAATCGATTGGCGCAGGCAGATTTGCCGTAAGTATGATATTTCAGGATTTATCCGTCTTTAAAGTTGCAAATATTTGATCGTAATTTTGAACCGCTTAAATGCGTTTCCTCCAAACGAAAACGCGTTTTTCGAACTCCTAGCATAAAAACACGTCCGTTTTGGTCAAAAAAAGACCATCTAAATTTTTGGCGATTTTTGAAAAAAACGTAAGGTTTGGTGTTTTTTCACCCCAAAAATCGAAAGTCTTAAATCGTAGCATTTTTTGGCATTTTCTTATGCAATTTTTCGAGATAAATCGATTGGCGCAGGCAGATTTGCCGTAAGTATGATATTTCAGGATATATCCGTCTTTAAAGTTGCAAATATTTCATCGTAATTTTGAACCGCTTAAATGCGTTTCCTCCAAACGAAAACGCGTTTTTCGAACTCCTAGCATAAAAACACGTCCGTTTTGGTCAAAAAAAGACCATCTAAATTTTTGGCGATTTTTGAAAAAAACGTAAGGTTAACCCCTTTGGTGTTTTTTCACCCCAAAAATCGAAAGTCTTAAATCGTAGCATTTTTTGGCATTTTCTTATGCAATTTTTCGAGATAAATCGATTGGCCCAGGCAGATTTGCCGTAAGTATGATATTTCAGGATTTATCCGTCTTTAAAGTTGCAAATATTTGATCGTAATTTTGAACCGCTTAAATGCGTATCCTCCAAACGAAAACGCGTTTTTCGAACTCCTAGCATAAAAACACGTCCGTTTTGGTCAAAAAAAGACCATCTAAATTTTTGGCGATTTTTGAAAAAAACGTAAGGTTAACCCCCATTGGTATTTTTAAACCCCAAAAATCCAAAGTCTTAAATCGTAGCATTTTTTGGCATTTTCTTATGCAATTTTTCGAGATAAATCGATTGGCGCAGGCAGATTTGCCGTAAGTATGATATTTCAGGATTTATCCGTCTTTAAAGTTGCAAATATTTCATCGTAATTTTGAACCGCTTAAATGCGTTTTCTCCAAACGAAAACGCGTTTTTCGAACTCCTCGCATAAAAACACGTCCGTTTTGGTCAAAAAAAGACCATCTAAATTTTTGGCGATTTTTGAAAAAAACGTAAGGTTAACCCCTTTGGTGTTTTTTCACCCCAAAAATCGAAAGTCTTAAATCGTAGCATTTTTTGGCATTTTCTTATGCAATTTTTCGAGATAAATCGATTGGCGCAGGCAGATTTGCCGTAAGTATGATATTTCAGGATTTATCCGTCTTTAAAGTTGCAAATATTTCATCGTAATTTTGAACCGCTTAAATGCGTTTTCTCCAAACGAAAACGCGTTTTTCGAACTCCTCGCATAAAAACACGTCCGTTTTGGTCAAAAAAAGACCATCTAAATTTTAGGCGATTTTTGAAAAAAACGTAAGGTTAACCCCTTTGGTGTTTTTTCACCCCAAAAATCGAAAGTCTTACATCGTAGCATTTTTTGGCATTTTCTTATGCAATTTTTCAAGATAAATCGATTGGCGCAGGCAGATTTGCCGTAAGTATGATATTTCAGGATTTATCCGTTTTTAAAGTTGCAACCAATTCATCGTAATTTTGAACCGCTTAAATGCGTTTCCTCCAAACGAAAACGCGTTTTTCGAACTCCTCGCATAAAAACACGTCCGTTTTGGACAAAAAAAGACCATCTAAATTTTTGGCGATTTTTGAAAAAAACGTAAGGTTAACCCCTTTGGTGTTTTTTCACCCCAAAAATCGAAAGTCTTAAATCGTAGCATTTTTTGGCATTTTCTTATGCAATCTTTCGAGATAAATCGATTGGCGCAGGCAGATTTGCCGTAAGTATGATATTTCAGGATTTATCCGTTTTTAAAGTTGCAAATAATTCATCGTAATTTTGAACCGCTTAAATGCGTTTCCTCCAAACGAAAACGCGTTTTTCGAACTCCTAGCATTAAAACACGTCCGTTTTGGACAAAAAAAGACCATCTAAATTTTTGGCGATTTTTGAAAAAAACGTAAGGTTAACCCCTTTGGTGTTTTTTCACCCCAAAAATCGAAAGTCTTAAATCGTAGCATTTTTTGGCATTTTCTTATGCAATTTTTCGAGATAAATCGATTGTCGCAGGCAGATTTGCCGTAAGTATGATATTTCAGGATTTATCCGTCTTTAAAGTTGCAAATATTTGATCGTAATTTTGAACCGCTTAAATGCGTTTCCTCCAAACGAAAACGCGTTTTTCGAACTCCTAGCATAAAACCACTTCCGTTTTGGTCAAAAAAAGACCATCTAAATTTTTGGCGATTTTTGAAAAAAACGTAAGGTTAACCCCTTTGGTGTTTTTTCACCCCAAAAATCGAAAGTCTTAAATCGTAGCATTTTTTGGCATTTTCTTATGCAATTTTTCGAGATAAATCGATTGGCGCAGGCAGATTTGCCGTAAGTATGATATTTCAGGATTTATCCGTCTTTAAAGTTGCAAATATTTGATCGTAATTTTGAACCGCTTAAATGCGTTTCCTCCAAACGAAAACGCGTTTTTCGAACTCCTAGCATAAAAACACGTCCGTTTTGGTCAAAAAAAGACCATCTAAATTTTTGGCGATTTTTGAAAAAAACGTAAGGTTTGGTGTTTTTTCACCCCAAAAATCGAAAGTCTTAAATCGTAGCATTTTTTGGCATTTTCTTATGCAATTTTTCGAGATAAATCGATTGGCGCAGGCAGATTTGCCGTAAGTATGATATTTCAGGATATATCCGTCTTTAAAGTTGCAAATATTTCATCGTAATTTTGAACCGCTTAAATGCGTTTCCTCCAAACGAAAACGCGTTTTTCGAACTCCTAGCATAAAAACACGTCCGTTTTGGTCAAAAAAAGACCATCTAAATTTTTGGCGATTTTTGAAAAAAACGTAAGGTTAACCCCTTTGGTGTTTTTTCACCCCAAAAATCGAAAGTCTTAAATCGTAGCATTTTTTGGCATTTTCTTATGCAATTTTTCGAGATAAATCGATTGGCGCAGGCAGATTTGCCGTAAGTATGATATTTCAGGATTTATCCGTCTTTAAAGTTGCAAATATGTCATCGTAATTTTGAACCGCTTAAATGCGTTTCCTCCAAACGAAAACGCGTTTTTCGAACTCCTAGCATAAAAACACGTCCGTTTTGGTCAAAAAAAGACCATCTAAATTTTTGGCGATTTTTGAAAAAAACGTAAGGTTAACCCCTTTGGTGTTTTTTCACCCCAAAAATCGAAAGTCTTAAATCGTAGCATTTTTTGGCATTTTCTTATGCAATTTTTCGAGATAAATCGATTGGCGCAGGCAGATTAGCCGTAAGTATGATACTTCAGGATTTATCCGTCTTTAAAGTTGCAAATATTTGATCGTAATTTTGAACCGCTTAAATGCGTTTCCTCCAAACGAAAACGCGTTTTTCGAACTCCTAGCATAAAAACACGTCCGTTTTGGTCAAAAAAAGACCATCTAAATTTTTGGCGATTTTTGAAAAAAACGTAAGGTTAACCCCTTTGGTGTTTTTTCACCCCAAAAATCGAAAGTCTTAAATCGTAGCATTTTTTGGCATTTTCTTATGCAATTTTTCGAGATAAATCGATTGGCGCAGGCAGATTTGCCGTAAGTATGATATTTCAGGATTTATCCGTCTTTAAAGTTGCAAATATTTGATCGTAATTTTGAACCGCTTAAATGCGTATCCTCCAAACGAAAACGCGTTTTTCGAACTCCTAGTATAAAAACACGTCCGTTTTGGTCAAAAAAAGACCATCTAAATTTTTGGCGATTTTCGAAAAAAACGTAAGGTTAACCCCTTTGGTGTTTTTTCACCCCAAAAATCGAAAGTCTTAAATCGTAGCATTTTTTGGCATTTTCTTATGCAATTTTTCCAGATAAATCGATTGGCGCAGGCAGATTTGCCGTAAGTATGATATTTCAGGATTTATCCGTCTTTAAAGTTGCAAATATTTGATCGTAATTTTGAACCGCTTAAATGCGTTTCCTCCAAACGAAAACGCGTTTTTCGAACTCCTAGCATAAAAACACGTCCGTTTTGGTCAAAAAAAGACCATCTAAATTTTTGGCGATTTTTGAAAAAAACGTAAGGTTAACCCCTTTGGTGTTTTTTCACCCCAAAAATCGAAAGTCTTAAATCGTAGCATTTTTTGGCATTTTCTTATGCAATTTTTCGAGATAAATCGATTGGCGCAGGCAGATTTGCCGTAGGTATGATATTTCAGGATTTATCCGTCTTTAAAGATGCAAATATTTCATCGTATTTTGAATCGCTTAAATGCGTTTCCTCCAAACGAAAACGCGTTTTTCGAACTCCTCGCATAAAAACACGTCCGTTTTGGTCAAAAAAAGACCATCTAAATTTTTGGCGATTTTTGAAAAAAACGTAAGGTTAACCCCTTTGGTGTTTTTTCACCCCAAAAATCGAAAGTCTTAAATCGTAGCATTTTTTGGCATTTTCTTATGCAATTTTTCGAGATAAATCGATTGGCGCAGGCAGATTTGCCGTAAGTATGATATTTCAAGATTTATCCGTCTTTAAAGTTGCAAATATTTGATCGTAATTTTGAACCGCTTAAATGCGTTTCCTCCAAACGAAAACGCGTTTTTCGAACTCCTAGCATAAAACCACTTCCGTTTTGGTCAAAAAAAGACCATCTAAATTTTTGGCGATTTTTGAAAAAAACGTAAGGTTAACCCCTTTGGTGTTTTTTCACCCCAAAAATCGAAAGTCTTAAATCGTAGCATTTTTTGGCATTTTCTTATGCAATTTTTCGAGATAAATCGATTGGCGCAGGCAGATTTGCCGTAAGTATGATATTTCAGGATTTATCCGTCTTTAAAGTTGCAAATATTTGATCGTAATTTTGAACCGCTTAAATGCGTTTCCTCCAAACGAAAACGCGTTTTTCGAACTCCTAGCATAAAAACACGTCCGTTTTGGTCAAAAAAAGACCATCTAAATTTTTGGCGATTTTTGAAAAAAACGTAAGGTTTGGTGTTTTTTCACCCCAAAAATCGAAAGTCTTAAATCGTAGCATTTTTTGGCATTTTCTTATGCAATTTTTCGAGATAAATCGATTGGCGCAGGCAGATTTGCCGTAAGTATGATATTTCAGGATATATCCGTCTTTAAAGTTGCAAATATTTCATCGTAATTTTGAACCGCTTAAATGCGTTTCCTCCAAACGAAAACGCGTTTTTCGAACTCCTAGCATAAAAACACGTCCGTTTTGGTCAAAAAAAGACCATCTAAATTTTTGGCGATTTTTGAAAAAAACGTAAGGTTAACCCCTTTGGTGTTTTTTCACCCCAAAAATCGAAAGTCTTAAATCGTAGCATTTTTTGGCATTTTCTTATGCAATTTTTCGAGATAAATCGATTGGCGCAGGCAGATTTGCCGTAAGTATGATATTTCAGGATTTATCCGTCTTTAAAGTTGCAAATATTTCATCGTAATTTTGAACCGCTTAAATGCGTTTCCTCCAAACGAAAACGCGTTTTTCGAACTCCTAGCATAAAAACACGTCCGTTTTGGTCAAAAAAAGACCATCTAAATTTTTGGCGATTTTTGAAAAAAACGTAAGGTTAACCCCTTTGGTGTTTTTTCACCCCAAAAATCGAAAGTCTTAAATCGTAGCATTTTTTGGCATTTTCTTATGCAATTTTTCGAGATAAATCGATTGGCGCAGGCAGATTAGCCGTAAGTATGATACTTCAGGATTTATCCGTCTTTAAAGTTGCAAATATTTGATCGTAATTTTGAACCGCTTAAATGCGTTTCCTCCAAACGAAAACGCGTTTTTCGAACTCCTAGCATAAAAACACGTCCGTTTTGGTCAAAAAAAGACCATCTAAATTTTTGGCGATTTTTGAAAAAAACGTAAGGTTAACCCCTTTGGTGTTTTTTCACCCCAAAAATCGAAAGTCTTAAATCGTAGCATTTTTTGGCATTTTCTTATGCAATTTTTCGAGATAAATCGATTGGCGCAGGCAGATTTGCCGTAAGTATGATATTTCAGGATTTATCCGTCTTTAAAGTTGCAAATATTTGATCGTAATTTTGAACCGCTTAAATGCGTTTTCTCCAAACGAAAACGCGTTTTTCGAACTCCTCGCATAAAAACACGTCCGTTTTGGTCAAAAAAAGACCATCTAAATTTTTGGCGATTTTTGAAAAAAACGTAAGGTTAACCCCTTTGGTATTTTTAAACCCCAAAAATCAAAAGTCTTAAATCGTAGCATTTTTTGGCATTTTCTTATGCAATTTTTCGAGATAAATCGATTGGCGCAGGCAGATTCGCCGTAAGTATGATATTTCAGGATTTATCCGTCTTTAAAGTTGCAAATATTTGATCGTAATTTGGAACCGCTTAAATGCGTTTCCTCCAAACGAAAACGCGTTTTTCGAACTCCTCGCATAAAAACACGTCCGTTTTGGTCAAAAAAAGACCATCTAAATTTTTGGCGATTTTTGAAAAAAACGTAAGGTTAACCCCTTTGGTGTTTTTTCACCCCAAAAATCGAAAGTCTTAAATCGTAGCATTTTTTGGCATTTTCTTATGCAATTTTTCGAGATAAATCGATTGGCGCAGGCAGATTAGCCGTAAGTATGATACTTCAGGATTTATCCGTCTTTAAAGTTGCAAATATTTGATCGTAATTTTGAACCGCTTAAATGCGTTTCCTCCAAACGAAAACGCGTTTTTCGAACTCCTCGCATAAAAACACGTCCGTTTTGGTCAAAAAAAGACCATCTAAATTTTTGGCGATTTTTGAAAAAAACGTAAGGTTAACCCCTTTGGTGTTTTTTCACCCCAAAAATCGAAAGTCTTAAATCGTAGCATTTTTTGGCATTTTCTTATGCAATTTTTCGAGATAAATCGATTGGCGCAGGCAGATTTGCCGTAAGTATGATATTTCAGGATTTATCCGTCTTTAAAGTTGCAAATATTTCATCGTAATTTTGAACCGCTTAAATGCGTTTTCTCCAAACGAAAACGCGTTTTTCGAACTCCTCGCATAAAAACACGTCCGATTTGGTCAAAAAAAGACCATCTAAATTTTTGGCGATTTTTGAAAAAAACGTAAGGTTAACCCCTTTGGTGTTTTTTCACCCCAAAAATCGAAAGTCTTAAATCGTAGCATTTTTTGGCATTTTCTTATGCAATTTTTCAAGATAAATCGATTGGCGCAGGCAGATTTGCCGTAAGTATGATATTTCAGGATTTATCCGTCTTTAAAGTTGCAAATATTTGATCGTAATTTTGAACCGCTTAAATGCGTATCCTCCAAACGAAAACGCGTTTTTCGAACTCCTAGCATAAAAACACGTCCGTTTTGGTCAAAAAAAGACCATCTAAATTTTTGGCGATTTTTGAAAAAAACGTAAGGTTAACCCCTTTGGTATTTTTAAACCCCAAAAATCCAAAGTCTTAAATCGTAGCATTTTTTGGCATTTTCTTATGCAATTTTTCGAGATAAATCGATTGGCGCAGGCAGATTTGCCGTAAGTATGATATTTCAAGATTTATCCGTCTTTAAAGTTGCAAATATTTCATCGTAATTTTGAACCGCTTAAATGCGTTTCCTCTAAACGAAAACGCGTTTTTCGAACTCCTCGCATAAAAACACGTCCGTTTTGGTCAAAAAAAGACCATCTAAATTTTTTGCAATTTTTGAAAAAAACGTAAGGTTAACCCCTTTGGTGTTTTTTCACCCCAAAAATCGAAAGTCTTAAATCGTAGCATTTTTTGGCATTTTCTTATGCAATTTTTCGAGATAAATCGATTGGCGCATGCAGATTTGCCGTAAGTATGATATTTCAGGATTTATCCGTCTTTAAAGTTGCAAATATTTGATCGTAATTTTGAACCGCTTAAATGCGTTTTCTCCAAACGAAAACGCGTTTTTCGAACTCCTCGCATAAAAACACGTCCGTTTTGGTCAAAAAAAGACCATCTAAATTTTTGGCGATTTTTGAAAAAAACGTAAGGTTAACCCCTTTGGTGTGTTTTCACCCCAAAAATCGAAAGTCTTAAATCGTAGCATTTTTTGGCATTTTCTTATGCAATTTTTCGAGATAAATCGATTGGCGCAGGCAGATTTGCCGTAAGTATGATATTTCAGGATTTATCCGTCTTTAAAGTTGCAAATATTTGATCGTAATTTTGAACCGCTTAAATGCGTTTCCTCCAAACGAAAACGCGTTTTTCGAACTCCTAGCATAAAAACACGTCCGTTTTGGTCAAAAAAAGACCATCTAAATTTTTTGCAATTTTTGAAAAAAACGTAAGGTTAACCCCTTTGGTGTTTTTTCACCCCAAAAATCGAAAGTCTAAAATCGTAGCATTTTTTGGCATTTTCTTATGCAATTTTTCGAGATAAATCGATTGGCGCATGCAGATTTGCCGTAAGTATGATATTTCAGGATTTATCCGTCTTTAAAGTTGCAAATATTTCATCGTAATTTTGAACCGCTTAAATGCGTTTCCTCCTACCAAAAACGCGTTTTTCGAACTCCTCGCATAAAAACACGTCCGTTTTGGTCAAGAAAAGACCATCTAAATTTTTGGCGATTTTTGAAAAAAACGTAAGGTTAACCCCTTTGGTGTTTTTTCACCCCAAAAATCGAAAGTCTTAAATCGTAGCATTTTTAGGCATTTTCTTATGCAATTTTTCGAGATAAATCGATTGGCGCAGGCAGATTTGCCGTAAGTATGATATTTCAAGATTTATCCGTCTATAAAGTTGCAAATATTTCATCGTAATTTTGAACCGCTTAAATGCGTTTCCTCTAAACGAAAACGCGTTTTTCGAACTCCTCGCATAAAAACACGTCCGTTTTGGTCAAAAAAAGACCATCTAAATTTTTTGCAATTTTTGAAAAAAACGTAAGGTTAACCCCTTTGGTGTTTTTTCACCCCAAAAATCGAAAGTCTTAAATCGTAGCATTTTTTGGCATTTTCTTATGCAATTTTTCGAGATAAATCGATTGGCGCAGGCAGATTTGCCGTAAGTATGATATTTCAGGATTTATCCGTCTTTAAAGTTGCAAATATTTGATCGTAATTTTGAACTGCTTAAATGTGTTTCCTCCAAACGAAAACGCGTTTTTCGAACTCCTCGCATAAAAACACGTCCGTTTTGGTCAAAAAAAGACCATCTAAATTTTTGGCGATTTTTGAAAATAACGTAAGGTTAACCCCTTTGGTGTTTTTTCACCCCAAAAATCGAAAGTCTTAAATCGTAGCATTTTTTGGCATTTACTTATGCAATTTTTCGAGATAAATCGATTGGCGCAGGCAGATTTTCCCGAAGTATGATATTTCAGGATTTATCCGTCTTTAAAGTTGCAAATATTTGATCGTAATTTTGAACCGCTTAAATGCGTTTCCTCCAAACGAAAACGCGTTTTTCGAACTCCTAGCATAAAAACACGTCCGTTTTGGTCAAAAAAAGACCATCTAAATTTTTGGCGATTTTTGAAAAAAACGTAAGGTTAACCCCTTTGGTGTTTTTTCACCCCAAAAATCGAAAGTCTTAAATCGTAGCATTTTTTGGCATTTTCTTATGCAATTTTTCGAGATAAATCGATTGGCGCAGGCAGATTTGCCGTAAGTATGATATTTCATGATTTATCTGTCTTTAAAGTTGCAAATATTTGATCGTAATTTTGAACCGCTTAAATGC
The DNA here is from genome assembly GCA_947369205.1 of Cantharis rufa. Taxonomy (NCBI): domain Eukaryota; kingdom Metazoa; phylum Arthropoda; class Insecta; order Coleoptera; family Cantharidae; genus Cantharis; species Cantharis rufa. The sequence goes on from OX376309.1 coordinate 24,580,867, forward strand.
GTTTTCTCCAAACGAAAACGCGTTTTTCGAACTCCTCGCATAAAAACACGTCCGTTTTGGTCAAAAAAAGACCATCTAAATTTTTGGCGATTTTTGAAAAAAACGTAAGGTTAACCCCTTTGGTATTTTTAAACCCCAAAAATCAAAAGTCTTAAATCGTAGCATTTTTTGGCATTTTCTTATGCAATTTTTCGAGATAAATCGATTGGCGCAGGCAGATTCGCCGTAAGTATGATATTTCCGGATTTATCCGTCTTTAAAGTTGCAAATATTTGATCGTAATTTGGAACCGCTTAAATGCGTTTCCTCCAAACGAAAACGCGTTTTTCGAACTCCTCGCATAAAAACACGTCCGTTTTGGTCAAAAAAAGACCATCTAAATTTTTGGCGATTTTTGAAAAAAACGTAAGGTTAACCCCTTTGGTGTTTTTTCACCCCAAAAATCGAAAGTCTTAAATCGTAGCATTTTTTGGCATTTTCTTATGCAATTTTTCGAGATAAATCGATTGGCGCAGGCAGATTAGCCGTAAGTATGATACTTCAGGATTTATCCGTCTTTAAAGTTGCAAATATTTGATCGTAATTTTGAACCGCTTAAATGCGTTTCCTCCAAACGAAAACGCGTTTTTCGAACTCCTCGCATAAAAACACGTCCGTTTTGGTCAAAAAAAGACCATCTAAATTTTTGGCGATTTTTGAAAAAAACGTAAGGTTAACCCCTTTGGTGTTTTTTCACCCCAAAAATCGAAAGTCTTAAATCGTAGCATTTTTTGGCATTTTCTTATGCAATTTTTCGAGATAAATCGATTGGCGCAGGCAGATTTGCCGTAAGTATGATATTTCAAGATTTATCCGTCTTTAAAGTTGCAAATATTTGATCGTAATTTTGAACCGCTTAAATGCGTTTCCTCCAAACGAAAACGCGTTTTTCGAACTCCTAGCATAAAAACACGTCCGTTTTGGTCAAAAAAAGACCATCTAAATTTTTGGCGATTTTTGAAAAATACGTAAGGTTAACCCCTTTGGTGTTTTTTCACCCCAAAAATCGAAAGTCTTAAATCGTAGCATTTTTTGGCATTTTCTTATGCAATTTTTCGAGATAAATCGATTGGCGCAGGCAGATTTGCCGTAAGTATGATATTTCAGGATTTATCCGTCTTTAAAGTTGCAAATATTTGATCGTAATTTTGAACCGCTTAAATGCGTTTCCTCCAAACGAAAACGCGTTTTTCGAACTCCTAGCATAAAAACACGTCCGTTTTGGTCAAAAAAAGACCATCTAAATTTTTGGCGATTTTTGAAAAAAACGTAAGGTTAACCCCTTTGGTGTTTTTTCACCCCAAAAATCGAAAGTCTTAAATCGTAGCATTTTTTGGCATTTTCTTATGCAATTTTTCGAGATAAATCGATTGGCGCAGGCAGATTTGCCGTAAGTATGATATTTCAGGATTTATCCGTCTTTAAAGTTGCAAATATTTCATCGTAATTTTGAACCGCTTAAATGCGTTTTCTCCAAACGAAAACGCGTTTTTCGAACTCCTCGCATAAAAACACGTCCGATTTGGTCAAAAAAAGACCATCTAAATTTTTGGCGATTTTTGAAAAAAACGTAAGGTTAACCCCTTTGGTGTTTTTTCACCCCAAAAATCGAAAGTCTTAAATCGTAGCATTTTTTGGCATTTTCTTATGCAATTTTTCAAGATAAATCGATTGGCGCAGGCAGATTTGCCGTAAGTATGATATTTCAGGATTTATCCGTCTTTAAAGTTGCAAATATTTGATCGTAATTTTGAACCGCTTAAATGCGTATCCTCCAAACGAAAACGCGTTTTTCGAACTCCTAGCATAAAAACACGTCCGTTTTGGTCAAAAAAAGACCATCTAAATTTTTGGCGATTTTTGAAAAAAACGTAAGGTTAACCCCTTTGGTATTTTTAAACCCCAAAAATCCAAAGTCTTAAATCGTAGCATTTTTTGGCATTTTCTTATGCAATTTTTCGAGATAAATCGATTGGCGCAGGCAGATTTGCCGTAAGTATGATATTTCAAGATTTATCCGTCTTTAAAGTTGCAAATATTTCATCGTAATTTTGAACCGCTTAAATGCGTTTCCTCTAAACGAAAACGCGTTTTTCGAACTCCTCGCATAAAAACACGTCCGTTTTGGTCAAAAAAAGACCATCTAAATTTTTTGCAATTTTTGAAAAAAACGTAAGGTTAACCCCTTTGGTGTTTTTTCACCCCAAAAATCGAAAGTCTTAAATCGTAGCATTTTTTGGCATTTTCTTATGCAATTTTTCGAGATAAATCGATTGGCGCATGCAGATTTGCCGTAAGTATGATATTTCAGGATTTATCCGTCTTTAAAGTTGCAAATATTTGATCGTAATTTTGAACCGCTTAAATGCGTTTTCTCCAAACGAAAACGCGTTTTTCGAACTCCTCGCATAAAAACACGTCCGTTTTGGTCAAAAAAAGACCATCTAAATTTTTGGCGATTTTTGAAAAAAACGTAAGGTTAACCCCTTTGGTGTGTTTTCACCCCAAAAATCGAAAGTCTTAAATCGTAGCATTTTTTGGCATTTTCTTATGCAATTTTTCGAGATAAATCGATTGGCGCAGGCAGATTTGCCGTAAGTATGATATTTCAGGATTTATCCGTCTTTAAAGTTGCAAATATTTGATCGTAATTTTGAACCGCTTAAATGCGTTTCCTCCAAACGAAAACGCGTTTTTCGAACTCCTAGCATAAAAACACGTCCGTTTTGGTCAAAAAAAGACCATCTAAATTTTTTGCAATTTTTGAAAAAAACGTAAGGTTAACCCCTTTGGTGTTTTTTCACCCCAAAAATCGAAAGTCTAAAATCGTAGCATTTTTTGGCATTTTCTTATGCAATTTTTCGAGATAAATCGATTGGCGCATGCAGATTTGCCGTAAGTATGATATTTCAGGATTTATCCGTCTTTAAAGTTGCAAATATTTCATCGTAATTTTGAACCGCTTAAATGCGTTTCCTCCTACCAAAAACGCGTTTTTCGAACTCCTCGCATAAAAACACGTCCGTTTTGGTCAAGAAAAGACCATCTAAATTTTTGGCGATTTTTGAAAAAAACGTAAGGTTAACCCCTTTGGTGTTTTTTCACCCCAAAAATCGAAAGTCTTAAATCGTAGCATTTTTAGGCATTTTCTTATGCAATTTTTCGAGATAAATCGATTGGCGCAGGCAGATTTGCCGTAAGTATGATATTTCAAGATTTATCCGTCTATAAAGTTGCAAATATTTCATCGTAATTTTGAACCGCTTAAATGCGTTTCCTCTAAACGAAAACGCGTTTTTCGAACTCCTCGCATAAAAACACGTCCGTTTTGGTCAAAAAAAGACCATCTAAATTTTTTGCAATTTTTGAAAAAAACGTAAGGTTAACCCCTTTGGTGTTTTTTCACCCCAAAAATCGAAAGTCTTAAATCGTAGCATTTTTTGGCATTTTCTTATGCAATTTTTCGAGATAAATCGATTGGCGCAGGCAGATTTGCCGTAAGTATGATATTTCAGGATTTATCCGTCTTTAAAGTTGCAAATATTTGATCGTAATTTTGAACTGCTTAAATGTGTTTCCTCCAAACGAAAACGCGTTTTTCGAACTCCTCGCATAAAAACACGTCCGTTTTGGTCAAAAAAAGACCATCTAAATTTTTGGCGATTTTTGAAAATAACGTAAGGTTAACCCCTTTGGTGTTTTTTCACCCCAAAAATCGAAAGTCTTAAATCGTAGCATTTTTTGGCATTTACTTATGCAATTTTTCGAGATAAATCGATTGGCGCAGGCAGATTTTCCCGAAGTATGATATTTCAGGATTTATCCGTCTTTAAAGTTGCAAATATTTCATCGTAATTTTGAACCGCTTAAATGCGTTTCCTCCAAACGAAAACGCGTTTTTCGAACTCCTCGCATAAAAACACGTCCGTTTTGGTCAAAAAAAGACCATCTAAATTTTTTGCAATTTTTGAAAAAAACGTAAGGTTAACCCCTTTGGTGTTTTTTCACCCCAAAAATCGAAAGTCTTAAATCGTAGCATTTTTTGGCATTTACTTATGCAATTTTTCGAGATAAATCGATTGGCGCAGGCAGATTTTCCCGAAGTATGATATTTTAAGATATATGCGTCTTTAAAGTTGAAAAAATTCGATCGTAATTTTGAACCGCTTAAATGCGTTTCCTCCAAACGAAAACGCGTATTTCGAACTCCTCGCATAAAAACACATCCGTTTTGGTCAAAAAAAGACCATCTAATTTTTTAAAGATTTAAAAAAAAACCGAAAGTTAACTTTTGATACTTTTTGAGCCCAAAAATTGAACACAGGTTTTAGAAATTGTAATTTTAATTTGTTGACAAGTAGTAGTAATAAGCAAATGAAAGTATAATAACACAAATCATTGTTTTGACAAAAATCACAAGTTCAATGTTACATCGTTCTACATTTTCACTATACTACTTTAGTCGGTTTAAAATGAGTGTTTTTGCAGATGAAATTTAAAAATAACAAAGTATAGAGAATATATTGAACTCGGTGACTTCTGCTAGAACAACAAAATATTATAGCAATATAACTAACCTCTTAATTCTAAAAACTGCAACTCCAATAATTTTCGATTCAGCACCCCCCTGTTCCCAATTCCAAATTTGCCGCACTACACTATTTAATTTGTCAACACGCTTAATTCAAAAGTTCAAAAATAGATATTTGATGACATGCCGCGACACCTACCGATAAATATCGGAAACAAAATTTTAAAACGAAGAACTGCTTGTTAAACGTCAATGTAAAAACACCAATTGTAGATATTTGGAAAACTTGAAATGCATGCCAATTACAAATAACCACAAAATTGTAAACACAATATCCTTTGTGTTTCGTATAAGGCATTTCCCATATGTTATCCTAATTCGCAAAACATTATCGCAGTTTGAAATCAGTCATTGTTGAAAAAGTTGTGCATCGCCTTTATACTTTTCTGTATTGGAAAGTCAATTCTCTCGATGACTGATGTTTTGTAAGCCCTGAAAAATAAAAGATTACAATAAAATATCTAAAAATGTGAGAACTTTCAAGATAAAACGCAGCATTTAAACAAATTATTTTTTAACAACTCTGTTATCTCCTGTCGTAGGTAATTAATAAAATAAATCACTTGACGTTTTATTTTAATAATTTTATAAGAAATTATTATCACCAGTTTTAAATTGAAAAATGTTTAAAATTAGCTGTTTTGAAGACTAAATTTAAATGTAACAAAATAAAGTCAATGTTCAATGTTCAAACCTTCCGGAATAACATTCGGTTTTTGAAACGGATATATCGAGAAGTGCTACTTTATACTTTTAAGTATGTTATTTTGTTAAAAAATTTCGAACAATAAATGAAAACTTACAGAAAGTTATTTTATTAAATTAGAACATATTTTTACTTGAATTGAAAGCCGATATTAGGTTAAGCTTAAAATTTATCGTTTTGTACACTAAAAACACTACAATAGGCTTGCATTATTGCACCTTTGCTAGAAGAACAAAATATTATAACAAAATACTAACCTGTCATTTCCAAATACTGCAATTCCAATTTTCATAATCAAAAGTTAGTCATGTCACTACACTGCTCCATTTGATGTGTTATGAACACTAGAATAAATTGAAAATCCAAAAATTATTAAGAATTTTTCAAAAGTTTATAGTTTATTTAGTTAAAACGCGAAAACAAATTAAGAAACACGAAATGTTATTTTAAAAAATTTTACGGTAAGTAACATATGACGACACCTAACGATAAATATTGGAAGTAAAATGATATACAAGGTACAAGGTGGTGCAAAAGTGCTTACTTGATTTGTGATTAACACAAAACAATTTATATTTAGAAAACTTGAAATGGATGCCACTGATCTGTAGAGTGTACATACCAAAATTTAAAATTTCTTAACCTTTCATTTCCTATCCGGCCCAATTCTATAGAATGTTATCTCAAAAACTTCTGTCTCCAGCTCAAAATCAATCGAACAGTTGATATCGAATTTAGTATCACTTTTGATAATTTACACTAAAGTCTCTTGCTTTAGGAGTCAGTTAGATGAGTTAATATTGCAATTAGCATCAAACAAAGGTGACTTTTTGAAAATCCCATCGTAGCTATAACAACGGATAAGAAATGTAGAAACAGTATTTGAAAACTTATCGTATTACCTCCATGGAGAATGTTTCATACTTGTCATAACATTTCTCTTAATGACAGCACCTTGCACCGAGGAAGTAAACTTAATACGGAATACATTTGTACTTGAAGAGTTCTCGTCTTCCAATCTTTAGAAAACGCCGCTACCATAACGTGCATTTGGGTGATTACTAAAAATAAACAACTACATTCAAAAACATCTTGTTAAAATTCAGCAACTATAATACGAGAGAACTTTTTTAAACTTCGGTTGTTTTAATGCAGATAAGTACCAAACCACAAAACATATAAGGTGCACCAGGGGACACGGAGTCTGTAATGATTTTATTTAGTTTATAAATTACATATTATGTACATACACTACATACAGGTAGTTTAACGTCACTCAAACGTCAAACCACAAACGTCAACTGTAGAATTGTGAGATTTTTTTGGGAATTACCTGTACCTGATTAAACTGACAAAAAGTGTTGTTGCAAGTTCAAGGTGAACTTGATCTTAATTTTTATAATAAATTATTGTAAAAATTCTACCAAAATTTCAGTTTAGTTTCCTACATTTTGTTAGTGTACAGATATTTTGTGCTGCTCTGTACACTTACATTTAGAAATTAATATTTTTTTATTGAATTAAATTAGATTGGATTTTTATCTAATTAAATAAATACGTAAACAATATCAATTTTGCAAATTAAATGTTTATTTATTTATAAGAAAGTAAGAAAGTAGGTCATCTTGGTGAATGTATTTCGGGTTACGTTAATGGCAGCGTAAAAATGACGTTTATTTATCAACACGAAAATGCTTACTGTGCTGTAATTAGTGTAACCAATGGCAATTATTATTATTAAGATAAAGCTATGTCGTAATCGATTCGAATTTTAAAAATAATCTACTTCCTTGACAAAAAATTATTAATTACACAAAACCTTGTAAAATTATGCTCATGTGCTTGAATTATTAAAAGTGAAACCAGTGAAAAAATAAATAATGTCGGATGGACCATTTAATTCGGTTCTGTTGACCACTTTTTATTGTGGTAAAAAAAGGTACAGATTATACTTTCATCGAAATCAAATTGTTTGGGATAACGAGAAACCCCCTTATGGTAAATTGTGTACAGTAAATTAATACAAGATGATTTTAATTGATATTTTTAAGCTCAAAACACCGTACCAATTCAAGATGTACTTTCTGTACAATATAATTACACAGAATCAACCCTTCAAGAGGAAAGCACTTACGATCCCCACATATTTACTATTCATTATGCTCAGCTTAAAGAAGGAAGTATTTGGCAGTATAATTCATTAACGCTGCGTCATTCTGATCCACTTCAAGTGTCGTCATGGGTAAAAACACTACAAAATCACCTGCAAAGTTAGTTTTCATTTTAGCAATCAAAGAATAATTTTACCAACAAGTTTGTTTTAGCATTTTCTTTTCGACCAAAACGTTTGCTATTGTTTGTGAATCCTTACGGGGGGAAGAGGAAAGCTTTGAAAATATTCGAGAAGTATGGTAAACCACTGTTCAAAATTGCCGGAGTTGACGTTAGTGTTATCGTTTCTCAAAGACAAAATCAGATACGTGATATTGTCATTCATCACAATTTGGATATGTTTGATTCCATTGCATGTGTTGGAGGTGATGGTACCGTATCAGAACTTGTTAATGGTTTAGTTCTACGTGAATGCAAAAAGTGTGATATAGATCCCGATGATTCTAATCAAACCTTGCCTAAGCCAAGTTTTCCAATTGGAATAATTCCAGGTTTGTCTTATTATTTAATTTTCAAAAGGGGTACTTCTTTATCAAACTAGATCCTTGTCAAAATTTACTCTGTACATTATAACCGAAAAACGAATTTTTTACAATGAAATGTTGCATTTACAGGAGGTAGCACCGATACGATTGCATATTGTTTGTATGGAACCACAGATGTTACTACTGCTGTATTACATATAATATTTGGAGACTCCGTAGGATTAGACTTAGTTTCAGTTCACGATGAAAACCGTTTGTTACGATTGTATGCTAGCGTACTGAGTTACGGTTACTTGGGCGACATTGCTTATAACAGTGAGAGATTGCGCTGGATGGGACCATTACGATACGAATACTGCGGTAAATTTTGGGTAAATTTGTTTTATAAAGGTATAATAAACATTTATCTTGCAGGATTTAAGAAAATTGTTTGTAATCAGGGTTATAAAGGTGAAATTACATTTTTAACAGATTCGGATGAAGAAGTTAAATTAAAGTGTTACCAGAAGTGTGAAAACTGTTTGGCACAAAAGAATGAATTGGGTGATTCTAATAAAAAGGAATTAAATTGGTCTACAATACAGGGAAATTTTTTTATGGTTAGTGGAGCTAATATAAGTTGCGCTTGCGAGCGAAGCCCTAGTGGAATTGCTCCTTACTGCCATTTAGGAGATGGATACTTACACTTAGTTATAATACGTCACACTTCCGTTTTAAATAATTTGAGGATTTTGTGGCGTTTTAGTAAGAGTAACTACACTACCAATAATTTATCTTTTGTGGAAATTCATAGGGTGAAAGAATTTAACTTTCGAGCCATAGATATTCAAAGTAGGTGGAATTGTGATGGGGAAATTCAGCATCAGACGGATATTCGAGCAAAGTACAAGTAAGTTTTCTTTATATTTCAACTTATAATTTTTTATTTTTAGAGTCCATTGCCAGTTACTTAAGGTGTTTAGTCGAGGTAGCAGTACTCCAGTAGAATCTGAAAAAAGTGGTTGCGGTGTTTGTAGATGTTAATTAAAAAAATTAGTGTGATATCTAGAGAAATATTTAAATAAGAATGGTTGAGGTAGCAAGCACCATGCTATTTTTGGTTTATTTTTTTATAAGTATTTGTCAATCTTAATGTTGAATTTTTAAAATATCTTAAAGTTTAACTACGGATGTGGTAATTGTAGGTGGTTGTAACTCAAAAAGCATACGTGTTTATTATCGATTGAAATAACCGCACACACTTGGTTTTCTCATCCGTCCAATTCATTGCACTAATACACTGTTTATCGAACCTTGCTCTTACGTATTGGTCAATTAAGTTTTATGAACACAAAGTATTATAAAAATATTGAGCATTATAATATGCTTTACATTTTTTTAAGTATTATAATTCGTTGAGTAATGAAAGCTGTGAATTTTGTAAGTAAAAAATAATTGGTGCTAAATTAAAAATTATATAAAAGCATATTTTTTGTAGACATGTTACACAGAAATTTAATGAAAACTAAAATTATGCATTTTTTTATATTTAAGGCCCTATTAGATAAATCTTGACATTTCCCAAAAATTGGTCGCTATGTCAAATTTTTGAAAGTCCACTTGTAAAATAATGAGTAGTACTTATTATAAATTATCTTTTGTATTATTTTTGCATGCTGACCTTATTGCCTTATTTGAAATTATTGTAAATAGAGTAGTTTTACCCTGAAAAAAATTTCTTTCCATTACTCATCTTATTTTCTCGAATTTTATTTTTTTCAGTGTAAATTTTGTTTGTCCCATATAGGACAGTAATTAAAATATTTTTTATAAATCAATTAGTATTTAATTGGTTTTTGTTATATTTGTCCAAATGTTTATGTTTGTAAACAATTTTAATAAAATAAAGTTTACTCTATAATTTTTGTATTATTTATCTGCTTGACTCTAGCCAATTCTATGTAAGATTTCCTTTTCAAAAGGCTTATCTATAGTATTTCTAGGATTTTGTACAATTCCTCGCATTTATTAAGATTTTCTTAAATTTCTTGCAGCAGGTATCCCTGATAATTCCCACTCTGTTTAAGAGTATGAAAAATAGTAAACAAGCCTTTTTACTGCCCTCCCCATACTAGCCGCCACTGAGCAAGTCTACGCCATTTTTTCGTAGTTTTTTTTTTATGAACGCAGGAAAAAAATTATTTTAGTTTCAACACATGAAATAAAAAAAAACGATACCAAATGACCATGGTATAATTTGGTATATAGAAACCTGTTTGATAAAAATATTCTAGAATTTTACCTACGTCATTAAAATTTATAAATTAATTAATTTTAATCTTGAATATTTGTACTTTGTACTGATAAAACTTTACATAAGTTGTGCCTTCTAATTTAGTTAACGCAATTTTGGGTTTTGGAAGTCTAAATAGAATAATCAAAAATGTTTACCAACTGCTCGAGGCAACTAACATATCAAGTAAGTAATATTTATTTACAGCTCTAAATTCATTGAGCACAAATTTAAATTTGTTTTAGGTTTCCAATCACGTAAAACGTTTGCAAAGTACACTTGTAATTGCAGAACATAATAATGAAGTTCTTTCACCGATAACCCAAAATGCTTTAACAGCTGCCAAGAAGCTAGGAGGTGACATTACTGTGCTTATTGCTGGTACTAAATGTAGCCAAGTAAGTAAGCTTCTTCCTTAAAACAAAGGGGTAATTTACATCGACTTTTGCAATTTATTTGCAGGCTGCCAATCAGCTTACGAAAGCGAATGGTTTAAAACGTGTTCTTGTAGCAGAGAACGATGCGTTTAAAGGTTTAACTGCCGAAAGTGTTTCGTCTTTAATTTTAGCTACTCAAAAGCAGTTTAACTTCACACATATTTTAGCTGGTGCCACAGCATTTAGTAAATCAGTCTTGCCACGAGTAGCTGCTAAACTGGACGTTTCACCAGTTACCGATGTGATTGCTATTAAATCACCTGATACTTTTGTTCGCAGTATTTATGCAGGTAAAATAATTTCAGTTTTGTTTATTTTTTAATTTTATTGCTTGCAAAATATTAGGAAATGCGATCCAAACGCTCATTGCGAAAGATGCAGTTAAAATTGTGTCGGTTAGAGGAACAAACTTTGAAGCAGATACTTTGGAAGGGGGTTCTGTAGCAACCGAGCCTGCTCTCAGTGGTGAATATGCCACAGACTTGACAACTTTTGTCAGCCAAGAGTTGAGTAAATCCGATAGACCAGAACTTACAAGTGCCAATATTGTTATTAGCGGAGGTAAATAACTTTCTGGAAATTTATGTAAAATAATTTGATTTTATTTGTAGGACGAGGTTTAAAATCCGGGGAGAACTTTAAACTTTTGTACGATCTTGCCGATAAACTTCATGCAGCTGTAGGAGCTTCCCGTGCAGCAGTGGATGCTGGTTATGTTCCTAATGATATGCAAGTGGGACAAACTGGAAAAATTGTAGCTCCTGTATATTATATTTAATTTAAAAGTTTTTTTATTTGTCTATAATTGTTTTATTGTAGGATTTATATGTTGCCGTAGGAATTTCTGGTGCAATTCAACATTTAGCTGGAATGAAAGATAGCAAAACAATTGTCGCCATTAATAAAGATCCAGAGGCACCCATTTTCCAAGTTTCCGATTATGGATTAGTAGCTGATTTATTTAAAGCTGTTCCTGAACTTACTGGTAAATTGTAAAATTTGTTATATCAAATAATGTCTTCAGATAAACGTAATACAATATACATAAATTAATATAACTTAATTTCATTTCATTTATAAGCTTATGCTAATTGTTGTTTGTCAACATCTGTTTGGAAGTCTTTCCTTTCCTTTTCCTTAATCAAAAATATCAAAATGTGGAGTGTAGCCTAGATTTTCGTGGTCATTTAAATTTTCAATATTTGGTTCTTTTTGATTTCTGTTTATTTCTAAAAATTCTAAAAGATCCATTTTTTTGTCTTTATTTAAATGCCCATTTTAGATATTTCAAAATATCTGAAAAACAAAATAGGTACAAACGAAAATAAGGAAGGTACAAACGATTTAGACTATTTTGGATCAAAAATTCAAAATGGGGGGGGGGGCTGGGGAACCATTTTAAATAAGGAAGGTACAAACGATTTAGACTATTTTGGATCCAAAATTCGAAATGGGGGGGGGGCTGGCGAAATGCACCTAACTCTACCGCAGACTTGCGATTTTTGACCCACATGAAACCATTACAATTAATTATTCTTGTACTTAATAGTATACGCAATGTCTTCCTCTTAGAACCATCACAAAGTATCTGCCGATCTCATCAAGTGTTTACGGTGAAATATAAACAACACAAACATCGTTGAAATTGCATGCTTCTCGACAGAAGCGTCGTGATCTATTATAGGCTCTCTTGGCAAATTATCAAAAAGCTTGATTGTGATACTAACATTTAGCACAAAAATGGTTTACTAAAAAAGTTACGTACAAAATTTACATACAGTAGCCATAATCACGTTTTGGAAAAATAGTCCGAAATACTTTAAACTCCCCCCTCTCACGTAAGAGCTTGTAAAATATTCCAGATTCCCTTAATTCTCTTAAATCCGTTTCTTACTTACTTTTCAAATTTATAAAAGAATTTCTGCAATTCCCTATAAGCCCGCCACTGTGCTTGTGCTTATTTAGATTGAATTTGGCGGGAAGCATTAGGTTTATTTTATAGGTTAGTGGCACAGATATTTCAGAAGAAATGTAACACTGGAATGTATTTAATTCTAACATAAGTATTCGTTGTAACAAAAATGGGTATTAGTGGATTGTTACCATTTCTCCATGATTCTTCAAGGAGGTGTCACATTAGTGAATTTAGAGGTTGTTCGGCAGCTATTGATTCCTACTGTTGGCTTCATAAAGGAGCTTTCGGTTGTGCAGACAAATTAATTCGTGGAGAAAAAACTGACCTGTGAGTGTTTTATAAATTGTTTAAGTGCATTTAATAAATGTTTTCTTTTTAGTTTTGTTAATTACTGTTTAAAATACATTAAACTTCTCCAATTTCACTCAATTAAACCTATTTTGGTCTTTGACGGTCAGCGTTTACCTGCAAAACGAGAAACTGAGAAAAAACGACATGAGCAACGAAAAGCTGCTCGCTCTAGAGGAAATGAATTGTTACGCTTGGGAAAACCTGACGAAGCACGTCAATACTTTCGACAATGTGTTGATATTAACCACGAAATGGCTTTAGCGTTAATTAAAGAATGTAGAAGTCAGGGAATCGATTGTATTGTTGCACCTTACGAAGCAGATGCACAATTGGCTTTTTTAAATCTTGAAGGAATTGCTGACTTGATTATTACCGAAGACTCCGATCTTGTTTTATTTGGTTGCAAAAAAATTCTTTTTAAATTTGGACTTGATGGGTTTGGAACTTTGGTGGAACAAGAAAAATTAATAATTTCAATGAAAGGAAGACCCGATGAGTACTCTTTTGAAAAATTTAGGTATATGTGTATCATGTCTGGCTGTGATTATTTAGACTCGTTACCTGGTATAGGTTTGAAGAAAGCACACAAAGCTGTTATGATGACTCATGATCCTAACATTTATAACGTAAGTATTCTGTGATTACATTGTAGATCTTACATGTTTTTTAAATTTAAATTTGAATATTTTAGCTACTGCCACGATTGCCAAGATATTTAAATATAAGTAAATTGGTAGTACCTCCCGAGTATATAGAGAATTTCAAATTAGCTGACGCAACCATCAAACATCAAGTAGTATTCAATCCAATTTCTCGACAATTACAAAGATTAACTGATCCTGAAAGTTTTGGAACCAGTATTGAACACTTGAAGAATGCTGGACAAATGTTTAACTGTGATAAGGCTTTACAAATGGCATTAGGAAATATTGATCCTATTAGTCACGAAGTTATGGATGATTGGAATCCAGATGTAAGTAGATCTTATAAAATTATATTTGTAATGGAATAACTTTAAAAGTTAGATTAATAACTTGATATGCACTCTTGTTGTGTATAACTCTGGAGCAAGTTACTTTTTTTCACTACCCTAACAGGAAAGTATGACGGGCCCAGGAGAAGTCGGGCCAAGCCTGGCTCTATCCCGGGCCAGGTCTGGCCCGTCATACTTTCCTGTTAGGGTACTTGTGGGTCAGTTCATATCAAGTGATCCACTCCGGTCTCTCGATCATTTGATATGGAATGACTCTTGTATAATTTTTGCACTCGACTGCTTCATGCGAACAAACTTTTCTTTTGCAAGTGGAACTTAGCACACTTATACAGGGTGTCCCCGGATACACTTTACATAACTTGGATGGTGATAGAGAACACTTTTGTAAGAACAATATTTAACAAAAATTTTTTTCTAAATTTAAATCCTCGAGAGTTACGCCTCTTTAAAACATTTTTTTCAATTTCCACCTTCACGTGGCCATATCCCCGAAAATATTGAATTTTAGTAAAAATGGTTTAGTGCTTTTTTAAAGAGCGTGAAATAATCTACAAACTACGTTTAAATCTTTTCCGTCTAAAATCAATGGATTTCGAGCTATGAATTAAAGTAAGTTAAAAAATGTTGAAAAATTCAAACTTTTTTTATTTTTTGTTTTTTTCAAGACCCTGTATCTTTTAAACGAATTATTTTACAAGAAATCTGACGCCCCATTTCGGATAGGAAATTTAATGGACTACAAGTTTTGTCTAGTAAATTTTTTTTAAAAGCCAGTCCATTTCACAGAAAATCAGAAAATAATAAACAAGGCAGTTACAAGAGAAAAAAAAATAAATTTGATTCGAAATTTTGTCCCCGAGTGTATCCGGGGACACCCTGTATAATAATCCTATTTTTTTAAATTAAAAATGATTATTTCTTAGGCAACTGGCTTACATACCACAAGTATTTGGTCAAGAAATTTTAATAAATCGCCTGTGATAAATAAAATAAGCAAAACGAATAGGATTGTTAGCTCGTTTAAAACTAAAGTTTTAGCAAGTGTGTCTACAAACGGCATAAAAAAACAAATATTTGCTAACTCATCTGAGCAAGAAATGTTGGATTACGATATAAATCTGCTGGAAGAAATAAATATGTATAAAACTTCAGAACTTCCAGTCGGTAAACCAATAGTCAAATCTCTAAAGGAGGAAGTGAAAGAAGTCGACACTAATAAATTAATCAAAAGGAATCCTTTCCTTAAATTTAAGTCAACAAATGTAAAGAACTTTCGTTTATCCTCCGTTAGAAATGATTTTAAATTATCGAACGAAGAACAAAATTTGAAAGAAAATGATGAAAACATATCCGAAGATCTTGATGTGGAAGTCTCAAGCCAAGAAGTTCCCGTTGTTGAAGATTCGAGTCAAGCAATAGAATACGACTTCTGTAAAATTAAACCAAAGAAGATAAGTAAATTTGATATGACTTACATTGAAAAGAAAGTGTGTGTCAAAAGCAGATACTTTACTAAAAATACAGATTTGAATCTGTCTGAAAACTCCAGCAACAGAAATAAACGTAAATTAAATAAAATAAGTGATGATGAAATCGAAATAATTGAAAGTGAAGAGAACGAAATCTTGAATAGCGATGATAAAGAACGATCAGTTAGTCCTATTCTTTCATATAAGTTGGAAAAAGAAATGAATACAATTGAAATAAATGAAGACAGTTGCGAAATAGCCGATGAAGTTAAAAACAAGTTGGATTCTTTCCAAGCAAATAATTTTAATGTACGTAAAAGTAGAACCTATTTATAATTGTAATTGTAAATTTTATTTTTTAGATGAATTTAAAACAAACTACCTCATGTCGTAGAATAGGATTATCCAAAAAGAGAAAGAAAGGTCCTAATCAACCGACATTACTTACCATGTTTTCTCAAATGAAAACTAATACTACTATTAAAAATTAGAGTAGATTCTCAAAATGATGTGATATAGCATGATAGGCTTTTTGATAGTTATAAGGGCAACATTTTTGTTGCAGAAGTGTTCTTGGTTATTGCTATTTTTTATAAGTTACTGTTTTTTACTGTTTGATATTAAATTTTTCTTTTTGTTTTTGTGGCTAAACAAATTTGGAAAATAATAAAGTTGATTCTAAAAAAAGTTTTGTGATTTAGTGAATGAAGAGTATGGAGTAAGTTTTTTTGTTTGTTGTTAATTTTACGTTTTCTTTGAGTTATGAAGTTCCGATTATCATAGAAATTTTTTAACTAAATTTGATACTTCAAATGCCTAGAGGTAGTTCAATGTTGTGGTAAAGAAGTTCAGTCGGGAGTTTGATTTTTTGTTTTCAAATTAACTTACTATACAAGAAAAAAATACCTACATGCAAAGATGCATTGCAAACTTTGTCCACCAAAAGGAGGTAAAGATCTTAAGGAATTTCTGTATACATAGGACTTGAAATTCCAGGGATTTTCAAAAGTTCACATTATGATATGTGATATTACATATAAACAGGGGTGGGCAGAATTAAAATACATGTATTTGAAATACATTTTGCAAATGTATTTTTTATTTCAAATACATTTTTATCTGTATTTTACCCACCCACTTTTTTAAGTCGCTGGATCTTATAAACGATGAGACGAAATAGAAAAATGTATGTAAGCAAAAATGAAGGGAACAAAAAATGTCAGATAAGTATTGCCGTAAAACCGATTTCTACATGACAAAAAAGTCTTCGATAGGCACAATTTACATTGTTAACATAGAAGCCTGGAGTTGAAGTTAAATGTAAATAATTGGCTAATATGGAATTAAGATTTGATCTTTATATTTAAAAAAGGATGATTTTAATTGATTCTCAAATTTTTAATTTTGGATTTTAATTGCAGTTGATATAAGATTTTTTTTGAATAAAAGCTATAAAAATTGAAAGACATTAATTCATGAAAATTTACCTCTCTTTGAATTTTTAATTAGAATATTTTTTTGCTTAAGGCTGCAGTCTATTACAGCTACCCACCGCAGTCTAACAAAATTCAACTGATGTAATTGGTGCAAATAATAAATAAACCATTTCTATTTGTCGAATATTTGGTTGGTGGTTTTATTGAGACCTTACTAATAAATAGTAATATAAGTACAGCAAATTTTGATACATCATGTATATTTTACATTTAAATAATAAAGCGCATTATTTTCAGCGCAATTATGTTTTGAAGACATTTTTTCTAAAATTTGATAACGCATATGTCGACGTACACAATTATCAATTGGCACTGGTTATTTTGGAATTATTTCAAAAGAGAACCAATTGATAATTTACATAGAATCCGTTTCTTGAATTTAAAGTAAATAAAATCAATAGACATTTTAATAGAATTCAAATTTATAAGTAGATAGTTTCTTTCAAGATGAGTGGATTTTGGATGGAATTCGACCATTTCAATTTTGATGTGTTAATTTTTATACTTTTCATAATGCTCATGATCGGAATCCAAGTGGTAGAATATTTCTGGGTTCCTGAAGTTGGTTGGCAGCCAATTGGGCGTGTAAAGCACATCTACATTTATCCTATTGAAGGTGGTTATAGGAAAGAGGCGGATCAAGTCGATTGCTCGGAAAAAAATTATGGACTTACTTTTACCGATAGCTGCGATAATATTGTATGGAAAGATAGGTAAACATAATTTTTAACTTCTATTTTGATATAATTTCTGACTTTTTAGAAAATACCTGATATATACTAATCAACGTAAAGAACCACAGGATCCACTTCTAAAAGAAATTGAAACCTTAGAAGACCAAGCACCAAATGAACGTGAAAACCCAGAAGAAGAAGAAAAAAGCAAAGAACCAGAACCTATTGACCTGCATAATCCAGATTTTATCACTTTGCAATCAAACGTTTTAAAAGATATCGATCTACAAGAAGTTAGGACTGTGTAAGTTACAAAAGGAAGAAAAAGGAATTTTACTAAATTGTATCATTTTAGTAAATATCCAGATGGTACCATTTCATATATTCGCGATTGTGGTTATAGAATAGCTAGCGTTTTATCTAACATTCGTGGTGAAAGGAATAAATTTAGTAGGTTGGGTAGTCAAAGCATATTCGTAAGGTCTTTACTTTCCAAATCCAGAAAACCCAATCGGATTGATGGAAAAATAGAGAACTTTAATGTAAATACAGTGAATTTAGTTTTCCTATTTTGATGTTTCAAATTTTTAGTACTTGAATCCTGAGTTCTCAATGTGTTCGTTGGTAAATGAGGAGAGCGTGCAAGATCTTAAAGTTATATGTGACAACGATGACTTGAGTCATTTAAATTTTCGGCCAAATTTTGTAATAGAGTCTACTCCCGAATATCGTGAAGATCAAATAGCATCTCTTAAAATTGGATCAGTACATTTTAACAACGTCCTACCTTGTGCTGTTGGTGAATATGTTGATATCGATCCGGAAGCAGGAACTAAGTACTCTCGTAACCAACCATATTCAACTTTATTAGAGTAAGCAGCTTTTAATTCTTGGGAAATGATAATTCAAATTACTTTTTTAGAAAAAGAAAATTAAAAGATGTGCGTCCAGATATTAGCACAGTATCAGACATACCGGTATTTGGAATAACTCTCGATATTTCGTCTAATGGAAAAATTGCTATTGGAGATCTAGTTTATGCCAAATTTCGTCGATCTCATTGATTTTTAAAATAAATGTTATAATTTTCAAATAATTAAGTCTTGTACAGATGTGTTAAATAAATATTGTTTAAACTTGATTACATTTTTTAATAGTGGGGCTCTGCTTACATTTTTTTATAAAAAAAATTTTATTTATAACTAGAAGGTTAGGCGGCCTAATGGCCGCAATTTATTATTCTGCCTCCAAATGTACAGTTTTGAAATCCTGTGTAGGAAGTGGACATCGGGGTTTAGGACTAGGAGAAGCGTTGAACCCTGATTGTGACCTAACACCACTTCAGTTCTAGCCTAGCCTCGATTTTCATGGCTTTTAGAGTACTTGGACCAAGAGACGTACCCAGACAAAAAATTTTGGGAGAAGCAATATAGCGGGAGTTTTTTTTACTCCTCACCTCTTCTTTTGAAAAAATTGGCACGATTATCACTGGCTTCGTGAATTATCTTCTGTACGTTTTGATGAATTTGAAATGAAAAGATGATGAATTTTCATTTTTGCCCATGGTAGATTTTGTTGTTTTTAGCATTTACAAAAATAATATTTTCTAAAACGTTGATAAAGCATATACGCTGATATAAATATTATCACCCAGCTTGCACCAGTTTGTTTGAATTATTGAGACTTTTCCAAAGAAAATTTTAATTATTAGAAAGTGTTTTTTAAATTGTCCAGTAAATAAATAATTTTAATAATAAATAAACAATAGAAAATCAAGTTCATACTCTTGTTATACCGAAGAAGATGTTACATAAGATGGAATATGATGGTTCCAAGCCGGATTACTTAACTTTTGCATGTCTCTTAATTGTAAGTTTAATTGGATTCTATGTGGGAAAACAATATTTTGTTTCTCGTGAAAATAAGTGGATGCTAATTGGGCACTTAAAAAATATTTACATTTATCCCATTGAAGGATGTTATAGAAAAGAGGTGAACCAAGTGGATTGTTCAATTTTTGGACTCAGTACCAGTGATCGCTATAATAATATCAAATGGACTGATAGGTAAATATAAATTTAAACTGATATTTTGATGGCCAAATTCGGAATTTTAGGGAATACTTGATATACTGGGATGAAACGGATACAAATGGAACGATCAGCCTGCATAATCCCTATATTGTCACCTTGAAAACAGAAATTTTAAAATGGGTCAAGCCCAAAAACATTAAGCCTGTGTATGGTTCACTTATAAGTAGAAAATAAAAATAAGAGTTTACTCAATTTATTTTTTCAGTGCATATCCAGATGGAACCCTCACCTATATTCTTGATTGTGGTGACCGCATAGCTAACGTTTTTAAAGACATTTATGGCATGAAAACCAACTTCCGATTTGGCAGTCGAAACACACCTGGAACGCTATTTCTTTCCCGGTCCAGAAGATACACAAAAAGTAAAATAATCGTAAGCTATAACGTAAGTAGAAGTAGCGAATTTGGTTTTTCAATTTTACTGTTCCATATTTTTAGTGCTTAAACCCCGAGTACTCATTGTGCTTGTTGGTAAACGATAAAAGCGTGAAGGATGTTAAGCATTCAAGTGGGAATGATCGGCTAACTCCTTTGAACTTTCGGCCAAATTTCGTCATCGAGGCTCCTAAATATTGTGAAGACAAAATTGAATTTCTTAAAATTGGAGCTGTAGAATTTGATAACCTACTACCTTGCACGGTTGATGAATATATTAACATGGATCCAGAAACAGGATTCTCGCCTCATAATAGAGAACCATTCTTGAATTTAACAAAGTAAGTTTTTAATTTTTATTTCCGCAGAGGAAAGGAGGAGTGGCTACATTTTTGTAATTTTCGGGAAGTAAAGTGTCACTTTTAGGTGAACCCCCTTTCTCTTTAATTCGTCATAGGAAAAACTTGGAAGGAGGGGGAAGGGAAAAGTTACCTTTCTTCAAACTTTGCTTTTTTTTTCTTCTTTTAATTTAATAATTTACATATTAAATATGTTTCTAGAAACAGAAAATTAAAAGATATTCGTTCGGACATTAGCAAAACATCCGACAAGCCGGTATTTGGAATAACATTCAATCCACAATCAGAAGGAAAAATTACTGTTGGAGACCCAGTTTATGCGAAATATTTTGAGCGCTCTTAAATCTGTATTGCATTTTAATATAAAACTTAAGATTTTAAAATAATGAATATAATTATATAATACAATTTTAAAATAAAAAGATTTTTGTCCTTTTTCTGTTATGCTGTTTGTTTATTTAGTTGACTAAGTTGAGATTTAACTTCTTCTGAAAAACACATCTCAACGCGTGCTCCTCTATCACATGAGTCCGTATCGGTGATTTTATTGATGCAATCACGCATGAACTTTTCCAAAAAAGTTACATGAATAGCATTACTTTGTTCCTTTGTGTTATCCAAAATAAGTTCTCCTTTCTCATTTATACATTTAGATTTTACCAGCATACAGTTAAGAAAACATCTATACTCTCGTTTATCCGGAAATACTCCATTTTTGGAGATACTATCTACCATCGTAGCTACCATTTCTTCAGATAAGTTATTTTCTTTCAGACAAGCTTCTTCATGTATATGCTCTAACTTTAAGTAACTGTCGTAAACTTCGGCGAAAGTCGTCTGAAAATAACATTAAAAAAATTAGTTTTCCTTCAAATGCCAACAAAAATTTAGTTTATACGAAAAACCTGCTGTTCTATTTTTTTGCCTACGACGAGCGTAGGTAAAGCCGGCAAAGGATACTTTTCTAAGAAAAATATTAATATAAATTTTTTTCTAAATTAGTTTTTTTAAACTTAAAATATTAAAATTGTAATAAAATAATTTTTTAATAAAAATAAAAATTTTGAATTTAATTTTTGCTTTGTTTATTATTTTTTGGTTTTCTGTGAAGTAGACTGGTTTTTCAAAAATTTTTACTAGACCAAAGTTGTAGTCCCTTAAATTTCCTATCCGGAATGGGGCCGTCAGAATTTTTATAAAATGTTTCGTTTAAAAGATACAGTTTTGAAAAAACAAAAAATAAATTTTGATAATTTCAACATTTTTTTACTTATTTTAATTTTTAACTCGAAAACCGTTGCATTTAGACAATAAAAGGTTTAAATTTAATTTGTAGATTATTTCACGCTCTTTAAAAAAGCGCTAAACCATTTTTACTGAAAAATAAATATTTTAGGGGATATGGCCATGTGAAGGTGGAAATTAAAAAAAAAATGTTTAAAAAGAGAGGCCTAACTCTCGAGGGAAAATGCGATAAATAAATAATTAGATTTTTCAAACCTTTTTAAGGCTGACCGAATAAAAAAGACATTTCAATAAAAATAATGTAATAATAAAAATTTTAATATAACAGAAATAATTTATAAAAATATAATAATTATTATAATTTTGAATTACAAATAACGTTAATCTCTTAATTAGTAATTATAATTACTATTGTAATATTTTATTATACAAATAGCGTTAGCTTTTTGTTAAAATAAATAAATATAATTATTAGTAATGTATTAAAATATTAAAAATTTTTTTTGGGATTCTTTTGTCAATTAAATGTTTTCATCCCAATAAAAATGTTTGAGTTTTTAAAAGTCTCATTTAATATCATTTATTTATTAGATTTAATGAAATTTTGTCAAAATTAAGAATATTTATATTTTATTGAAATTAAAAATTTACGTTTATTTCACGTTTAAAAAAAAATAATAAAAATAATGAATAATAGTTAAAAAATAAAAACCTACTTTTCCATGCTCCTGCTAATATTTAAAATAAATTCAATTAATTTATTCTAAAATCTCAAAATGTTTTGCTACCAAAGGGGGGGCTAATAAAAATTTTTTTTTAAATTAAATTAAATTAATTACATAATAACAATTTAAAAAAGTTTTCAACAAAAACAATATAATTATTAATTTTAAAAGTAAAATGAATACACTAAAACATTATAAAATACAATGATTACACGCAATAAAATTTTTTTAAATATGTTACGATATTTTTTATTATTTGAGAAGCCAATGCTCTCCCCATTTTTATTATTAAAAATTATTTTATTTTTCCTGATAAATAAATATTTATAATTTCTGATAAAACTATTTTTTTAAATTTATTGTAGTTTTATTAAAAATGAAGTAGTATTTACCTCAGCCTTTGCAGACATCAACGTTAAAACAAAGAAAAAGTTACAAATCAAAACTACCTTCATTATTTAAGTAAATACAAAAATGACAAATAATAATCAGTGATTTTGTCTTATATATATACACTATGATTTAAATATATTATGCACCAAAATATATTTTATGATGTAAAATTCATGCATAATACACGGAATTAGACGTAACGGTCATAAATGTTAATCGTGTATAACTTTTTTGGGTATTCATGACTTTTTCCTAAAAATCATGTTGTTTTAATTGCAAAGATTATACATACATGCACTGTCTGTAAATTAACATAATTGTTTTTGTGTCTAGTGGTCATGGCAATTATATCGGGAATGCACACGTACGCGATTACGTATAGGAAATGTCTGAGATTGTGAAGACATAAAGACTCTTTAGGCTTGATTTTTAAAAATTATAATATTTATTTTTTATTGTAAATTACTTTACATAAAACAAAACTAAACGTTTAACAAAGTTTATTTGACACCTAACGTGGGGCACCATGACTGTTTCTTAATTTTTATAAATTTTTAGGTTGGTAAAAATTTTATTTTCTAAAATCTATTTATTTATAAAGTAGAAAGTAGAGCATAATTTAAAGATATAGATTTTTTCAAAAATATTTATAAGCTGTTTTCGAAATGCGAAATAAATTTATAATAAAATAATTAAAAAACTTTATGGTGTGATTAATTTGTTTTTAAAACTCCACATGTTTTACTACAAAAGCAAATTATAAATAGCTATAAAATAGTATAAAACAAAAAATAAATTAAATTAATTACATTAGAATTTAAAAACAATATAATTATTAATTTTTAAAGTAAAATAAAAACACGTAAACATAATTAAATTAAATAAAATAAAATAGTTATTATACATGTAATTATATTTTTTTAAATAAATATGGTTTTTTATTATTTGTTGGCATCGGGAATTAATTATTATTAAAAATTTTTTTATTTTAATTGTTGCTAAAGGTATACATATTTTTACTTTATCGTACGAATAAGTCTGACAAAGTATTGTAATGGCACAGAAAAAAAAAGATGAGATTTTGAGATCCCAGAAGCGGAAAATCATCATTTCCAAAAAATGTCTGTATGTATGTGGTCAAATTTTGTCTGCGCTTTACCTCAAAAAGTAATAGAAATTTTTTAACAAAATTTCGTATTTAGTACCTACATGAATATTGAGACTTAGAACTGATTAGATTTTGGTTAAAATCGGTACACGGAAACGCAAAAAAAAAATATTTTGTAAATAAAAAAAATTATTTTTTCATTTTTAAAATCTTATTTTTTATTATAATTATTTTTCTCCAAAATAATAATTTTTTAAAAATTTGTTATTATTTAAAAGTACGATAAAGTTATGGGCATGGCCACATCCGATTTTTTTTTAATTATTGCAGTTAAACATATAATAATAATCTATAATTTAAAAAAATTAAATATTACCTTAGCCGATGCAGACATCGACGTTAAAAGAAAAATAAAGTTCAAAATTAAAACTATCTTCATTATTACCTACTATTAAGTTAATGCAAAACAAGTTGACACAAATGGCACTTAAGACTCATTTCGCCTTATATAGTATGCGTAAGTATTATGTATTATGCATATTATGTGATACAAAATTTATGTAAATAATATAATAATTATAAAGAATTAAATGTGACGTGCATGAACCTCGATCCTATCAATATTTTTTATAGCTTCCTGGACGTTCATAATATTTTTCAAAATAATTATAATCTTAATTATAGTGTAACCTACCGCAGCTTTTTTTTTAATAAAAAGAAAATTAACCTCGAATGATGTTATTTATGGATATACGAAAGTGCACGTTTAATCGATGCATAAATGCATAGTCCTTGGGAGGGGGGGTGTAATAATCTGCCCAAATTTTCTTTGTGTTGTAATTTTCAAACTTTCTATTAAGCGTTTGACCTAAAAATTTTCGTCTGCGACGCTATTACAAGACTCGCTTTGCTCGTGCCCCCCCCGAACTAAATTCCTGGCTAAGCCACTGTGTATTTTAGAAGAAGCATAGATCTCACAACCAAAAATTTTTTGAGCGTTTTTTTCCACGAAGACATTTTTTCATGTTTGGAAACAAAAATAAATCAAATGGGGCCAAATCTGGAGAATAAGGTGGATGTGGCACCAATTCGAGTGTTGGTGTTCCCAAGAAGGGCAATAAGGTAAACTCCTCTAATAAGAAAAAAAAGCTATCCTGACAAGAATTTATCAGGTGGATCTCAAAATCTAGACCTTATAGTGCATTAAAGTAAAACACAACGGAGTATTGATGGAATCCATACATGAATCCAATAATAATCTCATTGGACACCCTCTCCTCAGTGCCAAAAAACTGAAAGCCAGTTTACCTTTAGAAATCTGTTTGCCATCAGTTCAAGTTCATCTCCAAGGAATATTTTACCTTGGAAATGGAAAAAAAACTTGCTTTAAATGCTTTATATTTTAAAACTTAAACAAAATATATATATTTTTATAAAATTATAATAATTTGAACCTGAGCTAAATACAGTAAATACACAGAGCTAAATACAGTACTAAGCAACTAATTATTTATTTATTTACTTTGTTTATTTATAACTTTAAATTCTTCTACAAAACACATCTGGATACGTGTACCTCTTTCACATGGGTCTTTTTCATCGACTTTATTGGCACAATCAGCCAAGAAATTATGCAATACTGGTGTGTGTACACCATCAGCTATATTTACTAGATTTTCGAAGAGAATTTCTCCTTTCTCGTTGGTAATTTTAGATTTTATCAGCATGCAGTTAAGAAAACATTTATAGTCTTTTTCGTTTGGAAATATTCCATTTTTGGAGATATTATCTACCATGGCTTCAACCATTGCTGCAGATAAATTGCTTTCTTTGAGACAACTTTCTTCGAGGTCATGTTCAAATGTCAGGAAACCATTGTATACATCAGCAAAGGTTATCTAAAAAAATAGATATGATAATAAGAATTAATTTCAAAATAAAACAGATAATATACTAAAATTATATTACCAATCTCTAAAAGATAAACCGATATTTTAATGCGAGCTTTATTTGGAATTTTTCTTTATTATCTATATTTTTTAAGTTTAACCAGAAAAATAGCAGTATAGAAGCCTAGGAACAGCGGTCATCCGAGTTACACCTTGTTTTAATAAATAATTAATCCAAATTGTAACAAATATCTGTGATATTTATTAATTAAAATCGGGGGGGGGGTCATTATAAGAAATTTTGAAATATTTCAACAACAAAACTGGTAGAAACGAAAATAAGGAAGGTACAAACGATTTAGACTATTTTGGATCCAATATTCGAAATGGGGGGAGGGCTGGCGAAATGCACCTGGTTTGCCATCTTCCCGACCTTCCCTTATTTAATATTAAAAAGAGCAACTGTAATATTGTATTTATTTATGCCCTTGTAATTTAATATATTATTATTTCTTGTCGTCTCTACTGCTGTTATGCATTATTATATAAATATGTACATTATTATGATATGAATAATAAATATAATATTAAATATTATGAAAATAAAAATAGTTTATTGTTTAAAATGTAAACCATCATTATTTCAAAAATTATTATGCATTAGTAATTTACAAAGAATTGAAGTGAACTTAAAATAAGAATTTCAAATAAATTGTGTGATATTTAGTAATTAAAAAACACTAAAATGACGTTAATTTACCATTTTTTAAAGTTAGAAATAAAAATATCATCAAAAATGAATAATACATAATAAAACCACTTTCTTTGAATCAAAAAACCAATTTTATTTAAAGTTTAAATAAATTTTGTTTAATTTAAAGAAAATATTTTGGTCAAACATTTGTCCAAATCGAAAAAAAAATTAATATTTTGCTGTTAGTTAATTTTATAATTTAATAAAAATATTTTCTTCAAATTAAACAAAATTTATTTGCTTTCAAAACTATTATTTTTTTATTAAAAATATCGTTTTTCTGGGTAAATTTTTTTTTCAAAAAAAGGTTTTCAATTAAAACCAGAAAATCAAAATAGTAGAGCAAATTAAATATTACCTGAGTCTTTGCAGACGTCAACGTTAAAAGAAAAATAAAAATGATATTCATTTTTAAGTATACACAAAATATATTATATTAATATATATTACAATATTAACTCGCAGTAACGTCTTAATGCAGAGAAGTTCACAAATCATAAATTAAATAATACTTAAACAATGAGAATTTATTTTAGTTTCTCTAATTTACACTAGAGAAACCGAGATACAATCTTTCTCTAAAAAAAAAAACTTTAAAATCAGTCATGGTGCTTCTGTTTTAAGAAGTTAAAAATCTTGCCTTGGGTAGGTTTACAGCCAGATCGGTTATGTATGTTATTAAAATTATTGTCATCTGTATCGCAGAAACGGTACAGCAAAATTGAAAAAGCATTTTTTCTTGTAAATTTCATTCCCTACATTTTGGTTAATACACATTTTTCTATTCTGTGATAATATTTTTGTTGTATTCACTGAGTATTTTGTAAGTCACTGTAACACAGAAACGGTGAGAAGAAATAGAAAAATGTATTTACCCAAAGTGAAGAGAATGAAATTTGCAATAAAAAATGTTTAATAAGTATCCACTTAAAAACTGTTTAAGTACATAAAGGTCACATTAAAGCAGAAGCGGTGCAAATAGGCATTATTATATCCAACATTAATTATTGTTATATAATTTATTATATTATTATACACTAATGATCATAATTTACATATATTATATAGTTGTTGTAATTAATAAATAATTTATTATTAGTTAAGATGAGCTGGTAGTAGTAGTACAATTATTTAAATTTAAAATTTCATTTTATTCATTAATTCACTTCATTATTTGATAAATAAAGTTTTAATCAAACCCCACTTCGATTAAAATCGACGAGAATTTACCTTAAGCAAATTATTTTTTAAGTTTTTGTTTCATTTTTTAATAATTTTGTTATTAATTACAATTTGAAATCGAAAAAAAAAAAAGGTTTTGGTAAAAAATGTAATAAATTCTAGCATACAATTATTTATTAGGCAGTTGATAAATATTAATACAAATTTTCGTTACAAAAACAGAGTATTAAACCCACATACTCGGGCTATACTATCATGGGATTACCCAAAAAACATAATCATTATATCCACATATTTTACATGTAATTTATTTTATAGCCTAAAACACAATTTATGGATCCTGGAATTTAAAAAAGGTAAACATGAGAATTGTATGTACATAACCAGGATCCACAAGCCGTTAAGCAAGTAAAAGCTTACATACTATTTTCAGTCTGACCGATATCTTTACAGTCAGATCCATTTTTGACAGATCAATTCCTAATGTATACAAATAATTTGGTATTAAAGAAATTTCACATCCTATTTTAGCATACAACAATACATAATTTTGTTAAATATCAAATAATATCAATAAATAATTATTAAATAAAAATATATATATGTATATATCACTCGATGAGATTCTGCTAGTGAAAATAATTTAATCACAATGTGGGGCAAATGTAGGCCTTTACTAGCCAGACTAGAGAAATAATATCTCACCCTCGCCTGTTAAAATGTCGTACATCACAATAGCAGACTTAGCCCTACAAAATATTGACAATTTGCCAGACTTACATATTATTGCAAATAAGAAAATTTTATACCATTTATTTAGACTTCTGGCTATCACTTTCTTTAAACGCAAAATTATCTTTACTAAATAAATATTATAATTTATCTTAATTATGGACTTAGTAGCCTACTACTACTGTATCGTTGATATGGGAGGGAGATAAGTTATTGAACGGACCTGACATTGATTTTATTAGAAGGGTACACGAGAATTAAACATTTAACACAGACTCGTTTAATAAAAAGCTACTCGAACTTTTGGACTTGAATTTCAAACAGCTAATAATAAGTTTGTCATCAAAATTCACATCCTACTTATTCTATTATCATCCATGTAAAAATACTGATCGTCATTTGTGTCACAAAATTCATACTCCCACAAATTTTAACAATAAATATCAAAACACAAATTGTTTCATTACTTATTAATCAAAGGCCTCCCCAAAAATTTAGAGTTATGTATGTAAAAGGAATGTTACCAATATTCATTGAGACCAATATTCAAAATTGTGCGTTTCATTCAAACCATAACAAATGCTTCTTTCCCACAAAATAAAAATGGATACTGATCAATCATAGTTTGTACAATGTCCTCCAAATATGGACGCATTTGCTCAAATCTTCCCATGTCGCTGAATTCGATAGGTAGCAATGTAGGCCACCAACAGATGGCCAAATTTTTACTGTCCATACTATTTAATTTCGAATTTTCAGCCACCCTAAAATAACGCAATTGCAAATATTTACCAATAAAATGTTATCACAAACAAACCTAACGAAATGTTGAAAAATAAACTTTAAAACTTGAAAATTGACAGATGGAAGCTTATCCAACATGCTGCGTAATGCAAGCAAACGACAACTGCGATCAGCTTTCACTTCCATATTTCCAGTAGTAGTTGCCATAGGTTTTATCCTAGTACCTAACGATCCAAAAACTTGAATTCAGATAAAACAAAAATCTTTAACACAGCAAGTAATTAATTACCTGCAATTTCTTCCAGTTCCGCCATTACGTCTTCTTCAAACAATGGAGGTAATCTCTTCGAAACAAAATCTTTTAAAGCTGTAGCTACCGCATTCACTGGAATGTCAAGTTCGCAAATCTGAATGTTTGCATCTAAAAAAGAAAATTAGACACAAACCACCAAGGTTATTTAATACACATACCTTCTTCAAACTTTTGAAATAGTAAATCAACGTGAGCTCTGTTTCCAGGAACTCGATAAATTCCCTCAGAATCTAAACCCTCAGATTCAATAAACTTAACGCATTTTTCCAAAAACAAAGGAATAAAGTTCTTGTCAGACTAAAATAAATTTATAAATTAAGATTCCTACAATATCAGCAAGATCAGATTAGATTAGTGGTTGCAAATTTGCAGAACAATCTGGAGTAGGCAGAAATTAGTTCTGGAACTAATGAGACTGCCAGAATTAAAAATTTTAATACATGATACATCCTAGAAAGTAATAAAAACGTTTTCAGGTCTTTGCATTTACCCTTAGGACTTACGTCATATCAAGTTTTGGATATGTATTTTATTTTTTGGAATTTTGTTTGCAACTATTGGTAGTTGCATGTACAAACTTTTGAGTTCCCTAAACGTGTTTATTGATACATTCACTTACTTGGATGAAGTCAGAAATTTTAGGGGGACCCCCGCTAGAAGTTGATTTCTGTTTTAGTTTTTGCTGTTTCTTCTTTTCTCTTTCTTTTTCCTTATCTGCAACTTTCTTAAGTTTTTCTTCTTTTAGCCGCCGTTTTTCTAATTTGGAATCATCTTTAGCTTTCTGTTTCTCCCGCTTCCTAATTAACTTATCCCGTTCTGTATCCTTAACTAGCTTTGGTAGAACCCCAAACTACAAATTAAAATGTTTCAAGAGTAAAAATAAATTCATTGCTAACTACCATGGGCGAATTATTGTCTCGTGGCGAGGACACGTCCAAACTAGATTCGTCATCGTGAATGTTGCTGTAGGAATTAGGTTTGTTAGAAAATAAATCAGATGAATTTAAATGAATGTTTAAGTTGTGAGTGTTGTGTAATTCAGGCGGAATGGGTACAGATGCAGGAACTGGTACGCGTTTTTTCAAACTAAATGATCGTTTTTGAGATAACCTATTACGACTGTCACTTGTTCCAGTGTAGTGTTCTACATCACTAATTTCTGAAGATTCTGAATTTGAATCACTTCCCACTAAAAAATTTCATGTTAAAGAAAGATTTTTAAATGTTGTCAGAACGTAAACCCCAACTACTTAACATTTTTAGATTAAATATAAAATTATACCGTTAGCTTTGTCTGTATCGATTTCGGTAGTTGGAGCAGAATGAATGGGAGCTAACTGATATCCTCCAAGTTGTGGAACACGGGGTGGCTGTACCGGTATAGCAGTACGTTTTTTACGAATCCTTTTGTGAGTAGCTGGTTTACGATTTACTTTTGAATAAACTTCGCTAGCTCTTTGTCTCCGTTCTAAGCTGCTCCATTCACTATCAGTATCTGAATAAGCTAAAACTTCAACTAATTAAAAAATTTTAATTAAAAAAATCATAAAACTAACAGGGTTGTCCTTTTTCTCTTCGTTGCCTCAATTTCGTCTTTCCGCTTACTGCATCTTGAACCAAGGTATACATGTACTCGGAATCATGAGAATACGGATGTACAACATCTTTCACTTGAGCATATTCCGACCCCAAATCTACAATTTCAGGAGTAGCCAAAGGTGCACTACCAAAATTCGAATTACGGCCATCTTTACCAGTTATGTTCATCCTAGCTATCGCTTCCGTCACCACCGAGAAGTTCTTAAGGTTCAGCTTTCCTGGTTGCTATAAACAAATTAAATTATTTTATGTTTACACAAAAAGTTAAATATTTTCACAAAAAAACTTACGAAATAACCCAGGTAAGATAAAAGCTTGCCAATTTAAACTTTTAAAAAATGTGTGATTTACAAAACAAAACAATGAGTGATTACAAAATCAGACCAAGCAGTTAAAAACCAAGTTTTCCGGTTTTAAATACTTGTCCTTTTTTTTATTAAAAGTATGGAGTGTTTGGAGGCTAGCTCAGTTATTATTTATCTTAGCAAAAGTTATAATTATGTCCTGAGCTAATATTTTAAGTATTTAAAAAGCTAAATTTTAAAGTTAATTGAAATTATGTAATAAAACTTGAGAATTTTCAACAAATACCATCACCTTTTCCGTAGTTCTAATGAAAATCCTAATTTAAAAAACTTAAAATGATGGTGTTCGGTTTAAATACACAAAATGTTCCAGTGTGAAATTTCTTCATAAATATATTATTAAATTAAATTGAAAACTGTGTATCATATTGTATTTTTGAGGCATTAAATTTTCTTTAAAAATGTCTTACATTTCCTATACCTAAAATTATCCGTTTGGGTGAAATCAAAAATTAAATTTTTTAAGCAAATAAAAAAATAAATCAATACTTTTAGTGTTTGCGAAATTCCCTTTGGTCTTCCTTTTGCAGTTGGCACATGTCGACGTCCTGTAGTAAATGCATGTTGTCCGTAGTTATTCCAGCTACTTGTTATTGCAACAGGAGCTTCAGCATCGCCATCTAAAAATCAATACTTAGTATTAATATTAACAAATTAGCCAATAAAAACAGCAATGGTGTTCTGCTTCTCCTCGATACTAATAGAAAACTACAAGAAAAAAACATGCAACCAAAAAATAACGCAACAGACAACTAACTAAGCCGCAAAACAGCAAAAATTCACCTGAATCATGAGTTGCTAGAGATTCCCGAGATCCACTTATGTCAGCTAATTAAACAAGAAAAATAAATGTATTTAAAAGTTACAGTAGAAATGAAACTTACAGGTTATTTCATCTAAACTAGTCTGAGAAGCAGAAAGAATCAGCCCCCTCTTTGATTGACGTAAATGTGCATGATCTGGAGGTGCTGGTTCCGGAGGTGTAGTTGGTGGAGGGTACACTTGAAAACCTAAAAATTTAAATTAAAAACCAGATAATTGATAGACAAAATTTCATACCGTGATGCATATGCCTTTTTTTGGAGGGCATAATTTCTCCATTTTCACTACCATACATATAAATTTGAGAATATTTATCACTGTGATCACTTGAACTTAAACGTTCGTCTGGACCATTAATATCTCCCAAATGTTCATAATTTTCACTTCCACTACTGAAAGTATCAAAATAAAAATCTTTTTTTAAAGCAGATAAGCTTACCCCTCGTTGAGTTTTAAATGGTAGCTTTCGTGTCGTGGTGGTGGCAATGGATGATTATGTCTTTGAGATCTTGGATGTTCAAGTGTTCCTTCCCCACTGTCATTTAAACCTGGCGGTTCTTCCATATGAAATGCTTGCTCAATTTCTGGCTTTTTCTCCCAAACTTCTTTGAAAAATGGCGTATAAAATGCAGCTAAAAATATAAATTAAAACAAGAGCAGACTCGAAATAAATAACTAACTTTTTTGTTGACACGAAGAATTTGTCGTCATGAAATGTGCATGTAATCTGTCGGCAGTTGCATTTCCATCAGTCATTAAATGATGACTTAGGTCATTACTAAAAAATGCGTTTGCTCCACCGGAATCTGTTACAGCAAGAATTTGAATAGGTAAATTTGGAATGTTTAACGAGAATGCACTGAAAATAAATCATTAAAACAAATATATTTGAGTTTTAAAAGATGTACTTGAGAGTAGCTAAAGATGCTTTTCTTTTTGTCGAGTAAACCAAAATAAAACCGTGCACTAATTCGTCCCTAAACGCATTTGCACCGTGAAATGATGAAATAATCACTTCGACTTTACGTTTTGAGTCTCCCAAAAAAGTTTCTAAAATTATACTTCGCTCTGCTGATAAAAAGCAGCATTGATGTGATAATAGCGGAGATAAAACATTTTCAACTGAGTATGGGTCGCCACAAAACATACACATGATAATTCTGAAATTATAAGAAAAAAGTTAATTATCAAATTAGTCAATGCCTTCATGAATAAATTACCTGATATCTGGTTCTACACATTCAATAATTGATTGATAAATGTTAAGAAAACCAGCTCTGTGGTGAATACTTTGAATAAGTTGGTGTAAGGCATCCGATACTAATTGTTCTTCCGTAATTTGATCAAGGCAAACATCCATATATGGACATTGTAAACTATCTGCTAAATTTTGACCTTCTTCCCTTAGTTTCAGTATTTCTTTTTCTTCGATAATCGAATCTTGTATAAACATTATAACAATTGGTAATCCTTGAAATGGTAATTTATCTTCTTGTTCTAAATTAGATAACAACGTCTTTTCTAGACTTTCACGAATATACTCAAAAGATTCGGCGTTAGAATATACGCAAAAAGCACCATGAGGAACAAAATCGATTGTTCGAAACGAATTATGAGGTAAACTAACGTCACCTGTTATTATTCTATAATCCAAACTATAATACTGACAGTCTATTTCGTATTCATCATCATCACATTGAGCCCTAATTTTGGCTGCTAAATCTTCTGCAAAATTATTTATACCAAGAATAACAAGATTAAGTTGATTATTGTCTGAATTTAGTAACCACTGTGTACTTCTATTCCACGATGATGGCCTAAAATCAACAAAATTTTAATATTTTTAAATTTACAGGCAAGAAATTAACTCACCTGTGCACTTTTGTGGATAAAATTCGTTCTATTAACGCATCCATACAATTAGGAAAAGCAGGACAGTGTTCTCTTATTGGACAGTGTACAAAACCTAAATGTTGAAACAACATTAATTTTCTATCTTGATCCAATCTATCTAACAACTTGTATCTGAAAATTTAAAAATTAATTAACTACCTCTTGAAAGAAGACTCTTGTTGTTTGTAATAAAAACTTACCTAAAATCTTCTAGTAAAACATCAGTAATTTCTTTAATATCTTCTTGGGTTATTGTACCAGTTGGAGTGATGCTTTTAAAATGATAAAATAAATCGGCATGTTCAAGTAGGAGTTCCTATAAACCAAAATGTAAAAAAATAACAACTTGAAAATAAAACTGAAATTACCTGAAAATTGTGCTTGGCGTTCTCAATAAGTTCTCTTTGATGATTATCATAAATTTGTTGACATTCATGTTCCGACAATGCCTCAAAACATTCTCGGCCCATAAATAACACTCTCACTTCAGTCAAGTGTTTACCTGGTGTCACATAACCCGTATCTTCTAATAATTGCTTAAATTGCTTCTTCCATCTATACAAAATTCAATTATTTAATAAAATCCAAAGTGTTTAGTTTTGTGTACGTACCTTTTTGGCATTCTAAGTTAGCATGAAAAGAAAAATAATGCGCATATTAAAGCAAATCAAAGCAAAGTAAGTAAGTAATTAAAAGTTGAGAAATGAAGAAAAATGAAGTTTACTTACTCCAAACGTTTCTGTTCTTGCTGCATAACATTAACATGGTTTTTGTACACAGTTTCTGCATCACTGGTATCAAGAACATCATAAGGAATTCTGCTGTCCTCATTATCCGATCCTAACTCACACTCTGTCCAAGACATATCTTCTGGACATTCATAAAAATACTGAGAAAAATCAGGATGGGACTTCAAATATTGCTGAATTGATGGCCAATCACTGAAACTTGACATTTAAAAAAAGAAGATAAGTTAGCATGTAGTTTGAAAATGCACCTTTCAGTAAATGTATTAATATCGGGTACCAATTCATGTAGAATGTCAGGTAACAATTCCATATAGTGAGCAATTCTTTTAGCTAATTGTTCGTCTTTTAATTTCTTAATGTGACGTCGAAATAATCGTTGCGTTCCATCAAGTCCAAAAAGTTGAACAAAATAAATCCATTCCTTATGAGAATTAAGTTTCTTAACTGTTTGAGACCAGAGAGCGCGACAATCAGTAACGTGTATACGTATAAGTCTTAAAAATGCTTCACTAGCAGCATCCATTAATTCTTTACGAGCTCTAGAAGCTTCGCTATAAGACACAAGTTTTGTTCTAACCTTACTGCGATCAATCATTTGTGCAAGTAAAACAAATGCTAAATCTATATTAACGTTATCGTGTGATGATGTCTCTACAATTGGTACGGTTCCTTTGTACTCCTTTCTCTGTAA
Source organism: Cantharis rufa (assembly GCA_947369205.1). Classification (NCBI taxonomy): domain Eukaryota; kingdom Metazoa; phylum Arthropoda; class Insecta; order Coleoptera; family Cantharidae; genus Cantharis; species Cantharis rufa. The sequence goes on from OX376309.1 coordinate 24,616,500, forward strand.
TAACTTTTCAGCTTCTTTAATATACAATTCATTAGCATCATCATTTTTAGTAGTGGCAAGTACAATAGGTTTCTTAGTTTTTACTAAATTATTTAATATGGCCGCTATTATTTCTACTTGTTTATCTAAAGATCGACTTGGCACAACGCTCACATCAAAAACACATATAAAACCATCAATATTTAATTTTCCATCTGGTAATACTTTTTGTTCGTATTCTTTTTCTATTCCTAATTGATTTTTGCAAATGTACATTAATTTTTCTGCCGACGTGATTTTTGTAGCTGCACATCTTTTTACATACGGTTCCATTTTACCACCTGCAATACCAGAAATAAAAGTTTATTGAATATCATTTTATTGTTTGCAAAATCACAAAAAATAAATTAAATCGGCAGACAAAGAACTATACTGACTTATTACTTTGTACAATGAGAGATTCCAATTGGAAAAGCAAACCCAAGATTTTTTGTTTAAAATAGAATTTGAAGCAAGTTTGCTCCGTTATAACTTTATATACGACTTGACGTGGAATTCTAAGACTGAAAGCCTGTAGCCCAACCCATCAAATTAACTGTACAGAGCTATTGCTGCTTTCATTAAAAACCTAATGCATTAACAAATACCAAACTGGCCGTTTGCAGTCTTCAATGAGATCAAGATTACAGCAACAAATAAATTTTACCTCTGCTACAATCTCGAGTACAAAAAATCTATGAATTTTTTAAAATAAACTTTTTTTCTATACAGGTCAACTTCTAGCAGGCAATTGTAAAACCTTCTAAGTTGAGTTACTAAAAGTTACCAATAATCAGCTCAATTATGTATCATAAATATTAAATATTGTGATACATAAAGGTGAAATGTTAACCATTGCTTACAGAAAATGTAAAAAGTAGTATTTTTAAGGAAATGATTAGTTTAAATCTGGGACAAAGAATTTTGTTTGAGTTGGCAAAAAAGTTTTCTTGAAAAACGACGACACTTTGAATTTACAATAGTGCATGTGCAGTGCAATACAGCACCTTCTCTTGTGAGCAACACGATATTCCATCTTCCCAAAAAAAATCACCCTCTGGAATGAATCCAATCTCAACTAGCCTCTAAAACCCTAATCCTAATAAATTCATTCATCCCCCTTGCTTCCCAGTATGCACAATCTAAGTACGAATATGTACTTTTTGAATTAAAAGTTAATATTTGTACAATTTATTAATTGCATTACCAGCGGAATTAAGTAGTGTAACGACCTGCAGGCAAAAGACTTAGTAGTCAATAAAAAGTTATGCTTTAAAAAGGGAGTTTTATTGTCCATCGTAAAACTATCATCAAACAGGTGGAGTTAACATAATGTGATTTTACTGGGTACCAATAAAGTTATTTTTATTAGCCATAACATAGCAAAAACATTGTGCTAAAAATATATATTGCTTTGGATATCAAGATTATTTATTATTTAACTTTTTCTATACTTGTTTGGTACCACAAAACCTGGTACTTAAGTTTTACCTTTTTAGTAAAATAATTCTGAAACAAGTTTATTCTTAATAATTAGTTTTATTTAAAAATTAACAAGAGAATAACTGGCTTAATATTGGCAAAATAGCATTTTCCTAACTTAGCAGCTGCATCTCCAAGTCCACCTAAAATATGTTTGGTCCACTCCGAATTAAAAAAATTAAAAAGAATATATCTAAAAAACGGTTAATCAGGAACAATATTTTCTAGATTACTGTGATATGTGAAAGATATAAGGTAGACTGATGACATCTAAATTTTAGATTTACTAACTAAAATCTGGTGACGCTGTTATAATCTAGCAAGAAAAACAAACGCCACAGATGATTTTCTCAAGTGGGAATGGCCTAATTAGAGCATTTTACAGCAAGACGACTGTATTAAAATAAACAACTGATTATTATTATTATTAGACAAAAATCCAAGTTACTAGTGGAACATGCCAATGTGGGGCGGGTTTGAGGTGGGCTAAAAAAAGTTAATTCCACTATTTTCATATTTAATTTCGCAAAAATTACACAAGAAGCTCCTTAAAAGAAATAGAACATAATTATTATGCCCTTCAAAATTATCCAAACTAATAATTATCATTTATTTGTTTATAATTAAAAGTAGATTTTTAGCACTACGTTAATACTAAATGTTAATAAATATTAAAAAAAAATAGTAACTGGGACTTACTTTAATTAGTACCTAGTAATAATATGTATGTAAACAATTGTGTTTCATTTATCAAAATAAATTATGAAAAAGAACCCCCAAGCACAGTGTAAGTGTAATACATTTTACGTTAAGAAGTGGTATTCTATTTATGAGAGACCATTACGAGACAAAAAAAAGCGTTGTTAAGAGAAACCTGATAATAATTAAATATAAACTTTTATTTCAATTTGTTTTGTTTCATAATTTTACTTTCAAATGTTCCTTTATTTTTTACTTTTAGAAGAATTTTATTCTAGTTAGATTATATTCCGCATTTTTCTAACATAAACTCCCAAGTTTTTGATTTATAGCTATTCTAAACATAATAATCATAATAGTTTCATTACAATAATTTATTAACACATTACCGTTTGGAAGCTTAAAAATAAGCTTTATCCAAATTACAGGTACCGTGGGTAATAAATTATTTCTGATCTTAAATTAATTTTTTTAAGATTTGAAATAGTTAGTTTGAAGGTAAGAAAATAACATTAAAGGTACAACTAATTTAAAAAAATTCTCAGTGGTTGATATGATGGGCTCTACTACTGAATTTTCCTTATTCTAAGGTCAACCATATTCATTTTTCAACTATGTATCAGGTTATACCTAATTACAGTAAAACCCCGATTATCCGTGGCTGATGGCCAGAGGTTGGTCCATGAACGCAGAATGTATCATGCAGACGTTCGCCTCGGGGGAATCCCCAAGTTCGGCTCGGAAAATCCCCCATTTATGTGTTTACTTATTATTTTAGCCAACTGCCGACCGACTCATCAGTTAAACGTAAAAAGCCGCACAAAATGCAGCGTACTGGTGCTAATGAAAAATAGAAATTTTAAAACAATTTGAAAATAACATAAGTGTTGCTGTGTTGGCTAAAGCATATAACATTGGAAAACAAACGGTTCGTGACATTGTGAAGAAGAAAGCCGAATTACAGAGGTAGCTAAAGTGTAAAAGCTATTTCTGACAGGAAATCTCTAGAAGGGTGTACTTTTCGAGAGCTTAATGATGCTATGACCAGGTGGTTCTTGCAGAAAAAATCGGAAGGTGTTCCAATATCATAACCTACATATGTATGCTAGGTAAGTCCAAAAGTTTCACCAGCAGTTAAAAATCAAAGGAAACTTCTCGGCATCTTTACAGGTTTAAAAAACGTCATGGAATACGAGAATTAGCTGTTCAAGGGCATGATGTAGCTATGGTAGAATTTTTGCTATGATTTGGAAAATCTTATAAAGGAGCACGACCTAAAACCTGAGCAAGTGTATAGTGGAGACAAAAGTGGACTTTATTGCGAAAAGCAATGCCGAAAAAAACACTTGCTGCAGGCTCACAAATTAGTGCACCAGGTTATGGATAGAATGTGATCACAAAGAAAAAGGGTATCAGATTATGGATGACGATTGTTTAGATAACCAGACCTCTGCAGAAATCTGACAAAAGTAGTGATGACGATGAGAATAATTGCGTCATCAAAAAGCAGGGGTGCAGTAAATGTACTTATCCAATATTTTGAAGAACAGCCTGGAACTGATGACATTCATGTGCTTCAGCTTAGAAAAATGAAGGAAATTATAAAGTGTAGAAGCCCAAAAACGCCCGAAAACGTAAGTGTATTATATACCCGAGAGGCCAAATGACAAGGCAAACTTTTGTACACTAGATTTCATTTAAATTTAAACAGTTAAATAAAATTTAAAAATTAAAACAGCAAAAATAGAGAAGCTCATCAATGAAAACTCAATATGCTACAAACCTAGCTCAAACACTATAAACACTTCTGCGCAGAAGTTGTACAATAACCAATGTAAACCTAAATATTTTTGGTGTTCATTTACATAAAATGAAAAAATATTTTTAATAATTTCAACCTTTAATCAGTTAACTTATAAAATATAAGTTAAATATATGCCTCCCACATCATACTTTTAACTAACAAATCATTCCAAACGAACGTATTATAAGTTTAGATTAATATCCCCCTCCATAAGTTGAAAATATGAACGCCCCTGGCCCGAGTGAACAAAACTAGTTGAAAAGCAACCTAAATTTGCTAGATTAAAAAAGACAAGAGAAAAAATGTTTAAAAAATTAATTTTCTCTCCAAGTTAGTAAGAAACACCCTGTATGTAAACGCTGACAAATAATTATAATGGATTGCTATGGTACGTAAAGCAAAAATCTGGTATAAAAAAATTACAAAATAATTCTGAATATATTTTCAAAAAATGCCCAGATGTGCTGCCTTTTAAAATAAGTGAAATTGAAATTAACTGATGATATAAGATATAGAAAACAAATCAACAGTTTTTTTGTGTTGATCAATAAATTTTGTTTACCAACAGAAGAAAAACACGTATTCAATAAATTTGTAAAATTTTGCATGTTTCCAAGATAAAATAGGTTAAACTCCCACATTTTAATTACAATGTCAATTTAAAGAATCTCCTACACCCAATTTATTAAGAAATAAATTTGAAGTCATACCTTTAAATGGTTGAAAAGAAGCATCATCTATAAATTCTGTTTGTTCAATGACACTAAATTGGTAGTCAACTCCTTCCTCGGACGTCTTAATAACCTCACCCCAGTACAAAAAATGATCGTTATTTACAACTCTTCCACTAAAGTCGGTCTTAAAGAAAAATAAAAATGAATAAAATAAAATAATTTTGAAAATTTGTAAGACTTACTTGACTCAATACTGAAATGTGATCGACATTGTAGTCATCAGCAAGTGATCGCATAAAGCGATTGCAAAGACAAGATTTGCCAACTCCTGCATGACCTTTATCTTTTTCCATTCCAGATAATCCAACGATGGATATATTAACAGCACGAACGGTGTCTGCCTTTCGTGCCATTATGAGCAATAGAATAAGTAACTTCTATGTCGGATAAGAACGCTTCATGTTAAGAACTTATAGTTAATAATGTAACCTAAAATAATTCCTCGATAAATTTTGAATTACAATTAATTATTTATGAAATGATGTGAGTGTATCAATAACATGATGAATATTAAAGCATAAACATTCCATTTAAGATTCATGCATCAAATTGCAATACAATTAAATAATCGTACCTTAATGTTAAACATTTATTTTAAAGCTGACATTTGGTGCTTCATTTTTATATCCTCTTCAATAACTTATAAAATAAAAATGACATGTTGTATGTCCATTACAACCTACACCCATAAAAACAATTCTATCTGAATAACAACTACAAGAATTAGATACTAAAGGAAATGGTAAGTCTATTATAGTAGAAGATTATTGTTTTTTAATTGATCGGAAATGTGAAAATAAAGCACTGTCAAATTTATAAATCAGCCGACCACCCACCGCCTTTAGATGGTCGCCATTACTATATTTACGGGGTGTAAGGGGGATGTTGAACGCTCAATAGGTACCATAGAAAATTCTTGCAACGAACGTGCATTTCGCAAACTGCGCCATCTAGTGAGTGTCACTTACATTTTATAAGAAGGAAATTTAAAGGTCTACCAATAAGTTTTCATTATCCAAATAATTATTCTTCTTCAAACAAAAAATTTCTGTCAAATACATAATCAAAACAAATCTTTTGTTTAGTTTTCATTTAATATTGTTGATTCTGAACAGTGCCGGACTCAGAAGATATATCCAACAAAAATATATTATTTTAGTCTTTGCACTTGAATTTGCGCTATAAAAATATTTTTTTGAGTTTAAAAGATTATCTAAATTTCTAAATAAATAAAAAAACATTTTAAATATCAAAAATATTCAAATATTCTTTTTGGCTTATATAAGGCCAATCCGGCCCTGCTTATATATGGTAAATAAAAGGTTTATTTAAGATTAACAAATAAACGATTATTTACTTCATGAAAAAATACTTTTTCTGCTTAGTTTATTAATGAAAAAGCAGTTTCCTATAAATTCGGTGAAGGGCTCCCTTGCATTATAATTTATAACCTTTTATTAGCAAGTAAAATTCGTGCCTGTATATCGATTTTAGAAAGAGAAGAATAGTGTAGCTCTTTGTCATACCAACCGCCTTACAAAATTATAGGTTAGTTTGTTTTGTGTTACGTACGAACATACAAATTGTAAATTAAATTAGTGTTTTGTATATCAAATTATAAGTAAAATGGCAGATGTTTTGGATATTAACGACGCTGTAGATTTAGACGTGGAAGATGATGGAGATCGTAAGTTATTTTATCCAATTCGTAACTTAACCTTATTGAATTAATTTTAGAAGGGGTTTTACGCTTGAAAGATAAAGTTTTACGTCGCAAAGGACGTGGATTTGGTGCAAATGAGAAACGGGAACAAGATAAAGCAAGGACATACGAAACTGTTGACAGCGGCGAGTATGCTGACGAAACCGGTCCACAAAAATGTATGATCTTCGGTAATTCACTAATAAAAGATTTTTTTGTTAATTGATGTACTTTTAGCTGTGGAAGGGTGGATTTTATTCGTAACTTCCGTACATGAGGAAGCATCGGAAGAAGATTTAAGCGAAAAGTTTTCAGAATTTGGACCTATTAAAAATTTGGCGATTAATTTGGATCGTAGAACAGGTTTTCTGAAGGTAACTTTAGCATTAATATTTTTGACTGTTTTGAGCATTCTAAGCTGGTTCCCAAAGTATTGTAATTTTGTTAGAGATTTGAAGAAAAATTTAATTATTAAATTGAGAGGGAACCCGTCTGCACTTATTCAAAATTTTATAAAAGGAATTCAATGAACGCAAAATTTTCTTTCTGTTTTGTAACTGATTTTTTTTGCTAACAGCCTTAAGCAGTTTTCTTGTTAATAAGATTTTGTATAACCTAATACAATAAGACCCGAATACTGTAAACAACTTGCGGTCTTGAAACATTTTGCCTCTTGGGATAAATTCACTGCAGGCTTCTTCGTTTTTAATTGAAAGCAAAACCTCTTCTACAGGTTTGGTTACTAATTATTGTTTTTTCAAGGGTTATGCTTTAATCGAATATGGAGAATTTAAGGAAGCCAGTGCCGCACGAGAAGCTTTGGATGGAAGTGATATTTTAGGGCAAACAATAGGAGTGGATTGGTGCTTCGTTAAAGGACCCAAAAAGTAAGTGATTACTAATAAAATCTTAAAAATCTTATTGGTTTTTTTTAGGAGCCGAAAAAGCAAAAGTAAGAGACATTGAAGGGAGTGTAGAATTTAATGTAATACCTGGGTTTTATTCTATATTAATTTTTTTAATTATTTAACTATTAATTTACATAATCTTGACGTAATAAAAATATAACATTTTCTATATACAAATTAATTTATTTAAATAAAATTAAACTATAGGTTGTATATCACTTGATACATTAATACTGCTCGTTCCAGGTATTGGAGTATAACCATTATTATTTATTCTAATTGTATGTCTTTTACATTTTATTAACGAGATTACTGCTAGAGCACCTAATAGAGCTGAACCTCCACATACATAGGATATGACATTTTGATAATAACTTTTGTCAGGAAAGTGATCATGTCTAAAAATTAAATTTAATTTTTTAGTAATCACTCTAAGTAGAATTTGACTTACAAGTCTTGTATGATGACGACTGCAATTCCATTTGCCAATTTATCTGTGAAACTCATAATTCCATAAATAAAAGCTCCATTTCCAGTTTTTTCCCCAATAAGGTCGGCGGTGATTCCTAAACTTGTCACTAAAATAATTGAACCGCCAGCTCCTAAAATGAAAAAGTTTTAATTTATGAAGTTATTTCTTAATAATATCAATATTTTACCAAATAAAATAGCAATAATATATATCTCGTAATGTATGTATTCCGAATTAGATCTAATTTGAATCCAAAGGCAAGCAACTAAACCTATTAGTGAACCGATAACATAAGCAGTCTACAAATAGATTCATTAAAAAAGCAAAAGGACAAAATACATTCATATTACCTTTCTACCTAAACTCCGATTTAGTTTTTCGATTGTCATTGAGGTTGCAAAGCTTCCTATGTACATAACAAGAGGAACAAGAGCTAAAGCACTAGCAGTCATGTTCAAGGTTTCATGTAAATATAACGGCACAAATACTTGACTCAAATTCACAAATAATCTTGTGGACATGTAAGTAACAGCTACCTAAATTACGAAAAAAAAAGTTACTGCAAAGCAAGCCATGAGTGAAGGATTACAGTGAGGTTCCATTTTTATGTGCATCGTACAAATTTGGGACTTTCAAGTTTAAAAATATAATTTAAATAAAGTAAAAATGTAAACCCATTCTTTGGCATAACTAATTAAATTCACATTTTTTGTTGCTCCCTTATTTTTTCAATTAAGAAAAAAAAGCCTTTATTAATCATTTTATTAATTGATTGATGTTTATTTATTAAAATAATTAAATTACAATTTTATTCTGCGTGTTTTGTGCAGCCTGGAGCATTTGCAATCCTCAATTCTCTAGAAGACTTTTTGAATTCTCAAATCTCTGGATTTCAGAGTCCTGTGCACAAAATATTTACCTCTTGGTCTATTAAATTTGATATCAGAATTGAAGCTATATTATTTATAAAATCTTTGCTTTGAAAAATAACATTTCTGTGCTTAATTTAATTATTCTCATTGTTATCCATTTGTCATCAAACTTTGAGCATAGGCCTCTTTCTCTCGCGAGAAGGGCTTAACCATTTAGACTCCATATCTGCTTAAACCGGTTTAATACACAATTTTCAGATTCTAAGTGCATTAGGATTGCAAGGTAGCACAAGCACAGGGAATAAATTGCAAATCGAATTGTTTAAAATTTTCAAAAAAGAATGAGCATTTTTTTAAATGGTGCCTTAATAAAACATTTTTCGCATCTTACCCTGTAAATTGTTAGCTTTTTTAAAATTTCCGATATTGGCGATCGTAACTGTGCAGCTCGAACATCATTTCCTCCAAATCTATTAACTTCTTTAACAAAAATATGGAAAACCAGTGTACACACAATTCCAATAGCTAAACCTATCCACACAACACCTCGAAATTTTGAAGCATCATCTGGACCAACTTGATTTTCAGCATTTGCATTATTAATGTGGAGAAAACCCCATGTTATAGAATAAACCAACAAATTTGAAATAACTGTAAAGCCGTATCTAAAAATAAAATTAAAATATAAACTAATGACATTTTAACATTTACCTAATAGCTGTTAATTTGGTACGGTCATGTTCATTTGGTGTTAACTCGGGAATCAGCGATAAATGTGATATTTGCACCGAAGCCCATCCAAATTGAAATATAATGATAAAAACACTAAAATATAACATTTGAGCCCATTCATGGCTGTGAGCACAATCAATGCACGGAGAAAAAATAAAAGGAAATGTTAGAAGTACACACAATGTTCCTAAAAATACAGTGTCAGAATAACCATTTAACAAATTATTTATAGCTTGTTTACCTAGCAAATGCCATGCTTTTCGTTTGCCATATTTGCATACATAATAATTATCAGTTTGATCTGAATTGTAACCAACAAAAGGTGTTGATAAGGCATCTGCTATCTAAAATTAGCAAAAATGAAATGAATTACTTCGACTCAAATACGACTTACTTGTCCAATTAATAATAAAAGACCGGCTTGACTTTTTTCAAATTTCAAAACTAATTGAAAAAATACTAATAAATATGTGAACCACATAGACGCACAAATATCGTTAAGTACATGTCCAACGCCATACGACAGTTGTAGCCATATCGGAAGACGACTATAAAGTTCTGTATATTCGTGGCTTAATAAAAGTTCGTTACTTGAATCCATAATTAAAATTACCTTAAAAAATCAATGTTAATCAAAAACAATAATAAATAAATAACTCACATCTACAATAAATATTATTTGTCAGCTTGATAAAAATACACCTTTCGAATGTATGTTGTCAAAACATTGTCATAAATACTTGGTTACTTTGCAATTACGTAGAATTAATGATAACGAAGAATAATGTTAAATACATTTTGACCACAAGGGACATACGTAAATATAACCTCCAAATCTTTGACGTTTATGACTATGACAATTCTTTGTTTTCGATGATACATCATCCAGGGCTGGTTTCAGATTTATTGATGACAAAGATTAAATTTTAATATCGGATATTATCATAAAATTGCGCTATTTGAATTGAAAAAAGTATATTACTTGAAATAGATATTTTTTATATGGAAATCAATAAAAATAAACAAATAAAGCAATAAGTAAACACAGTGGCGTAACTAAGGTAGTGTAAGGTAAGGTAATTTCGAATTTCAAATCAAAATATTTTTAAACAGCATTGCCACTGTCTCAATAATAAATACACATTTTTATAATCTTTCAGGCCAGGAATCAACAAACTAGGTTTGATTGCAGTGACTTTATAAAGCCCAAGCAATGACTGATGATGATCAGATTCAGAACTTAAAGCTCTAAACAGTGAAGATTTCAACTTTAAATGTATTTGGAATTTGGATATCATATCTTCTATAACTTTTGCATAAGTAAGAATGAACTGGTAGATACTGTCATTCTGGCTTATTAGCCATCTTCAACCCAGAACACCTTAAATTCCCAGTTAAGAGTTTTCATGTTATCTTTCATATATAGTAATTTGCTGGAATTTTCTCGATTTCCTACAATTTTGATTTTATTTCTTCCAATGATTTCCTTGGATTTCCCCATTTTTTTTCAGATTTCCCTTCACTTGTACACTAGATTTCCTCAGCGATTTCATCGTCGTTATCAATTTTCGATTGAATAATCGGCGTTAGTTTATTTCTTATCTTTTGAGTAATGTGCATGTTAGTTGGGTTACCTATCTATAAGACAATAATTTGTTCGTCAGCTTTATCAGTTAAATACATATCATAATATAATTATTTAAAATTTAGATAATAGTGTAAATAATAGTGGCCTTTATGTTAGATAAAGATTTAGGCTAATTTCATAATTGTCATATCATTTCATATCACGTCAAAATCACGTAATTTGATGTCGAAAACACGTTAAGTAACGTGATTTTGGCGGATTCTGATGTAACCATGTCAACTGGGTTATCCTGGTGCTTATGCTGAAAACGTGAAGTCATTGAGACAAAAGTTTTAAAGGTAATTGGAAATGAGAACATCAGTGGCGGCACATAATGACTTTATTACTAAGCAGAGATCAGTTTGGGAGTTGATAAAATGGGGTTGCCTAGGAAGAAGTGCTCATTTTCTTCTATTGATCCTGATCTTCGTTGAGAAATCAGAGAAGGTAGTGAATTGCCTCAACCATATTCCTATTGCTACCTTGGGACTTGACAGAACGGATTCTGGCATACATCAGCTGCATTTTAAAGAAGTGTCGTTATATAAAAATAAAATACAAGAGCATCATACTGTACCATGTGTCCATGTACTGTAGATGGACATGTAGGGGGGGAGGCATTTTTTTGTTATGGTTAAATTAAGAAATGCAATTAATGGGGTAGTTTCCCGATGTGTGTACTGTGTTATCACTGAGCCACTGTGTGAATCACCCACGACCATTATTTAAAATTTAAACATACTAATTATACATAATACGATAGCATTATTTATTTATTATTATAATTGTAGCGTTTTTAGGGGTCATCAACAAACTACGCAACGTAATTTTAAACAATTTTTTAATCTTTTCCCCAATGTTACATTTCGTCACACAAACGTAGGCTGCCCTTCAATTGTTACGTTATTATGAATAACTAACTTTTAATTAGTAATAAAATAAAAATAATTACAGGTATATTATTTTTGGAGTATCCAATAATTAAACCAAAAAATAAAAAAACTTGTTTCAAATTTTGGCGATAGGCAATATTGCTAATTGGATCACAACTATTGCTAATTGTATTTCTTCGCTATCTGAAGTACTCTCATGTATTCTGTTTTTCCAGTGGCAGGCCTAGGTAAATTTAGGCAACTGGCCAAGGACAATTTTTTGGGGGTTTGAAAAAAGAAGTTAATACATCATATTTTATTTTATTTAGATTTATTATAATGCTTATTGTTTAAATATTATAAAACCTGTTAGAAACCAGATTAGCAAATGATAATAATGCTGGCCCTGACTACGCCAATAAACTACATGTTTCTTGATAACAATAAGTTCAGGGTAATAAGATCACAATTATTACCAACAAATGGTAATTAGTTGATTAGATTGCTATTGGTGGCAAGCTAAACTAAGACTGGTAACCTTGGTTTACAGTAGTACGTTTTTACCGCGTTAATGTAAATGTGATAATATGTAAGTGAAATAAAAACAAACCGCGAATTTATATGAATTCCAAGTTCAAATCAACAACTTAGGTAATTTAATTACTTAATAAACTTGATTATGTATGTACACTTTTAAGTGGATCTGTGATTTTTAAGGTATCTACTCTAGTTTATTGGTAAGTTCTCTTGCAAACTATCATAATTTTTTATTTGGTATACTATTTTTCTATTTTGCATTTATTTTAAATCCAATTTAGTTGGCTGCATATATTTATTGTGTTCAGTGTAACCTGTGTCCAAAATGTGGAAATATGAAATCCAAAAGAAGTGCAAAAAGAAATAAAAAACTGTTCTGGAAGAGCTTTTTCCTTTCGTTGGAAACATTCAATTTCTGATGTCAATTTTTCTTTTTGGGCCCCACAGCGGCCTCTTCAAAAATTTTCAATTTTAACCTTGGTTTTTGGTTTTTGATGCTTTTGGTCGGTTTTGACGGATTTTACTTCACTTGGTTGCCTTTGCGCATTCCCTTGCCCAAATTTGATTGGTTCTGAGACGTTTTAAAAGAGGAATTTTAAATAATTCCTATCTGGGACCCAACTGGTCAAAATTTGCTTGCAAGAAAAGGGAAAGAGATTGGGAAACCATTTTTGTAATCAAACTGCAATGGAACTTATTCATTACCATCAATTCCTTTGGGTTTTTTTTGGGCATATTGATGATGCACCAAGCGAATTAAAATTCATGAAATCAAATGTTCAAACTTGAACCATCTGAATGGGTGCGATTACAGCTGGATATTTATTTTCACCAGATCCAGACAAACACTAAACATAAATGGCATTGTTATAGGATTGATAACAGTTGTAGTGGTCTCACGTTTTTCATTTTTGTACTATTGTTTTTATTTCTCAAGGTTGATCATAAGGTTCAACAAATCCAAAATTTTTAACTGACTCATTCAGTAATATTTTTGATGCATACTAAAAAAAATGTATTCATATGATAGTATGTTTTTCATTTATATCATTTATTATTTTATATATTATGTGGAGTTTACATCAAACAATGATGTAAATCTTGAAAAAATTACAACTCATTGTTTTAATTAAAATTTTATTTTTACTCAAGTTAATTACTATGTAATTTAAAAAACACGAACAATGACGATTTTCTTACAATAAACGAATAGGTACCTACTACCTAACTTAATTATTAGTAGCTATTGATTTTTAGGGCAAAAAGGCGGAAAGCTAACAGATACCACTACAAGAAACCAATTTAAGAAAATTTAAAAAAATAAATTTTTGAAAATGCTCTTTATTGAAAAAATTTTAACACAAAATATTATTGCATCATAAATCACATTCCTCCTTCTTATGAATAATTCATCAAGACTACCAAGTTTGATTTGGATAACTGACCAAAATGGGGATGCACGTAGTTTTCGTTTAAATTGGTTCACACGAAATTCACCATTTATCTATGTATATCAGGTTCGATATACTTTCACATTTAAGGTACCATGACAAGAACATGAAATTGTGATAAAGTATAATTTTATTTTTATCTTGCTCGTAAATTATACTTTGCTAACCTTTACGTCTATCGTACCATTATTTCACTAGAAAATTAAGAAAATTTATTTGAAACTAAAATCGATTATTTGAAATTCTATTTAAAAAGATAATAAAATTTATACGAGATTTCCACGAAAAGTTTTTTTTTAATTATGAAAAAAAAATATGGAGCATTCCACCCCCCATTTGAATTTTTCCAATTTTCTTTAAATGGATTGGTACTTATTCGAAAGAGTTTCCATAATTTATTTTGGATTTTTATCTGTATTCATTTCCGAGTTAGGAAATTTTGAAAAAAAGCGCACTTTAAAATTTAAAATACTCAAAACAAAAAAACAAAAAAATTTTAAGAAAATAATATTAAAAAACTTTTCAAAATTTTATTTGATCAAATTTATAAATTTTAAGCCCTTTTCGATTGGAGGCAACCAACTTTTTTAAAACTAAAAGAACTGTTTTGATTTTCAAATTCGTCCCTGGAATATATAAATATAATACCAAAGTTTTTATTTTTACATTTTTGCTGGTTTGATCTTGATTATCCGCGATAATTAAATTTATTCTAATTTATTACTGATGCAATAAATAAATGAGTTTTTCTGAATATAATAATAATATTTTATTAAACAGCAAATCTTTTTGAACCATGATCTTTCAATTAGATAATGTACATAAGCGTGAAAACTTAATTGCTATTGAATCTATAGTCCACTTTTTTCTTCTTTCTTTTTTGTAAATTTTAGTTTTTATAGAAATCTATAAAATAATCAGACATTTCGATATAAAATATTTATTTTTAGAATACAAAATAGCTAGTTATATTTTAAACTGCGTTTTTCAGCTTTTATTTCAGTTAAAAATAAATTAATCAATAAATCTTGAATAGATAAAACGAAACTGTAAAAAATACAATATTAGAACGTCAACATACAAAATTGCTCAAAACTAATCACTCAGGCATCACTGGCATGACACGCCAGCATGGGTTCTTATTTAGAATTTACTTGAAACCATTGATTGGGACGATAATAACGGATTTTAAACGTATCCCATCAGGAGATTAAAATTTGCTATTCCTAGGGTATAATATGAAGGGTCATGCACATAAACCGTTGAGACACCAAGGGCGAAGTAGCACGTGTGTCCTAATTCGTCTTATCTGTTACGCTTTTAACTTGAAGCTTGAAGCGTTCTTGAAGTAACACAAAGCAGTCACATTACTTCCTTTTTTGCACAACTGGATGCACATTTTAGCCTAGTTGCCGATATTGTTCCCTGAGTTATGGTGATGCGGACGAACAAACTAAGTGGTACCAATGTCTGGGTTTAGTTCGAGCAAGAGAAGAAAAAAGTAGCTAGATTAGCAAGAGTGTTTTTGCTTTAATTGAAGGTTGCTACGTTTTTTTTCAAAGGTCACCAATTGTTAGGAATGACTGTAGAACTATTTTAAACTTTTTGTTTTTGAGCAATTTTCAATTTCAAGTTTTCCGTTGATCATACCGGTGAGGATTTGGGCGGATTGTGGAATTATACAGCAGCAGTGATTTTAAGTAAGAGTTTGCTTTGGTGGTGTAGTATTGGACACAATCCCGCGGTCACAATCCTGCGGTTATAATCCCGCCAGAGCAAAATCCCGCCAGACCAAAATCGTTTCAGGGTGGATCTGAAAGTGCGGGGTGCGAAGGGAATCCACCCTAAAAGCAAGTTTTGCATTTGTAAAATATAATTAGTGTCGGGAATTTGTTGGCATTTAATTATAAAAACCGCAGAACTATTTTTTATGGTGGATTTGTGTATTGTCATGGTTGTCTTTGTCAAAACGGCTTGGAGCTCCTAGAGCGGAGGGGACCGGAGCGCAAGGTAGCGCTGAAGGTAGTCGAAGAGTTGCCTAAACTCATTAAAAATATCCCCGAAGACCGAAAGAACTTGCCAAAAGTGGAACTCAAAAAAGGTGAAACTCGTTTTAGGGTGGATCCGAAAGTGCAGGGTGCGAAGGGAATCCACAAAAAATAAATTTTGCATTTGTAAAACAATTAATATTTATTTGATAATTAAATAATATATAAGACAGGATTTTGGTTCGGCGGGATTGTGGTCCTGCGGGATTTTGGTTCGGCGGGATTGTGGTCCTGCGGGATTTTGGCGGCGGAATTGTAGCCGCGGAATTGTAGCCGCGGGACTGTGGCCGCGGGACCTTTGGCCGCGGGATTTTGTCCCATCCCGTGTCCAGTTTGCTTTTTTAGCCATGAGAATCACCGCGGCAGTAGCATAGTTAGCGTAGTAGCGAACGGCTGAAAGTTTGCATTGCACAAAACACGTAAAATAAAATTGTAATTTAATAATTTTAATTTAAAAAAATTGATTTTATTAGTAACTTAATATCAATTAAAAATTTAGGGTTTTCCCCGAGTACCAGATATCCACGCTACACCACTGTCCCCCGAAAATTGGATAAGGATCTGATAAAGAGTGACTAACGAGGACTTGGTAGGAGCGTTTGTAAAGGAAGCTTTGCATGATTTTGATTAGATGAAGGAAGAGTTTTGCGCAACGAATTTATGGGTTAGGTCTTTGTGCCATATGGTATCAAACAATTTTTCGATATTGAGTGTTGATGAACCGTGCGAGTTGGAGTGGTGGTTCGACCGGAAACCAACTTTTTCGGGAAGAACATGGCATGGAAGTATAATTTTTCGTAAGAATGCAAAAAGGGTTGGTAGGGGACCAATTGGACAACAACCTGCATGGGTTGATTTTTGGAATTTGCTGGTTTGAAATTGGGATTGACAATGTATTGATTTTGGCGCAGTTTTTCTATGTCAATTTACATAAGTGACAAATAAGAGCTTCTCCTACGTCTGATGAAGGGAAAACTGGCGTGGGTAATTTTGAGGGATTACTGAATCAAAATTGGTATAAAGCCTGGCTGATCTAATAGAGTGCTGGGGTGTCCTCATAACTTCTTCATCTCATGTTGGTCGTTAGTGGTGGGGATTTGGGGCCTGGCTGATCAATCAATCAATCAAGAACTCTATATTAATCATAGTAATTTGTACATTGCATTTGACAATTTTTGGTATTTGAATTTTACATGTCAGTGCCTATTGCTTCTAATTACAATTTATCAGACAGAAATGAAGGTGAATACAATTTTTGGTAATAAAAAATAAAAGTATGATTTTAACTGGGGAAAAAACGAGTACAAAAACCCAAGGGCCTGGCTGATGAGAATATTGTTTAGATATATCAGTATGCCGTTAAAACTTCCGAAAGTGGATCTACGTCTCACGCCCTCTTTGAACGCATGTGAGAGGCCGTTCTTTTACAGACATCTATAATTGCATATAGAAACACTGACATGTCATGTAGTTTATATTTTTATGTTTATATTATGATTATTTTTGTATATTTATGTTTAATTATGTTTTTGTTATTATGTAGCTCAATTATTTATGTTGAGAATCTAGCAATCGTGAAAGAAGTATTGATGATTTTTCTCTTTGAGCACTATACAGGTGTACTTCAGTGTTTTTATCATTTTTAGTACAGAATAACTTACTGTACCGTTAAAACGGAGTTTTATAAAAAAAATAAGAACCTGTCTTGTCGCGAATTTAAAAACTTATCTTAATATTTGCTTACTGTTACCTACCAAAACGTAATAAATTGTTTGCTACCGGTTTGGCCGGCATATAAAGAGGGGGGGGGGAGTAGAGCAATCCTACTCAAAATTCAAAGCTTTAGGTTATTATACTATTTAGTTGTAAAACGTGTCCAAATTTTTTCATTAAACTGCTTCACCCCACCCTGTAGACACAGAAACGAGAATATTAAATTTGCAATACTGAATTTTGTTTAAATCTGGTCTCGATTTAACTTGATTATATAAGAAAAACTTACAATTTATTATCATAAATCGAAGGTCGTTTTGATATAATATTTCATTAATATCATCTTTATTATAACTACTACTTTTAATATTTTAAATTGCTAGTTGCTATTAGTGTTTTCACTCTTAATTAGGTATGTATTACAAGGTACATTTTGCAACTAGATATATTAAATTTTTAACATATTTCGTAATTCCTAATGATTTATTTTTAATAATAATTCAAAATTTTTATTTATTCATAAATTATGATTGTTTATGCATTTGATGATATAATTTAATGATGATTTTATATCCTCATTAATTACTTTTTTTTGTTTTAGATTATGGAGTAAAATCATTATGATTTCATTACTACATACTTCGTTTATTTTAATTATAGTTATTAGCGCTTTTCATACCGTTTACCTTTTTGAAGTTCTACAAACCGAAGATGATACCGCCAATGATAGTTTAGTTTTGGTTCATGTGGTATGTTTATATTTTAATATAGATAGTAGACAAATTTTGTTGTAATTGCAAGTTGACACGGTTATTATAGCGGTGAATTTGTGCAAGCATGTAATGTAACGTAAGGATTCCAAGCATTCCATTGGTGGGTGAGCGAGTCTTGTTTTAAACCCACCAATGGAATCCATAAGATCCTACGTTGCATTAATTACTTGCATAAACTTTTTTAATGTTTTAAGTTAGATTATTGAATGCAATTTAATTGTACTTTTTTCTTATTTTATTTATACAAAATAAAAACACATATACTTTTTTAAAATTACGGAATAAATAATGTTGTACCCCAAAATATGCGGACGGATAGACACGGAGACATATCATAAGGCTTCTTGCTATTCTGCGTTAATTACATGATTTTGATTTTTTTCTGTTTTCATATTAGATAACTTGCAAAAACAACAAAATTGATTGGTTTTATTAATATTATGTAAGGATGTATTTATTTAAGTTTGAAACTTTAGCTCTTCCGGCACGGAGATAGAACACCGGCATTAAATGAAATTTATCCAAAGGACCCATATGCCAATTACAAATATCCTAATGGATATGGCCAATTAACACCTGTTAGTAAACGCATAACAGAATAAAATGGTAATTTATTAAATTTTGAATATTTTAGAAAGGAAAACGAAAAGAATATTTAATTGGGAAAAAACTCCGAAATAGATATCATAAATTTCTTGGAGATTACAGTGAAGAAATTCTTCATGCACAAAGTACGAATTACGATAGGACAAAAATTTCTTTACAATTGCTTCTAGCAGCTTTATTTCCTCCCAATAAAAGCCAAGAAATAGAGGAAGGACTCAACTGGCAACCTATCTTATATCATTTTGTTCCTAGAGAAATAGATTACGTATAACATTCAAAATGTTCAAATGTATTGGGTTTCACGAATTTATTTTTTGCAGTTGCTGGAAGAACCGAATTATAATTGTCCAAAATATGTACAGTATTATAATGATTATTTAAATTCATCAGAATACAAAGCATACTATGAGAAATATAAAGACTTATATGAATACATTACTTTTTCCACTGGATGGCTTGCAGATGGCCCGCAAAAAGTTTATTATACATACTTTGCACTCGCTTCGCAAGTAAGTCTTCTGCTGGGATAGGACATTTCGCTCGTGAATTATTTGTTCCCGGACAGCGAATTGTCCGGTAACGAAATATTCGGAAGCGAAATATTCGGTAGCGAAATGTCCGGTCACCGTCAAAAGGACCGCTTTGAAATGTCCTAAACTAAATATTCACATATTACATTGTTTTGGTTATAGGAAAGTCTAGGTTTGGAACCCGCGGGTTGGACGAAGGGTATTTGGCCAACAAATATTACAGTTGCTGCTGCAGATGAATACATCGTAACTACAGCAACTCCGGTTATGAAGCGCTTAGCAGGAGGCAAGTTAAAAATTTAAACTATTTAATTACTACATTTATTTATAAGAATTCTACAAAGATTCATTGGAAATCGTTAGAATGGCAGTTATATCCGTGTCAGTTTATTTATTTATCAATGAATTGTAAGATGTAAGTAAATTCAGTTATTTCCAAAATAAGAATCCGAAGAAAAGTATTTTTGCCCAAATCTTCTGTGCTGTTCAATTACTGGGTGATTATAGCTCTAAAATCTTAAAAAAACGTGTTAATGTTTAAAAATAGGTAAAAGTTAAAATAATTTGTATTTAAAATTCGATTACGAGTTGGAAAAGTATGGAAAAACACGATAATATTTATGATCGAGTTTTAAAAACTAGACTTTTACACGTTTTCGATATTTAAAAAAGCATATTATATGCTATAAATACTTATCTGAAAATGGATATCACCTCTCTGCCTCATATCACTCATATTTTACACCAAGCCTTGAAATGCCGAGTATCACACCGGCTGGTTATATTTATATTAGCTTTGCTTCTGCAGCAGTTTCAAAAGTTTTGAAACCGTCAAACGCACGCGCACTTAGATAAATGAATTGGAATAATTATGCAAAAGTTATTTCTTTAGCACCAAATAAAATAAATTAGCTTCCTGAAGGATGGGTCCGAAAAATTTTAATTTATTATTATGAAATTTTATAACAATTTTCATTTCAGGGCGGCTGTTAAAGAAAATCTTTGATGATAGTATGTCAAAAATTACTAATGAGAATACAAATAATAAAAAAATATATTTATATTCCGCACATGAAAATAACCTTGCAGTGCAACTTCTATTGCTCGATGTATTTTATCCTCATATACCACCATTTGGTTCTTACATACTATACGAACTGCACAAAATAAATGGAATTTACGGTTTTAAGGTACGTATTTTTGAATAATATTTTTGCAACAAAAATAATGTTTTAATTCTCTCTGGAGAATTTCGCTTCCGGACAATTCGCTTCCAGGACATTTCGCTACTGCGATATTTCTCTGCCGGAGATTTCACTACCACTTCTAAATTGTTACTAAAATTTTTTGCAATATTTAAGTTGTTGACATAATTTTATACCCTTAATTGTAGATCTTTTAGTAACAAAACCTGGTAGCAAAATATTCTAGTAGCGAAATGTCCGGGAGCGAAAAGCTTTGTCGTGCTCCGCGTTTTTAATATTAGAAATTTAAATTAAAATGGGATACAGTTGCAAAATTAAAATCTTTAAGTTGTTTTGCCATCTTTTTTGGCTTTTGCGCCACTCAATATTTAGTAATTAATAATTAACAAAAAAAAGTTATGAAGTACATAGCATAATATACGTGATATTAATAAAAGATTCATAGATTGTCGATTATTATTAACGTTTAAAAAATAAGGCAGCTACATAGTAGTTATTCACTTTTAGATTTTATCTGGTAAGCGAACTTTAATGATTTATAAAGTGATCAAATCGTGGGGTGTTGTGCCTTTTAAAGAAAACAGTTTAAAAGTAATTATAATTATTGCTTAAATTATTCTCGTTAATTATAGAATAAGAAATAATTATTCGATTATACTAATTATTTCTAATTACATGAATAATATGCGGCGTGTAGATGCAAACTATAGATATGTCACATTTTCAGTAATATGTTTTATTGTTATAGTTATAGTTATAGTATAATCTCGTTCACCGGTTTATGTTAAAAACATTTATTACTATTCGTTTTAATTATAAATAGCAGTTTTTACCTTGTATTTAATGGAGGTATATTTTAATATATAAAAAAAAAAGATTTAGATGCTCTGTATTTCTGAGTTAAAACTTGAATTGCAATTAATATTAATAATAAATAATAATAATAAATCTGGAATAATATAAAATATTACTAATGTAATTTCCGGTAATTTCTTAGTTCTTAAAGTAATAATTTAATTAAAGTAAAATAAAATAATTTAAAAATATGATGACGATGATGATTTTTTCCAGTTATTTTATCAAGATTACACTAATAATGGAGAGATGAGAGCATTAAAACTACCACAGTGTGAAATTTTCTGTCCAGTGGAACAATTTAAAACATTAATAGAAGAACATTTTATATTGCCGGGGGATTCCTGTGACGACAATAAGGAAATATAAACACTGCCCTAAATTATTATTGCAATGTATTATATTATCATATTACATACAGCATTCCAGTGCATTTTATAAATTTCCAGTTCTAGGTATGGGTGTAAATTAAATTTAATAAAAAATATATATTGCCATATTTTTCGAATTATTTTTGTTTATTAAAAAATTTACAATTCAACATTTGTTTTTTTCCTATTTATTTTTAGTCAGATTTCTAAGCATTATATCATGCCAACTAGGCAGTGGCGGATTTAGGGTCTCCTGCGCCCTAGGCCCTGTCCGATATAGCGCCCTGCTTTTTATATACGAATATTAAAAATACATCTCGAAACAGTGAATAACGAAAAACGAAAACTATGTTTGTTTTTTAAATATTAATTTCCAATTTTTTTTTTCTCTCTTTTTATCATATAAAAAGTTGTTTTTCTATGTAGAATAAGAAAATTTGTTAAATCATCTAATCTTTTTTACTGAATAGAAAACAACTTAGTTATGGCAGCAGAAAATTTGTTGCAGCAATAAAAAATTTGTTATAGCAGCAAAACAAAACTCAGTTGAGGCTATAGATACTAATAGCTCTGTTAGAGCGACAAATCTTTTTTCACAGTGTGGTGATATGAATAAGCAAATGTATGCAATGCTTAGGGGCCCTACTGTCCATAGATAAGAAAAAGTTTTAACAAGAAAATGAGGAGTCGAACCTACTTTCCCCATAAAACTGCAAAACGTTTCTGATACTAATAGCGACTTTAACAAGACTCGGTGAAATAAAAAAATAAATAGGCATTTCTTTCTTGTAAATTTTATTCTCTACATTTTTGTTCATATAAATTTTTCTATTTGGTCGCACCGTTTCCGAGATATAAATGACAATATTTTTCGTTTTTTACAGTCTTGTTTAAGCAGCTGTCAGTGAAACGGCACGACAAAATAAAAAAATATATATAAATAGAATTGAAGACATTGAAATTTGCAACAAAAAACCTTTAAAAAGTTTTGCTGTAAAATCGATTTTTATATGCCAAAAAGGGCTTCAAAACTGGCAGTTAGCAGTTAACATGGGAGCGTCCGGATTTCATTATGATTTTTTGGAGCCAAAATATTAGCCCCACCCCAAAATTAACATTTTAAATTTTTCTTTAAATTTTAGAAATTCTAAAATTTTCTCGCCTCTAAATTTAAGGTGCCTCTAGAATTTTGCCGCCCTAGGCCCGGGCCTCACGGGCCTAAGCGTAAATCCTGCACTGCAACTAGGGGCATTTTTGCTTGTTTCAAGTTGAAAAATAATAAGAAGGTCGAAAATATTGTGATGGATCCCTTCATGTGGCCAGGGGTATTGAAATTTGACCATATATTTTTCGACTGCCAACCTCTAATGCAAATAAGTTCCAAAAATAGTGTTTGTGCGGGATCTGAAGGTGTGAGTGTGAATTTTGACATTTATAATCATCTTCAGCAAGTTTTGCTTTTCTTGAACATTTGCAGCTTGAACTAACGGAGTCTACCATTGATCTGATACCTCTTGGCAATTATAAATTGGTAAGCAGTTACTGTCGTAAATCTTGTAGAGGTGGTGGTGTTGGTCTGTGGCAGCGGTTCCCAAATGGGGTTCCGCGAAAAAATTTAAGGCTTCCGCCAAAAAGAATTTCAAAATGGCGTAAAAATTAATTTTGCCGCTTAAAAAATAGTTTTTAACTTTTTGAAGGTAAAAACTCTCCCATAGAAGAAGAAGAGACTGCATACACAAGCAACCTTTAAATGCAAAACTTGATGACCTTTTTTTAGCTAATAAAAAAAAATCGGCTTGGGGTTCCGTCAAAGTTTTTACATCGCCCAAAGGTTCCGCGGCCAAAACTAATTTGAAAATATTAAGGTGAAATTAAAAAAAAGTATGGAGGAAACTTTTATGCAAACAAAGTATTATGAGAATTTAAAAAAATCAGTACAAGTCCGGAAAGAATTACTTATATCATTCTAATATATTAGATCAGTGTTTCCCAACTTGGGGCCGAGGTCTATAAGAGGGAAGAGGTCGGAAAGAACCAAGAGGTTGGGAAACCCTGGGTTTTCTCTCAAAAAATGTAAAAGAGATAAAAATTAAAAAGGTAAATATAATAATTATATAAAAATTAATATGTATTGATAAAAACCGGTATATGCTTAACTAGGAAACTGAATATTGCCTCAAAGTATGTTTTCCTACTTTACATGCATTAATATGTTAATAAGGTCTATTGATGCATTATGGAAGATATATACGGATACCATATAATGGTATGGATTATAATATAAATAAATGCTTCGTGTTCATTTAATCGGACGAGTGAAGTCTGATTCTGTTTATTTATTAAAGCAAAAGTTAATTCGAGTAATTAGATATTAAATTTTATATCTTCTAATTTAATATGCATTGAGTAATGAATTATAAACTTTATCGATTATGTTTACTTCGAAGCAGACGAATACCGCAATGTTGCGTGCAAATTACTTATTTTTTTGTAAAATTAACACAGATTGTAGGTACGACGATATACATAAGCTTCTGTGCTACTTTACAGAACGTCTTTACCTTATCAATAATGTACAATTACTTCTTTTAAAGTTGAACTACATAAAATCATGAATAATGAATATTAATTTTCAGTTTATATTCATGACCGCCTGCAAACAAAAATGAAAATAGAACCAGAATGCATTAATTTATTTTTAACGTTATCAAAATTTATACTTCCTTATAACTGAGTAGGTTCGTATATTTTCGACAAAATTTTCACACCAAGTTTTTTCAACTTCAGCATAACACACAAAGTTTGTTGTTGCTAAGTGTTACTTCCTTTTACAGCATGGTCAAAATGTTGACCTACATTTTCCGCAAGTAAAATTGAGGTCAAGACGCTATGTTAGGAAGGAAAAACTTCTGCTGTCCAACAGTCCGCCTAACTAATTTGTTACAATTATCTTTTTCAAGATCGACACTTTAAAAGATTATTTCTTTGCTTGAATATGCAATTTTAATAATACGCTTGGGTCAAAAACAATAAATTACCTTTTTACATGCATTTGAGCAAAACCGTTATTATTATTTACCAGTGAAAAAAGTATGAGCAGATAACTTGAAGGTATGTTAAACTCACATTCAAAAAATTAACAACAAACCCACGGATTATACACGCTATACAGCGTCGAGATATTTAAATCTTTTGACGCAATAAACATGTAGGAATATTAAAAAAGGAATAGAATTATAAAACAACGTTTATGAGTTATAACGTAACTATAACGTTATTCAGACGTAGAATGTTTTAAATTGACGCCGTTGAAATAACGGATTATAAAATACGCCGTCACAAAATAGCCCTTGCCCAATTACGCCGTCTTAATAACGCCCTGAGGTAAAAGGGCGCCTTTATACCTGGCTCAGGGCTTAATTTTAGATTAATTATTATATTATGAATAGGGTCTGGATTTATAGGCACTAAAAAACACTGGTATAACCCTATTATTTTTTTTTACGTTTTGACGTGATACCATGTAGAGGTGGTCGTTTTTAATAAAGAGCAATGTAAAAATTTTGAGTGTTAATGAGGAAGTAAAATTATGTATTTACATAAGTGAGCACCAGCATAACATGTTATTAGAATTTATTTGATGTAAAAATAAAATATGATATTTAATTACAATAATTAAATAAAATAACTTATTCCTTATTTACGTAACAAATAATATTACTATTTAAAATTGGGTTCTAGGACATATTGCTATGAGAGTGTATCGACAGCTGGCCCTGAGCCGCTTGGCCCTACGATACCTCGCCTCGGACAACTGGACTTGGCGACAAGTGGCCCTTGGTGCCAGTAAATGCTCTTGCACAAATTCCAACCGATTTACATTTCGCTTTTCCGGATAAGTTTGCCGCTATGCCACTTTTCGATTCTGCACCTGGAGATGATCGGTTAATAATTTTTGGCAACTAAACGTTTCTGGACACTTCAAATTTGAGCCTGGTATTAATCCAGTGGGTTTGTATTGTCTCCTCACAGAACAACGTATAATCGCCTACTTAACGAAATTCAAGTTGTCGCAGGGTCACATATCACCAAATCTGCTATGAGACAATTACCACACTGACATTTTGTATCTAAGATATTTTGCTAGCCCTTATATCTTTCAAATAATTCAAAAGTGATAGCGAAATTTCCTGTAACGAAATGTCCGGAGGCGAATTGTCCCGGAGCGAAATATCTGGGAAAGGAATATCTTGCAGCAAAATGTCCGGTCACCTTAAAAATAACTCCTGATGCTAGTGATGATAGGCTTTGATAATTTGTTTTATATCAAATTTTGTTCATTTTCTTACGAAGTTTACTGCCAGTTGGCTCTTGGTCTCTCAAGTGGGCTATCCAGCTGGCGATTAGCTTCAGGTTTTCTTTAGAACAATGCATTTCACGTGTTCGTTTCCATGCCGTTTTCCTTTATTTCTCTATCTGACTATGTCTTCCACTTCACATTCATGCCTAATGTGTGTTTTTCATATTTTGTCTTTTGGTGTTCATCGATCATTGATTATGTTTTTTTCATCTCCGCCGCTCTCAAGATTACGCATATTTTACATAATATGCAAGTTTGGTTTTCTGTGGTTATACACTTGTTTTTTCCGAAGCCGGACATTTGAACGCGGCCGTTTGAACGCGAGAAATTAGATGCAATTGACCCCCCCCCTTTTATTATGTTTAATTATTATATTTTCGAGTTTCACTTTTTTCGAGTTCCACCTTTGCCGAGTTCTTTCGGTCTACAGCGATATTTTTAATTAGTTTAGTATTTGGCAAAACGGCTCGGAGCGCCCGGAGCGGAGGGGACCGGAGCGCAGGGTAGCGTAGTCAAAAAGAGTTCAAGTTTGCATACGTCCTGACCCGGTAAATTATGTTTCGTCCTAGAAAGACAATGAAAATATCAATATCTCGTGTTTTCTCGAATGCGAATGGAATATCGGTTCGTCGAATAATAATTATATCGGATGATTTCTCAAATAAAAGGTTAAATATAATAAAGGGGAGTCAATTGCATCTAATTTCTCGCGGTCAAACGTCCCTGCGTTTAAACGTCTCTGCGTTTAAACGTCTCCGCGTTCAAGCATCTCTGCGTTCAAACGGCCGCGTTCAAATGTCCTAGACCGTGTTTTTCCATATCAGGTCTTTCTGACATTTTTATTTCATAACTCTTTTGCAATTTTCTTTCTTACTGTTGAATGTGGAAAAATCCCAAAAAAATGTTCTTAACCTGTGGATCAAATTACTGCACCGTGTGAATGACTCTTTCAATTAAAATTAAATAAATTCAAATTCGAATTGAATTTCAAAAAAACTAATATTGAAAATGGGAACACAAAATCGAAAAAGATAACTCGACCTTTATTTTGCGGCGACACTTTAATTTTAATTTCCAATTTTAATTGATCCAAATTAATTAAAACGTTCAAATTTATGTCCAAATATAGAACAGAATTAATCCAAAATTACTTAAAAATGTACTTTCGCACGAAATAAATGTGCTTTAAAAAAATTAACACAGATTAGCAACCGGTGTCCGCTCAGCTTTAGCCGTCCAAGAATGAGTTTGATTTCATATCAGTAATCTATAAAAGTCCTTGAACATTATATATAAGATAGAATAACTTAAAAAATTTAATTATTTTTTTTAATTTATATAATAAAAATAAATTAACGCAAATAAAATTTTTTCTTTAATTTATCGATCACCTAGTTTTCCTATGTATAAAAGACGCAATGACTTTTGCACTTGACATATTTTGTGTAAACATTTACAATGAATACCATTTTGATTTGTAATTTTATTTTGCTTTTAACGTTGACGTCTGCAAAGGCCAAGGTAAATTTTTTAAAATTGAAATTTTGCAATTTTTTATTTTCAAAAATATTAATGCCAAATTCCAAAGTAATATCTTCAAAGGTTTCTTCATAATAAGAAACCGCTGAAGATACAGCTTTGAAATTAGCAGTATTATTTTTGAAGTTATTTGAAAGTGCACCTGATATTTTTAAAAAAGTGTCCTTTAAATTTGAAGATATAACTTCAAAAATTCTGTGATATTTATTGTATTTTCAGGGGTCTTTTGCCGAATATTACAATAGTTACTTGAAGTTAGAATCCGAGCACGAAGAAACTTGCCTCAAAGAAAACAATATATCGGAAGCAATGATGCAAACCATGGTTGAAGATATGTCTAAGACTGGAGTACTTCCCGACAAAAGAGAGTATAAATGTTTTATGAACTGCATGCTTCTGAAATCTAAATGCATAAATGAGAAAGAAGAACTCAAT
Source organism: Cantharis rufa (assembly GCA_947369205.1). NCBI lineage: Eukaryota > Metazoa > Arthropoda > Insecta > Coleoptera > Cantharidae > Cantharis > Cantharis rufa. The sequence goes on from OX376309.1 coordinate 24,644,845, forward strand.
TTAGAAACTGTAAAAGAACTGAGTAAAGCTATTCAATTACCTTTTTTGGAAAAGTTCATGCGTGATTGTATCCGAAAAAGATCCCTGTGAAAGAGGTGCACTTATCGAGATATGTTTTTCAGAAGAAGTTAAAAAAAACTTAGCCAACAAAACATAAATAAATAAAATTATAAAATAAATTGTAATATTTCATATGGTTTTGGTATACATTTTTTTTTGGTTTTGGTATAGTACCTACTTTTTGTAAATCTTGAAACAATAAAAAGAGGACTGGTAATATAGTAATTAGTAGTAATTATAGTATAAGTAATTGTGGGTATACCTCCTAAACTGAACCACTAGGTTAACAACCAAATTGTACTTAGATGAAGAAAATACCGAAAGAATTATAGAGGAATAACGCCCGTATTCACAAAACTTTTAACGATCCGTTAAATTTAACAAATGATTTCTATTGGCTTGCTTGTACCAAGAGATAATTTCTATTGGTTTGTTAAATTTAACGGCCTGTTAAAAGTTTTACGGACTTTTGTAAATACGGGTATAACTCTTCTGTTATCCATGGTCAGGGCCGTAGAGAGAAAATCGGAGCTTCTTCTCTGTTTTAGGATTTCAGGATTTTGATTGAAATCCGGACCCCCTCAGAAACTCCGGGCTCGGGGGAATTCCTCTCGTCGGACCTGTCCATGGCATATAAAGCATTGTCCACACCAATTACTAATAATCTACACAAATAATATAATTGGAGACTAACAATACAGTTTTAGAAGTGGGAGATCAACAATAGACGCCTCACACGTCACAAAACGGTGTTCGGACTTTTGGTCCCCGGACGATTAATTCGGAATAGAAAAAAACCACATCGTTGAGTCCACATCGAGGGAGACTCATCCCCTTTCGGGTAGCACAATTTACCGAGTAGGACCGGTCTAGAGGGATATTTTTAGCGACTATGGTGTTTGTCAAAACGGCCCGGAGGGTCCGGAGCGGAGGAAACCGGAGCGGAGGGTGCGAAGGGTCAATAAAATTATAATTTTTGCTTATAATTTTGAATATTGAATCATCCGCTAGACGAAACGTCCGGGGATCAATCGTCCGCTGGATCAATCGTCCGAGGACCAAACGTCCGGGACCCAAACGTCCTAAAATCCACAAAACAAACATTTATTGTTTATTAATTTTTTAGGATTTTTTAAATTTAAAGCAGCATTATTAGTTAATTTTATTAACAAATGGGTGTTTTCAATTGTTTAATATTTTTAATTTTTGATGTTTTTAATAATTAGTAATTGGATTTGACGCAAAGCCAAAGAAAAACATTCACAACAAAAACGAGGTAGAAACCACTGGGGAAATTTAATGTACAAGTAAAGGGAAATCTGAGGAAATTTAAGAAAATCTAGGAAATCTTAGAAAATCCGGGACAATCTTAAGAAATCTTTTTTTTTCAACTTTTTTTAAAAGAAATCTTGGGTAATCCAATAGAATGAAACTGCTGGGCCGTTTTGAAGACTTAAAACCGCTTGTGGTGTGGATGTGGACCACGGTGGTAAGTGGAAGAGCTCAGCATGGGTTGAGTCTTTGAGTGTAGTTGCTGAGGGCTAAATCTGGAGAATACGGTGGATGCGAAAGTAATTCGAAGTGCAATTCGTGCAATTTTGCCATTGTTGTGATCGACTTGTGACACAGTGTATTGTCATTTTCTCCATTTTCTCGAGATTTTGTGATTCAAACGCACCAAAAATGTTGTGTAATATTTACTATTGATCCTCTTTCCTTCTTCAAGATAGTCGATGAAAATTACACAATGCACATTCCAGAATACGGACACCATAACCTTCCCAGCCGACTTTTGCGTTTTTGGTAGTTTTGGACGGCTTTCGCCGGTTGGCCACTACCACTTAGCTGACTACCGATTTGACTCTGGAGTGTAGTGATGGATCCATGTGTGTTATTCATTATTACATATTGCATGAAAAATTTCGTTTTATTTCCCCTAAACAGCTCCAAACAGCGCTCTGAATCATCAACATGTTGCTGTTTTTGTTCGCTCTGTAGCCACTTTGAACAGAGTTTTGTCATGGACAAATGTTCAAGCAAAATAGTGAATACAATGCTTTCTGATATCTTGAAGATGTCAGATATCTCACGCAACTTCATTTTACTGTCTTCCAAAATAATTTTGTGCACTGCCAAATTTGGGCGACCACCGGTGTTTGTACGGCCGCGTTTAAAATCAGCAAATCACTTTTCTACCATTTGTTTTGGCTTTGCTTGAACGGTAGTTTTCCCATTAAAAAGCAATGCTTTATCAACAAACGAAATTCAGATTTTTATTATTATTATAGAAAAATATTAATTAATAACTATTTTTGGTTTTTAAAATAATTTGAAAGAGAAGGATGATGAGGAAGAATAAGATTTTCAAAACCAAATTTATCAGTTATCTGCTTTTTTTTTGGGCTGAAATCCCAAAAACCCCGGAAGTCGGAAAATCCAGTCTTCTGCAATTTAACTTTTAGATCCAAATTAGCTGATCTATAGTATGAGTATTTTAGAAGTGAAAATGGAAATCTTGATACTTTATTTGTAATTCCATTGTAATAGTTTTTGGCGGGATTGTCGGAAAATTTATTCATAAAATGCATAAAACGTAAACAAGTCATCCCGTAAAGACTTTGTAATGCAGATTGTTTTTGTTAAACAAAGAAAGTGGCATTATATACTGGATGATGACATTATACGTTACACGAAGCACATAAATCAGCCTTCAGAAAGAAGATGGTGAACTGTGCGAATGCAAAGGAACGTTTATGCTAAATTAATGACTACCGTATTGCACATTATCATATTAAGTCCAAAGTAAGAACACGAAGCGATTCAATATTGGAGTTGGGTGAAAGGTGTTTTTGCAACACTGGAAAATATTGCCAAAATGTTTAGAAAAATATAAATTTTTAATATCTTTTTAAATGTACTCGGTAGTTAGTGATAATGATTGCTAAAAGTACCCAGAGTGGGAAAAGTTAATTGTATTTTATACTTATATATTATTGATTACTGACGCAATAACTTTGACGTTTTCTTCTGCAGTTAAAAGCAAAGGCAATAAAAAAATTTAAATATCTTGACCTTTGTTCAACAAAGGTAAGCAGGATTAATGAGATTTAGTGAGAAATAAATTTACACACGTGAAAATAGAAACGCTGCAATATAAAGAAAAAGAATAGCGTCCAAGAAAGAAACATTAGTGGTGCTTTGGTATGATGTAATAGATCGCGTGTTCAAAAACACTCAAGGCGCCGTGCCGTGGTGCCCAGTTTCCTTATCGCTATCAAATCATTCTTGGTGGACGTTAATGCATGCTGTATTCAATAGGTGCATGACTTAACAGAGTAACTTAAACGCAAGCGCGAAAAAATCAAATAAAAAATTCTGCGACACTTCATTCTCATTAGGGTTGTGATTATTGTAAGATCATTTTCTTGTAGTGCAGTAGTCAAAGATGAACGCTCTTTATGTGACAGTGTGTATTCCATTATTTCTATTGGTGCTGGCAGGATTTAATCATGCACATGGTTTCACGACGTTTGGGAAAACACCGACGAATCAACAAACTCCTCCGCCTCAGCCTATTGGTACGATTTTGTAAATAATTTGTATCATTCGGTGTCAGTGGTTTTATCAGCGATTGTTCGAATATTTTCATTATGGATCGACATTCGCCTAATATCTTCCACAGGCATGGCTTTAGTTTTTAAATTTGCTTTATTGCTCGCTCTTGCAGTTTGCGGTAGGACTTTTAATATATTAAACTGTTATTTCCAAAAATTCATTTCCATTAATGATGTTAATTAATGTTATAGCACCAGCAAAACCATGCGGAAATCACACCGAGTGTTGGTCAATACCCCAAACTAGCTGTGTAGCAGAACCTCGGAATCCATCGAGAAAAAGTTGTCTTTGCGGAGATAACAAGCCACCTGCTAATGGAGAATGCCAGGCAAAACATAAAGGTAAATTATACTTTTTACTAGTTTCCAAAAATTTACTAAAAATTCATATACAAAGCTATGGTCCATCTTTAACAAGAGATGCGACAACAATGTCACTTTATGTCATAGAATAACCTAATTTTTGAAACGCCGTTGCCTTAAAATGAATTTTTAGAACCATAAATATTAATGTCACATCTTATCCAATTTAACAAAACAAGTTTATCTTCAGCCAAAAATTAAATTTTATTTTGAAAAGCCCATAATCATACTTGGAAAAATATTAGTAACAAATCGTTTTATTTGCGTTTAAATGAGTAGGTAGCATACTATAACAGATACAGGGTGGCCAAACTATCACAATGCACCCTTAACATTTTGGGAACGGATTGCGACATTCATACCCGGTTTTCTCTACATATTTTGTTTATTCCAGCTACTATTGTTATTATTTCTAACAAACTCACTTTTTGATTTGTTCTTACCATCTTTAGCAGATTCGCATATAATAATCGATATCTTCCAGAGAGAATGATTAAAATTAACAAGAAAGGGATCCCCGGTGTCCTTCACCTATTTGCATGTGTGGTAAAGCATTCGAAAAATAAAATATCTCTATTGTGTTTAGCTGCTAATAATCAGGATGCGTAATCGCGATTCAGCAATAAAGTGGAAAACAAATTTTCGACTTTTCGTTTTTTAGAAAACCTATGCCAAACTACTTCAGTTTTTATATATAAAAACTAGATTTTTTTAGTCCTATTTTTTGAGAGCAATTACGTCCTATAAATCTGTTTATTTTTCGATGCTTTACCACATATCCAAATTCCTTGTAAGTAATTTACATAGATACCCAACAGAGTCGTAGCCGCCATTGTGTTTAACCATTGTTGTCATCATGAGATGTTGTTTATATAATAGTCTCCAATTTTTCGAATAAATTCAGTCATGGTAATCTTTTCAAAAAATTTTCTGGAGATTTGGAAATGCTCGTTGATGTTTTCAACGATAATTTCTTTAATTGAGCTTCATAAATAAACAGCAGCATCATCAGCATATAAGGCAATTTTAGTGTCTTCGACATTAGACTTTATACAGTATGGACCGGACCGTATGGAAGAGCCATTCCAGTGTGGTTGGATTCCATCACCACATCTTCAACTACTCGGACTTATTTTATGGATTAGACGTCGTTTGGTGGAGGTTTATTCATGGTGTAAAATCTGCTTTCAGTTTTAAATTTTTGGCTTCAAGGAAGGAATGATCTTCGTTTTTGAAAAATAATTTTACTGAGCAGAAGAAAACCAGAAGGAAATAGATAGCATAGGAAGATAATAGAATGAAAAATTATTATTATATTATTATTCAATACTAAGAGAGTTTAGGATGCATCCTATAAACTCTATAAATAGTATATTACAATTTGATCACAGCAGTGTATTTGGCGGGATCATGGGATAGGACCGTGGTTTCTCACTCCCTAGTCTGCACATGTGTGCTTTACGCCATACTGCTGCTTGGTAATTGAACTGATAACAATAAAAAGAATAGAGAATATCGAGAAGGAATTGGAAAGAACTTTGAAGATATTTTGTAGAATTAAATTTGATTCGTAAACAACAAAAGATAGATGTATGGAGGGGTAATTTGGGAAATGGGATAAAAAATTTTTGGTTCATAATTATTATCACTGGAAATCGGTATATGTTTTGCCCGCGAAAGAGTAGTTAAAATGGAAAATGGATAGGCCCGAAGAAGACCCATAGAATATCCGGCTACACCATTTTTGCATCTAAAAATGTTTCTTCTGTTATTAATTCTCTATTGATTGGTTGGTTCAACCTAATATTTTAATTGAAATCATATATTAATTACTGGCCACGTGCGCTTTTTTGAAACACATAACAGCTACATCATATTTTGATGTTTATGAAAAACAATTGCCAATCCTAATGAAATTAGGAATTGGAGGGAAAAAGGTAAAGGGAGTTCGAATCCTTGATGAAGAATTTTAGGCAATGAGTAATCAGTGGTAGAACCGTTCGGCACCAACGAAGGATGATTAAAAATTCAACAAGGCAAACCTGCTAGACTCTGTACTTGAGTTAAACTGAATTGGGAAAAGTTGAGCAGATTTTGTAAAATTTAGTTTTTTGATGACATAGTATCCAGATGATAGTTGGTAAATATCCAAGAAGTTATGTTAATAACTTGATTATTTCTGTAACATACTTCCGGTTTGTTTTTTAGTGCGGTGTATAGGCCGCACAACCTGGGAAGAAATCTAGTACCATTTTCCATGAGGAAAAAATTCCTCATGAAAAAAGTTCATGTCGAAATAAAAAAATGAAAAAACCAACATTAGTTTTCGTGTCATCTCAATTTAATATTCAAAACCACCATAAATTCGGAATTAAGAAATTTTCACGATAATACCATGACCGATTCAAAATTTATTTACGTAAATATTAAAATCAATAATTCCAGTTATCACTTGTCTGATAATGCAAAAACTCCAAAACGCAACAAAGCAACTATTGTATCGACTTAATTGCATTAAGAATTCAGTTTTTAACCTTTTCGCGGTACCTTCATCTTTTCCATATCTTGAAACAAAAGTTTGCCTCTACAGGATGATACTGTATACTTTTGCCCAACTTTGAGTCCAAACAAGACTATTTAAATTCTCTTTCATGCACATTTCTTAGCACTTCAATGGTAAGGGAATCATAAAGGAATTTATTATTATATATTGATTCACCCTGTATAAAATCGAACTATTTATGCACATTTTTGTTACCTTCTACTCATTTCCTATCACGCATATACACGACCTCCGACGTTATCAAGTATAACCTAATATCAGGTTGTGCAAAATACACAATAAAATGTACAAAAATATAACAATTCACGCCAAAAATTCTATTCCCACAAATGAAGTGGTCAACAAGCTGTAATTTTTTTAATCAAAAAAGTTTTTAACTTTTATTTGTTTACCATTGATTATACATTTTCGAAAGATGTATCACATCACTAAATGAAATCTGTGAAATGGCAAAAAATGCAGTCTCGCGAAGCTTTCATGAAGTCCGTGGAACGCAAAATCCGAAGTAATTTCCTCGCTTGCAATAAACGGAACTTATAATTTTGGAAAATTTTCCATTGGTAGGATATCATGCTAAAAATGTATAATTAATGCCTAAACTTCATAGTATTGTAAATATATGACCTTTCGGTGGAGATCACCGCCTTTTCAAATATGCATATTGAAATTTGACTAATATTAAAATTAATATATTTTAGACATGAAACCAAATCTTACAACTCTTACAAATAAATTAAATTTCTATAAAATTAATCAAGTCATTTAATCGATCAAACTGATGATACACGAACGGGCGAGCATTCGCCGATGGCAGAACGCTGGTTTGTAATCAAGAAATAATCAAATGTTCCTATTTTAAAAATTTAAGGTTTTTTTTAACAATCAATAAGTTGATTTAAACTTTAAAGATTAGCATAGAAGTTGATTAAATTGGCCGGTAGGGTGAAGAATATTCTAAGCACAATTATAAAAACGTCAAGTTGATAAACTACTTCCTCCGTTTTCTTTCTGACTAAAGGTCAAGTAAAACTAATTACTAGGAATAAACCTATAATTTGTCAAAATTTAAATTTAATTTATTTGTTGGGTAGGCTACTTGTACCTATCTTAACTTGTATTTTACAAAATTTTTATTGTAAACTGTTACATTATTACCAAATAAACGTCCAGTACACGCATATAATTTTACTTATTAAAATGCAACTGATAATAATAAACCATAATGTATATGCAAATATTACAAAAGTTTTAAACGCTTGTCCTAGAATATTTAAAAATAAATAATTAATGCAATGTAACAACCCCAAAAAAAAACTACAAGTGTTATTTATACACTGTGTTGTACACAATACTTTATTTTTTCATTTTAAAATAGCATGTCAATATATTTCTGTGCTAATGTACAGCGGCCTTTATTTTTGGAAACGTGGTTGCTCAGGCGGTTTGCTCTACCAGATTGAATTTCAGGTGAATGATCGGCTTCAAAGTTTTTATGAGTATTTTTGGTAATTGCGACAATTTTTGATTTTGAATTTTTGATTAATTTTGGCAAAAGATATCCGGTTTTGGAGTTGGAATTTTTATGGAACATACATTTTCAAGCAGTCAAAACCCAAAATTGACCGTTTATATTCCAAGTGGTTGCAATGGTAAAATGGCCCAGTCCAAAATTTGAGATATTGCATTTCTTTATTGCAAAACCCATTAAAGGTCTAATGTAAACAGAATGCCAACCTTTGACTCTACTACTTTTTAATTACCTAGTAATTTTTAATGTTTTTGGATGTTTGGAATGATCAAGGTTTGCTCGTGGTTTTGCGACGTGACCTATACATCAAGGCGGATCACATTTTAGTAACCAATTTTATCGACTTCCATTAGCATTGCATGATTACGTATGCGAGTGTAACTAATATCCTGACCTGTTGAATGAAGTCTGAGTGGTGCATATAGCGAATAACTTTTTCATTATACATTTTTGACGCAAATTAGGATAACAAATTGATTTCTTCCATTATCGACACAAAGACAAATTATTTAGACCAAAATAAAATTTTATTGTTTGATATTAAGTTTTTTAATGGAAAATTAAATTTGGCCCGGGAGGTATCACCCTTGACGGTGGGTCAGGGGTGACCCCCCCCGGGGTCCCAAAATAGTTTTGAATTAAAATTCGAACAAAGTTTTATTTCTACAATCAGTTTACCTTGAATCGAAATAATTACAGTTGATTTTTGAATCCTTGTTATTGGCCGTTATTTTTACGTTTACCATTACTAATTTTTTAACTTTTTTTTTAGGTCCAAATCACGTATGTACGAATGATCAAGAATGCATATTTGGATCTACATGTCTGCCTATAGTTTCCGGAAAAACCGGCCAGGAAAATCAAAAAGTTTGTAAATGCTTAGAAGGATATGTAGCTCTCGATGCTGAGTGTAGCAGTAAGTATATTTTTAATTATAATCAGTTTTATAATGATTTGGTTATGATTTCTCCATCAACTAAGACTTTTTATTTAATTAGAATTTTACTTGGTATCAAATTCTGTTTTTGCGAAATTTTTGTAAAGCAATTTTATACCATTTTATAAGCAAAAGGGTGTTCTGAACTGACTGACCCAGCTTGAGTTGGTTTATGGAAAACGGCGAAGGAGTGATATTTGTGAAAATAGTAAAATTGAAATAATTGATACTGATATTAATTTTAAATTTCTTATTCGCGTGTTGTGCATCAATAAACTTGAAAAATCAATTTAATTGTCTAGTGGAACTTTTGAAACAAATAGAAACATCATCATGATTAACTTTTTGAAATAGCAATTAAGAATTATTGCTTTAGTAATAATTTTGAATCTAGAGAATCACATCTCTAGTCTTATTAGATCTTGGGTCGTAATCACGAAAACTGAACTATAACCAGTTTTTCTCAAATAACTCGAAAAATGTGAAAGATATCAAAAATATTAAAGAAGTCAAAAATGTTCGTCGTAAAAAAGCGATTTTTTTATTTTGTCTACATATTTTTGATATCTTTCACCGTTTCCGAGTTATTAGATAAAAACTGGGTTGAGTCATTTTCGAGCTCTGGTGGTTTGAACCGCAGTTGCTAATCATTACGTTTTACATTTTTGTTGTTTGTTATTTATTTGTTATCAACATAATGTACAATTTTGCCTACATATCAACATGTTATTTTCCAGAAAAACGTAAAATTTTTAATGATAAACCAGCACATATGCAGTAAAACTGTTTTGATAAAAGTATTTCGTGTTAAGGAACTGTTAGAAACTAATAATCTTTAAAAAATTAGAAAATAACTAGAAAATAAGCGAGGTGGTGTAATATACCATTGCCGGTTATTTAACCATGTTTCTTTATAATTATATGTGTTTATTTTCTATTTGATATTGACCTTTGCAGATTTATAAAATAAAATCAATTTTACTTGTTAAGTATTTACTGTTCTATTTTTATTACACGTTAAGTTTTACCCTGTAAATCAGAAAATGCCCAAATATACCTACTCATTAGGATGCTTTTAAAAAAAAAATTATAAAAGTTTGTGATTGCGCATAACCTTGATGTACAAAACTTAAACACAAAACGAATTTATTGATTAAGTTATAAAATAATAAAACTTAAAATTTTCCCTCAATTTTTTCTCTGTGGGTTTTATGTCAGCGAAAAATTTCAGCCAAAAAAACTTCACTTAGCTGCAATGTAAAGATATTTTTGAATCAAAGACGGATATCTATGTTAAACGAAATTGAAATTTTTTTTCAACTTAAAAACAGTTTAACGACCGCTTGATTTTAGATTCAAACGATAATTTTTTTTAATATGTGCATAATTATACAAGTATATCGACAAATCTTGCAGGTTGAAACCACAATGCTCCTTCTACAAGCCTAACCACTTTAGTCAGTATAATAAAGATATAAATTATGAGTAAACGTTTGTATGCAAATACTATTAACAATTTTCATAATTCAAATGACGACATCGACGTTTAAAGTTCTTGCCCAAATTTTGGCAAACAAAGAAAAAAATATTTCTTTTCGGATTTTCTTTTCCCATCTTTTTCTCACGTCTACTGGTTTTTGGATAACTTCACAGTGTGTTCACGGCCTTAGGAAATTATTACTAAAATTATACGTTAGGTTTTGAAATATATGTTATTCGTAATTAACTATTGTTTTTAAAGTTTTTTTAGTAAGAAACCAAAAATGAGAGCGAAATCTCATAGTAGCGAAATGTCCGGGAGCGAATTGTCCGGACGCGAATACCCATTACTTATTCCTGTTGATTAATTGAAAATACAACAAATTAGCCTGTGACAATTGTTTGTTTCTATTTAATGCTAAATTAAAAATTGATAAAATATATTTACACATAGTTCTATTGTGCACAACACGTTCTTTTCAATACAATGGTTATCATAACCATGTGTTTAACGCAAATACGGTACTATGGTTTAATTTGGTATTACGTAACCATCGCGTGTTAACATACGACGTTACCATCCTTGTTATACGTATGTTTTATAGTATGTGCTGGATAATATCAGTTACGTTCATTCAGCAACTTATGTTATAGCTAGTTGTAGGTATATGATATTTTTTATTTAATTTTAATCGATTCATAAATTAGAATTGCACTTTTGAAATAGTATTATTTTATTCTACGATTATTAATTTTTCAAAATTAAAGTGAACGTCACAGATATACAATTGTGCCAATAAAATTTTTTTTGATGTTATCACAACACACAAATAACACGGGAAATATACTAGTAACATGCTTGTGTTAGGTGCGTGTTATAAACCCGAGTGTTATTTATATTACCGCAAAAAAAAACAGTTGTTTAATTTTACGTAATATCTCTTGGGCCTTTTGTGCACCTATCTCATTACTTCCTTCTGTCTTCCTACTTAATTTCTACGTTTCTTTTATATTATATTTTTTTCCAAATTCTCAACTTTATGATTTCCTTCTTAATTTTTTTTTATTCTATACATTCATTAATTGTAAAATAATTTTGTGTTATTTTTCCACATCTGTTCTGGTCGTTTTTTAATAAAATTATACTCAATGCCAACTCCAAAAGCATGCCCAAAATAACCGCAAAATAAGTAACAGCTGTATTAGGTGAAAAAAACGACGGAAATCAATACCAAGAAAATTAATAACGAGCTAACCAATCCCGTGAACAAGTAGATTTCAAAACTGGATTTGGCACATGCGACCGTTCATTTAAAGCTTTTTGAAGTAACTAAAGAGAAAATGCCATAATAATACCATCTTACATTGTAACTAGCATAAACAGAGAAGTAAGTCAAGCTATGTTTGAAGATCTTAAATAGATTGGAGTGGGCATAAAATCATAAACTTCAACCATCTTAGATTATGCAGATGATATTCTAATAAGGTCTGAAAGCAAAGAAAACCTTAAAGCATGATAAGCGATCACGATATAGCTCTAAAAAGTTGCTTTAAACATAAATAAAACAAAAGTCACGACAAATGCGGAAGATAGATAGAAGTAAGGCATAGTATTGATTGTTGCCCTAAATGAAAATAATTACCAAACAAAACAGGAGATTTTGCAATGGAAAATGAGAAAAGAGATGAAAGAGAATTTTAAGGAAAACAGAATGGCGAAGGAAGAAATAAGTTAAACGCACATTAAAAAAAAATTCTAAAAGAATTTAAATACTGGAAAATGCAATAGAAAACCAGAAGAAAACTAAGAAAAGAAATAATATAGATCAAAATTTTTGCGATCAAAAAATATCGACCCGAGAATTAATGAATATCAAAACGACTGAACCAACTTACAAAAAATTAAAAAAATTAGTAATTAGTATAAAACAAAAGGAAAACCAAAAACAAAATGGAAGAATGAGATGAGAGCTATGGAAGTAGAAGAAGAAGGCAAAAGCGTAATATTGTAATTTGTAGAAAGTAGAATAACAGAAAAAGCGAACATGGGGATTAATCTACCCGAGGAAAAGGATCCATGGAAGAACTAATTGGGAATAACCCCATAAGTTAAAAATCTTTTTTTTTATTTTTTTTTTGCTTTTTCTGATTTTGGGGTTTTTAAAACTGCATAAGATGCATTCTATTGTAATAGGTAATTCTTTATTTGGTTAGCAAATGTTCCAAGAACACGTTTTTCATCGGTCACGTGACGTATTTCGATCAAAATTTGACGGCACGCAAATAAGCATGGAGAAAAATGTTTCTTAAATTAGACTTGCACGCACTTTTCAATCATAACTTTTTGAAGTCGTTATTGCTTTCTTAAAAACGTCGCAATCAATAAAAAGTTTTTTCAAAATTGATAAAACCTGATTTGAAGATTATCAACCGGCCAAGGTTTGTTAATTATGTTGTTTTATCCAAATTAGAACACCAAAAGAGCACGAAAAGCTAGAATCGATTAAATGCAAAAATTTTCTTGGTTTCTATTTAATCAAAATTGTGGTAATTTTATTAAGGCCGCGTTCTGTCTGGTGCTATTTTTGCTTTGAAGCGCCGTCAAAAGTATTTTGACCATTCGGGTTGCAACTGTTGATGAAAAAATACCAGACCGAATACGGCCCAAGTAGATAACTTTATGTAATTATTTTTTATTTTATTAGATCTTTTATCGTTTCAGGTGCTGGACATTTTGAAGTAGAAACTATCGTAGTGGTATTATTGGTTGCATTGTGCAGAACGTTGTTTTGAGCTTCCACATATGGCCTAGTTTAATATATTTATGCTTTAGTACTAACAGAACCATATAAAAAAGCAGTCACTAAATATTTAATCAATAGTTACTTATATGTACCTACCTATGTAATTTTACATTAAAATGAATATTCGGTCGTATTCATAACCGTCGGACTTGATTCGCATGGTTATAAATAGGACTGTATATTATTTTAAGAATAGATTATATTATTTTAAAATATCACAAATTATAGCTTCTCTACAACAATTTTGTATTACCTAGTTAAATATTATTTGATATATATTAAGTATAGAAAACATATTAAATACATACATATATATTTAAAAAAATTGAAAATTGAAGAAAAACCATTAAGTACAACGCTGTGGAGTGAAATTTAAAGAGCCCGAAGTAGCCTCCTTCATTCATATAGCATGGAAATATTCGCATATAATAATTTATTTTTAGTAATGCATTGTAATTATATGTATATGCTTTAATGTGCGCTGCTTTCAAAATTGTGATTATTGGAAGAAAATCATTACCAAATAAAAAAAATAATAAATTAAAAATAAAAGTAGTATTAACATATTGCATGCCGTACACGTGTATCTATATAGATATTGTAAATTATAATACTACGTTCTTAATAATAATAATAATATTGAAATTTATAATCAGTGGTAGATTTATAAAGTCGAAAGAGTAGACAGTATCGAAAATAATAAAAAAAATTTTCAAGTTCTTATACCTATATATCTATAATCTAGAGAATGTTGTTGGTGAATTTAGGTCTTCTCAGGCTTTAGCATTACAAATTCTTACTGTAGATAACGAAACAAAACCCCTAATCAGTATGCTATTACAAAAAAAAAATGCAAAATGAATTAAAAATCTACATAATTCATAAAATTTATTTTTCTATAAATTTTAAGATAAAGCAACATTAAATAAAAAATCGATCTACCACTGCTTATATTATTTTTTTTTTCTATTTTATATAATTATTAACATAATTACATATTTACTATTTTTAAGACTGTCTGCTCTATAATAATAAAATTTATATTTTGATGAAATTTCTAATTCTAATTAACAATTTTTAAATAAATCTAAAATATAGAGAGGCCTAGAGATCATCACGACGGGGCGGTAAGCATACAAAGCTACAATCGTACTGTTTTTCAAATTAAAAAAAAAATTTTAAATTAAACCTTTAAGCAAAATTTTGGTGCACGCAATGTAAACTGTCTAAAATTAAATTCTAAATAAGTTACTTGTATCTCTCGGACAACTACAATCTGCAAACTTTAGGTAAGTAAACGTAAAGCAAAGTTCTCTTGAAAAACAAAAACAAGTATCTTTCTGAACAATAAGTTAAGGTTGTGTTTTAGGAAATCAAAACTTGTCTTGTAAATCTGGCGGCTTTCAATGTATGGTAAGTGTGACAATTGCACTCCTGCTGAAATATGAAGATGGATTTAAAACTATATCCCTACTTCTTCACAACAAGGGATGGCATTATTCCGAAATATATTTTGCCGTGGTTTGGATACCATGTTAAACTACAAGTTGGATCACAATGGACAGTCTTAAATTTACCAATGGCAACGTTACAGGTAAAAACCAGCCTGTACTAAAATTAAATTTGCAATCTTGCAAATCTGTTTTTAAGGAGAAAAGTTGCAAAGAAAAAGACATCGAGACTTGAAGCGAAGTAGAAATTGAAAATCTCAAACTTGATTTTTCAGCAAATTTTGAAGTTAATCATTCCGGATAGCCTAAAACTAGTAACCACATACCATATTTTCAGAAATCAACATCTACTGTATTCTTTGCATTTTATTTTTTATTTATCGAATTTATTTTTAATATTTGTTGAATTTGATTTGCAACGTTTGAATTTGTGTTTGAATGATGTTGTATTCAGTTTCGAAAAAAAAACTTTTTTCTAAATAAATTTTAAAATCTGCTAATACGTCACAAAGTAAAAATCTCTCATATGACGTCACGATACTCTAATAAATGATTGCCACAGCAAAATTTTGTAATTTTCGACCTCGGGTAGTCTCGGGGATGTTATAAAGTGATTAGAACCAGAAATCTATATATTTTGAGTCTTCACACCAAAATGTCCCCGAAGAAATATTGACGGCGTTGAAATTTCCCATTAAGAATTTTACGTTATATTCATCTGACGACTGCAGGGATAGATTATTTACCTATTTTGTAATAGTTGCATACTCCTGAGTCAATTTCACTTTAGTTAGATTTTTGGGATATCTGCTATTCGATATGCTAGCATTTCAATAGCATCTGCTATTCAGATATCAGATATCAGATATCCTAAAAATCTAACTAAAGTCAAATAAACTGAGGAGTATAAAACTATCACAAAATTAAAAAATTAATTTTTTAAGAATTAGAGTTAGACTAATCAAAAGCAAGCTAAAATTAAAATTTTTTAAAAACATACTTTAAGCGCCCCTTTACTACTCGGCGCCTCTAAGAAGCTGCTTAGTTTGCCTATTGGATAATCCGGCCCTGAATTTGTCACTGTTATTTTAAATGAATACTAAATTTGATGATCTGTAAATCTTTGTGAAGTTGGCACCCCATCTTCATCATTTTGATATAAAAAAATATAGAATCGTTAGGTCTTGAAAGGTTACTCGGTCTTAACGTTAGGTCGCTTCTGGTTTTAAAAAAATTATTACCTTTTTGAAAGATTTTTGATTTTGTTTCTTGAAAAGAAAAAAGTTTGATTTTTGGAGACTGACGTTGATCCGGTTAACCGGTCTCAAGTGGCTAATCTGAACTCCATAGTTTTAGTCCTTTTCTAGGATCACTTCCCAACTAGATCTGAGTCCTAAATACTTCACTATCGCCTGCTCGGCATTAACAGGTATAATTAACGAAATGTTTTGTTAATTTTTATTTTGGGATATATTTAAATCTATTCTGTTAGCGGCTTGACAATGTGATTTATTGAAAGCTTAACGAATTAACCAACTTTCAAGCAATAAAAACCTACGGAGAAACAAAATTAGTTATTTGCTTAGATCTATGATCTAAGATTATTTGCAGTTTTTTACTTCAGAACGTGAAAAAACTTTTCTTACCTAACTGCAGTTCGTGCATTTAAAGAAAAATGCATTTTTTCACAATTTCAAAACTATTCACTGGCTATATCACTAGAGTGAAAATTTTACTAACCTGACTTGCTGGCAAATCCATAAAGTGGGCCCTACCTATACAATAGTAAAGAAAATTATTTGTTAGTTATTGTTGCAGATTAAAACGGTTTTCTTCAAATTACCTTTATCACTGTAGTCCTTTTGCCTTATTCCTAGTGGCCAGGATAGCTTCTTCGTTGTTCCTTCCAATAAACATAAGTCACTCATAAACCCGAACACTTTCACATTTTCTTTCACTTAAGTATTAAAATGAAAATTGTTCTCGATTATT